>CM045026.1:5633188-6833188 GCA_024542945.1 allo-octoploid hybrid of Carassius auratus x Cyprinus carpio | reverse complement strand
TGCAAACTGTCATGTAATTCAGCATAATTTGGGAGCTTGTTACATGCACACGTGTGAAGCGAGTGTGTAACAATGTGAGTGAATGGTGTGTGTGTGTGTGTGTGTGTTTGTTAGAGGCGTGAAGGTGAGCACATTTCTCTGCAGCTGGTGGCAGATATTAGTGTTGATATGAGTGTCCTGTGGATGGCCACCTGCCTGCTGATATCATGAGCAGAGCTAATGGTTTTTTTCTTCAGTGGGTGTGATGGATGTTTTGATGGACTCTGGTCTTTCTCCAACATGTTGTAGTGCACATGTGTAGTTTCAGTGTAGTTTTTGTTCTGTTTCTTTTTTCTCTCTCTCTCTCTCTCTGTTTTAGTTAAAGAGAAAAATAATTAGATATTTTTGTCTTTTTGTTATTGATAGCAACACACATGAAAATATTACTGAGGGGTGTGTGTGGAGGGATGCATGAGTTTTCTCTTTCTCACAGGGCTTAGTAGTTCTTCAAACATTTCTATTCAGAATAGTCATAAGTTATATTTGACAGGGTTGACTCATAAAAAGATACACGTACACACAAGAACATACAAACTGACAGTCCCATTCACATAAACACACATTCTCTCTGTGCTCTGATCTGTTGTGAGCCTCAAACTCTTGCACAGTTACTCATCTTTATGTGACGGCACCTGACACTGATATACCATAAAATCAAACTACAGCAACATCTGTCTCTCTCTTGCTGTTTCTTAGTACTGAAATTAGAAATGAACCATGAAACAGGACAGCAGTGGAACATGCACACACACACACAACTTAAAGCCAGTAATTCTCTTTCACACAAGTCTGAATCCGTGTGAGATCATGAATGAGCCACTGACGAACCCAGTGATCTCTCCGTCTCAGCTGTCATTATGGAAATCAGCCATCTGTAAGGAGACTTTGGGAGAACCGTTGTGCCCCTATTTTTTTTTTTTTTTTTGATGCTCTGTCTCTGAATCATCTCTACTGAGCATTGAATTTTGAATCTAGTGTTTTTGTTTCCTGCTTTACCATACTTACAGGTGTAATGTGCATAATTTGGCTATTTTTGTTGTTGTTTTGCAGCAGTTTTAAAATGCTTCCTGATTTTGTATGGCATGTAAAATTAAAAAGAATGAAGTAGTGTAGTACTTTACCACCAAAATGTAATTCGCACACTGTATGTGTGTGTGTGTGTGTGTGTGTATATATATATATATAGTATACATCTGTATATTTTAAAAATATATGATCTATATTATCTGTCGATAGATAGATTAAAGACAAACACCTGAGGCTCTAGCGTTTGCAGGTAAATTTTTTTTTGCAGGGTTCTTTTACTCGTTCTCATCATAAAAGCTCTTCTGACCTTCTCAAGTAACCCACAGATTTTTATACCAAGCTATGCTGCTCTAGTAGTCAATATCTTTCCTAGCTGTCTGGAGTTGTGGTTTCTTTAAATGCCTAAAGATGTTTCTTAAGTGTTTGGTGAAGGCCATTAAAATGCATAACATTTGGTGGCCTTGCTAATTGATACTAAGTGCTTCTAGCTAACAAGACAGGCTGCTCGTTTAAAGGGTGGAGTCCTTCCTGATGACACCCTGAGCTCCTCGAGTCCTCAGTTGATTAACACTGACACCTGTTACCCAGAAACCCTAGAATATTTCATAGAATTTATTGTCATATTTCACATAAATTATTTTTTTTTCATGGAAAGTAGTCTCAGCTATACTTTACACATTAAAAATCTTCACCTAAGGTCTGCAAAAACCATCATCCTTGAAACATTTCCATTAGAAACAGGCCAAGCGCTTCGGCTCTTTTGTGCCTGGGCAGGGAATGATTTATTTTTGACAACAAAGTTCGGCCTGCTTGATCGCGTTTCAACACAAGGGCCCGATCTGTCGAAAGATGAGTGGTTTTGTTTTATGATTAGATGAGCAGTGGAAATGCGTGTCACCTCCATGACATCTGCTTCAGAGCGGTGCAACTATACTTCTCTCCATTACACACACACTTACACACATGATTCACGGCCCGTATGTTCCCAAAACAGAAAGATCATTGAGATGAGATCGTACTCTTGTTGGAGATGCGCAGTCACGGCTGTCCTCCTGCCCATAAAATCGTCTCTCATTATGGTGTGGGGTGAAACTCATGGCTGGCTGGTGACGTTTGAAGGTTCTGATGTCCGGGGATCTTTCTGGAGATTTCTACTATCTCCTTCATCCTTAAGTTTAATGGTGTATGAAAGGGCTAAAAAAAGATTGAGCCCTTTAATCTGCCTGGCAAAATGACTTTTTGTCCCCTAATCAAACGTCAGAAGACTCTCACAAAGAAGATCCAGCACAGTAAATGGTTTCATTTTGGGCAAAACCTCTCGCGTATGAAAACTGATCTAAGTTTAGACACCTGTGCACAAAAACCCATTCATAATGGCTCTTCTGAGCGTTTATACTGTCGTGTAGGAAGCAAAGAAGTGTTTATATGTGTGCTTGTTGTGTTCTTCATATAGACACCACCTGTGCCAAAGGCTCCTGAGATTCCACCTTTGATATCGCATTAAAAGCTTTCGCACAACTACAAACAGCACATATTTTTTTTCATATGGACAGCAAACACGGGTCACTCTCTGCACAGATGAAAAGAGCAGCTCTTATTATGGCAGCTTTCATTGTTTTTATTTTCCTTTCAAAGTGGGCAATGAAGGAAACATGAAGGCGAAACAGATTTTATCATTTCACAGCTCTGTGTTGCTTGATTTGACACAAACCCTGTGTGTGTGGGCTCACATCAAATGTATTTTTAGCCTAATTTCAGGACATGTGGCTCTTTTCAGCAGCTGTTTCCTAAAGCAGGGTAGCTCTAGCACAGTCAGACTGAAAGAACATTTTTCTCTCTGTGTAGCATCCGTTACACTGCTTAATTGTAAGAAACAGATTTTTTAATTTTTCTGTAAGAACAATCTGTTTTGAAGGCATTGCTGGCTGATTTCTAGGGTGTTCTGTATGAAACTGTCATCTGCAGAAGTCAGTGTTCTTCAGGTCTCATATAGGATTAAAAATAACTTCTTTATCTTTTTCTTCTTCCTCCTGTCAATGTCCCTCTTCCTGTCTCTTTCAGTGTGGTAGACCCCTTCTACGCTCCCTCAGGGTCAATTTTTGCGGTTTTACGGTGCCCAGGGGGCTCTGGAGGAAGCAGGGAGAGCTATGTGTCCTTGTGCCCTCTCAGCAGGGGTTTTCTCTCCCATCAGCCCATTCGCTGGAGCAGATTCAAATAACGCCATAAAACTGAATGCTAAATGTAGGCGTTATCTCGTCTGTAATGAAAAGCCCATGAAATTGATTTAATGCTGCAGCGCCTCTCTCAAGCAGCCTCTCACGGCGGAAACACAAAACAATGAGCCTCCGAGATCTAATAATTAACCCACCTAATCCGGCAAAGTTAATCTCTCGCAAGAACTTTGTTCCAGCGTTAAGTTTGACGAAGGGAGAGAGGCCGCTGGGGGACAGAAGATGCTGTGCAGAGAAAGAGACGAGGGGGAGAAAGCAGCACAAATGACTTGTGACACATTGGTGAAGGACACTTGTGCTCAGCAACGGTGAGCAGAGCGAAAGAGAGGCAGGGACGCGTGACCTCCATTAGCATTAGCATACTGATTTGTGTTTTGTGAAGAGATTAATAAACTGAGGAAAGAAACAGGAAATGACATGTGTAATTTAAACCACAGAGACCACAGAGGTTTGGTATTATCTATAACCATCCTTAATCTGGAACTGTTTGATTTTTGATACTTTTATGTTTTTTTTTTGTTTTTTTTTGTGCTGCACAAACTTTTTTTATTTGTCTCTTTTTATTAAGGTTAGCCATATGTCAGATATTTTTATTTTTTATTGACTGGCCATATGGCAGATTATCTCTTAGTTTTTTAAATTAATAATTATTAATTATAATAATTTAGCTATTATTTTAGCTATATGGCACATTTTCTCTAACACTATTTTTTTTTTTTTTCACCCCAACTAACCTACAAACGTTGAGTTACCCGTCTCAAATCTTTACCTACTAAGCCACTCTACCTTCTGAGTTGTGGGTTACAGTCTGGTGTAATGACATGCTGTAGATGGGCATTAGACCCCCTTGTAACTACATTTGTTAAGAAATATTGGAGCCGTAGATACTCCGGCCTGGTGGGTTTTCAGTTGGCTTCTACAATCTTGTTGATTATATTTGATTAATTTGTTTGAACACTGAACTTGTGACTGTTGTTAAATATGTAGATTCTTCAGCGGTCTCTGTTTACCACAAACAAATTGCATGCTGTGAAACACAATGCCATTCAACAGAGTTTGCCTGGTTGTTCAGTATTGAGTAGAAATCAGCAACGGCTGATTAATTTTTTCTCATAAACTTCCAAGAAGCACATTTAGATGAGCAATATGGACACACACACACACACACACAGTCATTATTACCTGCCATTATGGACCTTAAAGAGAACTGCATGTCCTCTGATGCTTCTCAATGAGGTAATAGGCCCTCAGTTGCAAGCAATTAATCCCACAATCCTCTGCTCTCAGCTCTGCTCTGTCCCCTCACGCTCCATGTCCACTATACAAATGATCACACTGATGGATTAAGCTCTGATGCATCTCAGTCAACTCTACTAACAAATAAGGGAAGACGGGCGCTGTGTTAAATCCTCTGGTGTTTGGGCAAACAAGTGCATTTGTTCTCCCATTGGAATAATCATTATTATAAATACTCTTAATTCTGTGCTGCTCGCCTGGCATTAGAGCTATTTTGTGAAAGCCGTTGAAAGTAAGTGCAAATGAACTTTAATATGTTGCATTTTTCTGAGCCGGTGTGTGAAAGAAAAAGCTGATGGTCCCTCCATGGGCAATGTGTTCGTGTTCTGTCTGTAATTAAAATGTTGCCAGGAAAGAGAGAGAGGCTGTAGATCAGTCCTGCTAGCACCACTTTAAGCGAGTAATTATATTTGAGTTCTTTTGATTTATATGTAATTATTTGAACGATGATGTAGCATCTCTCCCGTGTGTGTTGCATTAGAGTGAATAGAGATTTTCTGCTGCGCTCATGTGGCTGTAAATTTGATTGAGATGAAGAGCACAAGTAAATCATTTTCTTCTCTCGTCAGGTTTCCCAGCGACAGCGTATGGACCCGTGGCGGCAGCAGCAGTGGCGGCAGCAGCTCGAGGCTCAGGTAGGGTGACCCGGGGAAGTAGCGGCTACATGTTGCCCACAGAATGCAGGGCCAGGTAAACACTCTTTACCGCCTGTGTTCTGGGTGGCCACTGCTCTCCTCCGCTGAAAACACACACACTCACCTTCACTCGTCATGTGCTCTAATCTGTCATTTCATGGCTTCCATTGCATCCTTGTTTCACAAGATAAATCTCTCTGCTGTGAATTAGCAACCTTCCCAGGTTAATGCCAATCAGTAGAGGGCACTGCCGAGAGCAGATCCAATCTTGAACCTGAACTTTACTGTGGCCTGGGAAGTGTTTGTTTTATATAGAGGAGTGTATCCACCTCAGGTGATCATCTAGAATCCTTACCACTCTCTGTCAAGAGTTTGAAGTGATACAGGTTTAAGAGTAGTCAAACATATAGTCCAAATGTAGAGATGTGTATTGTTCAAACTTTAATTGAAAATGGCTTTTTGAATTGAGTTTGCAGACAGGGTTCAGAATTGCAGTTCTAATCTGAATACAAGGAAGTGGGAATAAAATTTAATTCAAAGAGATTCAAATTACTAATTTTAACTAGAAAAGCTTCAAATGCTGGCTTAATAAAACCTTGTTTGAAAGTTTTGTAAAATGTTTAAAAAGCTTTTTTAGTTTTAGGATGAATTGATAGCTAGTTTTTTCAAATGTTAACTATAAACATTTTTTTATTTGGTTTGTATTTCATCCTATTTTAATTTTAATTTCTTTTCCATTTAAAACCTTTTTACTGTCATTGCATTTCAACTTTCTGTGGCTAATGGCCAATTCAATGTAATTCAGATTCACACTCATTAACGGAAAAGGAGTAAATTCAGAATTTGACCCGGCCCTTTTTTCAAGATAAGTGTGTTGCTGTGACTTCCACATGAAAAGCATTATGGGAAGTGTCCAAAGTTTAAATAGTTACAGTAAAGCAAATTAAAGTGGTAACACCTGACCCATGCACCATTAGCCATTTCCATTACAGATTTGTGCAAAACTTTTGCGAAATGACGGCATTTCCATTAACTGATTTGTGCGACTACAACGTAATTTTTCCTCTCAGGATAAGTCAAGGCGATGGATTTTGGAAGGTTTATGTATATCGCAGGCATGACACTAGCAATGAATTTTATTTGAAGGCGATGTAGGCATGTATCTTGAGCAAAGCAGGGTGGAGAGCTGCTTCTGGGATGCTTCTGAAACATGCTGCAGCACAGCTGGTAAAAACACAAGCATTGACGATCAGCCATGATCAGCTTCGGTGGCTGTACTGCGCTGCAGACATGTGCAGTGTAAATAAGGGGTTATCCCAGCTTTAATGCCAAGCAAAGTCCCTTATACAAGCATTGTGTAGTCAATGCTTGTGTAAACGGCCACATTAGATTTTTTTTATTGTCTTTTTTTTGAGATTATAGTACATTAAAGAATGATCATCTGACTTACGTATACGGCAGGTGACCTGTAAATGCAAAAAATCCATTTCCATTGCAGTTTTTTTAAATATTAATTTTTCAAATTACCTGAAAGACCACCTCATTTGATCACAAAACCTTTTTTGTGATATATGGGAGTTTTTGTGAAATTGACGTGTTTCTATTGGGCGTATTTTCAGTTTGCAATTGCAATTTGCACAATTTGAAGGGCAATGGAAACACGGCTAATGTTTTCTAATAGTCAAGATATGCCTCCAGCACTGTTTCGTACAACATTAAGTATAAAGACGCACATATAGTATGTAATGATACATCATGCAAATTGTCAGATAATCATTGGATGCACTTCTAAAGGTCAAATATGGTCAAAGTTGAAATTACTGAATTTGAACATCACATTAAATGTTTAAACTGCTTGCAAAATTGTTCCAACATGCTGCAGCTACGCTTAATAGAGTTAAGAGCACTGGAGAATGTTAAAGTAAGTAATGTCTCAACAATAATGGTGCTTCAACAATAACATGAGAACTTTATACTACAGCTTACAGACTAAACATCTCAAAGACTTGATAACACACTGTAGTTGTTCCCTTTCAGTTGGAGTTTATTGGCCTAGTACGACTGCACTTAAGAGGAAATTGTCTTGGTGAATTGCTTTCACGAATGCACTCAAGCCCTCATCTAAATTCTGCAGTGCCCTTTTTACTGCCGTTTCCTGTTAAAGTGAGAGTTTCAGTGATTCAGGTGGAGGTCTGTCTCCCTGGGCCTGACAGAGCGAAGAGAGAGAATGTTGGCTCCACTGGGGCCTCCTTCACAGGAACCTCACAGCCTTCTGGAGGCTCATCTCCCTCGTGCACAGCAGTGGTGGCATGTGTCTGCATCTGATGTGCCTCGTCCTTTCCTACTTTGCTGAGACATCTCCCTCTGGATCTCTCTGTCCCTTTCAGAGCAAGCGGTGGTCTCTCAAAGGAGGATCATGGGATGCTTGTTTTTCCAAAGGTTGCTGTATGCGAATCAATCTATTCCTGATCATTAAGGCAGAAAGGACTTCCTTGTGTGTGTCTCTCTTTAAGTTCACCTCATCATGTGCAGCTTTTCTTTTCTCACCTTTCCATCCCCCCATCTTCTATTTCCATCTCTCCTCCTGTCTTTATATCTTCTTTCCCCAGTGAGTTGGTAGTTGTCGTAAGACACTAACAGATCAGTGGAAAGTGATGCGTTTGCTCAGCAGATGGAGTGCAGTGGAGGCAGTTTCCTGTGCCCTGGTGTATTGTGTGAGTGTGCTGTGTTGAGCTATATTCTTTTGAATAAGCAGTCCTGTGCCAGTGCTTTTTCAATGGCCAGCAGTTGCTGCATTTAACCCCAGTGTCCTACCAAATCTGCTGGTCTTCATTTATTTATTTTTTTCACAGAGCTCTTGGTACTTTGAAACAAAACACAGCATGGGTTCAGGTCCGTTTGTGTTAATTAACAGAAGCATGGTAGTATTGCAAGGTTGTATTTGAGGGAGCAGATGAGATTTTGTTACTTTCTGCTCTGTTACAGTGGGCCGCCTGCCCGCTTGCCCGGGCATGAAGATGCTCCTGTTTGGCAAAATACCTCACATTATCTGAGATCATTATCCATTTCATCCCAACAAGCTCTGTGAGCCTTGAAAAGCATCTCTGTGGAGGGCTGTTTTGGCTCATGTATATGAGGTGAGATTAAACTACAGGCCCAGGTTCCCCACTGCATTAGCTCCTGCTGGACTGCACGTGATGTAAATCCCCTTTAAAATTGAATAAAAAATGCACCTGAAGTTACAGCAGCAAAGCCCCCTGTCAGCAGTCCCAGAGTGGGTCGCTCTGCTGAAATCCACAAAGCTGAATCCACTGTGTCCATTCGTATGGTTTGTATGAAGGAATCATGCCCGACTTTTGATACCTTCTAAAGTGGTAAAGAGCAGTCGTACCAGAGTCGTCTTCACTTTGACACCAATTTAAAAAGTCTAGACTATGAATTTATTAATAATTGAAAATAAAAATATTTTAAATGTATAATTGCATCATTTTTATGTTTATTGTAATTTTTTTTTAAAGAATATTTTTACATGTATTTAAATGTAATAAATGTAAATTTAAAAAATGTTTATTAGTCTATTAGAGTGCTTTCACATTGGTTTGATGTCCTGGTCCGAACCTGGGTTCGATTGCTCCCCCCTTCCCTTTGTCCCCGCTGGACTTCGTTCATATTATTTTATTTGGGTCCGAACCGTGGTTTGTTTGCGTCATCAAGCCAGTAGCTGTTTACCCCGTTGCTTGGTAACACATTTTTAGCAAATAAAACGTTATTAATAGTGATTCACTTCTGTGATTTGGAGTTCACATTAACCATACCCCAGATCACCTCTTTTAAGCGGACTTGGGTACGGTTCACGGGTGCGCACCCGAATTCGGAAGACAGCGTTCGCATCATCCAAACGTACCAAACTCTGCCTTCAATTGTACTCTGGTGCACATCAAAAGTTCTAGTGTGAAAGCACCCTTATATTCTGTCTGTGTAGTATATTTTTAAAATCATGTAAAATTCTAATTGTTTAAAATGTAGGACTTTAGAACACTTTAAGAGAACACAAAAAACATAACCCAACGAAGCTGATCTCTAGATAACTCTCAACTTTCAGTTTGCTCAGCAAGAAGACTTTAGAAACGTTGTCACTTAAAAAAAAAAAACATGAGGTGATGGGTGTCTTCCTGCTGTGTGCATCTACAAATCATAATGCTCAGTGTCAAAAGCTTTGTAACTGAGCCATCACTAATTTATATCCACCATCCTGGATTTGTGAGGTTACTTTCATTCAACCAGAGAAAAGCGTTGAGAGAGACCTGAGAGCACAGCAGAAAATGCCTGAATAAATCATGTGTTAAAATTCATTAGCAAAGCCTTTCTGAGCACCAAAATGACAAGACATTAAATATGTATTATTTATTAAATGTCGCCACTTACGAAAAAGGGGTTCTAGTGATGTTAATTAGCCAGCCGTTCGGTCAAAAAGGACTGTTTTAAATGGAAAGTGAAAGCTAAATCTAGGCACGGGTGTTTTTTCCCCCTTTCTAAATTGACTTTAGGTGGAAATGAAGAGGCTAATTACAGCTGCTCTGAAATTCAAAGCTAATTTGGGGGCCAATATGATGGACTAACTGACAACCACCATGAAGTGGCTTGTTGGAATGGCCACAAGGGATTTGAGTGGGTGTTGTGTGTGTGTGTGTGTGTGTGTGTGTGTGTGTGTGGATAATCACACACTTGTTCACTGATGCACTCTAAACCAGCTCAGCCGCATAAGTGGCAGAGGAGAGACACTGGCCAGTGTTTTATTGTGAATGTGATCGAAAGCTCTTAAACTGTTTGACGTGTGTGTGTTAGTGAGAGAGAGAGGCAGTTTTAGGTCACGTCTGTGATCTGGTAAAAGTGGAAGCGAGGGGAGCCGTTATCCACTCAGAGAGAGCCGCCCTATGGAGGACCGAAAGTGCCATTTAAAAATAAAATGAAGAATCAATTTATTGATTTAATAATTCAAACATAAAAATGTATATAAATAAATCACTTTTTAAATTGGTAAATTAATAGACATTTAAAAATGTTTATTTAATTTGTGTTTTTAAATGTAGTTTAATAAAACAATAAAATAAATGTACAATTTCTTTTAAAATGTAGAAATAAATAGACAAATTTAAAGCGGTTTATTTAATTCATGTTTTACACTGAACAAAATTATAAACCCAACACTTTAGTTTTTGTCTCCATTTTTCATGAGCTGAGCTCAAAGATCTAAGACTTTTTCTATGTACACAAAAGGCCTATTTCTGTCAAATATTGTTCACAAATCTGTCTAAATCTGTGTTAGTGAGCACTTCTCCTTTGCCGAGATAATCCATCCACCTCAGGTGTGGCATATCAAGATGCTGATTAGACAACATGATTATTGCACAGGTGTGCCTTAGGCTGTCCACAATAAAAGGCCACTCTACAATGTGCAGTTTTATCACACAGCACAATGCCACAGATGTCGCAAGTTTTGAGGGAGCGTTCAATTGGCATGCAGGCTGCAGGTATGTCCACCAGAGCTGTTGCCCGTGAATTGAATGTTAATTTCTCTACAAAAGGCTATTCAGAGAATTTGGCAGTACATCCAACTGGCCTTACAACTGCAGACCATGTGTAACCACACCAGCCCAGGACCTCCACATCCAGCATCTTCACCTCCAAGATCGTCTGAGACCAGCCATCCGGGCAGCTGCTGCAACAATCGGTTTGCATAACCAAATAATTTCTGCACAAACTGTCATAAACCATCTCAGGGAAGCTCATCTGTATGCTTGTCGTCCTCATCGGGGTCTCGACCTGACTGCAGTTCGTCGTCGTAACTGACTTGAGTGGGCAAATGCTCACATTCGATGGCATCTGGCACTTTGGAGAGGTGTTCTCTTCACGGATGAATACCGGTTTTCACTGTACAGGGCAGATGGCAGACAGCAAGTATGGCGTTGTGTGGGTGAGCGGTTTGCTGATATCAACGTTGTGGATCGAGTGGCCCATGGTAGCGGTGGGGTTATGGTATGGGCAGGCGTATGTTATGGACAACGAACACAGGTGCATTTTATTGATGGCATTTTGAATCCACAGAGATACTGTGTCGAGATCCTGAGACCCACTGTTGTGCCATTCATCTATGACCATCACCTCATGTTGCACCATGATAATGCACGGCCCCATGTTGCAAGGATCTGTACACAATTCCTGGAACCTGAAAACATCCCAGTTCCTCATGGCCAGCATACTCACTGGACATGTCACCCATTGAGCATGTTTGGGATGCTCTGGATTGGCGTAAATGACAGCGTGTTCCAGTTCCTGCCAATATCCAGCAACTTCGTACAGCCATTGAAGAGGAGTGGACCAACATTCCACAGGCCACAATCAACAACCTGATCAACTATATGTGAAGGAGATGTGTTGCTGACTGACTGATTTGCGGACCCCCTAATACAGTAAAACTGCACATTTTAGAGTGGCCTTTTATTTTGCCCAGCCTAAGGCACACCTGTGCAATAATCATGCTGTCTAATCAGCATCTTGATATGCCACACCTGGTGGCTGGATTATCTCGGCAAAGGAGAAGTGCTCACTAACAAATTTAGACAGATTTGTGAACAATATTTGAGAGAAATAGGCCTCTTGTGTACAAAGAAAAAGTCTTAGATCTTTGAGTTCAGCTCATGAAAAATGGGGGCAAAAACAAGAGTGTTGCGTTTAGAATTTTGTTCAGTGTAAAACATGGATTAATAAAACTATAAAAAGTACATTAATGTACGTACATTAAAAATCCTTTTAAATGTATATTTTTAATGCATGACAATAGCTTTTCTGTCTTGATTTGCCAGTTGCTTTTCTTTGTCCTTTTGCCAAATGCTTTTCTTTATCCATTTGTCAATCGAGTAAAAAAAAAAAAAAATGCCATTGGACAGTACGCACGTGGGAGCAACCAATCAACTTTCGCCTCGATTTGAGGAGCCAACCTCTCTCACTTGTAAATGTAATACTTACACTGTCATTGGACAGTGAGAGAAGCTATACGTCATTACAGCGGAAGTATGAAGACGGATTCAAGCGACGCAAAATGTCAAATGTCAAACACACTTGTTCGTGTGTGAGTTTTTCCGGACACTGTTAAGCACTTTGGTAAGCCATGGTTGTTTTTAAATGTGCTATATAAATAAAATTTAACTGAACTGAACTGAATGAAAATTCCACCGAGTTAAAACATCTGATGTTTTAAATAAAATAAATTTTAACTTTTAAATAGAACATTTAAATATAACACATTGGCAATTTGTAAAGCTTGTATTACTATATCCCTACAAACATTAATTTGAATGAATTATTGAACTTCGTTTTGTACTGTGAGGTAAATTTGCAGGCAGTCCCTAAAGCAGCCTAGATGATTTTGCAGCTAATATCAAACATAAACTAACTTTATTAACAAACTTTATGATAAATGCTTACAAATGACAGTCCTGTGGTAAATAATGTTATTTTGATGAAATGTAGTTTTTAAAATAAAAAAGTATTACATCGAATTATGTAATTGGCCAGAGAAGAAAGTTTGTGCTGCTGGAGATGCAGCCAGAAGTGCCGCTGCGAGATGCCGATGCCGCATTTTGCGCCAGCCCCTGATAACTGAGAGGATAATTTCTTTAGCAGAAATCAGCTACAGCTAAGAAATCATCCACAATCCTGCTCCAAACACGTTTAGATTCCCCTGACATTTTGCGTCGCTTGAATCCGTCTTTATACTCTGCTGTAATGACATATAGCTCCTCTCACTGTCCAATGACAGTGCATGTTACATTTACAAGTGAGAGAGGCTGGCTCTTCAAATTGAGGTGAAAGTTGGTTGGTTGCTCCCACGTGTGTACTGTCCAATGGCATTTTTTAACTTGACTGACAAATGAATAAAGAAAAGCATTTTGCAAAAGGACAAAGAAAAGCAACTGGCAAATAGAGAGAGAAAAGCTATTGCCAAATGCATTTTTAAAAAGTGATTTAAAATGTGCTTTTAAAAAGATTTATTAATGTACTTTTTATTGTTTTATTAATCCATGTTTTAACACATGAATATACATTTTTATGCTTGAATTATTAAATCAATAAATTGGTTCTTCATTTTATTTTTAAGTGGCACTCTCAGTTCTCCCTACTGCCCCACTGCTGACAGCATGCAAAGATAAGGAGGAAAAAAAAGGGAGAAAGAAAACAAGTAGAACAGTGATGACTGGAGTTGTAACTTCATACAAGTCCTTTCTGTTGTTCAGGAGAGAGATGGTGAGAGTGAAAGAGAGGGGAGAGGGGTAATTATCGTCAGAAATGAGGCTCGGCGAACGATTCGCACTGCTGGGCCCGCTGATCCGGTCGCCACAGCAACGCCGACCCACTCATTTGTTTTGCAGACGAGTAATTACATCCAATTAGACTACCGAGACAGTGAAAAAAGAGAAACAAATGGAAGAAGGGGTCTTTTGTTTCGCGCTGATAGCTGGAATATTAATAATTGGGCTGAAGATACGATCGACAGTGATACTGTAACTAGGAGCTGAGCTGAAGTCTTCAGCAGTTCACACCTGAGAGCCTCATCTGCACACACACTCACTCGCCCTCCTGTTTATAGTTGCCATGGAATTTAAGTAGTTGCTGTCAGGTGTTGAAGCAATTATGGGATTTCAGTGCAAGGGCCCCCTCAGGTCTCAGTCTCTCTGCTGTACTGTCCGTGGAATGCTGTAATATACTGTAGTGGTCAGGACTGGTGACCAGAAGATTGCTGCTTTGATCAAGCCATTCAGTGAGCACTTAACCCCAGGTTACTTCAACGTAATGTCATGGTGGCATTCTATTCTATTCATTTTGATGTCTTTAAATTCTATATGTACCTTTGTCATGTTAAATATCAGGTTTTAAATGTAGTATTTTTATATGAAAAAATATTTATTTTATAACTTTTATTTTTTATTTTTATTATTTAATTCTTAATAATTAAGAAGAATTATTATTTAAGATTTATTTTAATGGGTTAGTTCACCCAAAAATTTAAATTTTCATACTCACCCTCATGTCGTTCCAAACCCATAAGATGATCTTTCATCTTCAGAATATAAGTTAAGATATTTTAGATGAAATCTGAGCCTGACCCTGTATAGACAGCAACTCAACTACCATGTTTAAGGCAATAAAATAGTCCATGTGACATCAGTGGCTACGAGAATACTTTTTGTGTGAGAAGAAGACAAAAATAACAACTTCATTCAACAATTTCTTCTCTTCCATATCAGTCTTCGTGCAGCGAGGACTGACATGGAAGAGAATAAATTGTTGAATAAAGTCATCATTATTTGTGCTAAGAAAACAAAAATGATGACTTTATTCAACAATTTATTCTCTTCCATGTCAGTCCTCGCTGCACGAAGACTGATATGGAAGAGAAGAAATTGTTGAATGAAGTTGTTATTTTTGTTATTTTTATTATTGAATGTGTCAGCTGCATTACTGTCTATGTAAGAAAATTTGCAGTATTAACTCAAAATTATACAGTTTTGGTGGAAAATGATGGCATACATGGCAATTTCAGCAAAACCTATTATGAGATGTCAATTCTGCAAGAGTCAATGTAGTGCTGGGCGGTATACCGGTTCATACCAAATACCGGTGTTTATTTTTGTTATGAAATAAATTTTTATAATACTGCAGTACCGGTGTATACCACTTAAAACAACATTCGGAATGCGACATTGTTTGAGGGGGGCCCTTTTTGCACTGTGGTGAGGACACAGCTGTTTGTGTTACTAAGTGTGAGAGTGAAGATGGATAGGATAGAAATGGAAAGTTCGAAACTGAAGCTCTAGTAGAACTTGATGACACCGAAGAACTTATCCACATTGACCGCCACAAATATCCAGGAAGTGCACTGCATGAGACAAAAAAATAATATAGCCAAAACTGCCATATAGCCACCCATTAGTATAGATTTATGTTGATTTTATCAATGTCTAGTGTGATTATAAATCAGGATTTAAGGAGTAAAGTGAGAGTGACTCCTGGTTAACATGTATTAATGGGTTGTGTTTAGTCACTATTTAGTGTGGAATTTTCTACAATATTCACTCAGGACCGTAAAATAGGGCATTCTAAGTCAATCTACTGCAGTATTTCCTCACTCAATCAGTAGAAAATGTGGTTAACACCCGGTCATGCATGGAAAAAAAAGCGTCATATATCGTGAAACCGGTATTATTTTGAAAAATACCTTGATATACATTTTTGGTCATACCGCCCAGTCAGTGCAAGGGCTCTGTTTTCATCTAAAAGTTGATCAAACAAAACTGACTCTGGTCATGTGGCGGTAAAGATTTAAAAATTATTAGATTTTAAACCCACTCTTCAATTTGTTAGTTTACCTAAAGACAAAGACAAGGTCATTCTCTTTTGTTTCTTCTTTCTTTTTTCTCCTGCTAACTTTTTAAAGACTGGAATGCACATTTATGGCACATGCAGTGGTATTGCTGTTCTCATTAACTCATATGCCCAGACTGCTGTAACAGAGATTTCCAGCTTTAGCATGCTGCCAGCTGAATTATCAAGCTCTGGTGATGTGCTGGAATATTGTGTTATTGATGAAGCGCTACAGCAGATGTCCATACAACTAAAACAGCATTCGATTGGTGTTCATTAGCAGACCGTTAATTTGCACACATATTGATAAACACATTTCTGCGGCAGACACCCACATCGCCACAATCCCCCGAGGAGACGCTCGCTGCCTCTCCAACATGCTGCGAGAGAATGTGTTGTTTTAGAAAGATCAGAGGAAAGCTATTATTTCTCTAACTTTGAAGTCAGAGCAGCGTTGTCCGATCCCTCTCTGTTTCTCACCTTTGCTCAAGTGAAAGTAAATCATTTGTATGCTCTGAAAAGAAAATGAGCAGAGGAAGATAATCAGGCAGCGGCTCACTCCCAGATGGCTGCTTCTGCTGTCTTGCCATCCGACTGAAGAGCTCTTTTCAGCCTCATTTTATTCATATCCTTTTACACTGATGGCTCTATCATTAGAGGCAATCTACCTGAACAATAAAGGTAATTTTCCCTGCCTTTATTAGATAAGACCTTCCCGACTGAGCGCCTTGTGCAGCTGAGGGCTAATTGTCCATGTCAGCATAAACAAAGCAGCTGTGTACATCCGTTGTGTGTGTGAATGTCGGCTTTGTGTACTGCCTCTCCCAGTATCCTGTAATCGGCAGAATTAGGCAGATGGAACAGGAAACCGTCATTGTGGTGTCCTGGCATTGTGCGACTTGCGGAATGTGTGCGAAGATGCCGCGGGAGGGGGACATTGCACATTCGCCAACCTATGCCCTGCTCAGCCATTTAACAAATGGAGGAGTCTGTGTAGAGGTCGACTCTTGTTTGTTGTTAAAGATCTAATTAGAGAGTGCAGAAGAGACAGCGGAAGCTTGTCTAATTAGCGAGGAGCAGAAAACCCACTTTAAAATTCAAGGACGACTGGCGATTAGAATGCACGTCGAAAAAATGGATTACGAAAAGAAAAGGGTGTCTGGCCTTTGTTTTGCTGTTGTGGTCTTTTTTTGTAGATGAGATCGAGTGTGAAAGACGGTTTAGTCCTGAGTAACAGTGCAGGGCGGGGAGAGAAAGATCCTAAAGACTCTGAACAGAAATGTCCAGTTTCGCTAAAGAGCCAGGAAGCCTAGCGGTGACCTGGAACAACCCCAGTGTGTCCCCCACAGAACTCTGTAGGAAATGCCACAGACTTCTGCAGAATTTGATTTGTGGGTGCTCACATCTTTGTTTAAAGGAATAGTTCGGACAAAAATGTAAATTGTCATCTATAACTGTTGTTTCAAACCTGTATGACAAAAGAAGATAATGTGAAGAGTGTTTTTACCCATAGAATGAAAGAACATTGCAGTTATAAACAATATTAGACCACAATGACCCTCATTATCTTTTCAAATTGTCTTTTGTGTTGCTTAGAAGATTTTTTATTTTATTTTATTTTTTGGCATTTTTGTAATGATGTGAGGGTGAGTAAATTTTTTTTATTTTGGGGTGAACTGTTCCTTTAATATGTTTACGCTTAAAATTCAGCAGTTTCAGAGAAATCAGGGTCATATTCATATATCTGCGTATGTTTATATACATGCATGTTTTTATACAGTGTGTTCACTGAATCCTACACGTGAAGTTTTAGTTCAGAGAGAGATGTAATTGGAATCATTACAGGAATACATTTCCTCAATACGATTCCTCAAGTCACATATTACAGTAAGCAGGCGGTGTTGGAGAGGTGCCATTCCTCAAACACTTGAGCGTAATTTGACAGGCAGGCGTTTTGCCCACAAACCGCGGACGGTGAGGGAAAGTTGCGAAGCTGATGACAGAGAAACTACTTGGAGCTTCAGATTACTCTTGGCAGCTGTTGAGGGCATAATCAGTGCTGTGATGTTCGGCACGGCTCCAGGGCGCTCCTGCAGGTCCCAGACCCCAATGAAATGTAAACGTGCAGCAGGGGAGACACAAGATGAAAAGCCTGTGTGGTGGATCCCAGCTTTCTTTGATTGGATCTTTCTGTTTCTGAAAGGCCAATGAAGACTTTTAATGCCCTCTGTATATCAAACCCACACGTAGGATTGAAAATACCAGCTATAAATGTCAGCATTGCTAGAGCCGTCAAATGACATCCTCTGAGGTGTTCATAATTCGCCATTGCAAAGCATATTCATGTCTGCTAATAATGTCTAACAACCTTTTTTGATGTTTATTTGCCAATGAACTTCAACGGAGCACTGTTGAACCACATTTTATTCATCATTGTATTAGCTGTATCTTACCTGTTCACTCGTAGGTTTCTTTTTAGACCTTTTCTAGCATCTCTGTGATAGAGTTGTGTAAATACTAACAAATTGAGTATAAGTTTGTGTAGGGGCATCATTCACCCTCTTATTGTTTCCTGTCACACATACGTCACTGCATCTTTGTGTATCATAAACACCTCTTTTCTCAATGACGGCGTTTCACCTACTCTGCGTATTTCCCAGGGTTCCCCGATTATGGCTTTTATTCTGGGCCCGGTGACCAGCGGGGTGTCCCCTGCTCCTTTGCCGACTATGCCACCCTGGGGCCCCATACGGGTCAGATGCTGCAAAGTGAGCACGTCACCTCTACCTGCAACTCACCCTCCCAGCACCACCCAAGCCCGGATCACTTTAAGAGCTCAGGTGTGTATGGCATATTTTGTCCTAGACATGTTTTGCTTCTAAAGACTTTTCCACACTGAGCGCGATGCAAAAAAGCAAGGCAAATCGGCGACGAACAGTGCTTTTACACCGAACGCGAAATGATTGTTCGTTTTCTGCAAATTCACGCCTGCACGCTAGGTGGCTCCGACCAACAATGCATTTTTCCTCAGATGTGTTTCTCGTAAATGGATTTAACATCGTCCACTGCTCAATATACAGCATTAAATTAATATAAAACAAGGTTTTACACCAGAAACAATCTACAATGCTTATAAGAGTAGGCTACATCCTAATAACACGCTACACTGCTAATATTTGTCCTTTATTGCTATAAAAATACCATGAGCTGCATACAAAACACACAGAAAATATATCGTTATAATCATGTCTATTTGGTTTCATATTTAATGTGTAGAAAAAGAGTTAACGTGCGCTGACTCATAACACTGGCACGTGGAAGAAAATGGACGGTGCTCTACAGATCACATAATTCAGTGGAGAAATATTAGAAATGTTATTCTGTATAAAGAACATGTGAGAATAAATCTGTTCTCAAATACCAACAATAACAAGAACTCAGCATCCACTTTCTTCTCTTATCTGGGATACTCTTCTGTGTTCGTTTACACTGGTTTTCGAAACAGCGCCATCACTTTTGCCTTTTTGTGCAACAGCAGCTGCTCCGGTCACTTGATCCTAGTTCAAATCTTATTGGACGGCCCGTGTTTTCGCTTTGCGAAACTGAAAAGATTTGTCAGACTGGTTCGAAAAAAAAAACATTCGCATTTTCGGTGCGCAAATGTTCAAAGTCTATGTGGAAGCATGCACAGAAATCTATTGTTCTATTCCAGCATTATCATGTCTGATATTCGTTTAGCTTTTTCATGCTCAGTGTGGAAGGGCCTTAACACTCGTTCCTTCTGATGTTTTGGGAAACACCCCTTCATTTTTTCTCATTCCAAATGTACATGAGTGTCCCAGCATTTGGGTACACTGCACGCTGAGAGTTGTTCTCCTTCCTTTCTTTTTCAAACCCTACCATGTGCATCCACTCATGTACTGCAAGTTAAAGTACAAAGAAATCAGTCCTACCTATATAGATATATATATACTTTATATACTATACATTTGATTTGAATCAGTGTCATGAATGAGAGAAGTAGCTTTGTTAAAAGAAATGAAAATTTTGGACTGTATTTACACCTGCACTTAGTGCTGCTCCTTGTAATCCCCTGATCACCAGGTGTAAACTCATGCAACATCTGTATGAAGTGTAATATAGGGTATCATGATACAAATTTGCGTGGCTGATCTCACCCACACAGCACAAAATTTACCTGAGCTTGTATTTCCTGTCTCCCACATTGCATATGTATGAATGTAAGTCATTGGAATGAAAAGTTTAGCATGACTGGCTGTTTAGAACAGGGTTTCCCAAAGTTTTCCAAAACCATGTATTAAATAAATTATATTGTGGAAAAAAGTAATACATTGTAAATTAAATTAATATTTGTATTTTTTTAGTGTAATAATAGATAAAAATAAATGTTTTTAAAGTTAAACATGCAAATGTGCCATTAAATTATTGAAATATTTACTTATAATATCAGGGGGTACTTTAAGTAAATAATTTATGTCAAAGGGGTTCGGCTGACAAAAAAGTTTGAAAACCCCTGGTTTAGAACAATGTAACAGATATAAAACAATCCTCCAGTCATGGTTTGAATCTGTGGATCAACTGATGCATGTCAAGCCTCATTGTCTTGTCTCCATGAAAGAGGTAGTGAAGCGTTGTGCCGCCCATCTGCGGTAGTCTCCTAATCAATGTGGCTCCACGGTTTGTGCCAGGCCAGGTGTCGTGGATCCTTGAGATTCGGCTCCTTCTGTCCTACTTCTTTTGCCTCATTTCATTTGGCAGCCAAAAGGAAAATGTCTGTAGTTCTCTTGCTTTACACCAGTGATCACGTACGTAGATGTGGGTTTGGACTCGAGCCTAACCTTTGCTCATTCGGAGGCTGCTAACTTTGGATTCAAAGTACAAATTCTAAATCTAAACCTTCTTGAGTGTGCATCATTTAAATGGAAAAAACTTATAATTTTTCTAGTCTTTTCTATGTGTCATATTATAGTTGGGAACATCATTTCTGTTGACTTTAAGATCTCTGCAGTGCATTTAGACCAGAGATTGGAGATTTTGTTATTAGCTTTCCACTTCTCCAATGTTTTTTTTCTCCGTCTTATATTTTTGCTTTTATCAGCCAAACAAAAACAAACCAAAAAACATCCTTTAGCTAATTTTTGTGTTGACATTGGAATCTTCTACTTTGATGCTGCAATGTATGATCTTAATATTGCTTTACAGTACGTGTTTAGAGCGTTTTGAGATAGATCTATTAAATACAGGCATGCTACCTGATAGGAAGGTCTGTCCAAATGTCTCCTATATGCTTGTTGCTGTGGCAACTTGGTCACAGTCAATGCATTGTGGGTTTTTCAGGGGTCAATACTGATGCCGTTGGTGTGTAGCTTTGCTCAGCAAAAACACTTTATTATTCCGCCAAAGGATGTGCAGAGTGACATCGATTAAAACCCTAGTGCTGGGAGCCGGACAGGACAGATGAGTCACCTGTGACTCAGAAACATGCTGCGTAATCACAGGCCGGCAGGTTTAATTAGCATGGGTGCTGCTAAGCTACCAGTCAAAGCCAATAAATGTAAGTCATGTTTAGCTATTAAAGCTAATAGCAGTAACTGTTTAGCCCCAGGGTTTAATTTAGAGCATAAATCCTATTCCTGGCAAAGCGAGAGAAAGCATGGCACTCACCTTTACAGAATCCAGCAATTATATGGAATAAAGATTACAGTACACACATAAAATGACTGTAAAAGTGAGAAAGCCATTGCACTCAGATAAGACACAGGAAACGCATCCCGAGGCAGCCAGAGAGTTAGTTAATGCTGTCTGTCATCAACACAATCTATGTGCCTTAACTGAAAACCACAGTGTTAAAAAATAAAGCTAAACTAAATATTTATTTCTATGTATACTTGCATGTATAAATTCTTTATGAAACTTCTGCAGTCAGACCATCTTTGATAGTAAAATCATGAATGTAAGGGGGTTTTAGAAAATAAGTAAGAGTAAGTCTAATATAAAGGGCAATACAGTGCGTGACATCATTACCTCACTTTGTGCATCATAAGCATTCTGTCCTCCATCTGGTTTATTCCTGTGGTGACTGCAGTCACGGATGTTGGGGGTTTCTCCAGCTCCAGCTGTATTCTGTCACTATGAAGAGAGATGTGAGGAATGAGCAGTCACAAAGGAAGCTTGAAATCTCAGCTCACAGCACGCTCAGCGCAGAAGGAAAGCCTGTTTCTCTCTGCTCTGTCCTTCGATCAGACCTGCTTAATGCACAGCATAGCATGTGGCTGTGTGGAGTTTTGCATGGATGGTATGGGTGTTTTTTAATCTATATGCTGTCCAAATGTGAAGGTCATTCATACAGGACAATTTTGTATTTAAAAACAGAAATAGCTTAACAGAATTCAGGTGTCTTAAAGGGGTAATCAGATGCCCATTTTCCACAAGTTGATATGATTCTTTAGGGTCTTAATGAAAAGTCTATAACATACTTTGGTTAACTTTTCAATGGTGGTGTAAAAAACGCACTTTTTACCGTCAAAATCAGTTCTGTTAGCTGTCAGCAAGCCGTTTTAGTGCATGTTCCTTTAAATGCTAATGAACTCTGCTTACCCTGCCCCTCTTTTCCGTGGGGTGACGAGCCATTCTCATGAGACTGTTCACTTTAGCCGTGGAACTAGCACGTTATTAGGAAAGGAGATTTGCAAAGATTCATAAAAGAACCTTATACTCACTTTTGGATCACGAATGATTCACGCAAAAATAAACATTTAGGTAGATCGGGGGTGCATTCCCTTCAAAAACGAAGGTAATCCACTGCGTGTTCAGCTTCTCAGATGTTAAGAGTAAATAACGACTGCTGTGTTCATTACAGCATCCAAGAACAAAGCAATGGCGGACTGATGACAGCTCACTCAGGGCGGGTCTAAGGTAGAACGCCAGTGTCAGTCAGCAATCATGGGAGGGGCTGGTTCTGTGTGACATCACACAGACAGGCATCTGAGAATGGCTCGATTTGAAAAAGGGGAAGTGATTTAACAAGATTAAAAAAAAACACAGGTTGGATCTTTATCATTACAGGCTGGTTGTGTACACACACTGCCTACACACATTTCAGTTCAAACTACTTGTAAAAGTTCATGTCGCATCTGATGACCCCTTTAAAAATACAGCAGCTAAACTCCTTACACTTATTCATGTAGTCTGCATAGTCCATTTAAAAAAAAAACACAACATGTCCTGTTTGAACGGCCCCTGATAATGTTATTTAGCATTTTAACACATTCACTTTTAACACTTTTTTTTTTTTTTTTTAACACATATTTAATGAACACAATACAGTACCATGCAAGTAACGTGTCATGCATTAATGTTCAAAATTTCGGGGTCAGTAAGATTTTTTTTTTATGTGTTTGAAAGAAGTCTCTTATGCTCATGAAGGTTGCATTTATTTAATAAAAAAAATACAGCAAAACGAATACAGCAAAACGTCAATGTTCTGAAATACTATTATAATTTAAAATAACTGTGAATGAAAAATGTAATTCATTCCTGCGATGACAAAGCTGAGTTTTCAGCAGCCATTACTCTAGTCTTTAGTGTCACAGGATCTTTCAGAAATCATTTTAAAATGCTGATTTGTTCCTAAATAAACAATTATTATTATTAGAAAGCCATTGTTCTGCTTAATATTTTTGTGGATATTTATTCTTTGAATAGAAAGGTCAAAAGAACAGCATCTATTAGAAATCTTTTGTAACATTAGAGGTGTGTCACTGCTGTCACTTTTGATAAATTTATTGTATCCTTGCAGAGTAAAATATCAATTGATAATTTATATTGTCAATTACATTAATAAATTAAAATTGTACCTAAACGTTTGAACAGTAGTGTACATATTCTGTCCCATGTTACACTCTCTGATAGAAGCTATCTCTCTTCACCTTAGTGGCCATGTTAGTGACTGAAATATGATTTATCAGTAATCTGATGTGTGTCCTGCACAGGTGCTAACCCTCCACGGCCTGGAGGTTTTCCTGGTGCAAACAGTCCTGGACCCGTGACAGACTTGTACGGCCCCAGCAGTCAGGACTCAGCAGTGGGAAATTACATCAG
The DNA here is from genome assembly GCA_024542945.1 of allo-octoploid hybrid of Carassius auratus x Cyprinus carpio. Lineage (NCBI taxonomy): Eukaryota > Metazoa > Chordata > Actinopteri > Cypriniformes > allo-octoploid hybrid of Carassius auratus x Cyprinus carpio. Next base: position 6,809,418 of record CM045026.1, on the reverse strand, counting down.
TGCTGCCAGCCCTCAGCCGGGTTCTGGGTTCAATCACAGCATCGCAGTGAGTAGAGCTCTCTTACACTCCTCAGTCATGCTGATGTGACCAAGAGATCCGAAAGTACAGACAGAGTTCTCACTTTGTGTCTTCTGTCCATCATTCTTTTAATTATATTCAACCCACAGCTGAGAAATCAGAGTCTGATTGGCTGTTCCTCCATTGTGACTCACTTTTTATGGCAAGGGCTTGAGTGTCAGCGCAGCAATTTAGAAACGCAGAGTTGGAAAAAAAGAATATCAGAGGAATTAGTTCCATTCCACATGTTCAAAAATACCCCAATGAGTCACAAGTCTCCGTTAGACTGAAACTTCATGTCTCGCTGATGTTTTGTTTGGGGAATAAAAGCATCGCAAACAGTTTAGAGGAAGCAAAAAGCTGCCGTGGTTGGAAATGAGCAAACTGTCAAAATCAGATGTCCCTGTAACTAGCAGATGCTCCTGACACCGTCTCCAAACAAAAGCCCCTGCGTTGCACAAAAACTTGCTTTAATTGGCTTTTGTCAGGGAGCGCACGGATTCTGTCTGCAGATGTCACGGACGTCAGGTTGCGGCTCGGTGTCAGCACGGATCTCAATTTGAAGAAGAAAGCATTTATAATGAGGTGCCAAATTGAAATTAAATTATTCACCCCATTCTCACAAATAAGTTTCTTAACCAAATGAAGCACATATTTTGATCAATGCGAGTGTTTGCAGCAGATTTCCACTGTTTTATTGCTTGTGGATGGTCTGCTTAGAGGCCAGTTTTCATCTGCAGTATGTTTAAGGTTATAAATAAATTTCAAAACAAGTGAGGAAATGACCGAATTTCTTATTTTTGGCTGAACTATTCCTAAACTTCTGAGCCAGTAATGAGGTGGAGTAATTTATGACCTCTCATCACAACAGGAGCGATGTCGCCTAGTGGATAAAGATCTTAGCTGGTAATTAAAAGGTTTGATTCTGCACAGGCTGATCTGTTAACTATCACCATTAGGCCCTCGAGCAAGACATTTACTTCAGAGACTGCTGCTGTAGTTTGTCACTTTTTGAATGAAAAAGCCCTTCTTTTAATAACTAAATTGGTGAAGACCTGCTCATAAACAGCTGTTTATTGTGTATAAAGACAACTGACTAATGACAGGAATATTAACTGCTGGTTGGAAACTGAAGTGAGCAGAAACTTGGATCTTTTATACTTAATTTCTGCCTCCTGGCATCTAAATAAAACACGTCACCGCATGAATTCATAACTGGCATTAGTGTGTTTCTGATGGAGTGCCGTTTTGTGCTGTGATTAATTCCAATTTTAGTGTGTGTTCATTCAGCTGGACTGATAGATGTGTGTGTATAGTTCTTGAAGTCTCCGTGCAGAACATTAACATGGGAAATGACGCAGAACTAAAATGCTCATCTCCATTTATTTTCCTGACACGTGTCACCAGTTCACCACCTACTGGAACACCCCCCACTCTCTCCCCCCTTCCCTCTCTCATAGTATCAACACACATCCACAATGAAATAAAGTCCTTCCACGCAATTCTTAAAATGAGGAAGTCTGGCAGAAAAGCCAATATAAATTTAAGAAAGCCTTTCCTTCCTGCCCTCTAAAGCAGCGGGTGTGAGACTGACTTTGATTTATTCGTATGGATTAGACAGATCCGCTCCTGCCATGCATACAATAGTCTGATGACAGGCCCGATAAGCGGCTGTGTTTCTCAGAAAGGCTTGTTGACAGGTTGCCGTTTTGCCCTCTAAATCAGCCGTGTGGGTCTGTAAGTTCACAAACGCAGTCTGACAATGGGCAGGATTTATTTATTCAGGACTGATCAGCGCCCCGGAAGAGAAATCAGGACAAATGCTTTTTTTCTTGTATTTTCCTTATGTTCAGAGGCCTCCTAGTTACTCTGATGCAGCTATATTTGTAGCAGAATAATTGAAACGGAAGAATCAAACATCTGAAGATACATGGAGATTTGCACATACTGAAGGCCGAATCTCCTTAAACTGATCTCCTCAACGACAAAGGGGTCTATGACATCACATATAGTGGAAGCTCGTCTGTGTAATGGCAACAAGAAAATCTTCTAAATTACAGAAATTCATTGGTTAATATTTTTAGGAAGCCTGCACAGTGGATTTCTGCTTAGGCTAATTAAGAAACTGCCAGGGACAAACAGCATCCAAAACATCTGCTGCTGCCCAACTAGCCATGCTTTTTCCTGAGCACATCTGCTGTCACTGACCATCAGAGTGCAGATTTCATTGGCACTTTTATCAGTATCATTTGTGAATAAATGTTCTGTTAAAGTGGAATTCTTGATTCTGTACATGAGAGAAGAATCAATCACAGACTCTTCATAAAAGAACTTATTCTGTCTGAATTTGTCAGTGTGTTAGAATCACTGTTTTCATACTGTTTCAATAATTGTGCTCAACATCTTACTCATGATCTGCTTTTAGGGTCCTTTGATCGCCACAGCATTTACAAATGGATACCACTGAAAGCTAACCGAGATGCGGCACCATCTCATTGGAGGTATGCATGTTTTTCTCTCATTCTGATTCTCTCTTTTTCATGTTGTTCCATTCATAATTTCAACAAGACTCCTATTGGTTTTGATTCACCAGAGTTCATCGGGAGGCCCTGGAAAAATGGCCGGAGTCTCTGATCGGTTCGTGTACAGTTGATGTCATAAAGACTTCAAGCACTACAGGTTCTGATTGGTGAATGGACAAGGGGGGTGGAACCAAACACAGAGGACAAGAAAAATACGATCATCTCAGAAAACTGCTGTAACTGTTATCCAACCCTCCTGTCACTGCAGGACTCCTTCCCATTTTTCTTTTCCACACGCGTTTTTCTTTCTGTATGCTTTTTAAAATGACAACGGCTTTTAGAAAAACATACTTAGATGAGTGAATTATTCAGTTGCAACTGTCACAGCTTTGAGTTTTTTTTCCCTAGATTTTGGTGCCAGTTAACTTTATTTTTGCACATATGGACAGACACCGTGCTGAAAGACACCATGTCATTCATCTATTGAAAAAAAAAAAAAAAATCTTAGTAGCTGTTTTTAATTGTGAAGTCTCATTGTTGATCATAATGACTTATTTTTGGGCAATACAGAGGGAGAGGACTCCAATATTTTTATGGTCCTTTTTATATATATATATCTCTATATATATCGATCTGTGTGTGTTGTTGTCCTTTAGAGAAAAAAAAAAATTGTGTGCTGTAATGTTCCCCCCCAATGAAAACATGGTGATTTCAAATATAAGAAAGAAATGTAAATATACGTCACTGCATATCAGTTCAGACATATTTTTCTGATGGTGTTTCGAAAAAAAAATCAGGCTGAAATTAAAGTAATTGACAGTATGACGGTGAAAAAAAGTAATACATGGATTTCTTAAATTATTGTATACACATGAGCTATTTCATTTTACAGGTGTAATACCAGCATACTCATGCACATGGTAACATGAGCTGAAACTTTCCTCGTTCACCGTGGAGTTTCCAAAACACCACTCCCGTCCAAAGCACACTGTGTGTAGTGATCAACGAAAGGACTTTTTCTTGTGTTCTGCACATTCTGACACTTTTATACTCCTGAGAAAAAAGAAACTTACTATGTTATCTGTTGTTGTTAATGTTGTCTAACAGAGGACGTTCCTCTTGATTTTGGAACCTGTTGTGGACTGTACTTGAACGAAACGGTTTATTTCTCTTTTGGCTGAAGAAGGCAAACATTTTTAATTAATCATACCTCAGTCCTGTGAGAATTTATTCAGAGCAGATCAAGTGTACGGAGGAAGCTTTGCACTGTGTACAAAGAGAACGACGGTTTTCTCTTTGCACATGCTAGCTGTCACGAGTGACCTTACAGAGATTTGATGTATGAAAAATTGTTCAGTGAATGTTGCTTTTATTTTTCTGCCGCTGGCGTCCAGAACGCAGGTTGAGAAGAAGCCAAACGAAAAGCAATCTATTACTGGTGCGCTCAAGATTTCATTTCAAGGACATAGCAAACCTTTTATCTGAAATATTGACATATTTTAATATACAGCCAGTTGAAGACACTGAAAAAAAAAAAATAGTTGACCTGAAACCCGGAGCTGCTGATTTCTTTCTTTAGAGTTGAAAAGCTGTTTTAGGTCAAACGCGCATATATAAATATATATATAAAATGCAGATTTGTAATGTTAAATGATCTGATATGTATATTCTGATGTAAATGTGTCTCTTTTTCCTGCTAAAGATGTAAACTGTTTTGTTTGATGACTTGTTTTATTTGGTGTAGTCTGGTGGCCGGAGGCAAACGCACTAAACGTTGGAGCCTCAAAAAGATTTACAGATCCAGTCATGTAATAATATTTAAACAATTGAAAGGAACAGAGTGAGGAAAGAAAACTATTGTAATGTTCAAATGTCAAAGAAAAATGTAAAAATGAGACATTAAAAATCAAACCAAGATGTTTGTTCACTGATTTCAATTGTGAATCAGGGTGTTTTTTTTTTTTTTTGAGGTTATTGAGGTTAATGTCTTGTTTTCTAAATTCTTTTTTCCTTTCCTTCATGTGTCATTTAACAACATTTTGAATTAACTATGAGACCAGCATCTTTTATCCCATCATCTCTAAGTATTGCACTGAACTACACAAACACTTGGAATTAAGTAATAAGCCACTCAAGGCTGTGTTATACTGTCTATACAGTCAGCTAAAGTTAATGCACTGTACACCCTTTATATAATGATAAAGGCTGTGACGTGTAAATGAGAATGTGATCTCTATGGGTGCTGTCAGTGATGTGCTTAGTAACTGGTGAACGTATTTAGTGTCATAGCTGGTACTATTTAATGGATTTTAACAGGAGGTCTGTATTACCTGAAGAGCATGGTCTGTTAGCATTCCCATTCATCTCGCAGTTGCTCAGCTGGCACTGGACCCCTGACAACACTGACTGGCTGATGGTACCACAAGAGTCTGCACACTCCCAGGATCTCCACTTATGAAGACATTGAGCTGTAACAGGACGACAAAAAGGGAAATATTTAAGTCAATTTCATGCAAAAAAAAAAATAAAATTTCCTAGTAACGTGTAGTATAGTACCATTTAAAAAAAAATTTTTTGTCCTTTAAGGATTTTTTTCCTTTAATAAATCTGAAAGTTTGAGTGGCTCTGCTTTTAGACCTTTTCAGACCTGAACTATATTTGGCCACATTTGTCCTATCAGGTCTGACTCATAAGGGGACGTCCCCAGGCCTGTCCAGCTGTCTGAACTCACCAATTTGCCTTTGTCTCTGTCACGCCCGCCTTGTCCTTGTCACAACGAGATCTCTGTCTTTGTGCAGCAAATACCAGCAGGTCTTCCATCTACTAAAGACAGGATGTCATGTGGCTGAAAAATTTCCAAAAACACTTCCCTAGTGCTTGGATCTGTCAAGGTTCCTGAGCAGGCTGCAGATGTTGAGCCTTATTTCCTGATATAAACATGATGCTGATCAATTATTAGTCAGCGGACACACATTTCATTACTGATGGCATAAGTCACTGACCTTCTGTCTGTAAGTTGGTTCATGATTGTTTGTCTGGTTCAGTGCTTTCCTGAGCACACAGTTTTCAGGTCACTTGGATTGTAGCCTGTTTCAAGTTAAAGTCATTGCAGACCTACAATTTTAAAATTGTAATGGCAATTGTTACGGGGTATCAATCAAAATGAAACTGAATGGAATGGATCTACATCAGTTCAATCGACTGGTAGATCTTTACCACGGTCTCAGTAAATCCCGAATATAACAGTAAAATAACTACAAAAATGTAGTTTATCCATTTAACCATTCTTTGTACTGTATTTTTTTGTACTTATTTTTCTGTTATTTTTGGGATCTACTGGGACACTGATAATGAAAAATACATCTCCCACAGGCAGGGGTGTAAATAGTAAATAATCTTGATCTGGTGGTCCTTCATCCACACCTTGATTGACCTGTGGATGAAGGACCACCAGATCAAGATTCAGTCATGGCCAGCCCAGTCTCCAGACCTGAACACCACTGAAAACCTCTGGGATATGATCAAGAGGAAGACAGGTGGTCATAAGCCAACAAACAAAGCAGAACTGCTCAATTTTTTCAAAATTATGAAGCTGCAGACTTGGAGCCTGAGCCTGCTGCATCTACAGTCCCGCACAGAGTCCCGCATTCTTAGCCACCTCGTAAAATACGTACAAATCGGTCGATTTGTCTAAACCCCTGTGTCGGTTAGGTTTAGGGGCGGGGTTAGGTGTAGGTCATTCGTACAAATTCATACGAATTGTGCAACTCATAAAATACGTCTTAACCCCTGTGTCGGTTAGGTTTAGGGGCGGGGCTAGGTGTAGGTCATTCGTACAAATTCATACGGGTTGCAAGGGGTCTGAGAATGCGGGACTCTGGGCGCGGGACTGTAGATGCAGCAGGCTCCGAGTCTGCATCTTCATACTACTCAATTTTTTTGCACCAGGAGTGACAAGTCACCCAACAGCAATGTGAAAGTTGCGATTGAAAATCAGGGTTATTGCACCAAATATTGATTTCTGAACTCTTCCTAAGTTAAAATGCTAGAATTGGTTTGTTTAAAAATGAATATGAACTTGTTTTCTTTGGATTATTTGACCTCTAAAAACATCTGCATCTTTTTTGTTATTTTGACCAGTTGTCATTTTCTGCAAAACAGATGCTCTAAATGACAAGTGTTTATTGAGAATTTGGAAGAAATGTTGTCAGTAGTTTCTTTTATAAAAACAAAAAATGTCCATTTTATTCAGACACAGACATATGAATAGTGAAACAAAACAAAAAATTAATTTTGCAGTGGTCTCAATTTTTTTCAGAACTGCATATATATGCATGGAATAAAACAAAGCATGAAACAAAATATACAACCTAGTCCATCAATTTGGCATTTGTTGAAACTAAAGGATTAACAATAAATTATATTGTAATGTCACTAAAGCCTCTTACACAGCTGTAACAGGGGAGCCCACTAAAATAAACTTGCAGAAAGTAACTATTTTCCAACACAACACCACCAACACGACCTCAAAAGCAGTTTCTGATAAGTTGTCCATTTCACAGAGTTTAGAGAGTAAATTTGGGCCATTCTGACACCAGCCGCAATGCATATTGGGTACCCGACAGCACTGCAATGTTCTCCTTTATCTTCTTAAATAAAAATCTGTAAAAATACTGTAACCCTTAGAACTGAAGAACATCCTTCCTGGCCTAAGATAAGTCATTTTTGTGTGAAATGAGATAATATGATTTTTATTTTATTTTTTTCCACAGACACCCTTTTAAACATAAGTGGATATAAAGTGGACAGAAATAAAGTAATACAATTACTTTAATAAAATAAATAAATAATAATCCACAATTTATTTTGTTCAGATGAGCCTTTCACATACGTGGACCCACATGCAAACTTTCTTTCTCAATTGGCTCATTTTGGCTTTCATGGGCTCTATAATAACATTTTCTACCTCATGAATTTTGCTGAATATGAAATGAATATCTTCATAAATGGATATTAAGGCTTTAGCTGTGCTTAGCCGCTGTAGTATAATAGAAACTCACATTTTGCTTAAGCTGAACAATAACTCCTGGCAAATAATCCGCCGAGGTATAAAACCTAATGCCTCACATATCTTTATTAGTTTCAGAAATATTTCCTCTGATCGATAGATAAAAATACATGGTTCTCATATATATGCTGTCAAACGTGCCTTATTAAAGTTTCATCTTTTTAGAGTTCACCAAAATAGCTGAATGGTATTAACTACAGATGTGGCGCAAGCAAGCCTATAGAATCATTCATTTAGACGAGATGACAGGTCAAATATATGATTCTGTCAGAGATAAAGATCATTCATCCCGCCACCAGCTCTCTATTACTGTACGCTCTAATAATATAATTCAAACCGCAAAGGGGCTTGATGAGATTTAATCTCCAATATACGAGAAAACAAACAGCCTGCCTTCATTAAAAGCTAAATATTGTTTTGCCGTCATATTTACCAATGCTTCCCATCTAGCTTTTCTTGAAATGACACCCAGTCAGCAAAAAATGCTAATCTGCTTTTCATTGATCGTGTTTGTAAGACACAAAAATATGCCCATAACCAAAAATCAAATGACTTTCGCATCACATAATGTAATTTATGGAGTATATACACATCATATTCTGTGAAAAACAATTCCAAGTGAATGAACTGCTGTTTTTAATCAATGCGTTAATAATCATGCCTATACTGTAGAATCCACAATATAGTTCATACACATCTAATCCTGTTTCAGTGCTAAAAGTGGCTCTCGTTCTCGATTTCTCTCTCTGAGCTCATGGTGAAATGGTCTCTGCAGGCCTGCGGTGCTGGGATTTGCATGTGCAGGTGTCATGAGAAGGGTTTTCTGTCAGCTCAGCGTGGTTCTGCTCCTGCGGTTTGCGCTCAACGATACATATAAACTAGCAGGCCGCTAACCGCACATATGCGGCCCGCCAGGAGCTCATCTTTAGAGGCGTGTCCGATTCTCTATGAATATTCATGGTGCTCTTTACAGTCGGATCAGCTGTGGCCGCGGTGTGTTTACGAGCGGGAAAGGTTTGTGGGAGGTGAGCAGACCTCGCAGCAACTCGGCTTTCGTTAACAGTAATTAAGCATCAGTCTGAAGCTCAGACTTAATTGGCAATTAAGGATATGTTTGATAAGGGTGAGTGTGTCAGGTCTATGTTTAGAATACATTAAGGTAAATAAGCACTCAGAGTGCATAGAGACGCGTCCTCAACACTCACCATACAAACAAACTCTATGAAAGTAGATGGAAGCAGATTGCGGGTGTTGATTTAGCATAGAGCAGTTTGGTCAGAACTCACACAGCTGCAAAGCATGCTGGGTAACTGACAGCACTATTGTATTTGTACGTTTAAGAACGGGAAATTGCATAGCTCTCAGGTGACATAAAAGAAATTATTTGATATACTGTATAACATTAAGAAAAAGTTTGAAACACAAAAATATACTGTAAAAAATGATTACTGATTGTAAGATTATTGGAGTTTCACAATGAAATAGCCTACTATTTCAGGCTTCAAAATGTGATGTTTAACTCAATGTGTTACTTTTACTTGTAATTATTTTTTAAATTTACTAGCATTTTCTGAGCAGAAATAGTTTCCACACTACAATTTTTAAGCTTAATTTCTGCTTCAAACAGTTTAAATCTTTGTATTTGTGAAATTTTCTAGCAATTTGAGCAAAAATAGCATATACACCTTTCTTTTCAGTGTACGCCTAAAATAAACAACTACAATTCGAAATGCAGTGATTGCAATGTGCAACGAATGATTAATATGACTATGTGACAATTTATCTCTGAAATAAATATGACATTTTAGATTCAAGTGCTTGCAGAAATATAATCTAAAATAAAATATATATTATTAATAAACATTTTTAAAACATATTTATAAAATATAAATATAAAAAGTATATAATTAAAATAATTCATATATTTTGGCAGCCTGATCAAATAATTATACTATAATATATATGAAAAACACTCCTTTTTTTGTTTGTTTACTAGATTGTTTTCTAATATGTATTTTGCTTGCTTTTTTATATTGTTGCTGTATAATTTGGTGTGATATATTTGTATACGTATACTGAAAACTGAAAAAAGCATATCAAATATAATATTTTACATAGAAACTTATTTTTACATATAAACATTAACATCTAGCTGGAATGAAAGGTCAGGTCAACCTCATTGCACTGTAGGATACATCATTTATACAGGCCACGTACTGCATGTTTTGTTAAATAGTGGGTCGTCCAGATGTTCCTCACATACAGAAAAGCAACAGTGTGCGTACAGTATACACACAGCATACTACTAACTTTCAAAAATAGCTGTAAGTCATTCTGAACACCCAGCGATGAGATCATTTCCCTCCTCGTGTAGGCGGAGGGAAGTGTTGGAGTAGATCTGGTGGGGGGGGGGGGCGTCTCGCGGTGGGCTAATTGACATGACATATTGACAGGCACTCTTCTGCGTCTGGGGACTCCGGCGCCTGCACAGCCTTCCACATCTCTAATAATCACTGATTAAAAAGCAGTTAAGAGCCTGTGAAGATCAAAATGTGCATTAACCAAACGACCTTCTGGGAGGGAAAAACAGCCGCGCTGGCGGAGAGAAGTGACGGCAGAAGTTCTCCGGGAAAATGTCTGCCCTCTCCCAAACCACGGCAATCAAGAGATGAGATGTTTCTAAAACGTGCTTGGCTAATATCCTCTTTTTGCCCAGATTCACATTCTCTTTATTGAGTTGACACAGGTTTGTTTATGAGCGGTTTCATTGGCTAAGCAGCTGCGCCATGCTGCCAAACGTCTGAAATAACCTTCGAGTTCTGGCTGATCTAATATAATTACATTTTTGCAGTTCATCCTTGACCCCATTCCAATGAAATAATTAAGGTCTCATAACAGTTTAATTTGAAAAAGTTATGCTCTCTCCAAAGCATTTACGCTCGCTGGAGCACGTGTTGTCAGATTGGTTAATATAACGGCTTCCGTTTAATCATCACAGAAAATCAGTGTTTGAGGACCTGTTTAGTCATTATTTTTGCAGTCTGGTGCCAAATGACAATACAGCTTTAAAAAATCATCAGATCTGACTGACGTGCAAGGTGCTTTTCCTTATATATTGAGTCTGTATGTACAGTGCGTCCATAATAATCCACTAAACTACTCAAACACAACGTTCACATCTCTTTTTTACATTACATTATGCCGTGCTGAACTTCCAAAGCTAGCTTCCAGCTCGTTCATTACCGTTATCAGCCTGAATGATTTCTCTTGTCCCAATCAATAGCTTCCTCAGAGCAAACGCGACTGAGGAACACACACAGGAAGCTGCGAGAGCATCAATCACGCCATCCTGACTGCAGAAAGTTCAAAGCAGCCCTGAAGCAGATGTGCTCCACTTTACTCTCCCGATAATATAAACGCTTCATAGGTTAGTTTAGCAAGCCTGATGCTTATTCTACTGAGTGAAATTTTATTGCCACATCAAATAAGTCCTCAGTGGCATTACAATTTTAATTCCCGCTTATTAGGAATGTGTAAAACTACATATTTTCAATGTTCAGTATGTGTTAAGGAAACCCTCTATTATTAGTGTTCACCAAACCCCAATTCAGTCACATTTCTTATGGTTCTGTTAACAAAGCACACATTATTGTGCTCAAAACAGCTGGATGAAAAAGTCTTAAAACATAACAATTACAGTTCAAGATGCCACGAAAAAAAAAAAATGGTTCCAAACAAGTTTTTTCACGTACTATACAACCACCATTTTAGGTTCCTCGAACCTTTCAGTGAACAATTCGTAAAATAACCTTTTTTTTTATTATTATTTTAATAAACTGAAGAACCTTTTCCCGTGGATGTTAAAAATTCTTCATGGAAACCCTAAATGAGCAATATATTGGCACAGCTGTGATTCAGCCATAATGCACAGCTACAAGTGTGAAACTGTGTTTATACAACAGCTCGATGGCACAAGTGTGTAATTATATACGAAACAACAACAAAAGTGTCTTTAAAAACCTTCTTTTGTGCAGAACTACTTCCTTCCACCACGGATTCAAATCTCAAGTTGACAGTTTAACAGCTGAGCCCAAGCATCCTCATATGAGGACATTATATATTATATATATTATATATTCCCATGAAATATTATATATTATTAGAAAATCTTTTCAATTATTACTCCCATTATAACACTTCTTTTTTCATTACATGTTGCCCCCAAAAACACATTAATATGCAAATAAGATTTAGTTTATAGATACATTATATATAATGAGAAAACCATTTTAATGGCCATTTTACACATATTTTGCATAAAGCAAAATGGCATATCAAATCATTCTGTTATAACATAGCTGAGAATTATCTTTATACAAAGTTTGGTAAAAAAAAATCCTGAAAACTAAAAAATTATTGGTCATTTAAAAAAAAAATCTGTTTTTGCCTATGCATGTTCATTCATGTCTTTTTTTCCCCCGATGTCCTCGGACGTAGCACAACTTGTGAATGAAATATAAAATTACCTTTTTTTTCAATGCTTTAAACAATGTAATGACATGAAAAAATACTACTTTTTTCCTAAAATGTTTTGCCGGGTCTCAAGAGGTTAGAACTAGTAATGAAGGAACGTTGAGTTGCCAAAAGCTTATTGTGTTACTGCTTTAAAAGCTTGCTGTTTTATGAAGAGTCGAGTATTATAAGAGAGAAATGACCTTTATCTGATACAGCATTCATTCTTCAGTTCAATCTTATACTCAAAATAAAACATTAATTTTAAATGTCTGCTGAGGAAAGTTGTATCTTTGTCATACTTTCCTTTTATCTGTTAAGGGTCATTTCCGTGGACAGAGCTGCTCAATGCATTTGTTGGCTGCATCTTACAAGATGTTGTTCAAAATAAAAATAACTTCCTTGTTTACAACAGCGTTTCAGTCTCTTTCAATATAAAATGTTTACTGCTGACTCAAAAACCTCTCGTCTCGTCGCCATCTAATGGCGAAATAATGTAACTAGAATCACCATCACAAACACACACTGTTTCCCAATACTAAATACTCTTATTAAATACTACTATTATTTACATAAAATATTTATTGAATAATAATATTTTAACAACAACAACAACAACAACAGCCATCATAAAAGTTGCTAAGAAATTCAGTTAAAAGTACAAGGACAGCACTCTGATACACAGCATTAAAGTTACATTTAATATAACACGAGATCTCAGCCAAACTATTTGCTCTGGAACAAATAATAGATTAATAAGACATAGTAACGAGACTGCCCGTTAGATTTACCCAAAGCAAACTATATCTTATGCTTGACCACTATAGTGACATCAGCAAATTCCAGAAGAACCTGCCGAGGTAAGCAAAACAAAAAACAAAGCAAATTTCAAAAAGATCTTCATTAACAAACTGCATATTTGAAGTCTAAACTATACATTCTGTGACACAAAAACAGCATTATTTAAAAAAAAAAAAAACAGTGAAAGGTCCAATATCACTAGAATATCTCACTCCTATCAACCAATCAGATTCGAGGACCAGAAAGAATGGCTGTATAAATGCTAATAAATAACCTTTATTTTCAAGACCAACTACAAAAATACTGCAGGCTGAATATAAGAACATACAACAGTTTAACAGACAGATATTCAACAAAAGAACGTTACTAATGTAAAAACACCTACATAAACTAGCCAATTTTATTAATTAGTAAGGTTGTGTTGTGCCCATTTCTACAGTTTTCTTTCTGTACTTCAGGTCTGTATAATCACACACACACACACACACACACACACACACACACACACACACACACACACACACAGACACACAGTGGCTCCCGTGCAGCTTTGTGTCCTCTATTCAACCTTCATACATAAACCACAGGAAAGGCATTGAGCCGGGGAATGCCGTGGGAGTGCTGATATCTGAAATCAGCCTTTAAAGGAGCTTATTTTAATTCTTTATTTGAGGGAAGAAAATAGCTGGGGAGTTCTGCATGTTTGAATATGCAGCATCAGCAAAGCTCACTGCCGCCCATTGCAGCCGCTCTCAAAGCCCCTTTTCATGCCTTAAAGGAGCAAATAAATAAAACCCTTGATAAAAATGATACAAGCTTTTTGTTGGAGCTGTCACCTTAGCTACATGTGCCAAAAACAATCAGCATTTCAGATGTCCAGAATGAAATCCCTGCAGTGGACAGCTGACCAAGCCAGATCTATTCTGCCTCATTTCAAAAACACAGAATCTATCAAACCAGCCACAATGGCAGTGACAGCAATTTGCTAAGAAATATTTTGACAATGGGCTCCTTTTCCAGCGGCTTTCAAAGATGTACGCACAATTTAATACCCACAAACAATCTGTGCCATGAATGGATCCACAGATATTTCTTTTTTTTTTTCTTCTTTTATTATTATTATTATTGCCTGCCTCATTATTGTTCCTGAGCAATGGAAAGGCAGTCAATGGCCCATATCACTCAAAACATATTATCAAACTGTGTCATCCTGTCCCATGGTGCGAGTTTAATTAATTCCAGCCATGAAAAACAGCATTCCCCTGTTTGGTCAGAGGTGAATATGTAATTGTCTGAAGACAACAATCCCAGCCTTGCATACATTAAATATGACAGCATACTTCCAAGCAGCAACAAAAATGAAAAACAAAACTAACAGGAATTTTGTAAATGCTGTAACAACAGCAAACTAATTACCAGTACCCTAAACATCCTATAGCAGAAACACACACACACACACACATTATTGTTATTACTTGTAACATTAAATTCAACATTGACTTACAAAAATGTAATAATTTAATAAATTAGCATAAGTGTTTTAATATGTTTCATATCTCTGTAGCACACATGGTGACAGATAGAAAAGTTAGAGATGAGCAGACAGTCCATGACACTATGACACACAGCAGCTGTGGAAAGAACAAGATTATACGGCTGCACAATAAACCAGCCACCTTATGGGTTTATTCTCTCAGCTGTGAATGTTTAAAAACAGCTCAGTGTCACGTACAGCAGCGTGTTTGTTAATGAAACACCTCCTTGAAAGAGCTAGACTAACACATTTCTACAGCCCATTGCTCTCCTGCTGTTCCCTGTGGGAAAAACTAGGTCAAACCAGATTAAGGTGGTCAAGCTGGGATTAGAAAGCTGGTAGTCTGCTGCAGATTCAAGATGGTCTACCAACTCAAAAAAGACCATCAGAAGCTTGTTTCAGTTGGAGGTCCCAGCAAGGTTCACACCAGGCCTGGACTGGCCATCGGCAGCACCAGGCGAGGTAGTCTTGACTGGCATCACAGCGCTATAGGAATCAGATCAAATCTGTTCCGCGCTTCAAACAATGGTTTGAACAGAGTAGATGCACTGGACTCGATGAAGGAGAGGAAGCGGCCAGAAGAAGCAGCGAAATGTAGCAAAAATGCCTGTTCAGGGTTTCAGGTGCAGGTCAGTTTTATCTGTACACTAAAGAGTTTTGTCTTTATTAACCTAGCGGAGTATTAAACTGCTAGCACCTGTTAGGCTATCAGGGGCACCCAATTTTTTAACATATTTCCGAATACTGTTCTAAAGGACATCATTATCGATTGAAAAGTTACATTAATACATTTAGCAGACAGATATTCTCATGGATTTATTGTATAGAAAGGGAGGGAGCTTGAGCAGACAGCAACACAAAAATATCACTGCCTAATAATGCAATAGTGTGTTCAAGATATTGGGCTGATTTTGACTTTTAGGCACTTGTTTTGATATATTTGTATGAAATATAGGTTTGTTAAATCTCAGGTATTTAAGTCATGTTAAGATAATTAACATTCTGTGATAAATTGCAATGAGGTGGTCGTTTTGCAACAAGGTGGGCACAGTTCTGTTTATAACAGTAGACCTGCTGGTCAATAAGTGACAGGTACAATAAATAAAAAAATGGAGAGACAGAGATATTGGGGAAAATGAATAAAAGTAAAAAGGGAAGTGAAGGTGCAGTTCAAGAGACAACCTTTAATTATTTTTCACAGCCCCAGACCAAGGATTTAGAACTTTTTATGTGATGGCCATATAAATAATAGGGTTATCTGTGGTTTCAGAATTTGTCACTGGAGCAGTACCCTTAAAAATGACATCTTTTTGCCTTTTACTCCTAATAGGTAAATATTAGTACCTTATGTGTATGAATTACTATAAGGTACTAATATGTACCTATTAGAGGTAAAAAAGGTACAAAGATGTCCTTTTTAAGGGTACTGCTCCAGTGACAAGCTGCTGTACCCCAAAAGGTACCATTTTGGCCTCTTTTTTTTTCTGTGTGGCCTAGATGAGTGTGAGATTCCCGGCCTGAAATAGCGTCCCAGTTCGGCCCCGGTTCACACTGCCCATTACACCACAGGAAAAACTTTCAATTCTCCACCGTTGTCAGGTTCTTGAATCTGTCTTATAGTCTTTAGGTTGGACCGATGCCCAGGTCTCTCGTGTTTCTGGCTAAATGACCGGAGAGTCCCTCCCTGTGGCACCACCCTCAGTCAATAGACTGAGAAAGAGCATATTATTCTCTGTGTCCTGAATATTTTTTTCTTCTCAAGTCCTCTGCTTCAAAAAGAAGCCAGAGTGCTGTATTTTATGCAAAGTAATGATCTCCAAAACAAAATATGAGCTGATCTATTTTTGCTCTGCTAAGACACACTTTCTCCGTGCAAAACCTTGAATCTAACACATGCAACAGCACCACTGTCATGTGTGTCTTGACTTGAACTCCAAAAAAATATTACATGAATAAACATTACAACAGTATTTGTTGATTTTCCAATTTATTTAATTCAGTTGTTTTTTTTTTTTTGTTTTTTTTTTTTTACTTATTGTTAATGGTTTATTAACATCTCAACACCATTACAAATCATAAATGACAACCAAGTTTTTCATTATTTTATTTTATACTACGGGGCTGTTGAATGCTTGAATCTGATTGGCTGATGAACGTTCTGAGGTGTGCAATTATTTTCAGGGAAACGCACTTCGAACGTAGTTCCAGGCAGCTCTCTTGACCGCATTACAGTTCCATATCACTTGGCATAGTTAACTGTCATAACGGAAAGTATGATTACCTATACAGCACACAGGACTAACAAAAACAACAACATGACAGATAATTTTCCACAAGTAAATACACATGACATTTCTCACTAGTGAGGTAATAACAGCACTGTTTAGACATGCTGCTGCAGAACACTGTTGAGGGGCGCACAGAGGTAGCCTAATTCACACAAGCTCTCTCTCTCTCTCTCTTTCTTTATCTTTTTCTGTGTGTCTCTGTCTCTCTCGCTCGCTTTCTAATAACTTTATTAATAACTGCATTAGAAAGTTATCAGTGGCTCAAGCCTCCATTACAATCTTTAAAATTACATTTTGGAACTAGCAAAAGAGGCACTGGATGAGATGCGGAAGAAACAATCCTACTCACAATAGCGATTTAAGTACAAAAATTGGACAATTCCCTTTAAATATATCATCTGATCGATGTCTTGAGGTGTGGTAATCGTAGTATAAGAGGAATAATTGACGACGGGCTGATGAATTATTAGAAAAATAATGTACAACCGAGGTTGTGATGCGGCCACAACGTGAAGCGGAATGGCCATTACACCTCAGGTGTGCATTATTTTTGTACTTATTTCATTACATAAATACTTACATATTTCACAAATGAAGAAAAAGTTGTCAACATTTTACAATACTTTCTTCTGATCAGAATATAATTAATAAATAACATCAAATATATATTTCTCAATGAAAATATTTCACTATACGATTAAATACCAATTAAACTTACAAAAGAAACCATATGAAAAAATCATTTTAATGTTTTTCATATGGTTTGTGCATTGTACATTAATAACTTTTTGTTTTTTTATAAATTAAAGGGCAGATCTAATGCTGTTTCATCCATTCAGAGTTATTTACACCGTTAAAGAGTTGGATTCTCATGCTAAGCATGGCCAAGGTAAAAAAAAAAAAAAAAGAACAAGAAAAAAAAGAGAAAAAAAAACCCCACTTTGGACGTATTTTTGTGGCAAATACACACTTCCGGGATTCTTACAAGTTTCTGAAAGTTTTTTTTCGATCGTGGCTCTTCATTACGTAATGAAGCGTGGAACTCCTTATATGGGCACTTCTCCCGGAAGAGCCCGCCCGCACACGCATCGACCAGAGCGAGAGCAAGGGCGCACTGTGGGCGAAGCTAAAGTGTGACAGTGAATGAAGCACGTTGATGGGCACGCCGTTGCTCTCGCTCTGGTCGATGCGTGTGCGGGCAGGCTCTTCCGGGAGAAGTGAGCCCCCAGGAGCTCGGCTTTTTTCGAACAGATACGTAAAGCTGTATCTTTCTTTTATAAATATAATAAAACTAAAGATTTTTTGGAGATATGAAGATTACAATACTACTTTAGATACTCAAGATTAACATGAGATTGGGTGAAACTGTGGTTTAGGTCACCTTTAAGAAAAAAAATCTCTACAGTATATGCACATTTCAACAGAATGTGAGCTTGGAAGTACTTTTCAACAACATTTTCTGTTTTAAAAACAAAATATTTACAGAAAACATTCTATAAAAGACATTCTATGTATGTTACAAATGTCAAAAAAAAAAATTATAAAAAGGAAATAAACCAAATTACAAAATAAACAAACTGCAATTATTTTCAAGTGACCTGAGGGTGAGCAAATGATGACATAAATCTTCATTGTTAGGTAAACTATCTTGAGTGTGTTTGCCCATTCATAACTGAAAGAGGGGAAAAGGTGTTGCGTCAGCTATGCGGTGACTGCCAAACTCTCACTCTTCCCTTAAGATTAGTCCAGTTTCATCAGCTCTTATTCTTCAGGATCTCGCGTGATGCAAGGAAAACACTAATTTACAGGGTTTTTTTTTTCCTCTTGGCCTTTATCCAAATGAGAGCATTTTTCTCACCTACTGTAGATAATACAGTACAGTATCCTATCTGCAGGCATGAATTGTGAAAAAGATCTGCAGTTGTGTGGTCTGAACTGTAAACCCTGTGGCTCTGACGTTTTCCTTCATCTTTGAAAAGAAATCACATGAGTCAGCAAGGCAAGGAGAGAGGCCTTTGGATGCCGTTCCTTCATGTAATAACACTGAAAGAGATCCCGTCTTTTTGCTGGACCGGCGGCCAAGAAGTGTAAAATCTCTCACTCTGCTGAATGTGATCTTGTCAAAGGGGGCATTAAATATTGATCAGGAAAGAAGATGGTCAATAAGTCAGGATTCAGATGTTCTGCTGGGAGCCCGGCAGCCACAGTCAAACACTGGCAGAATTGTTATGGATCCTGACTAAGAGAGATGAAGAAAATTCTGCTGCCCATCTGCTCTGAATATCTGGTAGTGATTTCAAACACGTGCCATTGTCTAAAGGGGAAGCATGTCATTTTGTTAAAATATCCTTTGCAACTATTGTTGTTGATTTAATTGATTTTATTGTGTTCCTATACACCACCACTCAAAAGTTTTTGAATAGTAAGATTTTAAATGTTATTTCTAATGTATTTTAAAGAATTCTCTTCTGCTCACAAAGCCTGCATTTATTTGATCCAAAATACAGCAAAATCAGAAATATTGTGAAATATTTTTACTATTTAAAATAACTGCTTTCTTTTTGAATTTTTTAATGTTACATTTTCAGCATCATTACTCCAGTCTTCAGTGTCACATGATCCTTCAGAAATCATTCTAATAAGCTGATTTGCTGTTCAAGAAACATTTATTATTATTATTATTATTGCAGGGCTCTAGACTAACTTTTTGCACTGGTGCACCTAACTTTTATTCTTAGGTGCACCAGCACAAAAGTTACGTGAACCCAAATTTTCGACCGCATCACATTTAACACCGCAGTTTTACCAGTTCACTTTTTTATAAAATCACTGTCCATATAGGCAATATTCACTTGTAAATTATTAACTAACAATCTGGTCAACAAAGTTCTTTATTTGAAGCACAATTCTACAAGAACGGTAACTTACTGAAAAAGTGTTGGTGCTTAAAGTGCTTCACTGAGCTGAAATGTAAGCTTAAAACATCTCAAGATAAATGAAATAAAAGAAAATCTAAATTAAGTGTTTAAAGGGCTTCAAACTGAACATCTCATGGCTCAATGTCTTATGGACTATCCTCGATTGCAGTCACATGCCCCTCGGATGGCAAACTCCTGTAGTTTGGCCTACCTGATCTTTGGCCTTGGCTTAACCAGCTGGCCACACTCTCTCTAGCATCAAAATCTTCCAGACTTGGTCCCTCTACACTGATTCTTATCAGATCTTCCACTGTGTCTGAATGAAGTGATGCTCTAGTGTCTGATTTAAACAGCTAAACAGTCCCTAAACAGCTTATACTACTGTCTCAGCTATTAAAATAGTTCAGTTTTGTATGTAATAGCAAACTGATTATATTTCGTTTTTTTTATAAAGTTAATTTAGAAAAACGTTTGGAGCATTTTTTGTTTGTTAAATGTAAGTTTTAGGTTTTTTTTTTAAGTAACGACCAAGCGACCAGCATTAGACAGTGAGGCTATGTTTGATCTATTTAGCCTTCTCAAATCATCACGACTCACCTAAAATAAAATCTATAGATATAAAACAGTTCAAGCATATAACAATGTTTAAACGTTAGACCCAGATAAATGTGTGTTTATTAGGGGTTACACAGACTAGTCGAGTAGTCGAGTGATCGACTACTTTAACCACTAGTCGGCGCTGTCGGAAACAATCGACTACTCGAGCGTGCATTAACCATAATGCATGCACAGTTTGCCTACAACGAAAATTATAGGATCACAATATTGCATGTAGATGTTACTTTCTATCACTTTCTCTATGTTATATGTAAAATAAAAATATGTAATTTAATAATTAGGGGTGTGCCCGAAGCCGAACACCTTATTCGGAATGGCTTCAAAAACGAATAACGGATAAGGAATAATTCTGCCTGAATAGTCGGCTGAAGCTAACACACTCTGCTGTTTGCTAGATAACAGGTGAGTCAGGGGATCAGCGCAATATTATACACAGACCTCTAAAGTCACGCAATAATGAGTGTATGAAGTGAATGAATATAAACTTTATGAACGAAAAGAGAGCAAATCAAACACCGCATTTATGTTGCCTCTCCGTGCATCTCTCAGAATTCAGAGCTTGGCGAGAGTAATATCACCTATAATAATACATCATACACGGTCTATTTTTGTATATACCCTGTATTTAAAAGGCAATGGTTTAAACCTTAGGCTACGAAATGATACATGAATGAATGGAATAACACAGCGCGCTCACCAATCAAACAGCCGCGGTGCGCGCCTCAGTCTCTCCAAAACCAAACCAATTCTCTCTCTTAAATGTAGGCTAATAATCAACTTAGATGCAGATAGATTTTCTATGTTTGCTTCTTTATCTTTTGCTGGTTTGCGTGGCACACCCACATTTGTTTAGTAAGTTCAAAAAGACTCGCTTTGAGAATTCTGCATAATGAAAATGTGCGCCTTGAATTCATTCAGTCATGTTCAAATGATCACTAAACGTTTGTCATGACGTCTCTGCTTATATGATTAATTTATTTTTTACAAATTAATAATTATTTTATTTTAATGCAGCATATTTGTTCAGCGGTAACTATGGAAAAAAAAGATAGTCATAACGGTCTTATCAAGTAACTGTACGACACCTAGTTTTATCCGAAAACAGATACTAATAATTTTGTGACTGTTACAGATACAAATACTGGCTGTTACATGAAAATTAAAATATGTGATGTCATAATTATAAAGTTTTGACAGTTAACATATGTTATGTAATTGTTGCATTAGGCTATTAATTAATAAACGTTTATTGATAAAAAAAAAAACTAGTTCATGTCTATTCATTTACAGTAGCATGAACCACGAGTAGTCGAGTAACTCAAGTATTTTTAAAATATGTAATCAACTAGCAGAAATCAGTAGTCGTGCAACCCCTAGTGTTTATATCCAATAGTTTGTGCGAGACGCTTCAGGACATGGAGATGCCAGCGTGATTACTTGCATTTTTTTCAGTAGATACGCCATCATTTTTGCACATAAGAGTAATACATCATTCGTAACTGCAAAGGGTCTTTTATTTGTGTGCACTCACAATATCAACAAAACGTTGTGCTTTTATAAAATAAAGAAAACAAACACGATGCGCTTTCTGTGTCTCGTCTTTAACAGGAGTACAAAAATGAACCGAAACCGGGTAAAAGCATGCCTCACAGACATGATAAATATATCTATAGAAAGCTTTAAATGATTACATAACGAAATAAAACAAATCGAAAACAAAAACTCTTTCATTATAATCATAATCCGTAAAGACACACTTCTCTCTAAAGGCACGTCTAATGAGGAGATGGCGAGTCAGGATCGTCGACTTCATCCTTGCCACACAGGCTCTGAAAACACTATTTATTAGTAAATAATTCAAGTATTTCCTTACTATTTCCCCGTTACATTTATGGTAATTACTTTTGCCTGTGTTTTGCGGCAAGCTTGAGTCTATTGCGTGTATTTGAACGGAGAACTGTTCAGCTGCGCTGATGCTGGCGGGACAATAAACACGTCGAGCCGCTATTGATAATCTCGGTAGCACAGTCTCATGTTGTTTCCGGCAGTGCATTTTTTTTTTCCATCACTAATTGATGGATGTCTAAAATATAAAAGTAAGGAGAAGACTAAAACAGTCGGGAGGCCTGGCCCGCGTCTGAACTATGATGTGAAAATTATCCCGAAGCCCGTCTCGAGGGGCATAAAAAAGTCGGGGTCTGTCGGGCTCGGGCTGAAATGCAGGCTCTAGTGTCTGTTATTGAACCACAGGGAGACTTTCAGAGTCGCGGAGACTTTTTTTTTTCCTCGAACGGCTGGTCGCACCGGTGCGACCTCTAAATTTTTTTTTTAGTCACACCATTGAAATATTAGGTCGCATGATCTATAGAGCCCTGTATTGTTGTCAACATTTAAAAGTTGATTCAATTTTTCAGTATTCTTTAATGAATAGAAAGAATGAATACCATTCAATAACTTGGGGTCAGTATAATTTTTTATTTGTTTTTTTTTTGGGGAGGGGGGGTTAATACTTTGATTTAGCAAGGATGCTTTAAATTGATCAAAAGCAATGATAAAGACATTTATAATGTTAAAAACATTTCTGTTCTATTTCAGATAAATGCTGTTCTTCTGAACTTTCTATTCAACAAAGAAACCTGAAAAAATTCTCTTACTCTTTTTGAGCAGCAAATCAGAACGTTAGAATGATTTCTGGAGGAAAATGATTTCACTGAGTAATGAGGCTAAAAATTCAGCTTTCAAATCAATCAAAAAATTACATTTTAAAATATATTCAAATAGAAAAAAGTTATTTTAAATAGTACAAATATTTAAAAATGTTACTGTTTTTGCCATACTTTGGATCAAATAAATGCAGGCATGGTGAACAGAAGAGACTTTTGACTTGTAGTGTGAATTAAACAAACTCTATCTTAGGGCTGGGCTATAAACAATATTTTGTTGAATTTAAGTCGATAATGGTGATAAACTCCGGACATTTTTATTCAATATGGACTAACAAACAGCCTATCACAGCAGAAATAAATGGGCCTACAGCCAGTCAGTGCATGTTACTAATAAATCTGCCTGTTCTATGTCTCTCTGTGTGAATGAGTGGCACAGTTTCATCTGATACACAAACTCATGGCGCTCACGCTGTTTCAAGCGTCTGCTCTCTTAATATATTGGGGGCACGAACGCATGAACTTTAACTCAAGAGCTGTTCTGAGAGTTAAAGCTAAATTATTAAATATTTTCATTTTATTTAAAATAAAAATTCTGACAAATATATTTCTTAAAATTAAACTACCCCCCCCCCCCAAAAAAAATATATATATATTTTTTAAATATTGTGCAACCAAAATATTTTTTCATTCATGTTTTAATACAGTTCAGTTGTACAGCATCTTATAAAATCTCTCTATATATATATATATATATATGCTATGTTTTGTTATAAATATCATATTGTGATTACATTTTAAAAGATAATTAAGTTGTTAATGTTTACTTAGACAAGTTGTGATGATAAACTTGTATTAAATAATAAAATACAGAATTTAAAAAAATCTTAGGGAAAAAATGGATTTCACAGAGTGCTAAATTAAAAGGAAGCTACTCTTCAAAGTTAAATTGTGAACAGACTGGTCATTTTTTTATTCATACATGTGAAAAGCATTTTCTTCTCTATTTAATGGTAAATGAATATCATGCTACGTAAATATCGATATTATGCCATATTTTTTGGCCATATCACCCAGCAGTCTCTATCTTACGTATACAAACTGTAAAACTTGCAGGAGTTCAAGCTCTCCAACAGGTAACACACCAGCACATCTTTTACATCTCAAACTAGTTTCATTTTAAACTTCCGGACAGTCTCCGTTGATTGAGAGGTTTTCCGTTGTTTTCCAGACAGCGCTTGATAGCCGAGGGCAGAGGGGCAGGACTCACGTCATCCATCATTTCCACGGCATCTCGCCTTCTTAGGGACATCTGTGCAATCAGTGGACCATCAGCCCCCAAGTCAGGCACGGCTGCCTCCGTCCAATCCCACAAATGGTCATCAGGACAGAACAACAGCACTGACAACCTCAGCGGACAAAACAGGAAACAAGAAATGGGCATTTTTCTTACTCCTCATTGTCATTTTATTTATGCCACTGTCTCAAGCAGCAGGGCTTGTCTCGTTCCCATCAATCTGATGGTTTTACTTTCAAAAGGGAACGTCTTTCGGAACCCAATTTGTCAAAGGTGAACTACATTCCTCTGTTGCCCTCAAAGCTTCTGACAGAAACATTTATGCCAGCTTACATTTAACCAGGGTGAATAAAGCTAACATGAAGTAAAAACTGCATGGGGAGTCGAATAAATTCAGAAATGTATCCAAATTTTCAAAAAAGAAAAAGATCAGAGTTGCAATAATATTCAGATTCTATTTGACTCCAATTCACACCCTCTTGATTGAATTCATTTCAGATTTTAATTCATTTTCAACTTATTTTGCCATATTTCATGTATAATGTCAATTTTGCTTCTATATGAAAGAAATTCTCTCAGCTAATTCTGCATATTATGCAAGTAAATTTTTAACTGGGTACATAAAAATGTTAACTATAAAAGTTAACAGAGCTCAAACCTTAGTTCAATAGCTACTTATTTAATATATATAATAACCACAAATCAGCTGAAGTAAACTTCAAAAGGAATAATTCATTAAAAGAACTGGTTCATACGTGTCATTACTGCATACTTTTGATTCACCAAAAAGATCCAAGAATCATTTGTTTGTGAATCAGATTATAAATCAGATGGATTTTATTCTAAGGACACACAATGCTTATATTCTTCAGAAAATATCAAAATGTAAAAATTTAACATTTATGAATTTATATAAAAATTTATAAATAAAAATTTTATAAATAAAATTTATAAAAGATATTTTGTTTTTCTATCTATGTTTCTACCAAAAAAAATACTCCCTTTCTTTTCTATTCCAGATAAGCGTTTCATGAGTTTCTAAAAATGAAAAAGCATTTGTTGTTACTTGTTAGTGTTTGCTGTGATGATCGTGACTTTGAAAGTTAATTGGAATGTTTTCCAAAAAGATATGAATTCTGAAAATGGCATAGCAAGGTCAGCGCATTTGTAAAATAACAAGATGTTTGCACAGCAGCTGTTCTGTGTGCGAGAAAACAGCGACAAAACAACCTCCCACCTCTAATGAAAAGATCTGTCCACCTGAACACTCTCATGCTCTCAGCAGCACGTCCTGATTTCACTGTCCTTTCCACAAAAACCCTGCAGTCGCTTGGCTGTTTTTAGACAGAGACTCAGTGAACAGGATGTTAATGCATCATCAGAGATCTGACAGGGGTGCTACCATCAGGGGGAGGAGGTGGAGAAACAGGGAGAGGGGCTGAACAGAAAGCCCTGCATTATTTATCCAAAGTTAAAATTAATAAGGTCAGATTCATCATTGTCTCCTTCTTCTGCTGCTTGAATTTTTAATGTTATTCATTGGCTGAAAAGAGCATTCACCAACCCTGTGTTAGATTATCCATCAGGAGTTGATCCCTCACAGAGCTGCAGGTCTGAAGAGGATTATGGGTAACTTATCCCGAGTTCATGCCAAAAACTCTCCCGCACAGAGCATCAGAGAAAAATGTAGTAACCTGCACTGCTCTTTACTCACTTAACTCTGCAACCAGGTGCCTATTTTTCAGTTCATCCATCCATCCACCCATGGAAGTGCATTTTCAGGAAGCCGAGAATAAATTACAATTTGCATATGCCTTAATATTGAAATTCTGACCAATAATAAGCGTTGCATCATTAAAACGTACAGTACAAAAATGTGCATTTATATGTAGGATTTGCTAGAGATTACATTTATTAATGTTACTTTAAAAATATAAAAATAGGCGAAATGAGCCGCACATAGTTTGACAACCAATGGTACCAATATATGCACCCCTGGGACAATTTTTTACACTGATATTGGCATACTGTACATCATACTTCAAAGATAATATTCTTTACAATTGCTGGTACATTTTGCACATGCATATGGTTTAAGATTCAAACAGAATAAAGGAGGAGAGAGAGAGAGAGAGAGAGAGAGAGAGAGAGAAGGAGAGAGGAGGAGTCCTGGGCCCGTATTTATCAAGCCTCTGAGAATTACTCTCAAGAATGCTGTTGAGAATTGACTTAAGTGTAAAAAAATTCTCGACTCAAAGCTGCGCTTAAAAGTTAGTTATCAAGCACCTCATCTGAAATTTAATTCTTAGAGTTGATTCGCGACACTTTACTGTGCCACAAATGGGATTTTGGATGACAAAATACACATGGACCAATCACTGAATAGATTTCATTATTTAAGAATATTCTCAGATGAATTCACACTGAATGGTTAAATTCCTAATAGGAGTTTACATTCAACATAGGAGTAAATTTAATGAATTCTCGGCACTTAAGACTAAAATGGCACTTTGAGAAGCTTAATACAGGCCCAGATCTTTACTCCTCTCTGCCTGGCTGGTGGCAGCAGGTGTGCCTCTGTCTTGAGCTTATGGCATCAATTTAAATGACAGATAATTACTTTTGTGACAACGTGCCAATGAGATTAGGCCCAGGCAAACAACATAACAGCAATTTGCTCTGCTCTGGAGAGCAATAACACCAATCATAATTAAGAACTATGGCCAAAATAGCAAGCTGCTGCATATCGTTGAATACAATTACGTTTCGCCAAAAAAAAGAAAAAAAAAAGGAAAGAAAAGGTGAGAGAGACCGAGAGAGAGAGAGAGAGAGAGAGAGAGAGAGAGAGAGAGGAAGAGAAAAAGGCCAGTCTGCCGTGAGACGCCTCTCCTGGGTCTTTTTTCAGAATGACATAAAATGATTAATTAACTCATTAATCCTCCTCTTTTTCTTAAATAGATGTTGTCAAAGACCTGTCAGCCTAATTTCGGAAAGCCACAGTCAGGAAGCTAGAAAGAGTTTTGCCGCAGTGTCCGTTTAGCTTTTCATGTCAAATCCAATCAAAGTCTCAATAAAGACTCGCTCCTGTTTGCGGTAACGTTTGGCCATCAAAACATTGAATCTTACAGCATTTTCTTGTTAGTGTCATCTAAACCCAATGAAGCATCTAAATTCACCCACTTTAAAGTTTGAGGATATTATAATATTTGTTCTGGAGGGCTGCTGGAAGTGGAAGTGTATTTATCTGTCAATCTTTTATTTCGTCTTAAAAGACAATGACACCAAAAGCATTTAACCTCCATAGTGCAATATATTTCTGAGTGACAGAATGTAGGGTGGGATCTGATTGGATTGTGACATGTTAGGCCATGATATTATTGAAAAGAAAACTTGTTTCAGAGGCAGAGAAAGCCACTGCATTCTGATAAATTGTACCCAATAAACATGCACTAATAATGCATAATATAATCAGGGAAATTAAATGGGTCAATTTCACATAATCTTTAAGCAGAGATAAAATCATCAACTCCAGCTTGAAGGTGAATGAAACTGGCATGATTTTAGCAGTGACAGAGAAGCAGTATGGCTCTACCTGTGAGACAATCTGGGGTAATAGCGACAAATGACCCTTGTAATGCACTGACCAGCAGACCGCCACAAAGCCCACCGTCAGGAACAAAAGCATCACCAGCAGTGCACCAAGTATACAGCTCCAGCATTGATTATATTAAAAGCACACACCTTCAGCTCTGATCAAGGAGACACAGTGGGGCCAGCGAGCTCTCATATACAGCCCACTTGTGTCATCTCACCAGGAGAGTCTTCCATATAATTCATCATTAATATGATTTGCAGAAACGCGTAATCTGCCTTCAGGAATGAACAGGATGTTGCTGAGAGCTCAAGCTGCTAGAAGATCTGCCCTGCAGTGAAGTGAATCTTGGCTGCACCCAAAATCGTCTCCCAGGAGTGAAGCACCTAACTAACGAGAGCTCGGTTTCAGCAGCCAAATCAGAAACACGCAGCCTCTCCACTGAATCAGACCTAAAATATTACCCAGGAGGCTTTGTCTGTGCGTGAAGGGGACATTTAGCTGCAAAGGCTCATCTTTGAAAAGGCTGTTTGCCTGTTCAATAGAAGGAGGGAGGGAGCAGGAAGAGGCCTCGGGTTTGCCTGTCAGTGGCTGCATGAATATTGTATCTTCTGGCATTTGCCTTTTGGGGCCTTAAGAGGAATGAACGGATGACAATGTCACTCACCGCCTGCACAGTTTGAGATGTCACAGGGATTCTGATTTATTTATTCAGGTTTATGGGGGGCAGGGAAGAGTTACAGGGTGAATCTAATGGAAGCATGTCTGGGTAATCTCAAAATAAAAAGAAAAAAATATATAATATTTATTCTAAATACACATTTTTAAATGTTAATATGTTAATATTTAATATTTTTGTTAAATTATGAATAAAGAACATGTTACAAAACTAATTTGTTATATTAAATAAAAGTATATAATTTATTATACAAATATATTAAGGTATTTACAGTTGAAGTCAAGTTTACATACACCTTGCAGAATCTGCAAAATGTTAATTATTTTACCACAATAAGAGGGATCATACAAAATACATGTTTTTGTTTATTTAGTACTGTCCTGAATAAGTTATTTCACATAAAAGATGTTAAGGTAAAAGAGGAAATACCGCACTCTCAAGATATCCTTTCATTAATTTATTCGTACCATGTCTTACACAGACGGGTTTCTGATGATGGCTTAGGCCAAAACGCGTCTGTGTAAGACATGGTATGAATAAATTAATGAAAGGATATCTTGAGAGTGCGGTTTTTCCTCTTTTACCTTTGGATACTTCTTTATTACTCGCACCCAATAAACGACTTGGGAGTTGAGCGAGTCTTCTCCACTAAAACATAAAAGATGTTTACATATGGTCCACAACAGAAAATAAGTTGAATTTATGAAAATGACCCCGTTCAAAAATTTCCATACGGTTGATTCTTAAATGAATAGTTCACCTGAAAAGGAAAATTCTGTCATTAATTTCTCACCCTCATGTCATTCTAAACCTGTAAGACTTTCGTTCATCTTCAGAACACAAATTAAGATAATTTTGATGAATTCTGAGAGCTCTTGGACCCTCCCATAGACAGCAATGTAATTAACACAATCAACCTCCAGAAACATAGCAAGGAGATTGGTAAAATTATCCATGTGACATCACAGGTTCAACCGTTATTTTGCAAAGTTACAAGATTACTTTTTGTATGCAAAGAACACAAAAATAATGACATTATTAAACAATTTGTCTCCTCCGCGTCACCCTAGCGGCATTTTGGAAATTTTAGTTCAAATCAAAGCGTAAACGACATTTACAAAAACCTATCCACGTGGCACAGCTGACACAGAACAGCATGTGCTGTTTACATTCAGTGAATACTCTCCAAAAGGCTGCTAGGTTGACGTGGAGGAGACTAATTGTGTTTAATGAAGTTGTTATTTTTGTTTTCTTAGCACACAAAAAGTAATCTCGTAGCTTTG
Source organism: allo-octoploid hybrid of Carassius auratus x Cyprinus carpio (assembly GCA_024542945.1). Classification (NCBI taxonomy): domain Eukaryota; kingdom Metazoa; phylum Chordata; class Actinopteri; order Cypriniformes; species allo-octoploid hybrid of Carassius auratus x Cyprinus carpio. Next base: position 6,779,585 of record CM045026.1, on the reverse strand, counting down.
TAAAATTACAGTTGAACCCCTGATGTCACTTGGTTTATTATACCGATCTCCTTGCTACTTTTCTGGATGTTGATTGTGTTAATTACATTGCTGTCTATGGGAGGGTCAGAGAGCTCTCAGAATTCATCAAAAATATCTTAATTTGTGTTCAGAAGATGAACAGTGGTCTTACGGGTTTAGAACAACATGAGGGTGAGTAATTAATGACAGAATTTTTATTTTTTGGCGAACTATACCTTTAATACTGTGTTGTTACCTGAATGATCCACAGCTGTGTTTTTTTTTTTTAGTGATAGTTGTTAACTGTTTGACAGCTGCCTACTGTTCTTCAGAAAAATCCTTTAGGTCCCCAAAAATTATTTGGTTTTCTAGCATTTTTGTGTATTTGAACCCTTTCCAACAATGACTGTATGATTTTGAGATCCATCTTTTGAAGAGAATGCAGATGTGTACATTTTTCTTGTTTTGCCTAAATATCATATTTGTTTATTTAGTACTGTCCTTCAGAATGTACAGAAGATACTTATGTTTCCCAGACGGAAAAATAAGTTAACCCACCCCATCCAATTACATTCTGCAGATTCTGCAAGGTGTATGTAAACTTTTGACTTCAACTGTAAATACTTTAATAAGTACTTTCTAAAGTACTTTATCATTTACCAAGTTCCACATTACAGTTATAAATATTTGTATACTCTGTTACATGCTACGATAAGGATAATCATGGAAAAATAAAATAAAATGAATGAAGAACAAATGAAAAGCTCATAAAAAGTAATTAAGTATTTAGTAATATATTTGGGGGGGGGGGTGTTCACTTTTGTAATATTCACCCAATAAGCAGGCAGTTTAAAAATCCTTCAACTTCATGGGTTTATCAGCCTCATGCTTGAAATTCCTGATTTTCTCCTCACACATTCAGAAGCTGTATCAAACATATGCACTCAAAGCGAGGAGACTTTATGTTCCTGTGGGATTTCTGGAGACATTTCCTCTATGTCTGTTCCTCTGACAGGGTGTGTGACCATTGCATTTCTGCTTTCACGACTGTCCTGTTTTCCCCTCTCCCGGTAAATGAACGTTCAGAAGCAAAGCTGAAAGGAATCACAGACCAATCAGCGGTCACATCAGCTGTGGCCTCGAGGAGAACGGCTCTGTGAAAAGCATCTGTTCCTTTGAGAGCAGCTTGTCGTGGCCCTTCAGTAATGTGGGCCATACGCTCTGCGGTCCAGCTCCCCGAGCGTCTCCCTGACAACAAAACGCTCACAGCCCCCCCCAGCGGCCAGCGAGAGAATCGCGAGCCATTCTCTCCGATTCCCTCACAAGCTCCAGGCTGTTATTCAACACTGACATTTCTCAACCAATCAATACCTCATCATTGGCAGCAACCGGGCCGATCCAACCCTCCAGAAATAGCTTGCGCTCAAAGTGCACAGATGTCACTCTGTTTGTGTGTGCGTGCACGCATCATCTCCTCCGATGCCATTATAGAAAGAGCATTTACATGTCAAATTGTTTATTAATTCATTTCATTATCAAATTCACCATAGCTATCAGAGACATTTATATCTCGATAAGATCTCTTCATGCATGAGAATGGAGACGTTCTCGGTTCAGCAATGCAAATCAGTCGAGCGAAAAGCATTAACACCCACAAACACAAAAGTGCACAAAAGCCTCAATATCAAACACTCAAATGTCACTCACAGTTCATAAGCTAATCAGCCCAGAACCCCGGGAGTAAAGGCGAGAAAAAGATAGATAGATGCTCTTTCATTCTTTCCAGACAAAGCTATTTAAAGAGAGAGAGAGATGGAGTGATAGAGCTGAGGAGACTCCATAGTGAAAATGAGCAGGATATAAGCCGGTAGATAAAAGTCATTCAAATCCGTTTCCTCTCCAATAAACGCACACACACACACACATGCAGAGTTACAGTTACATCTCAAAGCTGTCCGTCAACCTGAGTGACAGGCGCTGCCTTATCAACAAGTCACAAAACACTTTTAAAGCCCGCCCCTCCCTCTCTGCACTCATTCCAAATATGCTGCTGTCTTATTGTTTTTAAAGAAGATAACATCAACGTATTTCCTCAACACATTACTTTGCTCTATGGGTTTTTCTGCCTATTAGTGAATACTTTGTTTCACAGTAATGGAAAAATACACATTTAGCCAGAAAATACACAGACTTGCAGAATACACACTCTAATCCAAATACACACAACTGAAGTGAAATGAAATTTACAGTGGCCCCAAAAAGTATTTGGACTTTTAAGCCACACTTAAAATGTATGAATTTCATTGCTTTAGATAGCAAAATATCAAACCCAGTTACATTTGCATACAAATGATATTAGTTTCTCAAAACTAACTTCAGTTCTCTTAGCCATTTTTCCAAAATACTTTTAACTGATATTTTGGTGATTTTTCACACAGCACAGGTGTAGTTCATCACATTATGCACGTTCTACTAACATTTGTGAACCACAAAGTGTCAACACTTTTCTTATATATAGTTTCATCATTTTTACCTGAACAAAATACAAGGCAGACAACATAAACTCTTCATTCTAGCAGCGTCTCCAGGAGTGACAAAGAGCAGTGCATTTCAATCAATTAAATTCCTGTCCAAACTCAACTAGAATCATTTACGGCTCCATATCTGTTCCAGGAGCTGAGCGGAACACTTAATTACCTGTCTGGAAAAGTGTTTTTAAAATGAAATATTGAAGGTACCTGATGGTGCACTAAGCAACAGCCCTGACTCAAGTTTGCAATCCTGATTTACAGATTCATACACTCACCAGAGTCAACTGGCCACAGCAATCAATTTAGAAACCAGTTAGCTTATTAATATAACTGTAAATAGTAAATAATGCTAACTGAATTATTTTGTTTCATCCCTATAGTGAAAAATCTAGTTTTAACCAGTAGGTTCTTAAATGCTTCCAAAGTCAAGTTTTCACATTGGATTCCATATGGATATTTTGGCTAGGGCTTGCAAAATCATTAACCCAACATCCCGGGGCTATTGTATATTTCATTTCAGTTAGGCTACCAAAATGTATGACTGCCCTGCCCGATGGCCTATCTTAAATAGTAACACACAATTCCTTGCTTGATTTGCTGGCTTGGGGTGAACTGGATCATAGTTGATCAATTGCATTTGCATGTTGCCAATTTCAACATTCAAGCATTTTAAACTACTGAAGTGCATGGAGAGGTTAAAGAGAATGCAATTCTGTGAGTTTTCTGTGCACACACACTCAAAGTGGCACAGAAAGCAGCGTTTCATACAGCAAGCGAACACAGAATTGATACCTCTTCCACGTCTCCTTGTACGAACACATACATACAAAATTATCTCAAAATACCAATCTCAGCAATTATTCTTGTAAACACAAAGTTGTTTATGTCGCATTTGTATAATTATATTGGATCCATGCAATGGATCTTAAAGGGACAGCGGCCTGTAAATACCTGCTGCTGTCTGCCATTAATGGTAATCAAACAACAAAACTAATTTTTAAAGATTAATCTACATTTAATTTATACCGTGAACACTATGCAGTGTTTTTTTCTCTATCACATTTCTGTATCTGAAAACTAATTAATAACTAATGTTAGACCTTATTTTTATTTGTAACTTTGTTCCATTTTATTAGGGCTGTGAATTTTTGGGTAGACAGCGATTCGATTCGATTCATGATTCATAGGTTTTCGATTCGATTCAAGAATGATTTCACAATTAAACTTGATTCGATTCGATTCGATTAACGATTTGATTCTGCATGTTTCAAGATCGATGCTTTGCATCGTCAGGGTTTGTAATCGATGCATCGAGAAAATGAGTAAATCGTTACACCCCTATATTTTATTCATCCATGTTTGAAATTTGTTTATTTATTCTTATTTTATTACAACAGTTCACTTGTCTTTAAAAAGGTTTGACCTCTAGTTGCTTTGATATCAAAGTAGTAGTATTCTTTAAATACCAAGTGTCCTTTAAATAAAAAGGAACCATTTTTTATAAATCACCAAAGAACAAAAAAAAAAACTAAATGCTTGAAATTTATGTATCCAAATAATAGTTATGTATTTAATTAATTAATGAATCAGTGACAGGCCAGTTACTTCATTAACAATTCACAAATACATCCAGAGGAGATACAACGGATATATCTGTCAATTGTTCATTTTAAAATAAAATACACACGAGGAACTGAACATAAATATGAACAGAACCTCGGCATGTAATCCTCATATTTGGATATATGAACAAACTTCTAGAATTGAGTTTTTTTGCTCTTTGATGGATTCTATTATTGACTTGAAATCATGTTAAATGTGAATGGAACTTAGCGAAAGATCTTCCTTTTTTCTTTTTTGACAATTTTTATTTTTTTTGCTCATCCAAAAAAAAAAAGACCCAATCTGAAACTCAAAATCCATAACAATCTGAACCATGACTTGTTATTTGAAGGAAAAATACAATCACAAAAGTTTTTGATCATGCTGTCTTGTCCGCAGTGAAGTTCAGCTGATGTTCGGGCTGGTTAAATCCGTTGTGGGCTACCAAAATCTAAAGAATGCCTGTCCGAAGGGCTACCAGGGATTTTTAAATTTTGCAAGCCTTGTATCATTTTACTCTCAAACAGCATTGCCACAGATCACCTACAGTCACTGACTGTCTGATGTATACTGCACATAAAGCTGGTGAAATAAATAAATAAACAAAAAATAAAATAACCTGCAACACAGTGTTTGACCAAAGTACCAAAAGAGATCTCCCCTCAGTCATTCCTGTGATTTCAATGTCACATTAAAAATGACCAAGCACTACAAAATTTCACTGACAGATAAAAATAGAGCATGACAGAAATTTAACAGCCCAGTCACTCAAAGTGACGGATAACGATTATTTGAAGCGCAACCTCTGTTAAAAAAAAAAACTAAATGTATGTAACCACAGCAGTTGGAGCACAGATCCTTAACCGCAAAGCTACCACATTTCCCATCCTGACCCACAGTATCCTGGGTTAAACGCAGTCTAACTGGCTCTTTAAAAGGCTAGGTTGATAAAACACTATTTTTTAGTTGGCCCTTTCTAAACATTGACCCTGTGCCCTTTGTATTTTCAGCCACAAATCTAAACCACCAGGTGACAAGCAACCCACATTTAACTTTACACAAACCACACTGAGAAATACCGCTGCACCCATTTATGCCATGACTGGCAGGTCAGAAAGGTGATCCATCAGTGATTGCCACTCTCATTGACTGCCGACGGCTTTGGCTGTCTCTGGGATTACAGGTTATAGAGCCTCTGCCTTTCCTATTTCAGATCTAGCACCTCTCATTGCCATGTTCATAACCCATCTCCTTGCTAAAGCCATCTCTCATATCAGCCGGATTGCCTTCCAGTTGATTGTTTGTGAACAATCACTAGCTTCCATTATTAAGGAGGTATTTCTGTGGGTCGCCCCGCTGAGACTAGGCATCCAGATGAGTGCTTCTGTGCCAAAACAGAACGACCTGTTATAAGAGGCAGAGGCAAGGTCATTGCTTTCAAATGACAACAAACCCGATCTCCAATAGCTCTTTTGTTAGCTGTGAAGCACAGAGGGAAATAGAGGGAAAATCTGTGGCTTTCCCTCCAGGCGACAGCAACAAAAAGAGCTCCCTTTATTTAACCCTTTGGCTTTGCAAGCATACTCTCGATGGCCTCTTTTAAAGATACAAGCTGGATGTTGACCCTGAAATATATAAGATCAATCTCTTCACAAGAGGTGAGGCAACTTAGAATAAGAGCTTTGTCCATGCTAGGAAAGAGGTCTCAAGGACCTCATGTTTTCAACCAACTAGTCCGAGTTTTATCTGAATGACTAGTTGAACTTTAAATCCTGAAATGACTGGGTTAGGGTCATGCCTACAAGACACCAATTAGACTCATTTATATATAGATGCTAAATGCAGCCTTTCAATAGAGAAACTGACAGATATTCAGTAAACAAAAAGGCTAAATATCAGTAGCCTTTTATTGAACAAAACTATGAAAAGATGGAGGTGGATTATGGATTATTCATAATAACAGGAGCATTGGTCAAAGCAGGCCTTGAAATATTATCAAAAGAAGTATTATCTAAGGTAGTGAAATTGTTTCGAAAGCACTGTTGGCTGCAGGAGTGATGCTTTAAAAGGGATAAATCCTTTAAGTCAAGGATTTGCAAGTCTCTACAATAAGGATGACCCAAAGACCAGTGAGAGTGCTTCAGGCCAGTTCACATGCCCTTTCAAGCCAGTGCTGAAAGTTACACATTCACTGATCTTGTACACATGTCTTATGTATCAGTAAGAATGTGCTGATATCTACAAATAAATCAGTTTTACATCATATACAAAAAAGTGTTTATGACCTTATGAAGTTATATTAAAGCTATATAATTTCCAGCTTGTTGCAAAAAAATAAATAAAATAAAATAAAATAAATCATGAAAAATATTTATAATAAATACAAATTAATACAAAAATGAAAATTTTGCTGGGACCTTTCATTTTGAAAGGAAGTTCTCATTCACAAATCTACACACAATGAGCCTTTCATTTGAGTAATTTGCATTAAAAATGGACCATCTCAATAAGTCTTCTCCAGATTCATCAACACTTTGAGAACCTCAGATATGAGTGATGTAAATGTTATCAAAATGAAGTGTTATTAACATTCTGATGTTTTTCCCACTATTTACAAGTGGTCAAAGGTAGGTGTACATTTTTTTATAACTTAACATTTTGAAAAAATGAAGAGTTAGTAATCGGTCAGAACAGCTTAATGAATATTTTACACAAAATGAATTCTGCTTGTTTTATGAATGAGCCAATTTCCCGCAACGTGTTTGGTGTCTGTAGAGACTGCTGTTACAATATTTGATTTTGTTTTCCACTCAATCACAGACCATTATTGTAATATAATGAACTTAACCACCAAGCACATAAAAACAAAAACTGTGGTTGTTGATTGCTTTTTGCTCAGATGGGCTCTTATTCCAATTAATTTGCAATAATTTGTTAATAATCAAAAGTCGGACTACACATGGTACTACCAAAGAAGTGGCCCTCTTTAAAGCACAACCAGTCAAACACCCCGGCTCCACTCTAGACTATCTAAAGAGGAATCTCTGCAAAATCCAAGAGCTATTTTCCAATCTCCAAAGAAGTGTCAAAAACATTTCTACTGTGAAACAACAAGCTGGTGGAATTTTTCCAGTCTATATAACATGAAATAAAGTCAATCCATATAAAAACCCATGTTCATTTTCAGCATTTCGCACAATAATGTGTGCAATGCATCAGGATGATCGAGCCTGCAATATCTGTAATAAATGCCACATCCAATCCGTGTTGACATGGTGCTATCGTCATTAACGTACTTTGGCTCTCTGCACACTTCAACATTCAGAGTAATGAAATAATGGCTAATGTTAGTGTGAGCTGCTCTTTTTCACAGCTGTTCCTACCCATTAGGGAGAGAGAGAGACCACAGACTGGTCATATCGAGACGAATGAGGCAGTTCATTGGAACATGCTTCGACTCCAGCCCCACAATGCACTGCAGCACGCCCGTGTCACTGAACAAACACTCTAGTGCCTCTGTTCCCCTGCCCATGTCACAGGTAATCTTGTTCTGTCTTAGTCATACTGGCCTGAGCACTGAGAGGCTTCATCACTCTCGCCTGGACCAGAGAAAAGCAGACAGGAAAGGTCAGCGGAAAGGGCGTGTAGGAACGAGGGATACTGTCAGTTCTTGTCTGCAGTTAGAGACTAGAGGGGGGAAAATACAAGAGAAAGATCAGGACAACTTCACAGACAGAACAGACATCACAATCAGGAGGAAGGGAAGACCACTGCATAATACACCACAGCGATTTGTTAAACTACGGTAACACTTTACTATTTCCGTCAGGAGAGCGTTTGATGTTACACGCATCGTTGATGAGAGCACCTGTTCTATGAGCAGATGCTGAAATGTGTAACTGCTTATCAAAGTCTCTGGCTGCATGAAGACAGTGAAAACACATTCACTTAACGCCTCCAGAAATTGCTCACTTCAGTATTAAAGCCCATTCACCTTAAAACACATACATTTTTACATTATTTTAAGACAAAGCAAAGAGAATTTAAGGAATAAATCTGATTGAATGTGTCAACATGGTTTCTAAATGTAAATGTTTTTTTATTAGCAATGCCTCAAAGATTGAAAATGCAACAATAATTTGAAAATAAGCATCAGTAATTTTGTCTTGCTTTCCGGTGCAAATGTCAAAAAATTCTTAAATCCAGATACGTTATTAACAAAATTACATAAATCTTTTTTATAAGACAATGATCAAAATGAAGAGAGCTTACAATGAAAACAAGAACAAATTAGAACATAATTAAAAAGGGAAATGAATTTTCCTACCCCATTCACAGATATTTGTTCTTATTTCAGGATTAGAAAAAAATAATAATAATTCAAGTAAAAGTATCATCATTTGTGATAATTTGATATTTGTATTGGAAGATTTTATGCCATGACTATGAATTTAAGACTTTCTGCTCCAATGTAAAACTTTAAGGCCTTAATTTGTGCAAGGGCATAGTAAGACTTTTTAAGACCCGCAGAAACACTGTTCTAATCAGATTTTTTTTGGAAGAATCTTTAAACAGCCATTTACATAAATTGATGTCAAAATAATATTTTTTTTTCTAATAAACAAACATTATTTTGTTAAATAAAAAAAGATATATTATCTGTCTTTCTTGGGGATTTTCTTGAGACTTTCTTGGAAGAACTGATGAATCTCATGACAGACCTGCCAACCTTGGAATTTTTTTTTGAGTACCATCAGCATGGCAGGGGTTTGGGTGTGGGGGGGGGGGTGTAGTGGGGGTAAACAGTGTACTGTTTTACTGTTTACCGTAACTGTTAAGTTAATTTTTGCTATTTAGGCTACACTTCTGTTTAGGGCTGGGCGATTTGGCTGATTTGCTATATACAGTAGCCTATATATCTTAGTATTTTGTATTTGGATTAAACAAATAAAGTGAATATAAGCATGTAGGCATTTATTATGTGCAAAAAAGGGTTAAAATCACATTATATTGTAACATTGTAACACTGCAATCTAAAAACAAAAATAATCATTTTAAAGCAGAAGTTAAAGTTACTAAACTAAAAATAAAAAATAATAAAAACCATAGACTAATTAAGTAAAAAGGCAATTTTTATTACCCCATTACATTTTACAGTTAGTGCTATCATACAAATACACTTACTTGTAGGTTTAAAATTCTACATATGTAATGTTTATTGTCCAACTACAAATATTTCAGCAAAATGTATATTTTAGTCAGAGTTTTTGCGCTCCTGTTTCATTGAGCGCTGTCTGTTTGGTGCGCATGCGCGTGGCGGCGCTCGTTCTGAATGAAGTCTGTGGAGTTTAGCGGAGAATTGCAAAGCAAAAGCTCATGCACTTCTGACAGCAAAATGGAAATATTTCCATGGCTTTTTTAACATTTACAGATGGAGAATATACATGTGAAATATAAGTTGTTCATTAAAGAAAACAGCACATCTCAAACACATTAAACAGCACGTCTCTGTCAGCCTCACACCAGTGGTGGAGCTGGAGTTTTATACATGGGGTGGCCAAGGCTAATTCAGGGGGTCCATGACAGAAAATCAGTGTATAACTCCAACCTGGCATAAAAAATGGGAATTATATAAATTAATACTTTTATTTAACAAGGATGTTTTAAATTGATCAAAAGCGATGATAAAGACATTAATAATGTTACAAAAGATTTCTATTTCAGATAAATGCTGTTTTTCTAGACTCTCTGTTCATCAAAGAAACGTGAAACAATTCTACTCAGCTGTTTTCAACATAATAATAATAATAACAACAACTGTTTTTTGAGCAGTAAATCAGAATATTAGAATGATTTCTGAAGGATCATGTGACTGGAGTAATGATGCTAAAAATTCAGTTTTGAAATCACAGGAATAAATTACATTTTAAAATATATTCAAATAGAAAGTAGTTATTTTAAATAGTAAAAATATTTCACAGTATCACTGCTTTTGCTGTATTTCGGATCAAATAAATGCATGCAGGCTTGGTGAGCAGAAGAGAATTCTTAAAAAAAAAAAAACATAAAAAAACTCGTAATGTACACTATTTTTTCAAAAAAAAAATTCTAAACTAAACTATACAGGGAACCCTAACAATTGTTGTGTATACAAGTTCATATACCATTTTTATAATGACATTATATCTATACATTTTTATTAATTATAATAAAAAAGCAGTTATGAGTAAATATATAAATGTAATTTTTTGCAAAATTCTCTCTACTGTAAATTTTTCTCACTAGTTTATAGACACTAATAAGTGGATTTTCTGCTGTTAATATTTTCTAGCTGCTGTCTTTCCGCGGTTGAAACACTCGTTGAGTGATTACATGATACACATTACATTCAGTAAGTTGTAGTGTATCTTTCAACATGGATCGGATGTTCATTCATTGTTTATTTCATGCTAATAAGAATGCACTCCTGCTTCGCTTTAACTTGAGGCAAAGATCCATCACGCTAATAAAAAATCTCCAAAACTGTATTTATCGTTTGAAATTCTTAATAAAATTTGAATGAAGATTTTGAATGCTGAGACTTTGTTTCCTAATGTGTCGTGTCCGTCAGCTCGTTGTCTGTGTTCTCGCTGCTCTGCAATGTTTTTCACTCCGTAAGAAAATTTACTTGTGTCGTGAGAGCGCATATACGAGAGGCTGGAAATAGACGCGATGAAGCGCAATGCGGAACACTAAACCAAGCGCGTCGCATCCTTGATTTCGCAGCTAACATAAACACTTCTTTCAGTATGATTAAACAAAGAAAATGAAATAGTAGCATAGTAATTATAGGGGTGGCCGATCAGATGTCAGGGGTGTCCAGTGCCACCCTGGACACCCCTCTGGCTCTGCCACTGCCTCACACACAGCCTTTCTGTCAGAGCATCTAATGGGGCGAGCCGAATTGAACTGAAACTATAAACTATAGGCTACTAGGAGAGAAATAAAATGCAGAATTATTTAATGCAAAACCAAAAAAAAAAAAAAAAAACACTCTGATTATTTGAACTCTTCTTCTTTTTCTGTTGCTTGTTTTGAATACTGTGCGTGTCACTAAATTTGTGTAGTTTAGAGTGACAAATCGTACCAGCGTACTTTGAGGTCAAAATGCGTAGCCGCTACGCAAAATGTGTACAGGTTGGCAGGTCTGTCATGATAAAGTACTATTTGTTTAATGCTCCTCATTTATAAATTGCTTCAGATAAAAGTGTTTGCTAAATAACTCAATGTAAATGCAAGTTTCTGTGGAGGAAAAGGTAAGTCATCAGTGAAAAATAACTTCACTTTCAGTCTGTTCCTCCCAAAACTATCGTATGACTTACCAAGAGACCATGATTATAGCGCATGATACTTTTATGGTGCTTTTTGGTGATTTTGTCCCTATTACAACATATGGGTTTGCAACAACATGAGCGTTAGTAAATGTAGACAAACTGGGCTAACTGTCCCTTTAAGATGTTAAATTCTAGTCATTTAGGTCATTTTCGCTTTTAACTAAGAGCATTTCACAGCAGGAGATTGAGAGAATACGGGTCAGACATCTGGAGAATATTCATTCAGATGAGACGCTCTCTGTCAGAGCCGTGGTGCAGCACATGTTCTTGACAGGCCTGAGATGTCGTACTTACGCAAGTAATGCAGGTTTGAGAGCAGACTATGAGCCGGCCCCATTCTTTCTGTCTCACCTCAATAACTTCTGATCCCTTGTGCACTGTGACTAATAAACAGAGGCAAAAGCCATTGGAAAAAAGAAACTGGTCTCACATAACCTTCACATTCTCCTGAAATGAATCAGAGTGTTTTCTGGAGAGCTCAAACTATAACATGTTCCAAGGAAACTTAACACTTCAACCAAAACTGATATACTGAATATGACATAAATCTTTTAACCGACAGTCACATTGGCAGTAAACACATAGCTCCACCCACTGGAAACATGCAGTCATGACACTGAAAGCTGGACCAAATGAAACCTGATACCACTGGTCGGAAAGAGCTAAAAAAAAATAAAAAATAAAAAATATCATCAATGGTGTCAAACTTTCTGATTACGGTTTCATTTGGTCCAGCTTTCAGTGTCATGACTGCATGTTTCCAGTAGGAATATATATATTATCATCATTGTGTGTGTGTGTGTGTGTGTGTGTGTGTGTGTGTGTATATATATATATATATACATACACACACACATACATACATACATACATATATATATATATATACACAGTGTACTTTATTTTGCTTAAAAGCATCTGCTAAAAATCGGCTTCCTGAATGATTAGACCATAGCACAACACACATAAATAATTCATTCTGACACTAAAATGGTCTGGAAAGTAACCAAGATTTCAACGTAAACTTCTAAGCACCCGTCAGATTCTCTTGCATCACCCTCCAAAAATAGACCTGAGTCCATCTGTTCCCGCTCATTTCAGACCATTATATTTGATCTCTGAAAGAAGGTTCCAGCAGGGCATCTCAAATCTGCCGTCATTAGTGGGAACGCGTTTCAGTGGATACAGAAATAACATGGAGCGCAGGAGATATGCAGAGTAATTATGATGTCGGAATGAGCTTTTAAAGAGTAGATTAACATCAAATTGCACCTTGAAATAAACCTAGCGAGAAAATACTTGCTCATATTTCATAGATTTCAGCAAATCAGCAGCCACAACAACTGAAATGGCTCCAGATCATTTACAAATATAGCCTAGTGTTACCTTCACAAATTGCACAATGAAGGTGCTGGACTACTCAGAATTTCAGGGTCATCAGGATCACTGTCAGTCTGAAGCAAAAGCAGAATGATGCTGGAAGAAGAAGAAGAAGAAGAGGAAAACTGTGTAATTATAATATAATTGCTGTTACAGTGCTTTATAATAGTTTTATCAAAAAGACACATTATTAAGAAGCAGAATCAAAATGGAATGCACAAGAGCATAAATCTGTATATGAATAATAATAAAAACTATCTTTATGTATTTATTTTTACATACTTATTTTACTGGCGATATAACCATGATATAGAAGTATATGAGTACATAAAATATGGTACTTTAGGTTTATTATTATTATTATACGCCAGGCTGGAAATGCAACACTGTCATCTTTGGTCGCCGTGATTTTGCCAAGAAAGACATGTTCCTGGATCAACATTTTCTGATTATCCTGGATCAACATTATTGCCCAAAAATATAGACTTAACCCAATCCCTACCCATAATTTATTCCTAACTCGGCTCATAAAACAAGAGAAGTTTTAAAAACACCTCACGTTACATATATGTAAAAAAAAAAAAAAAAAAAATAGATAGATATAAGTTCTGCATCTGAAAACTTAGGCAGGTGACTTATCAGGCAATGACTTTGCAGGCAGTGTATTTGCACGAAGGCACCTCATGAAACTGATTTTGGACAGGCTTCTGAGGCAGAGTAATGGTTTAATGATCTACAACAAAATACAGAGAGCTTTGGTGATAACTAAGTGGATATTTCATTTACATTTATGCATCTAGCAGACGCTTTTATCCAAAGCGACTTACAGTGCATTAAGGCTAACATTTTTACCTAACATGTGTTCCCTGGGAATTGAACCCACAACCTTTTGCACTGCTAACGCAATGCTCTACCACTGAGGCACAGGAACATGAAATAATGCAATTAAAAGCACCTGCTGAGTCGTTTAGGCCACTGAAAACTGAAAAATACTGCCTTCGGAGGACGCATTCCACGGTAGGAAGACATCAAGTATTTCATTACTGCAATATTAATTTTGTCACTAGACATTACATTAAAAAGTGGAAAACGTTGATCAAATACATACATTTACTCACAAACTGACCACCGACCTCAACTTTTAGATGCCATCTTTATTTTTTGGCTTAACTGTCACAGAATGGAACGCACAGGATTGTGGGATATCAAAGGCTGCGAAGGATACATCTATGCTGCCTTCAAAAATCGGCAAGATGAAGGCATCTCAGGAGACAAGAATTGAAACTAACACTGAATTCGGACGCCTTGATGTCTTCCGACCTTGGAATGGGTCCCCCGAAGGCAGCGTTTTTCAGTTTTCAGTGGCCTAAACGACTCAGCAGGTGCTTTTAATTGCGTCATTGAATTTATCCGAGCTCAGCAAATATTACAGCACCCTCTGCCGTTATGACAGATAAAGTGTTAAAAGTTGATCCTATTAAGGTTTTCACTGTGTGTGTAATTTATTATGACTAACGTTAAACATACCAGAAACCGTTGAGCATCCAGAGTATTCGTACATGTGACAAATTCCAGAATTTATCAACGTACAAATGTAAACTGACCTTAAATAAAATTTTCAAAGTAGTACTTACTAATCTAAAACAGTTACAGTAATGTGTATTTCACTGTTCGTACCTTTTTAATCGTACAGCCGTGTCGTGCCGTGCCGTCACAGGACTTCATTTGGCGCTCTTTGCGCGAGCCACAAGAACTTTTTTCCTCGACACGTTTGTCAAGGAGCCTGGGTAGTTATAACTAAACTGTCCCAGTGATATTTGGGGGGATAATAACGTTGTGTATTATACTGTATTATATATTTTAAAGGAATTGGACTAGCAAAAATAAATAAATAAATAAATAAATAAATAAGATTAGGTCCTTAGATTTACGCCCTCTTATGTTAATAGCTCCCCGTCAAAAACGCTCAATTCCTATTTACGCATGCGCAAGATTTTTAGCCACGTAAAATATGTCTATGTGTGTAGCCATCGGTTTAAGGCAATTTATCTGCAAATCTTTGAACACAAATAGGCTCGTGGATGTCAAGAAATAAATGAAATATGGTATCAGGCTCCTCAATATTTCACCACGAGGTGGCGCTACCGTCTTAGAAATCTTGCATATGCAGCAAGACAGGCGATAAATGCACTTTATTTTATCCATGATATTTAAATTATTTACTTTCTCTAAAGGGTAAAGGCTGCTTCAGAGGATTCTTCTATAATAGTTTACCTCTTTAGGTGGCGCAGGAACCCGTTTGAATACATGAACATAAACATCTCTAATATACTCTCTCTGTAATGACTCTGTATAATTACTGACCGCAGACCACAAGGTGAACATAAAACTCCAAGACTAGTATATTTCATTTAATTTGACTGAGTAGCCTAAAGAGAAAAAAAGATGACAATAGGCAATTATCAATTCCATTAGACAACAAATTATAAATTATTAACATTAATTTAAAAAATAGCACAATGAAAACAAGATGTTTACACTAAGATTTAACAGCAGATCCAGACCCAAAGATGTAAAGAGTAAGCCTATGTATCCTGCTAGTGGAGAAGATCAAGAAGACTATGAATAAATAGTGAAACAGGAATGAGTCATGAGTGGAACAAACAGCTTTCACTACGAAAACAATATTTTCTCCTGACACGCAGGCAATTTATATGTGCCAGGAGATTTTTATTTTATTTTTTAATTATAATGTATTATTGATAAATAAAATATTTTCTCCTGGCTGGTTTAAAATTGCATATAGTCAGAAAGTAAGCAACTGTGCTGTTAAATTGGAGAATCCCAGTATATTGTGTTGTTTATGTTGGGTTGCTACCAAACACAAATGTGTCAGCTTTACCACCTTGATGACAAACTCTTGTAAACCCTTGTTATGCTGTCAGCATACTGTAGATATGTGTGAGCAAGCACTCCCTGCAGGCATTTCATACTGAATAACATGCACACTGTTTAAGAGGCAGGCCTACGTGCTGCACGTATGTTGACTCCCTATATAGACAGATAATGGTTAAATCTTCCTCTCAAAGGATATTTTCCACACACTTTCCTGAGTCAGTCCATACCTAGATAATATGTGTTTGCATATGACTCACAGGACTCTCACCTCAGCAGAGAGAGTGGGAAATGCGATGACTCTTAAGTTGGATGGAGGTTAAGCCTGAAGAATGGTACACATTATCACTCTCTGCAGGACCGCAAGTCACCTCACTTTTTCCCACAGTAACACAATATGAATACAATATAAAATTACTTTCATGAGTCTCTTTACTGAATGTCCTTGTTTGTTTGTTTTTTGTATATCAGCAAAATTTCTTATTACCCATCTGACCCAACTGAAGCAGTATGGAAATTAATTCTTACTGTTATAATAATTTATGTCTTATAATAAATGAATTTCTGATCATGATCATGATCATGTTATTAATTGTTCCTAAAAAGTAATACTGAATTTATATGTGGTTTATATGCATGTGTAACGTTTGAGCCGATGAGATGTGAGACGTGCGGATCCATGTGCTAGCTTATATTGGTCAGAGACATGGTCATAACAGGCATGGGTCAAACAATGGCAAACAGGTATATAGAGGGCAAGACACAAGAATAATCCTAGGGCAAGCGTGGGTCCTCGATGAGCAAACAATATCCAGACGGTAATCCAAAGGGTAAATCCAAAAATACGAAAGCAAGAATCAAAAACCAGGCAAACAATCCAAGAACAAAACACGAAGGCAAGACAAGGCAGGAAACGAGACAACATGGGCTAAACAATACTCGGCAAGAATGGTGGTGTGAGACTACAGTCATGGCCAAAAATATCGGCACCCTTGGTAAATATGATCAAAGAGGGCTATGAAAATTAATCTGCATGTTAATCCTTTTGATCATTTATTAAAAAAAAAAAATCACAAATATCTAACCTTTGATTGGATAATAAGAATTTTAAATGGGGGAAAATATCATTATGAAAATTAATGTTTTTCTCAAATACACGTTGGACACATCTATGTTGTATTCTGAATAAAATATTGAAATTTGAAACTTCCACATCATTGCATTCTGTTTTTAATCACAATTTGTAGTGTCCCAACTTTTTTGGAATTGGGTTTGTATATTATATATATATATATATATATATATATATATATATATATATATATATATATATATATATATATATATAATTTATTTGTGGGTTCAGTTGCATATTATTAGCAAAGAATTTATTATATTCCAGTAAAACATATATGCATATGGTGGAGAATAACAAATTCATTCAGAAATGACTAAATTTCATAATTACAACTAAATGCCCAGTAATACACTGACTTAAATGTGATTTTAAGTAGAAAGGGTGAAAAATATTTTCTTGTGAAACTAACTTCATTAATCTTTATTTACAACGTAGAATTTTTTTTTTTTTTCTTTCTTTTTTTTTTTTTTTTACAGTGAGCAGACAAATAGATTTAATTTTTATTTTTTATTTATTTATTTATTTTTTAAGGAAGAAGGAAATCTTTTTCTGAGTGAGCAGCTTTTATAGAGGTGTGAAAATTCCTCTGGAAGTGCTGAAAACATGCATTAACATACCAGTGTAAAGCCAACGTTAGTGGACAGAGCTGTGCTCACTCATTACGTTAACAGTCCCTCAGGAAATATATATCTATAACGCTTTCTACAGACCTCTAATAAGAGGCAGGTAACAACCTTTCATTACAGAGGCTCAGGCCAGAGATTTACAAATCTCAGGAAAGTGTGGTTAGGCAGGTTCCCCTTACTTTGAAAATGGTTATTTCTTTAAGGGCGTCACAGGACGAGCAGTAAAGGCTTTGATTTATTCTTGGCGGCTGATAATTGCTAGTGTCTTGTCATCTGTCAAAAGGGAGAGATTTGGACAGTCCGAGGTGCAGACTTCATGCTCTCTCTGTGAGGCCATAAATCTCTCAGGGGCCCCTCATAAATCACAGAGTGCTGATCTCTTCCTGAGACTGATTATTCAATTAAAAAAAATGACTGTAAAAAATATTTATTTAGAATTTCCATGACTAACTTGTTGCTAATGCATAAATTAAAAGTGGTTTTGACACTGACACCTCAAACCAGACAAGAAATCAGAACGAGCAATAGGAAACTGTGCTAATCAATTAATGTCAAAAAAATAACTTTCTGAAGGCCATTATAGTTAAAAACACTCAATTAGCCATAATGGAAATACTTGCACAAAACAAATAGAGATTAAAAAAAATGTATTGTGTTTTTTTGGGAAATTTATTTATTGTTTTATTTACAACTTAGATTTTTTTTTAAATATTATTAGAGCATGTTTTACAAGAAAATACTATTTCAGTATTTTAGCTTCAAAATGTATCATTTAATTTAATGTTGATTGCTATTTCTTATTATTTGTGAAATTTACTAGCAATTTCTGAGTCAAAACTGTTGCATATATAAAAGTTTGCTTATACAGACACATGCACATTTTTTTACTATTATCATTATACAGTTTTGTTGTATTTAAAAATATATTTTTATGTCTATTATTTCCGATCTGTATTATGTCTGGCAAAAAAAAAAAAAATACAGATTCATCAACACAGACATGAAAACAATGAGCAAAAGAAATTGGACTCAGAAAATACATGTTTAATACATCATAACTGCAGGAAACAAAAATACTTTAAAATGAAAGAAACTTACTTTAAAATGTAAGTAATGTTTTGCTTCATCTTTAAAGTAATAATCTAAATGCAATAATATTGACATTTTATTTAGTATTTGCTCTCATAATTCTAGAGCACAATTTCCTGCATTTCATTCAGTTGTTAATGACAAATGATGCGCACACTGCATATGCTCGATACAAAATTAGCTTTTTTCTCATGGTCGAAAAGGCAAACAGTCTAAAAGTAACAGCACTCTCACTGTAAACTGTCCAACTGTGTAATTGTTTTAGGGTATGGCGTCAATCAGCCTAGACAGCCCCCATAAAAGAGAAGCAAAGGAAGAGGCCTGACCTCTCATTCTGACTGTCTCTCTGCCCTACACTAACCCAGCACACAGGACAGGATAGATGCCCTAAAGCGATTCATTTATCAATTATCATTCTTAAGACCAAATAATCACAAGGAAAAGCAAATTTTTTGAGACATTACACGACACAGACTGGGAGGATGACCGCTATCCTTGGTATGAAGAGCTGTCAACGATGCTTTAGCACTGAACTATTGACTTACAGCAGCCGTTGTTCTTCAGATTAGAGAGCATGATGAAGAAGGACATGATCAGGCTGCGGGCAGTAAAAGGACAAAGATCCATAGAGATACAGACCAGATTTCCCATTGCACAACCTGAAACATGACCATCATGCAATCTGTCAAAAAACAAACCAAACAAAAGTATGCGTTCCCCCTGTCAGTGCTAAACAGTGTGTAGGGTGTGCTACTGAAGCCATGTTATAATTGTCAAATACCTGCTCTCTTTTTGCGGGCTTTGAAGTCCGAGTGTCTTTCTGTTCCTATCCTCGGGTGCTGTTCGGGCTTGATTTATTGTTTGTTACAAAGACACCCAAATTATACGGCCCACAAGGCCCAGCACCAACACAGCGCCAAGATCGCATTGCTGGAGATGATAATTGTATCTGTGGACAAATGTAAATAATGGATCACAAGTCTTTCACACATGAGAGGAAATCCACAAAATACTAGTTATTTGATAAATGTACAATTTGTCATGACCACTAACAGACAAATTTAGATTGAACTACCTGTGTGATTAATCACAAGACAGAGCAGGAATCTACTATGAGACACTGCCCTTGAAGACCAGCACAAGTTCAGCCATTATCACTGACACAAAGTGCTGAAATCATTCCTAACCTTTTTTTTAACCTTTTTAAAATTGTCATAAAATTAACAACAAATGCAATGTGCATTACATATAAAGTATTTCAACTTGCATTTATTAAATATATATACACGTACACCATACTGGTAAAAAGAATCAAATAAGATGTTTTTGAAATAAATCTCTTATTTCTTTGATCTTACTCCATTTGTATAGTGTCACATGATCCACGTCACATGAGTTAATGCAATTTTTGGACAGGTAGGGCATATACTGTATAATTGAAATTATAGTTTGTGTGTGTGTGTGTGTGTGTGTGTGTATATATATATATATATATATATATATGTACATTCTACATTTTAATTAATACTTATTACATCATTATTATATGTATATTTTACTGACATTTATGTATTAATTTACATAAACACACACATATTTAATGCTGCATATATAATTTACATTATATACAGTACATATAAACAATCATACACATTAAAAAATGCATTAAAAATAAAACAATTTAATTTATATAGTAAATAAAAATTATAATTTCATAGTATAATTATATAATTTCTATGATGAACTATCCCTGACATTACACATCCACTAAAAGCCTTGGGCCCAGGTGGTTAAAAGTAATTTTTAAAAAGTCAGAAAAAAGTAAAGAAAAGCAAAGAATTTGTAATCATATTGTTTAAGATGCCAGTTGGTCATACTGGTTCACATATGTGCCTGCACTTTCTCTGTCTGGGTCTTGCTACAGTTCAAGGTCAACTTGCCCTCCTTCAAAGGTGCCAAAAGCTCATTCCTTATCTCTGATGATGGTGAATGATGTTGTGATGTAATGTTTTTATTTTTTCCACAGTTTATGAGAAGTACAAATCTAACATACTCATTGTCTGTGTTTTTATTTGTCTATGTCTGAGTTTTACTCACTATTCCATGGCCTATACGTGGTTGTGTGGATTTTGCAGCAGAAGGTGTGTCTGGGGAGGGAGCAGCTGAATTTGCCTTGGGGAGCTCATAAACACCAGCATTTCTCATAGGTGACTGTACCATGTGACTCCTAAACGAGCTGCTTTAAAGAGTGGCCTGACCTGTTGAGAAACATCACAGGTAATCACAGGTTGGGTGAGAAAGCGCCATCCAGATTGTCAGCACAGGAGATCGATGACACTGGAAACAGTCTGCGGCTTCTCCATGGCGAGCAGAGGCAGCTTCAACAGCTCAGAGTTCTCCGAGGAGGAACTGGACGGGAGTCTTCAAGGGTCAGAGGAGCTGGACAGCAGCGATGGCAGCAGCTCGACGGGTTGTTACCCCAAAAGCGCCCTAAGCGAGCCAGAAGAGAGACAGAGCAAGAAACGCAGCAGGCCAGTGCGCTCCAAAGCACGCAGAGTAGCGGCCAACGTGAGAGAGAGGAAACGCATCACGGATTATAACCAGGCCTTCAACGCGCTCCGGGTGGCTCTGCATCACGACCTGAGCGGAAAGCGGCTGTCGAAGATCGCCACGCTCCAGAGGGCCATCAGTCGAATCTCAGCTTTGTCAGTCTTCCTTACTAACAACCCACCAGCAAGTGTGGGGAAATCCTGCAGCCACATTGAGTGTCACGGTCAGCCGGGCGGTTTGTGGCAGGAGTCATCGCCGTCGCCTCCTGTCCACCTTGAATCCCAGAGCTTCCCATCCTGGCACCAGCCGCTCAGCCATCATATACAAACCCCCTTGCATAGACTGTCCTCAGAGCAACATGTTTTCACGGGCCCTGCTTGTCCGCCATCCCCTCACTACCCGTGTTTCTCTCCTGACGCCCAGGTTTACCCTTCTAGCGATATGGCAAGCTCATCCAGGTATGGACGGATAAGTGATGCTGGAGCATATCAGCCTGGAGTTTGGGGCTCTTGTGGCCCAAATCATATGGACAATTATGGGGAACCACTGCAGATGCTCCCTCTGTCCTGGCACATGGGGTACCTACAGGACGCTGGGCCCCAGCACTGCTACAACACACTGTGATACACACCCCTGCACCAGGACTCCTAAGACTGAGAGAACTGAGAAAAATCACTGCCAACACCTGTAAACAGGTGCATTTCTGGTTACTGTTTGGTAACGTTGTACATATTTTGAATGTAATTAAAAATAGTGTTAAATGCATTAAGAGAAATTTATATGTATAGAGCAAATTATATGTGATTTGCAAAAGTATTGCATTAATAAACAGAGGACAAGGAACGTTTGTACAAAAAAAAATCCTTGTGCATTTAGATGTTTGCATTTCACCTTTGTAATAAAATATGCAAAACAGTAACACACTGACTCGTCTTCATGCCAAAGTTAAGCATTTAGAGAAAATTTCTGTTTACGTAGGTAGCAATTAAGTGCATTATGTTTGCATGCATCCAAAGACAAATTCTGTTCCATTCCATTCATTTCTGAAAAATGGAGCTTTGATCTTGCGTAAACTGCTCATTCTTTTCATAACAGGATGTAAAAACATTCTGACGTAGCAAGGGTTAGCAGGAATCCCATTCATGCTTTAGTCTCGATGAGTTTATGTGCACATTAGCATTTTCAGTAATTATTAAGCACATCATTTAAACAATTCAGAATGATTTACACCATATTATTTTCAATCTCAAATGACTTTCCTTGTATTCTCACATTTAGAATTTATTCATTAAGCATATAGTTTTATCCACAGCAACTTAAAAAAAGGGGAATACACAAATCGATTGTAAGCATGTCAAATTCAAAGCTTCCAAGCTTGCTCAGAGTAGTACAAGCTTAAACAGAGGAAAATGTTGAAAAGCATTTGTATTTTTTTAAAATTATTTTAAAATATATATATTTTTTATTATGTAGACCATGCATCAATGTAATTGCTTAAATACAAAATTGCTCAACTGATAAAAAAAAAATAAAATAGTACTCGCTAAAATAGAGGAAAAAATACAAACAGTTAAAATATTTTTTTATATATATATATTTTTTTAAATATTTCTTTAATACATAACATGCTAAAACTTTTAGAATGCATCAACATGCACTCTAGTTTTCAAGTTGGCAGTTTTTTTTTTACACCCATTTATTTTAGCTATGTATCAGTGCAACTTACTTGTAATTGTATTATTATTATTCGTAATATATTTTAAAACATTAAATGTGATGTTTTATGTTATTTATCAATGAATTTTTTTTAACAATCTCATATTTCCCTTTTTAATAATTCTGAGGCAGTCATGGACTGTCCATTGTTCTTGTTAAATAAATATTAATTAAATGTAATAATTCAGTCAAGTGCTGATGGAAAAGGTGAGGGACTCTACTAGCGAAGAATAGTGGAGGTAAATATTTGAATATAGTTTTTGAAATATGAGTGGGAACCTCAGGTGAGGGCCATCCTCAGAGTAGATCAATCTAAACACTGCTAATATTAGACCATTAGCATGTGCTTGGGGACAGATTTATGACCTCACAGGAAGGAAGTGCAAGCTCTACCCAAAGAGAGAGAGAGAAAATCCCCCTTGGTCTCTTTCCGGCAGCCCTGTGGCGACTTTCATGGAGAGACCTGCAGGTGTGTCCGATCGGGCTACACAAACAAGGATGAGAGTGAGAGAGGAGGGGACGGATTGATCGTCTTCCTCTTATTTCATCCACAGACATGAATCATGGAAATCCCTGACTCACAGCAAACGTGTTGACTGACATTGACGATGAATGTGTTGAGTGATAGTGACAACATGTCTGTCGTCCTACCTGTTGGGGCAGCGGGCCAGTCAGGCTTCATTTGAACACATCAGCAGGTTTATGTGTTGTTTTTTGCAGTGAGCAAATCTTTCCCGTCAATCCGGACATTGCTCATTTGATCATTGCTCATTTGATGCATTTGTCATATCTGTCAGATGAAGATCTGTAAACAGTTTAAATCGCAGCAGGGAAAATAATCACCTGCTCAATGGAAGCATTTGGACACTAGAGGGCAGCACATTATTTGTGCAGACTGGACAAAGGCAGGACTTAAACAGTACAAAATAGAATATTTTATTATTAGCAATTATTAGGAAAAAAGTTGCTTATTAACCTTTTCTGTAAAAGTTACATGCACTTTTAGAAATAATGCCTCAATAATGCCTCAATTCCTTAAATGATCGAAAAAATGACAAGAACAAAATATACTAGTCAACATTTGAAGTGGATCAAAAAAGTTGTTCTAAGACAAGAATGGGTATTTTGGTTTTAGTACAACTTGGATGAAAGATTTTGATCCACTTCAAATGTTGACTACTGTAGTACACAATAGAATTAATGCAAGTGCTTTTATAAAATAATATGCTTCACATTGATCATCATTTTAAAGTATTGTGCTTGAGTTCAACTTCTACTGAATTAATGCCACATGCACATCTTATACTTTTAGCAGAACAATGGTTGAAAAGGAAGGGTTAAAAATATAAGTTTGCTTAGTAAAAATAAATAAATAAAAAATAAATCACAATACAACCAAGAAGTATGGAGGCCCGTTTCTGCCATGAGATGAGAAAAAAAAAAAAAAAACTAAAAATGGCAATTGTGACTTTTTTCCCCTCACAATTTGGACTTTTTTTTTTTCGCAATTCTGATTAAAAAAAAAAACAAAAATTCTGAATTGCGAGACAAACTCACAATTCTGATTTTTTTTCTCTGAATTCTGGTTTTACATCTTGAAGTTCGTTTTTTGTTTTGCAAAAATAATTGAGACTTTAAATCTCACAGTTCTGACATTTTCTTTTTCTTTTTTACCATTGTGAGTTTATATCTTGCCATTCTGACTTAACATCTCGCAATTTGCACAAAAATAAATAAATAAATTGTGAGATGAACTTTGAATTGTGAGGGAAAAAGTCACAATTAGTCATTTCTTTTTACATTTTTATCCTACGGTGGAAAGAAGCTTCCATAAAGAAGAGACAATGCAGTTAATTGTGATGATTTAAGTGCTTTCTAGCGCAGCTCAGACAGATGAATGAGCTTATGAGAATTTGTAATGCTAAGATTTAAATACAGTGAGTCATCCATGGCACAATAACACCTCTCTCTAATAAACTTCACCAACTTCAAACCCACGCTGATCTGCCAGGCCAGGCCGGGCCGGGCCGCACCGCCCCCATGACGTCTGCCATAGGTACTGTTGACAGGAGAATGTGCAGGGGAGCACATGCCAAGACACTGAGCACACACAGAGAGAGAGAGAGAGAGAGAGAGAGATGGCAGATGACTCACCTGTAGCCGCTCTACTGCTTACTAATGATGGAAGACACATTCACACGTACACACAAAGGCCAAAGCTGCAGGCAGTTAAAGCGTGATAGCAGAGGTTAGTGTTTATGACCCTTTTGATTGGGTTCTGGCACTTTCATGGACACAGATTTGGTTTTGGACCAGAGTAGAAGCATGTAATTGGAACAGTGCTCTGGGACAGTGTCCGTGATCTGCTAGTGTTGGCACGTAGCGTGCTGTTCATTTGGATATTCATGTCATATCTGTGATCTGCCTCCTGACTATCATCCACATACATACACCACCAGCAGATGGTAACAGAACACCATAGCTGAAAGAGCCGCTTCCAAAACCAACTGCTGTATTGTGTTTAACCCTGTACAGCAGCCTAGAAAAATAGAATGTTTTGGCATAGAAATTTGCATGTGTTTTCTGTTGAGTATCATATTTGATACATCAGGTTTTTACAGCTTATATTGTATGATGTATGGTAGGAGAATATGGAGCTCACATTTGAGGAAGAAGAAAAAAACAGCTTTTCACAGGCTCAAACAGAGCAAATATATACTATTTGGTACAGTTACTGATATTTGTATGGCCAAAAAGTATGATGAAATTCTGAGATGTACTGCAAGCTTGTAACATAAATTTATTAATTATAGTATAAAACTCCTTACATAAAATGCATACACAATACACATCAGTTGTCACACTGTGTCTCCCAATAATGTCTTAGTAAGATGATATTTAAATGTTTAGTTTTATGATCAAAGCTCTCTTTTTTTCATATAATGCAATGCAATACAATGAGATATGTACAAATAAATGTTCCTCAAACCCCTAAGGTATCACTTTAACATGTTGTTGCTAAAAAATGGTGTAAACTTGATTATATGAAAAAGTTGCTTCAGTCCAGTAAGTTTTCATCTTGAAATATTACTAACAATATTACATTTATTCATTAGTTTACTTAAAAATATCAGTTAAGATTTCATAGCAAAAAGACATATACTAAAAGGCCTATACTTGCTAAAAAGTATCAGTCAGATGACAAGAAGGCATGTAGATTGTATATTATAGGTTTAAATATGATAAAGTAGACTTTATGGGGTTAATAGCATTCCTATTTTGGAATAAAATAGTAGACTCGTTGTTTTTGCTCTCACTAATTTCATAGCTAACCTTTTTTGTATTATAAATACACACAATCAAATCACTTTTTTACACTTTTGCATAATTTGACAAAATTATAGCTTTTATAGATATGATGCACAGTTGCACACACAAAAATATTCAATATAAAACAATTGTAAAATATTCTGGGTGGTGGAATTGACATCATAAACATGGGGCAATAATACATTTTTCAAAAATGTATAATTTATCACAACGCATATTTAAATGTAAATTAAATCATGTTTGTATGATAGATTTTTATAAGTCAGAGAGCAGTATTAAGGTGAAACAATAAAATCTTTACATAAAATCCTTCTGAAAAGCAGCAAAAGTAAATAAAACTTTGAAAAAAAAACTTTCAAATACTTTCAAATAGGAAAAAGAAAAAAGCTGAAATCTATCAGTAAAAAAAAACAAAAACAAATCAAAACAAAAAAACGTAGTATATAAAAGTGGTAGATGTTAAAAAAAAAAAAAAACACCCCACCAACATTTACATTTTTCATTTTTGGCAGATGCGTTCATCCAAAGCAATTAGCTAAAGGAACACCTCGCTCTACTGCCAAAACACTTTCTCCACTGCTCTTAAAAGCATGAAATTAATATACATTTATGACTTAGCTGACTTAGCTGGTTTAAAAATTATTTGAAAGGAATGTCCATAAGCAAAGATGTCAGTATTGTGTCCACCAAGCAACTGCAATATATTTCTAATGGAATTCTACGGATAGCTTTCTTCTACAGAGCTCCTAGACAGAAATATTATAGATTCACCACAGTCAGACAAAATCAGGATTTCCCACAATCCCCTGAGCATTTATATAGTTGTTTATCTATCACACTGAGTTAAATGTCAGCGGTTAACACAGCTTTGAGTGTCAGGCCTGGGAAGCGTAATAACTGATCTCTGCAGTGATTTCTGCTGTCTGCTCTGTTGAATTTGCTCACTGCAGGGATTATGAGAAATTCAGCCCCTCAAGTTCTGTCCACGTCAAGTGCTGTCTCTCGCTTCCTCTCTTTCATTATATTTCTCTTTCTTTCCACATCATTGCCCCTTTCCTCATCCTAAACTCTTATATAAACTCTTCCAGTTTATCTCATCAGTTCAGTCTCAAACATCTCTTGGAATTGTACTTGGGGTTTTTTTATCAACTGATTTTCATGCAAACAGATGCTCTGTGCATTTTAGTTCTGACAGAAAAATACCATTAAACCTCAGAGCTGATCTGCATAAAAATCTATTTATCCAAAGAAAACTGACTGGGTTTTATCAGACTATAACCTTGACCTTTCGACCCCTTTATACAGACTCTGCAGTTGAGAAAAACAAAAATAATCTGTATTTAGGTAGATAACATTACGATTTAGATTTTTTACGATGTTTTTTCCCAATCTGATTTTCTGAGGGCTATTTGGTTTATTCTGAGGGTTTTATGGGGGTTATTTGAATTTCAGATTATTTGGCAGAGCCACATTATGCAGAAACAAAGATTCATTGTTGTTTTTGTAAATAAAATTGTTTCAAACATTCAGTTTCCTACTACAGAGACTGGTGGCATGAATTACGGAAATTCACACATCAGGGGCTTATATAGTGCCAATGATGTGGTGTTCATTAAAAAAAAAATAATAATAATCCTTATTACCTGTCATCATCAACATAAATATGGCAGGCTACAAACTCCTCTTGAAATCCCCTTATTATGCACCGCTCTTCTCGCTCCGCTGAATGAGTTTGACACGTAGAGAGAATGGACCCTTGGAGAGAGATTCTCCTCAGCATGAGCATCAGTTAATGAATCAATCTCATGTTAACATGCAAATCTCACTCATCAAAGACATCAGTGCAAGCCTGGCACTTTCAAACACCCCAATCCCAGCAGTTCAGTATTGTTATCACATAACCATTAATGAAAATGATCATTGTGTGTGCATTAAAAAGCCATCTGTTTTATTAGCTAATCATAATCGCCGTCTGTATTAATCTTGTAGTCATTTTACATTGAAAAATTCATCCCTTCCAGGTCAGATCATGTCCATTTTGAAAGCCGATTACAGATTTACTGAACCTAAACAACAAATAACTCTTTCAGATTGTGTTCTGGATAAGTTATGAGTCTCACATATATTGGTATGTTTCTAAATTTCAGGGTTTTTGTTCACAAAATAAATTCTTTTGCATCATCAAGTATCCTGTCAAGCTCTTGCTCAACTTAAATGCTTATTTGAGTTCCCTGAATGTCAAAGCACTAAACTCGAAACATACCTTTCCAGGAATAAACATTAAAGCATGTTATCTGTCTGGATAACCTTTACTAAACATGTTAAATGCCACAACAGGCACACACATACATTGATGATAAAGAGAACCACACTATTCTGCGGCTGGGTAGCAATAGTGATGCCAAACTTCTCATCCAAACTTTAATTAAATGAGTCTGTGGATGCTGTCAGAGTCTAATTACAGCTCAGACGCATTCATTAACATCTCATCTCTGACACAGGGGTTTGTATGGACCTTTCTGGCTCGTACAGCCCATCCCAGGAGGTTCTGTAAAACTACTATTCACAGCAGGTCTTAGAAAAGGGTCATTCTCAGGAAATGAGATGAATATTTTTATCACTTCATTTGAAAAGGTTACTGCTGAACTTTCATATATTCTAATCTCTGTCTCAAGGCCAAGGCCGAAACCAACGTAGACCCCGGAGGACCACCATTGGGGAATTAAAATCAATCATGACTATATTCAGAATCCTATTAATTCTATCAGCGGGAGGATCGTACGTCACACAAACGGTACCTTTTTCTGAGCATGTCCTTAAAACATTTAATAGCAGTATTCACAGCACAAGTGCTACAGGATGAAAGAAACAGCGGCTCAGGCTGGTGCTCAGGTTAATCAAATTCACTAAACTAATCAAGACATTTTTATGAGTCAGTAAAATTGAAAGTCAAAGACCAAATGAAATTGGAAGGAAAAACCGACTGATAAGATTGCAGGTAAACTGAGTCAGTGTCAAAAAGACGGATCACCTCTGGACTTTTCAGAGATGAAAAACAACATTTGAGAAACTTTTATTCAAGTTCCTTCCCACAGTGGCTTTAAAATTAAGAAACTAATATTGCGAGATTAATTGAAAGAAAATTGAGAGACTAATACATAACACAAAACAATCTATAATTTCTATATTTACTGTATTTTGCATTACAGTATATATCAAATACTATATAATTGCCATTTCCTTATGACAGGGCCTGCTTTAATACTATAATTATTTATTAAAAAGTTTAATTGCTCAGTTCATCACTATTCTATGTGCAAAAAAGTCTGAAACAGACAGACAACTTTCCATAATTTCATCCTGGAGATGTTTGTATCCATCATTAGAGAAGCGTGCATATGACATCTGTTGGATGCTGAAGTCAGGGAGCCAAGACCTCTATAGTCCTTCCCCCAGCTTTTTGTTGATAATCCAAGATTGACATATAAGTTACCTCATTTCTGCCTTACACGGGTAATGAAGCAGATGCAATGGCCTTTTAATTAGACCCGGGGAGAAACTGTTGTATCATTAAGACAAGTTTGCCACCTTGAGGTATGATTAGCATTTCCACACCATTAACTCATTAGATGGGTCCGTACATGAGCAAAACGACTGCAGTTAAACACAGCGAGTTTCCTATTACAGATACCACTGATTTCTGACATTAGCACACTAGATATTTAACTTTTTGAAAGCTGTCATGAATTATGACAACTTAATTACACTTACTCCTAAGATCAGAAGCCATTCAGAACCTTTACACACACACACATACACATATATACATACATATATTTCGTAAACGATTTCATTATTAAGTTTATGATATTATATATTAAATATTTTGTATGTATATGTGTGTATTTTATACATATAAGATTATTATACTGAAATATACTGTGCCGATATAAAGCAAAAAAAAAAAAAAAAAAAAAACGCAAAATTTGGGGGGGGGGGGGTTGAGTTTTCGTTTTGTTTATGCGTGTTAAAGCACTGCATCATTCCTCTATTACCTGTATTGATTCAAGAGTCTGAAGCACTTTGAATGTGGAGCTCACTAGGTTTCAGAATAGAGCTAAAATGTTCAATCAAGGGAAAAACAATGCTTGTGTCGTTCCTGAAATAAGCATTCTGCATTGATTAGAACATTTATGGTCACAGCTTGTTCATGAATTTAGAATTGTTGCTCTTTTATTGACAACATGCTCCCAGTAAACAACACAACATGTCTCATTCATTGATTGTGTTCTCAGAAGGCCTAATGAGCCACTAGATGTGAAACTTTGTGGTTACTTTGAGGGAAACAAAACAAACACGGTTTCTGAAATACGAATGACCATTTGATGTCCCTATATTACTGCCAACAGCTAAAACAGTTTTTAGATAGAGGTAATGAGGTAATGTTTGCCAAGCTGGTATACTGAGTCTTAAGTGACACAGAAAATGACTTACTAACTGCTCTATATTTAATATATGTTATTTTTGTGTTGCTTGCCCATACAAAACTCACCACTATGACGTTAGAGTATTTAAATGCTTGTCACGGCATTGCCACATAGTTACTAGTCTTTTTAGGTGGTTTGCAGGTTGTTCAAAGTTCTAAATTAGAATCTAACTGAAATCACCTTGCTAACTAAACAAATATCATAAGATTCTCAGTTAGAATGGGGTAATTCAACCTCAGACTTAATGTTTCAGACTAGAAATTTGATCTTTTAATCATTTTATTGTCTACCAGCCAAAAATCGTATTCAATCATATGCAATCCGAGCAAAAAATCATATCCAATCCAAGCAAAAATTTAAAGTAGCATTCATGTATGCAGCACAAATGGTGTGGGAAAGTTACAAATAGGTTAGGGGTTTATATTAGCAATAGTGAAAGAGAAGCTGGCCTTGGCAGAACTAATTAATTATACACAATATGTAAATATATTGTATGGTGTCTTGTAAAGCGCAGACCTCTTCTGCAGCAGGTGAAATATCAGATCATTTTAAATGAAGGCCAGATTCCTTCTAGACCCTGTCACAGAACATGGCTCATTAATAGAACATGAAATGTCATGCTGATTTTTCATGCTGACACACTGAATGCCTAAATGTGTCTACATATGGCACAGAATCACACATGAGACTTTGGCACATACTAAATATGAAAAATCCAACATGACACAAGATGCTGCATGCAGCATATAACTACAAACAACCCCTAAATAGCACACAGCTCACAAACTGTCTGAATAACAACTCATTATATATACAAAAATTTGAGTTTATCTACAAACAAACGCAATATTGACTTTACAGACAAAACAAGATTATCTGCTGTTCAACAGACTGCACAATTTTTGATAAAGTTATAAATAATCAAAACAATAACATCACTGTCAAGGCTAATAAATGGGTCTGAACAAACCACAGGCGTAGATATAGTCTACTGCACACAAATATAGAGGGAAGGAGACATCAGATAACGGATGGGGAAACAAGATGAATAGACAGTAATGAACAGCAAAAAGATGAAAAGTGAGTGGGAAGAATGAACTGGACAAGAGTTGAGGAGGACAGACTGTGGATAATTGAGTCTTATGGGCTTTTCACACTTGAAACTGTCAAACAAGGGTCATCTTAACTCTGGGTACAGGGTCCAAAACAATTGTCAAGCATCAAATCAGAGTTAAAAACTGACTTTGGCAAGTTTTTGACAATTGCTCTGTAACGTTATTAGAAATTATAAAATGATACATGGATTAAATTGAATTGTAAGAATGATGACATGCACAATTTAATCTAAGACATATAAATCATCAACTAAAAATAAAATCTTAACAGCTGAGTGAAAAATGTAAATTTACCATCATATATACATGTACATACATATACACACCAAGACAGAACAGATCTCAATTGCATAAATCAACAAAGCTGTCTACACTGCAAGTTTGTGATGTGACTTAAATGAATTGTGCAAATTATTAGACTTTATTATTTGCCAGGCATCTTTGTGAAAGATGATGTCAAAACTGGCATCCAGCATGGATGCTAATTATAGGAGCCCTCATTATATTATGGCAGGACCATTTGAATGGATAATCGGGGACTCAGATTCACGCAATGTTCAGCACACTGCAAATACGCATCTTAATTGTTGCTGTCACAAAGCATGATAAGTCATTAGTCTGTGATTTTGTCCCTGAAGGTTTAGCAGAGCTGGGCTCTCTCAGATGAATTTAGCCTTTTCACTTTTAATATTGTGTTTTTGTCACTACAGTATGAAAGCTGTTCTTTAGGAAAGGAAAAGGGCATGAGAGGATTATCAGTCATAGCTGACAACTTTCATGAACTCCCATCACTGTGTGGGACAGCAGCTGCAAACATCCCAGCAGCCCATTGTGATTGAATCATGAAGGACAACAAACAAGAGAGAGAAAAAGAATAACAGCATGTGTCACAATTGCTGGAAATGCTGTACAGTTATGACTGAGGAAACATTTGTATAAACTCTACCTTCAGCCAATCAAATTTCCTTTAATAAAAAAGGCAAGTGAGATGGAAAATATTTATAGCTAGTTCTATGGAGACATAAAATGAAAACTGTGTTTGCATGCAAAGAGATTAGAGCTCTGCCGCCCTGACAGCCGAAGAATGATGGGAGACTGAATCTGATATACTAATACCCAGTTGAAATTTGGTATGGTAGTGCTTGCACTGTTTTAAACATTTTTTGAAATAAACAAATTAATAAAACTTGCCAAAGATGGCCTGAAATGCAAGTTACTTGATATTACAAGGCCTATGGCCAAAGCAGAGTTTAGATGTACAGGGTTTACAGGAATAATTCAGTCCATCAGTTAATTAATAAATTTTTAATTAACTACAGTACGTTTATGAGAAATGGAAACTAATCTATCCCTAAGGCATTTTTAACTTCAAACCTTTGCTTCCGGCTAATAAACAAGTCCTCTTATCCATAATAATGCTTTCACCAGTGAAAAAAAAACAAACATTTTATTTAAAACAGGAGAGAAATAACCAATCAAAGCAAAAAAAAAAAAAAAAAGGCTAAAACAATTCTAAACAAATATGTTGGTGGATTTAAATGTAGAGGGCTCCTCCTCAAATAAATGTGTGTACATGAAACATTGATCTGAGTTTTAATTATTTTAGAATTTTAGTCAATCATGATTGATTATCCTAGAGATAAATAATAATTTTGTGATTATATCTATCCATATATGTTTATTTACTGTAATCTGAGATTTAAAAAAAGTATGAAGTAGCCATAACAGGTAAATATAATCTCAGGCGCTGCTCTTCTTCGTCACTCCATGGATTTTTCTCTGTAATGGATGACTGTAGTCTCAACATCTGTCTAAATGCTGTATAATGTCAGAAACCAGCGTTACAGGGTTGGATGTGGCTACTTCTTGGAGATAACAGAGGTCATACATTACCCACATATGGCTCATGCACAAATCACACGTGAATTATCTGTTCTGCTTGTCATAACATTGGATTTATGAGCTATAATCAATCAGCAGCCGCTATCAGAGGACCCAGGTTCCTCTTCTTTCATAGCTAAAATGGATTATGTGATCGATGGCTTCACTATGATGAAAAAAACTACAACAACAGAGCAGATGATACCAGATCTTTTCTCCTGGGGCTTCAGCTGCGTGTCCAGCCAAACTGCTATAAACATACAGCAGGAATTATTTATTCTTTTTGTTCTTGCACTAAAAACTGAACAAAAAAATTCTGGAATAAACACAGCATCTGCATATCATAATTATGTTCATTTGTAATTTGGTTTATTCTGTTCTTACTTGCATTCTATTAACCATTGCTTCCTTGTTTTCAAGTAATGAATTTCTGTAGTAATGTAATCTCTTAATTGAAGTGCACATAGTATCAGTAAATCAATATAACATTGACAAGAGTGTGTGCATGTCAGCGAGTTCATATGCCATTTCACTGGTGTTCATCTTCTACATTGTCCTCAATATGAGGCCATTAATCAAAGAGAACAGGTCTGTCAGGTAGTTGTGTCATGTCTACTGTATGTCATTCAATCCTCTGGTACAAGGTCACAGTCGAAGCAGCCAAGAAGAATAAGTGCAGAATTGAAATGAAGATGCTTGAGGTCTGATTCACACTCAAGAGTAAAACGATTGGCTTCACTATCACTGGAAAAATGACCACACTTTTACTGTCATATAAAAGGGATAGTTTAGCAAAAAATGAATGAGATTTCAGAAGGCAGGATTTCAGTGTATTTCGTAAGCTGGTTGCAACCCAGGCTCTTTGGAAAAATGTGACATGGTGACATTTCTGATATTACAATGTTTCATATGTGTTTTGCACTTTCAAAAGTGAAATGTCTAGTGTGTGGTATATTCATTTTTACCAAAACAGATTAATGTGATTCTGGCATGGTTTTATTGCATTGGTTGTTGTGTGTGGCAGTGGCAGTTAGGAGATGAAATGTCTGGTGAGTGGCACTAAAAGGTTAATGCGGGGTTTGAAAATAATTAGGGGTTGAACGACTTCTGATTTTTTTTAAAGTCTACTTTTATGGAATGAAAGTTGATTCGAAGTCGACTAGCCGCTGATGACGTCAATTTACAATTTACAATTCAAGTCTGGAGCTGTGACAAATAGCTTGTGCACAGCTATGGCATATGACACAACGCTGCCCTCATGGCTATTGCTCCTATAACAGCTCATTTTTATCAGTTCTTTTGCCTTTTGGGTCGTTATATTTCTCACAGATTTCTGCTAGTTCTAAATCAGATACAGATAAAGTAGCACAGTGAAGATTACATTCATATGAATGCATTAGTGAGAGCGATTGTAATAGTAAACGCTCTACTAGTAGTAAACCTAACTGATAATATTAACAAAAGCAAATATGAGATAAAAGCACATTTGCTGAAGCAACCATGTGATTTTAGCTTGATTCTACAAGTCTTTGACCTTATTTATTGTGACTCATGTTTTACCAGGTGAGCTACTGAGCAAGTTTACATCAGAAAAACC
Organism: allo-octoploid hybrid of Carassius auratus x Cyprinus carpio; assembly: GCA_024542945.1. Classification (NCBI taxonomy): domain Eukaryota; kingdom Metazoa; phylum Chordata; class Actinopteri; order Cypriniformes; species allo-octoploid hybrid of Carassius auratus x Cyprinus carpio. The sequence goes on along the minus strand of CM045026.1, from coordinate 6,744,275 downwards.
ATACATATGGAGCTGGTTATGTGATGCAAACGTCATAATTTATTGGTTTATCATACACTATGGTTAAAGTGTTGTGACATCAAGAACCACATGAAGATAAGTCTTTATTAATCAAAGATCTGCCCCTGTAATCATAATTTGTGTGAACAGAAATAAAAGTTGTTGGTGTTGTACTGCCAAAAGTGTTCATTTCAACTGTAAAATGCAATAAATTGTACATTTTTGGAGCTTTACAAAAATGTACTGTAGGTAGAGGTATGTTTTTCAAATGAGCTTAGATTGGTTTATTCATAACACAGCACAGTCTTATTGTGTAACTAGATTGATGTTTTTTGGGTGAACTATTCCTTTATCACATCTGATATGTTTCCTCATTTTACACAGCATTTGTTGATTGCCCACAGTGCTGCATATATGGATCATTTCACAGCAGATTTTCCCCAGCTTTGGCACTACATTCATAACTTTTTACACGTCGATAATCACTTGCATAAGCAGCTCAGTGATGGCTCATGGCACCCAGTGACATCACTGCCAATCATTTGTCTTTCACTAAAGTGAGACAGTATGAATGCCACACGCCTGGGGATCTCACGCCGTCAAACAAATGTCTCAATTACAGAATGAAGTGCACTCATGCGCATAGCTGTTCTCATGCCACTTCATTATTGAACTAAGCCAATTAAACTCAGAAAGGCAGGAGCAAACAATTACAATTTACCCAGCACAACTGTAAACCAGTCATGCGCTCTCTCATTACGGTCTCAGCTCCCCAGAACACCCTGTGTCAGCCTAATATGGCTTAAAATCAAGACTGGGCAATTTTACCATTGATGGCATCGAATAGAATTGTGGAGAAAAAAATGACGGTGAAAACATGCTTCTACCTACACTGTTCAAAACTCAAAAAAAAAAAAAGTATACAAATGATGCAGTATCCTTGCACAATACTATGTTATGACCTCAAAACTGTTTTACCATATTGCATGATTTGTATGTGAATACATTTTAACATTTGCATCAGATAGTGCCATATGTATGCCTTTTCTGGTGAAGTAAACTTGCTTGGTAGCTCACCTGGTATGGCGTTGCACTTGCAATGTGAAGTGCTCTGGTATGGGTCCCATGAAAACGAGTCATGACATTAGATGAAAGAGCTCAAAAGCTTGTAGATGCAAGCTAAGATGCAATGGTGGCTTCAGCAAATGCATTTTTATCTCACATTTGCTTTTGTTATATTTCATTTATATTTAAATTTATTACATATTACATTCATGTTATCTCACATTTATATTAGTTAAATTATCCCACAAGTTAGTGGTCAACTGTCCAGGAAGTACATTGTTTTCAAGCATGAGTATTAACCTTTTAGCACCAGTCACCAGACATTTAATTTCCGAACTGCTACAATATTTACTTTCATTTGTCTTTAGGAAAATGGACCATGCTTTCATTGTTGCTCACTGGACATTTTGATAGTACTGCAAAACATGCAGGAAGTAAAATAATTTAATTAGCTTTTTCCAACGACCCAATGTTTCTACTAAAATATATTTTAACCATGAAAAAAAACAAACAAAAAAACAACATCCTTTATCTTTAAGAACTCTCTGATGTAAAGAATGTGGTCAATTCTGTTTTGGGCCTCCATTACTTTGACAATCTCTCCCAGTCTAATAAACAGATTCACTTTGTCTCTGTCAGAGTATCTGACTTTACCAGGAAAGAACTTAGATTACCTTAATAACTGGTATTTAATTGTCTGCCATGCACCAATAATACCTTACTGATGAACTGTCTGTACAATCCGACATCATCTTACTGTATGTGGAACATTTCTATTTGATGGTTTAATTTTTATAAAAAAACTCAAACCACAGATTCCCCCCAACAAATCTTCACATTAGATGCTTGATTTCATTTCCATCTGTAGTCTAATATAAATTCACCATTTCTGTTGGTCTGAAGCTAGTCTAGGAAAAATATAGCATCAAAACAAACACAAGGGGATAAAAGATTGAAACTGAAAATGACAGATTTTTTTTTTCATTGTCTCTAGACAGAATCGTCTGGAAAACACTTGAGCCTTTTATCTCTCCAGCCAAAAGTACGCCACCAGCACAACAAAGCTTACTGTTTTCTTACCACTAATCTCAAATAGGGGGTTTGATTGGGTGTTAAACACATTGTCAACAATGAATTTCATTCCACAGAAAACAGCTTATGGATTTGGCACAGCATGAGGTTGCGCAAATAGATGACAGGACGTTCAGTTTTTAGAAGAGTATTCCTTTAAGAAATTCATGTTAAAGAAACTAGAAATGCAAATGTGTTTGTAAAAAGGAAGCAGATGTCAATAGATAGATATTAGAAATCACCTTGGCTCTGGGTGTTTTGTTTACTTGCTTGACTTTAAAATGACATATTTTGTTTGTATGCCTGTATTTCCCAGGAGCCCACATGAAATGTCAGGTTTGATTTTTTTTTTTAAATGCCGCAGAGATAAAGGACTGCTTGTATTGGATTCAACTAGAAGTGGCCAAAGGCCTCAGCCTGCTCTATTGTATGTTCATTTGAATTCCAGGCCACTATTTTCCACAAGTCTCTCTGTGTGTGTGTGTGTGTGTGTGTGTGTGTGTGTGTATAGAAGGACCTGAGGCTTCTCCTCAGGAGCATAAAACGCAGTCTGAGCATGACTGCCATCCAGATGAGACAGAGACACATACAGCAGGACCCCTCACAGCCCATAGAGGGATCTTTCTCATGCATAAGGCAGTCTGTCTGAAGAGCGAGTCCAAAACACAGGTGATGAGCTCTACAATGCAACAGAACCTGTACTTTTGGAAGTCATTCTTTCACCTGAATTCATGAGGACAAAAGTCAGCCCACTTTCTTTTCTCCATTGGTTTGAGCTCTGGTGAACATCTCTGAATCTGTGAAGATAAATCCCTTTATCTCTTTCTAAGTATATTTTCTCTGGCTGCAGGTTTAAAGGGAAACTCCACCCCAAAATGAAAATTGTGTCATTATTCACTTACCCCCATGTCATTCCAAACCCATAAAAGCTTTGTTCGTCTTTGGAACACAATTTAAGATATTTTGGATGAAAACCGGGAGGCTTGTGACTGTTTCTACGTGTTTTTTTAACTTTGATTCGAAAGAAAACAGCACATCCTTGTGGTGCAACTGATACAGAAGAGCAGCATACGGTGATATGGAGAGACACAGAGGAGACTGTTGACAAAGGAATTGTTGAATAAAGTCATTATTTTTGTTTTCTTCGCTTACAAAAAGTATTCTCGACACTTCATAACATTACGGTTGAACCACAGATGGCAGATGGACTATTCTGACGATGTCTTTCATACTTTTCTGGACCTTGACAGTGTAACTTACTTGGCAAAGAGTTAAGACTGAAAAGAGTCAACACATAAGAGCTATTTGACTGGGGAAAGTACTTATGATTCACTAAAAAGAACCAGCTCAGAGAAGTCATTCATTGAGGACTCTACTGCCTACTGGCTACTCTACTGGACTACTAGCTATGCTGTGCATGTTTGATTCACTAAAAAGAACCAGATCATGTGAGTCAATCGTTTGGGAATCACACTACACTGGTTGTATTGTAGGCTTGTGATTCACTAAAAAAGACACCGCTCACAAGTTGTTTCAGAATTCGCATACTGGCTAATAGGTATTACATTTGGTTTGAATCATAATCGTTAAAAAAGCATATTTTATATAAATTCAGATGTACTACATCCACGTTGTTACAGTTTAGCATAGTCATTTGTTTGGAAATCGGACCACACTGGCTCTTTACACATATGATTCTAAAAAGAACTGCCATCAAGAATCAAACTACATGTTGAATCATGCAAGTTGCAATGTCACATTTTGTAAACAAATATAGCTGTATATTCAGTAGTGCACTGATAAATAAGTGGTTCAGGAAAATCTGAGTATTTTACTATGGTAATTCCCAAAACAATCCCAGCACTCTGCTATTGAATGTGTTGTGATGCATTATGACAGCAGTCTGAAGTGTAATTCAGTGCTGTAATTTAATAGCATTTTCTTCATTACTGGTCTGTTCATTAGTGAGGTTGGCGCTTCCCGACAACAGACCCTCATTAATGAAAGAAAAGCTTTGTTCACAATTTTCTTTTACTTCGTTTGCAGACAGACTTGAGCGCTCAACATGAAGGCTGACTTTCACAGTGGGATTTATGCATTAAAAATAACACACACACAAAAAAAAAAAAGATTGAAAAGTGCATTTAATAACAGTCCATGGAAAGCTCTGGACCAACAACAGCTATTTTCTCAGGGTTGCTGGGTGAAAAATAAAGCAACAGAAAATCATTAAAACCTGTGTTCACATTGTCACTTCAGGCCTTTGGATGAATTACAGTAAATTTCATTTAATTTTTCTGAGCTTGGTAAATGTAACAGTTCTAAAGTGGAGCTTTGTTTACAGACATTTTATTCCATCTATTTATTGGGAAATTTATTTTTAACAGTAACTTATAAACCTTTAAAGACAGACGTACTGTGAGTTCTGAGGTTGTTAATTAATTGAATATGCTTTTGTTGAAGCCATCTGTTTGCATTATTATTTCAACCTATTTTGAATATAATCAGGTTTAACAGCTGAATTTGTATTGAAAACCTATGTTACCCATGATGCTGTAAACTTAAAATATGTTGTTTTTACAGATACAGTATAATCAACAACTTTAAATTAATAATTTAATTTCACCATTGTTTTTAAGTGTATGTAATTCAATGCTTCATTTGACTTCTTTCTCTAAAGCGATCTTGTAAAACCTTTGTAAACCTTTGTCCTTTTTTCTGATTTTGTTGTCAAATAAACGTTTGTAGTGTTGTGATTCACCTCGTACTTGGTTATGGCTCATAAGGCTTTAATGGAGACTTCTTTAAAACCGTTATGGGAAAATAATACACTAATGGAAAAAAAAAAAACTCCCAGAACTAATGTTACTGAAAAAGTGCACTAAAGCACTCTGTTGTGCATTTATGTTCAACTGGAAGGCTTTATTGTCCAATCAGCATCCATGCAGGAAGAACTCTGTATTATTTAGTAAATGAGAATTGTGTATGAATTAATTCACATAGATTATGACATCTGGAATAAGGTTTATACATCTATGAATACGGGTAAATTAACAAATTTGCAAGCCTGAGTTGACAAAAAAAATTAATCAAATTCAGGTTTTCATCATTTGTGATGTTTAAAAATCGCGTTTCATCATTTCACCCATGTCTAAGCCATGAGAAGTGCAATGAAAATGATCTGAACATTTCTTGCATGCCTGAACACTAATTCTGTTTGACGGATTGTGAAAGTCACATCAGCTGCTGTGTTTGTTTCTCAAACAGCCTAAGAAAATAAAACAGTCGCAAAAAAAGAGAATGTGAAAGTCAGAAAGAGAAAGGCAGACAATTAGGGTGTATACGGCTCTCATCAGAGAGATGTGCAGGGCAGATGATTGTATCTGCGGTTTGTGCCTAGAGCCCTTAAATGTGCGGTTATCAAGAGATTTTAATCTGTTTTACCCCATTGGGCCAAGCTGCCAGGACCAAATGGAATCAATTGGTCGATTGCTCCCTGACCTTGAACATAAGTGCAATATAATTACTTGAAAACATTGCACACTGTTCTGCAGTCAGTGTTCCTGAGGGACAAATCTCAAAAACAATGACAGAATGTGCTCCTCTCCTGTCTCCACAAAAACAAAGCCTCTGTCCTGCTCAGCGGCAGCGCAGACAGTGCCAGATCTCTGGAGCCAAAGGAACTCTAGAACCCAAAAGCCCAGCATCAGTGAACCACAGTCTCCCTCTCTGATGTATTCCAGATCTCCATAGGAAATAACTAATGTCCAAATAAAAACTTAATGTATTCTCTGTTAGTCTGAGAAGAGAATCCACATATGGTTTAAAAAATGGTGGCTAAGAGCTTAGAAATGGTTTTGAAAGCCTGTGATTAAATCACCATTAATCAAATTGTGTAATCCTGTACAAAGAGGCATTTTGAGAGCTTGAAGTGTTTGAGTAGGAGGAAAAATACAGAAAGAGAAGAAAAAAATAATAAAATAACTTTTTCATAAAGGATTTTGACACCATTATAACACAAATACCTTTTTTTTTTTTTTTAATCATATGATTAATTAAGGGCCATATAAACTATAACACATACTAAACACAACACATTCTTATTAAATAAATAAATATTAATTGTTTGCAATGAGAATTTGTTTTTAAATGTGTTTTGTTGTAGCCTATATATAATTTGTGGGTTGGGGTGAAATATAACATATTTTCAACAGGTTTTGGGAGATTCAAACTCGAATCATTTGCTACAGTGTGGGAAAAAACAGCATAATACAAATTAATGTTTCAAATAATCTTGAACCATTATAATCTCATAGCCTAGTTAATGATCGTAATAGACATTAGTACAAAGTGTAATCAAGCAAGTTGGCTTTTTATAGTAATTTGGTGTCTGTTCTGGTGCTGGCAGAGAGTCTGGGTCCCTGCTGATTCTGTAAAGCCTGACACATCAGCGGCTGCTCTGTAATGAGCTCATCTAATATAGCGGTTCAGTCCGTGTTTTACACAATGCCAGAGAACAACAACGCCGTTTTAATTCTTCACGACTCTCTCTCATTTCTCTTCAACGACTTAAAAAGGACGTACAGATACAAAAAAGTCGTCCAAAAGCTGCAGAGGATTTAGAAACAGATGAAGTAGTTAAACATGCGATGAAAACATTCTTTTGTAATCGACAGATAGAGTTGAGCAGCGGGGAAGAGAAGAGCCGGCGAGTGTTTCCAGTAAGGAATCACCGGACTCGCGTCAGTGGAAGCGCGTGTCAGAGCGCAGGAGACGCACAGATCCGCGTCCGTTAGAGCCGCACCTGATCTGAGGCAACACACTAACGTCAAGGTAAACGAGTCTTATCTTAGTATATACTCTAATCATCTCTGATGTGTATTTGACCGCAGCCTTATGCATAATTTACTGGCAAATATCGTACTGTATTCATAAAAAAAAAAAAGCATATGGAACGTTTGATATTAATCGTTAACTTAACGTTGTGTTTTGCTCATAAGAATAACGTCAGGTTAATTATCTCAAACCTAAATGAACAAAAGTCTATGTAAACTAAAGAAGCTGTTCGTGAAACTCAGTACTGTAGCCTATAAGAGATGTTTAAACTATACTGAGGTTAGTTTCTTTTCAAATGATTGACAGTTTGCGCTTGGAAAGTTTTATAGATTAATAAAAGAACACTGGCTCGGTTTTGTGGTCATAACTTTGCTTCTTTTTAACATCAAATGCATTTTAAATGACCCTATAGAGAATGTTACTTTTTTCTTTTGCAGACCGAAGATATTCAACTTATTCTCTAAATAGTCTGAATAATAGACTGAATTTTATAACAAGCAGACATGGAGCTCTGCGGCGATAAACAAACTCATTCCACAAGACTAAAATATAAACTAAAATACGCTATAGATAATTTCTAAATACACATGCTGAGTTAGGTGTTCAGCAAACAGCATAAAGGGCCAATACCCAATCAGAATGAGCTAAAAGAAGCAGATGAAGAAGAAGAAAAAACCTGTCATATGCTGATATGAAAACATCATGTTTTGGATGTTGACCATCAGATTCCCATCAAGAAGAGAAAGGTTTTTCAATCAGCATGTAAACGGCTGCACAATTGACTGCAGAAATATTAGTCTACACTAGTCTACAAACAAGTGCTATTTTCCTGGAGAATCCTCTTGGCGCAAAGACCGTTTTCCACAGATTCTACATGACAAACTGCCCAGCATTTCAGAGCGGATGATGAATTTAAACAAGCAATGCCATATGTTGTTTGCTTCGCTGTTATTTGTAGAGTCCTGATGGAAATCTGGAAAATATTACGAGATAATGCTGTCAAAATGATTGATCCTCTAGTAGTTGTTACATCCTTTAAGGAATTTAAAGGAATATTCTGGGTTGAATACAAGTTAAGCAGCATTTGTGGCACAATATTGGTTTCCCTCAACAACGAGAAAAAAAAAAAAAAAAAAAAGGAAGTGAATTGGGAACTTAAAACAGAAATGTGATGTTTAAGATGTTATAAAAGCAATTCTTCTATTACAGCTTTTAAATAGTAATTTTTACACTCATTTTAGGATTTGGCGTTTATGGTGTTGTCATTTTAAGTTTTATATATAATTTTAAATAGAACTTTTGGCTGTTCTATTGCAATTTAGTAATAACATTTACATTAGGGTTAACATTTACAGTGTGTTATTGACTTCCATTGTGCCTCACTGTCACATTGATATTTGCATTGTAAATAAAATATTTTTTTCTTGCAATAAACATTGAGCTTGTATTGACCTTGGGGTTAAACTAATCAAATATCAGTAGAATCAGATTTGAGATCATTTCAGTTGCAAAGTATAGGTTACTAATACTCTGGCAAAACAAATTATTTCCTCCGACACATTACTTTATAAGCTTTACAATACCCTGATGAATCTGGACATCTTCTCTCTGTCTGCAATATGAATGAGCTCTGTGATCTGTGACATGAAGTTCAGCAGGATGGACAGCTCTCCCCTCCCATGGGCAGAAATTTCTTCCAACCCATCACTCTGACGGACAGACACCTCGCCTCCCATAAACCACCAGGCACAATGAAGAACAAGACACACAGACAATGTAGCGATTCCTTCTGTAGATGTTTTCATACCTCAGAAACACTTTGTTTCAGCTAGCAGGTTCTCTTCAGTTTTCTTGTTTTTCCAAACATGTTTAATAAATCAAATGGGAAAATAATAATTAGGCTTTAATCAATTCATCACAAACAGCTCATTAGCCCCAAAGGGCTGAAGCCTCTTCTAGGTCACAACAAGCCTTTTAAGCATCTACAGAAAAAAAGTGCTTTACTTATTTTTTTTATATTAACTGTTCAGATCTGAGTAAATGACTAGAATCTAAAAGGGAACATTGGTTTATTTAATAGTCTGATCCTATATTCATCCTGACAGGTGTTTCTATTTGTTTTAGGTCCTGTAGACACCAGGAACTAAATCTCTGAAGGATGCAGATCAGGATGTTGCCTAGAATATACAAACTTGTATTTATTTGTCCTGTATAAGTAAAAGAACTGTTTGACATCCAACTGAATGGTCTGAACCAGGATGGCCAAGCCGTTCTACAGACTACAGCACTTTTTAAGGCGGGCTCAGTTGCTTCTGTTTTTTCTGGGTGTGGCTTACATCATGGCAGGAAGCGTGTTACTGCTTCAGCGCTCCAGTGTGCTAACATTTCAGAGAGAAACAGATACCGCAGCGCTACCTTCACAACCAGCGCCATCTAGATCCCTGGAGCTACCTGCTGCCAGGTGGCTGTACAAAAGGAATGTAATCCAAGTGATGGAGAACCAACCTCTTGATCAGACAGACAGCAGAAAGAACCAAAAACACTTCATATCTCATAATCTGGAGATCAGGCATTTGAGACGCCACTGGTTCCATGATAATGCAGAACAGAAAAGCTCTTCTGAACATAATCTCTCACACAAGAAAGCCAGACACAAAGGTAAGGGTTTATAAAATAACCATCTTAAATTGCAGATTTTTTATAGTTATTCTAAATTGTTTCTGAATCTTTCTTAACAAGGGACCTACATCGGATGTTTTATAAACAATGAAACGGAGCACGCACTCGGCGGGACCATTCTTTATGATTTCCGCAAAATGACCAGCGCCTTGTGTCAGGACACCTGCTCTGAGAGGTAACGTCTTAAAGAAGGTACACAGAGTAAATGAAAGAAAGCCTGTTCTTTTAGAAGAATGCATTCAGTGTTTATCCACAGAAGCAGGTGGCAGAATGTGAGCTGGCTGACGTGACTGACCTGGAGTTCATCCAGACAGTCACAGTCAGCAAGAGAATGAGTGTTAAAAATACATTAATACTAAAGCCATTTCAAATGCTGAAATGCCATTTTAAAATAATTTTGAAGAATGTGGTTAACTGAACAGTTGATTATTCGCTTTGACTTCCACAGTAATGGAAGTGAAAGGATATCATCAGCTGTTCGGTTACCAACATTCTTTAAAATATTTATCAGAAAGAAAGAAACTCGTACAACTTGAGGGTAAATGAGAGCTTTTGAGAGTAAATGCGAACTTTTGAGTGAACCATGCCTTGAAGGCCGTGTCCTCTTTGCAGTGGGTTCCGGTATGCTGGGCTGGAGTATGGAGCGGAGTGTCACTGTGGAAATCGGGTCTGTGCCCGCCGGGCTCGGGGTGAAGACTGTAATCTGGATTGCCGTGGAGAGAAGGGATCCCGCTGTGGAGGGGTGGGACGCATGTCTGTTTACAGAGTTGAGGATCGACTTCCAGGACAGAGGAGATGTGAGTCATATTAAAACAGAAGCATTACAAACATGAGCAGGATTCTGCTTGAACAGGCCACACACATATGACATGTTTAATGGGATTTTTGTGAGTAATTGATTAGAGAAGAGCTAGTTTAAAGGCTGCAACTCTGGATTAACTGGGCCTGGATGGCATATGATTAGATGAGACAGAAAAGCATGACCCAGGTAAAAAAAAAAAAATAATAATAAAAATGCTTCAATACAAGTAAGTACATTTGTAGTACATTCTTATTTTTGTGCTAAATAAAATTGTAAAAGTTATGCACTATAATACACTAAAACTTCAGTAGTACTTCAGTGCAATTAAAAAATATACTAAATACCACTGATGAAATAAATAGTCTTATTAGTGTATTTCTTAAAAGTGTGCTTTGAATGATTTAAAAATTAGATGAATGTTATTACACTTTTATATAGTTATCCTAAGTTTAAATTAAATAGATTTTATTTCAAATATATTAGTAATGTAATAGTTATAAGTACATTTTCCCAACCTTCCTATAAAGTACACTTAATATAAATACACTAATTAGCACCAACACTTAAATTGATTTTAAGTAGTCAGATAAAGTACCAGAAGTGTTTTATAACTGCATTGCTTAGAAGTGTGCTATGATTGCTTTACATAAAATTTTAGTGGATTTTTATATATACTATCACTAAATTCTATTTGGATTTTCATAAAAAATAGCACATGATTGGATTATTCATATGTGTTTAGATTAGATTCACGATTTAAAAGGAAGTATACTTTTAGCATAAAGTACTTGAAGTGCTATATTTACTACTAATGACATAGTAGTGGCACATTAGTGTGCGAAAATAGAGCACTTTACTGGAAGTACATTATGGAAGTGTACTACAGTAAGTGTACTGAAGTAAAGTGTATTTTACTGCACTTTTTTTCACATGGGGAGAGATAGGGAGCACTGCTCTTGTTGTAACTTCATGTGGCATTTTCTGAATACAGTTAGGTTCACCTGTGGCTTTGGGTAAGACGACTTCTGTTCAATGTTTCTCAGACAGAACTGTGCACTACCACGGCTGTTACAAGAAGCCACAGAACTCTACCGCTGACTTCCTGAGCCAGACCTCTGGCCCAACACACACACCTCAGCAGTGTATCGAGACCTGTACAGATCAGGTCCAGTTCACAAATGCTTGTATCCATCCATACAAATGTGTTTTCTTCAGGGTGATCATTAGACTAGAAAAGTAATGTGCATTATGAATAATGCTTGTACTACTAGTTCTACTATTCAATAAAAATATTATAAAATATTTTTTATAAAACATTATTATTAAGTATACAATTAATAATAAAAGAAATTATTAAAACAATACATTATTATTATTGTTTTGTTATTAAAAGTAATAGAAATCACCATCATTAATATTATTGGGGCCAAGCATCAAAGGTACATAGTTATTAATTCACACTGTATTTGTCTAGACTAGAGAACATAATTTGGCTGATCATCATTACTCATTACACTTTCATTTCCATTCCTTCACTTGTAAATTGTGTGTGACTTTATCAGGACCTGCCATTGGCCCTTGTGAGAGGGCAGGACTGTTTCTGCAGCCATGTCCCATTTCTCTTCACAATCCAGATGAGTGAACAGGAATACATGTGTGAGAGGAGCAACCAAACAAACCACACCTCTCCATATGACCACGACTACTACTGGGTGTACAGTACTCCTGTGTTAGGTAACCTACAGCATGTAACTCAAATTTTACAGCTCTTTAAGAACTAGTGCTGCAACTGAAAAGATCTGTTCTTTCAGATGCAACGTGCAAAGAAAGGACATTTCTGCCTCAGAAGTCCAGCACTCTTGTAGCCCTGTCCAGCTTTCCAGGGGCTGGAAACACCTGGTTACGTCACCTGATTGAACTCGCCACTGGATTCTACACCGGCAGCTATTACTTTGATGGATCTCTGTACAACAAAGGTGAAAGTCCACTAATAACACTTAAACATTCATCACTTTCGGCTGTGAGATTTATTATGAGTCTGCAGGAGTGAGAAAATGAACTCATCAGAAACACAAACATTTTTAGGTCTTGCCCAAATGAAAGAAGATCAAAACTGACATCCCTTAAACATCTCACCTGTTAGTCCTTGACTGGAAAGCAAATAGAGACTCGTCTCACTCTTCTCTCACATCTCTGCAGGTTTTAAAGGAGAGAAGGATTACTGGCAGAGCGGGAGAGTCATCTGCGTCAAGACTCATGAAAGCGGCCAGCGAGAGATCAAAATGTTCGACTCAGCCATCCTGCTGATGAGAAACCCCTATCGTTCTCTAATGGCAGAGTTCAACCGCAAGTGTGCCGGACACCTGGGCTACGCTTCAGATGTTCACTGGAGGAGCAAAGGTGCTAATGATGAACCACCATTAGTTTCAGCCTTATTCAAACATATTCAAAGAGTTTAGAGCAATGGGTCTTAACCAGTGGACTTCTAGGCTGCAAGATGACTTAAATAAGATGATGATTTATGATAAGATAAAAAAAAAGCATTACAATAAGCTAAAACAATATATATATATTTTTTTTATTTCTACCCCTCAACAATTGTTTTTGAACAAGATTCCGACTGTCTTGTATAACTGACAGCCTAATTTGTGTTAAAGTGTGGTTTCTAGACCTGAAAAATTTCCTAAAATTCTGTAGGCATAGATGTAATATGTTATTGTTGCTTTTGCATATACAGCATTTATTAATTCAATGTTGACAAATTTTAGTAAATATTAAATGTTATTATATGTTAAAATACCAAATATTTGTATATTTTAATATATTGTATATTAATATATTCAGTAAATAATATATATACATTATTCTGCAAATTTCAAACAACTAAAAGATCATGTAAATCCATTGGTTTAAAAGAATGGAATTAATATTCATTGGTTCTTGACAAATAATATTCAGCTCTTAAAACTTTTGCAATCCTAAATGATGTAAACTAGTTTCTCTTTATTAATGTTTATGTTTTTATGCATTATTATTATTATTATGTAGCCATATTAATGTATAATCACAAAATTGTGCAGCCAAGATTGTGTCATTTTATTTTTTTAAATCACAGTTGCATTTTTTCTTCCAATCAGAAAAATCCAAATTTGATTTTTTCCCCAGGCTATGCAGTCCTAAGTTTAAGCTTGAGGGAGAAGCTAGTTTAGTTCTAACAGTGATGCTTTTTTCCTTCTTCACAGAATGGTCAGAGTTTGTGGACAGCTATTCATCCTGGTGGGTGTCTCACGCTCTGGCCTGGTTGCGGTTTGCACACCGCCTGCTGGTGGTACACTTTGAAAATCTACAAAAAGATCTAACCCCTCAGTTAAAGACCATCACCGCTTTCCTGAACACCAGCATTCCTGAGGAAAGACTTCTGTGCACAGAGAGCAACAGAGATGGACATTTTAAACGCTCTGGATCACGTAGCCTGACCTTTGACCCCTTCACCCCCGAAATGAGAGCTCGTATAGATGAACACATCCGCACAGTAGATAAAGCTCTCAGAGACAGAAACCTTGATGGCCTGCCACAGGAGTACATGCCCAGGTGAGAATTTGTGAACGCAGATGCTGCCCTCTGCTGGAGGGAGGACAAAGAAACACAAAGTGCCTGAGTAAAAATACAACTGCCATCTGTCTGTTGTTTTATTTGTGCTTTATCTTTGTGCTGTCACCAGTTTGATGGCATTGTGGAGTTATCATTATGTTTTATCATTAAACCGATCAATTCTCATAGTATCAGTTTCAGTCCATTTTAATATTATCCTTGAGTAGATTACACTATCCTAAGGCATTTCAGGTGCCTTTATACTTAAAATCCAAAGTGTGTTTATTTGAAACTGTGTTTCTGATGTGCATTTAGAATCTCTGGGTCAAAGCGTCTTCAGTGGACAAAGATGCGTTCATTCCAGAGAGATGCATGGAAAAATGTTCCCTCGTGAGCAAAGATGAGACATCTCGCTCTTGTGTGTTTGTGTCCTTCTGTTATTTTACTTCTACAATGAATCAAAGCATAAATCTGAAGGCTTACAGCATGGGCATGATCTTAATTAGTGAACCTCAGAGAGACAGATAAGACAACCAAGGAAGAGCAATACATAAGGCCTGGACATTCATTTGTAAACAAAACCACAGTCATAAAAAGAGAAAATAGCATTTTCAGCAGGGGTTTGACTGGATAAATGTATCTGCTGATGTACTATTTTCTTCTTTCTCCATAGTGGCAATTAGGAAGACTCCAGTGTTTCATTTTGCCGGCTACTAAAGGATGGTAGCATGCTGTGATGTTTCTACATTTTTACATAATTAGTTGGTACATTAGTCCTTTAGATTTGAGTGCTTCAAAAATTATAATTAGTGCTTAATGTCACTGGAGGCTGAAACAAAAATGCTGTGCCTGCAGAATTACTCAATGCATGACAGGTTTATTCATATCACAGGCTGTAACCACTAGCTACACTTAAAGGGAAGCCTAAAAATCTGTTCACAGAGGACCGGCATGGTCATAATCTTTGTAAACATCCCAGATGATTCTCTTTGATTTCAATATTGCAGACTTGCCATCTTGATTAAGCTACATACAAATGCAATAATCCATTAAATAGAATAATTATCGCCATAATTATTGAAAAATCTTTATGAAAAGCTGTACATTTAACATGTAACAAAGTTTTTGTAAACTGAAAAGAACAAACAGAATTATTAAATGTGCAACCCATTTTAAAAACCGATGAGAAAGCAATTTTAACAAATGGCACTGATGAACCAATGCAACATCTTATTTTAGCTTCTGGATCCGAGTCATATATAGAGAAAAACAACTCCATGAAAAGAATGAACCTGAAGGTCACCGAGTTGAATTACTTTTTCTTTGCTCTCTATTAGCAGCTCAACAGTTCAATACATATGAGAACAGCAGTCATTTCATTTAAACTCTAGCAGAACATCCAGTTTTCATTCACAGAAGCACTTCAATCACAAAGCTCAACCAAACAATAAAAATAAAGCTTATTATAACTATCATTAATAGCATCTATCTATCTATCTATCTATCTATCTATCTATCTATTAATAATTTCAATAATTATTGAAATTATTTCAAAACATATTATATTACATTATATTCAAAAATGACCTGTGAATGAAATGTAATATAATTAGTGCTGTCAAACGATTATTCGGTTCCAAAATAAAAAAAAATTGTTTACATAATATATGCATGTGTACTATTTGTATATTTATTATAAATACAAACACATGCATGTATATATTTGTGACCCTGGACAACAAACCCAATCATAAGGGTAATTTTTTTGAAACTGAGATTCACACATCATCTGAAAGCTAAATAAATATGCTTTCCATTGTTAGGATAGGACCATATTTGGCCGAGACACAACTATTTGAAAATCTGGAATCTGAGGGTCCAAAAAATCTAAATATTGAGAAAATCCCCTTTAAAGTTGCCCAAATGACGTTCTTAGCAATGCATATTACTAATTAAAAAAATAAGTTTTAATATATTTAAAGATTTTTGGCATAAAAGAAAAATCAATAATTTTGACCCATACAATGTATTTTTGGCTATTGCTACAAATATACCCCAGCGACTTGAGACTGGTTTTGTGGTCCAGGGTCACATTTTGTATATACATTTATATATGTATATTCTTATATTTTTTATTATATATAAATATATTTAATATATAAACATTTTCTTAAATGTATACATGCATGTGTTTGTATTTATATATGTATAATAAATATACACAGTACACATACAGTACATATATTATGTAAACAAAAACTTATTTTGGATGTGATTAATCATGATTTATCATTTGACAGCACTAAATATGATACAATATTCATCATTTAACTTTCTAGGAAAAACAAACAAACAAACAGAATATAAGTCAATTTAAATGATACAAAGCTACATTGAAAGTGTCTCAGTGAATAAGATGCTTCCTGCAGCCAGAAGGTGTAATTATGAGATCTACCAGCAGGGGCTAACTGGGCCATACCTTGAGCTCTCGAGATTTGCATATTAAAGTATGCATATCAAAAACAAAAGTTACACTGGAGCCTTTTCTGGTTTTCAGTGCAAACAAATGACTTCAGAGAATTCTGCCATTAAAATACGAGCACGTTCCTCGACTCTGTCCTATGTGGGGCACTTACTGTATGTGGATCTGAGAGACTGACTTAAATAACTTTGGCATACGGCTGCTCTGTTTGGTCTCTGCCAAACACATCCAAGACACACTAACGCGTCAAGCAGTCCGTCCATCTGTTAAATATTGTGTGACGGTAAACCTGCTGGAACAATCCATCACCATGTGACACAATTCCATGATTTGAAAATGTCCTGCTGTAGTTTCCCCCTGCAGAGCAGCAGTGGGGTCCAGGACTAAAGACACAGATCTGTGAAGTTCTAATTACATGTTGTAAACAAAAGAACAGTGGAAATGATTAAAGTTGAAACTACAGACTAAAAAAAAAGTATAATCCTGTTAAATGAGTGTGGGTGTGTGCATGTGTGTGTGTTGGGGGGGGATTTGGCCAATGCATATTAATTAAATCGGTAATATTGCTAACTACTAATGTTCTACAACAGTGACTTCCAATGAACTTATAAAATATGTATTTAGAATAGTATGGTAAAAATGTATTTGTATTGTATTTACTGCTTTTAATCAGCAACATTACGATACATTAGTAGCTAATTACATGTTTTGTTTAGATCACGTTTTATTCTAATTTTTTGTTTGTATAGTCTATTTTTAGCTACAGTAATTTAGCCAACATATTTGTGGCCCTGGACAAGAAAACCAGTCATTTGTAGCAATAGCCAACAGTACATTGTATGGGTCAAAATGATTGATTTTTCTTTTATGCCAAAAAACATTAGGATATTAAGTAAAGATCATGTTCCATGAAGATATTCTGTAAATTTCCTACCGTAAACATTTCAAAACTTCAATTTTGATTAGTAATATGCATTTTTTAAGAACTGCATTTGGACAATTTTAATGGCGATTTTCTCAATATTTTAATTTTCTTGCACCCTTAGATTCAAGATTTTCAAATAGTTGTATCTCGGCCAAATATTGTCCTATCCTAACAAACCATATATCAATGGACCATTTGTGGTCCAGGGTGAAATTTTCATTCATGTATGCAAATATTTTTTAAATATTTAAAAACAACATAAGCATTAGTAATTTGGTTGTTGGAAATGAAGATACATGTAAATGGTAAGCACAATGCAATGTTATGATGATTCAGATGCTTGTAGTGTCTTTTAGTGAAAAGCAACAAGAGTCTGTGTCTCTGCTCACCCCTCTGTCCTCCAGTCTCCCATCCTGACAGGATCAATGAATCCTAATAAGGCTAATAAAGCACAAGCACCTTTTAGTCTAATATAGTGTCCTCAGACAGAAGCAAACAACACATCTGTCCAAACAAGTGCGTCAGTCATAAATATAGCCTGAAACTGGCAGCGTTCAGATCTGCTGCAACAAACATCACACAGCACGTGAATGACTGAACATGTTCAGAGAGGAACTGACATTCATTAACACAAGACTTATATTGAGTAAGGCTTATAAACCTCTGAGGACTGTGATGAGAGCCTGAGAGGGGCTATGCTTGAAGTCACCTTGATCAAGGGCACTAGATGACATGAATAAGTCTTCATTAAGATTCCCGTCAGCTCTTCAGAACCATATCTGTTTTAATTAACTTAAAATACAGCAACAATATTTACCATTACATAATACATTAATATTTAAATAAATACATCATTACATAATTTCTTAAATGTAAAATATATATATAATATATAAATGAACAATTATATAATTTGACAATGCTGTGACACGTCTTTTAATTTTCCATCGTCTTCCAATCATACATTTCATATTTCATCTCAAGCATGCTCTTTACTCACACTTGTCTCCTTATTAAACCAAGTATACTAACATTTATAGAAATTACACCACAACTAACAGTAATAATTTGTCATCTTTCATGCAATAAATATTGAAATGGCTTATTTATTGCACTCTTTGTTTAGATCATCATTTCATATCACCTCTGATGCCTCAGTCTATGCTGTTTGTGCTAGACATGAATGGTACCTCAAAACTTAAAAACCCCATCAGAAATAATGATGGATTTTGTTTGTTTGTTAGGTTCACTCAAGCAAGTAAATAATATTTCAGATAACAGATCATATCTTATCAGAGGAAAGCCTGTGGGACGAGCTGCAGTCTTTGAGACAATGCAGCAGGTGAGGCGTGAGATTCATCCAATCCATATTAAATTTATTAATTTACAGATATAACAAACAGATGGTGGGGCATTCAAGTGCAACAGTATGTATAGAATAAACTTACATAAGAAATAGATGATTGAAAATGTTAATAGTGGTGCTTGCTTTTACTGTTGTTTTCACTTCTACTTTACTATAAGCAACTGGATTTTTATGGGCATCTTTAAGAACCTCAGAAGTTTTCTAAAAAAAGGCTTTTTTGAAGAAACATCCACTAGTTTCATGTGGATCGTTCCCTCTCGGAGCCAATATCAAGCAGCCATTTCATGCACCGAGAGACAGATTCAGCTGAGATGATTGTTTTTTGGTCCACTAAGGTCATCTGATCAAAGGTGCCAATCGCATCTCAGATGAGAGCAAACACAATCCAACTCTGTATGTGACTCTTAGTCTCAACTATTATTAGAGAGAGAGAGAGAGAGAGAGAGAGAGAGAGAGAGAGAGAGAGAGAGAGAGAGAGAGAGAGCGCGAGCATGCATTATTTATACTGTTCCAGTCACTCTGGCAGTAGTCATTTTTACAACAAGAGAGAATCCATCAATATTGTTGTTTTTATCATGTCCCCTGTAAGAGTGTTATCGATGTCTGAAATATTGGAGAAGTAAACACAGTACAGCAATTGAGCGTTATACTTCTCAAAGGCCTGGGGTTTATTAAACTGCATGATAGGTTCGTCCTTAACTCCCTTCGGAAACATATGTGACCTTATCCACAATCTCTAACAAACACCATTGCACCCAAAAATATAAGCATTTAATCAGGCAATTAGTTCAGAAAATTAAAATTTACAAACCTGTAAAAAAAAAAAATTATTCTCAAAATCATGTAACTGGAAATCCAAACATGCATGCCTCTAATGTCTCCTACACAGTCTTTAGGTGCAGGTACTGGTATCTGCATACAGATACTGTATAAGGAAATTCATATTGCTCTAATCTGCAGAAGATGTGAAGGGAAGAAATGGTTGGAGACACATGAACAAAAAAGTCACCTACAAACCAGCTAAAGATCAAAGCAATTCTTCCAACAGGTCTTATAAAAGGATCGAGGGGTTCTTAACATCCCAAACATGGTCCTGACACTAAGACACTGTAGAAGGATTGAGCGTGCTAAGAGTCTAAGCTATTAAAAATTTGAAAAAATACTGTTTAAAGAGGTAATTTACCCAAAATTATAATTGATCTCATTATTTATTCACCCTTCATGATGTTCCAAACCCATATGACTTTCTTTCTTGAGTGAAACATAAAAGGAGACGCTCAGCAGAATGTCCAGGTGGCTCTTTTTCATATATTCACCCCATAAATAAAATAACATAATAAAAGCTATAAATACATATAGGCTAAATTGCATAAGATGTTTAGAATTTACAGATTTTGTTTTTAATTTCTCCTTATTTGTTCCAATGAAAAAAGAGCGTCATGAGATTTTTTTTTTTTTTTTGATTAACTAAAGTATCTGTGAAAATACATACTATCAAGAGTTTAATATGAAGGTTCATTCTTATTAAGTCTCATTCGCTATTTGTCTGAGGTGATATCAACACAGAGAAAACCAACCAAATGCTTATCTTTACTCTGAGCAAGAAATGCAGATATATGGCAAAAATACATCATCATGTCCAAACCTTTAGTAGCTGGAAAAGTCACATATTGAGTTCTGCAAAGTTGAAGAGAGATGGAGAGGTAACCAGCTCTAACGCTACACAAACTATCAGAGCAAAGCACAACAAACCACCTAAATTCAATCTAAAATCCCAACACAGGGACCACACAAGTCATTAAAAGAAGAAACAGAAGGGTTTAGAAGACAAAATTGTGGGGAAAAATGAAAATAACATCTGTCAGTAATTTAGACCAGAGCATGTGTCTCGCCTGCAACTGCGAGAGCTCAGTCATACTTTCTTCTGTCAGAAACTAGTACCACAACGGCTGTTTGATCACCATGACAACCCCACGAAAGCTGCGAAGCGCACATGCAGCCCACCGTCGAAGACAGCCATCACAGGAAGGGAAGCCTGTATTGACACTTTTCTCATTAGAAAACATATCCAGTTATATTGCCGATATGAGTGAGAAACAGAAGAAGGATTTTTGATAGGTTTATTAATGATGACTCTTTTCTCTCTTTTTTTGATGGCAAGTGAAAGGACAGGCCATTCTGAGGTCAGATTAGGAAGCACAGCCGCCCATGAAAGATTGATTGCTTGAAACACTGATCCATACAGGTTATCACCTGTCTTTCTGCCTGTCTAGACTTTAAAGATGTGTTTACTTCTGGAGAAAGGCTACAAAACAGTGCACACATTCACTCTTTCATAGCAGAGAATAAAATTAAGCAGAATACTTCTAGATGACAATGCATTTGTGCTGGGACAGAAGAGAAAATTCAACTTAAAGTCTTCTAATCTAGAACCACTCAACAAAATAATCTAATAAAGCATAAAAATAATGGTGGCATTACCTTGTCCACATGGTTTGGCCTTATGGTAGAAATGGGATGCTGTTTTCTGCCCTAAACATTCATACTCCGACACCTGACCTGTCACATGACAGCCAAGACCGGTCACATGACCATCCCACCTGAAAATGATGAGGGGTGTGTCTCTTTTAGCTAAGAGTGTGATCAACAAACCGCATGAGTGGACAAATACATCACTCAAACCCTAAGAATAAGATATATTATTGAAAATAAGATGATATATATATTCTTCCTGAAATGTATAGGAAATATAAATGGTGATTCATATACAAAATTTAAAATTTCTCCGTTTCTTAACATAAATGTTGTGTGAATATGTATCTATTCTATAAACAATCAAGCATAATTTACCTTATAATAAAAAAAATAATAAAAAAAGGTAATTGCAACTTTTTTCCTCACATAGAATTTTTTTTTCACAATTCTGGCAAACTTTTGAACAAACTTTTAGTTTTTTTTTCTTCTCAGAATTGCGAGATATAAACTCAATATACATTTACAATTCTAAGAAAAACGTCTGAATTGTGACTTTTCCCCACACAATTCTGAATTTACACCTCACAATATATTTATAATATGTTTATATTTCACAGTTTTAGCTTTTATACTCAGAATAACTCGCAAATGTCTTGCAATTTTGTTGTTTTGCCTGTTTCCACAGAAGAAAAAAAGTAAAACTCTCAATTCTGACTTTTTTTTCTCTCAGAATCTTCTGTATCTGTTTATATATAACAATTCGGAACTGTGAGATATAAACTCAGAATTGTGAGATAAAAATCACAATGACCTGTTTTTATTTATTTACCCTATTTATTTATTTTCCTGTGATGAAAGCGGGCTTACGTATACATTAAACATCAAAGTTTTCAGCTACCAAGATGAGCGTTCCTATGGCTCAAGCGTGGCTCCAGACCTCTTTTACTGTCTATGCTCCAGACTGCGACCATTTTTTTCTGCTGGTAGAGTAAATTTTGTGCGCGGTCGCACTGGCGCCACCACCGCGTTATTCAGTTCACACTGCCATTTCTGTTGCATATGAGAAACATCAAATGGCAAACGAAACAAAAGCGAAACTAATTCCCGCTTCTCCTTTGAGCTGCGCAGTGCGAACAAACTAGTCTGAGCTCAGAACTGCTTTACTCGGGAACCAAAGTTGAGTTCGCGACACTATTGTTACAGCATAGCACTGCGAGATCCAGTGAGAAGCGTATTAATTAGCCGCAAAATGAATAAAGGTTGCTGCGAGATTTAGTGAGAAGCATTCAAATTCTGCACAGAAATCTCTGTTATAAACAGATCAAACAGCGCTGACATGGTGTTGTGGCAGAAATAGTCGATTATTACATTATTTATTTCAGGGTTTGTACAGCCTTTTGAGAGAGAAATTCAAGCAATTTTAAATGACTTACAAGCATTTCACACAAATGTATCCTGCACTTTAAAGCTCCAAAATGATCCAATTTGAATGTTATTTTTAATGGCATGACCAGAATATACTGTGGTGAATTTTACTTATGTAAAATTAAATATATCAAATCACCATTATAACCTGTCAATGGCAGCAGAGGAGCACTTATTGGCTTACATACATTTAGCCTAATACAATATATATCTTTTCTACATAAAAAATAGATTTTGCACGTTACTGTTGTTAATAAAATACATTTTGTAAGCTTCCCAGCTCAAGCTTAGTGATTTACTGTAAAATGTGTATAAACATGAAATATACAAGAAATAAACATGTAATATTAGGCTATTAGTAACTGCACTTATTAATGCAAAACCATAGCAGGCTAATTCTGTAATATGCTGTATATATATATATATATATATATATATATATATATATATATATATATATATATATATATATATATATATATTTGTCATATCTCTCTGAAATTCTTATTATCAAAGCATTTGTCAGTAATATAGTTAAAATGGGGGGAAATGTGTGAATGATTGCATTGCAGGCTGATTTAAGGAGTGCCCCTAAATTTTCTGCTTGTGCTCCCAAAACTTTCAGTCAGGGGCTACAGTACTCAGTACGTCTGGAGCCCTGTTGAATGGTGTGAATGATTCAGAATCAAACCTAAAAGCAGGTTTCTGAAATCACTCTGAATGAGAAAACCTTCATACACATTGCTCATGTAGCCTACTCTTAAAAAAAAAAAAAAACATAAATACTGTATCAAATGTCTGATCAAAAACATGTGGATAGAATATAAAAAGTAATGTTGAGCTGTCCTTGAAATTTTCTAAGTAATTTTCTTCATATATTTTCTATATTTCCTCCAATGAAGGCTATAATTGACTGTGGTGTGTGTTACCTATGTGTGTTTGAAATACACACACACACAAGCTTGTGTTCTCCATCTGCCGCCACTTCAATCAGCCTGTATAATAATAATTTCCTCTTTGAATTAGAGCCATTAAAATGCAGCAAACTGAAGTGAAGTTGTGTAGCAGTTATTCTGAGTGCATCTGTCTTCATCAGACAGACTGACAGGCCGCATAAATCAGCACAACCGCTGGGAACCAACAGCCGAGAGATCCGGCTCTAATCAATTCCTATTAGTTTAGCATTTCTCAGGCAGCCACGGGCCTCATGGGATACATAAACGGCAGATCAAATTCGAGCAATATGTTTGATGAAATGATGAGACAGTATGTGTGGTATCTGAACTGCGCGTGTCTGTGTGTGAAAGGTTGCTGGCCATTCATCACCAATTTCAATTTTACAATTTAAATGTCTCATCCATGCAGAGATTCTGTTTTATCAAGCCATCCTTTAACATTAGTGTCACATTATTGACGATGGGCAACGAGGAACATGTTTTTCCTGCCAGGTTTCTTAGATTAGACATTATTCTACATTATGTATTAATTACTGAAGACTGACGCGCTGCTGCCCCCTTCTGGACAGCGGGAGTGCGTGCGACACCAAATCAAAACAGATCAGAGAGTAGATTCCTCAAAAATCACCATTACCTGACAGACAGCACTGAGACGCGTGTTAGCCAATCAGAACACTTGGAACTCACTGGAGGGCGGGGTTTTGATTGAAGAGCTGGAAGCCAAGTGAAAGTTTGCAACACTTTCATTAATATTAATACGCATAATTACTTAACATAAGTGGTAAGCATAATTTAATATTATATATATTTTAATTGCTTACATATTAATTAAGTTATTTCACGTCATGAAATATTTTCCAACCCATTCATTTATTTTCTTTGTTGAAGTTAGCTATATTTCTAAGAGAAGAGAAGAACAGAGAAGGTTATAGTTTTATTTACTTACTAAAACGGCCTAAATTCATTTTATAATATAATTTTAATGAAAAAAAATAAACACAGCTGACCATTTTTCCGTAAAATACCAGATAAATATATAGTGTATTCATGTTGACACACTCTTTGTCGTAGAGATGAATGACAATTTTAACTTAATTTACCCAATTAATAACCAAGATCACAAGCCAGTAATTCTACACGTGACTCATTTGAAAATCTGATTTAAAAGTGTGCTTAGAAATTGTATTATTATGTATTTATACGTTTGTCCACTAGATGTCCCCAGTGTTTCTTTTTAACAGAAGATCAACTCAAGTGCTTTGAACAAGCCACAAGAGAGTTAGTACTGACTGGATATTATTTGGGCTCTAAACTTACTGATTTTCCCTTAAACCGATGAGTTTAATGTAGTAACTTTAACAGGCCAAGCGAATCAGATCCAGTTTGTCCAGACAGGGAAACTTTTTTTCTATTTGTTATGTCCCATTCATAGACATACAGTAACCTACACTCAGTTTGAACTACTTCAGCAGTAGCTACATGGATTTTTCCGACATTTATCTTTAAGTGTATCATCTGTGACTTTGTTTAATTAAACATAGCACTACCATATGACAGCCAGATCCCCGCACAGACTGCTTTACCACAGTTTCTTGTGACATATTGATAACCATCAGGTTTCTAGAACACAGTCAGCATGTCTTTTAAAGATAATTGCTGCCTTCTTATAGAAAGCCATATGCAGGTGATTGAGTTCCATAAACAGTGTGTCACACCTGTCCAGCAGATCCTTCTCAAATACCAGGGACATCTGTGAGGAATCCTCCAGAAAACAGATTCAATGTAGGCCTATAGACTTAGAGATGATGGGTATCGTTAAGACTGATGTGTATTAAATGTCCCTCCACTAAACAGGAGAATGATTGGGATGTAATTCCATATAAGTGCTGATCTGCTGTGTTAGTGCTGGATGGAGGTTAGAGTTTGAAGAGCTGATTTCTCATCATTATGAGTGGTCAAACAGAGCCTGTGGTCAGATAACTCACCTCAGTAGTTCTGCTGCCATGGCAACACAAACTTTATAATAATAATTCTGGAAAAGTGGAAGCGTAGGCCAACAGTCTTCAGGCTACAATAACCCACGTCTTGTATTCCTGAATATTACGACTCCAGTACCTTTCCCATCATCTAACAAGATAAAGACATTCATAATTTATTAACATAGTTCAATGTATTCTTTAGCAAATCTCAAAATAAATATCCATTTTGAAATATTGGTCAGCTATCTTTATCGGACTAATCAAAACAACTATCAATAATAAAAATAATGATCAGCTTATTGGTATTGACCAGAAATAATGCTTCAGTATATCATTATTTTTGTATATTTGTGGCTCTAATGCTCAATTAAAAACAATATTTAAAAAAATCTTTAGCAAAATTTAAAATAAATAATTTTGTAGTCTACATTATAATGCTGTGATGCCTAAATTCACTTGTGTCATTTTAAGTAATTTATTTATTTTTATTATTATTATTTATTTTACATTTAGATAATATACGATTTTTAATATGGGTCTTATATCTTTATCTGTGTTAATGTTAAAATGATTATCCAGGCTCCAGAATATCACTATTTCTGTTTGATACGACTTAGCATCTGTTTACATAGGAACACAATTTAAGCTTTTTGGATGAAAACTGGGAGGCTTGTGACTGTCCCATAGACTGCCAAGTAAGTTGTACTTTTTTTAAGCGAAGAAAACAAAAATAACGATTTTATTCAACAGTTCCTTTGTCAGCAGTCTCCTCTGTGTCTCTCCATATCACCGTATGCTGCGTATGCTCTTCTGTATCAGCCACGCCACAAGGGTGCGCTGTTTTCTTTCAAATCAAAGCTAAATCCACGTAGAAACAGCGCATCCTTTTGGTGTGGATACAGAAGAGCATACACAGCATACGGTGATATGGAGAGACACAGAGGAGACTGTTGACAAAGGAATTGTTGACTAAAGTCGTTATTTTTGTTTTCTTCGCTTACAAAAAACTATTCTTGTCGCTTCATAACGTTACGGTTGAACCACTGATGGCAGATGGACTATTCGGATGATGTCTTTCATACTTTTCTGGACATTGACAGTGTTATTTATTTGGCAGTCTATGGGACAGTCACAAGCCTCCCGGTTTTAATCCAAAATATCTTAAATTGTGTTCCAAAGACAAACAAAGCTTTGACGTGTTTGGAACGACATGGGGGTTAGTGATTTTCATTTTGGGGTGGAGTATCCCTTAAGCAAATCTCAAATAATAATAAGAAAAATTTCTTACGGTAGGCCTATGTTGTGATGACTGAATTCACTTGTAGCATTTAAAATGGCTAATTTTTTTCTTTTCTCTTTTTTTTCTTCTTTTTACATTTATTTAGACAAAATATTATTACAAAATGAATATCTTATCTTGAAAATAATTACTGACTTACAAGTATTGACCAGAATTTTTAATATCGCCTATATCTCGTCATGTATTTGCATTATGTGAGCTTCTGTTCCTCAACGCGAAGGTGCAAGTCAACACGATGATGGATTTCTTCTCTCAGACCGTTGAACTCTCACAGCTGTTCTGTGGACGGGACAAGCCTCGTGTCCGTCAGACGGGTTGCTCCATCTGTTTGCATGCTATAAAAGTTCCCCTCCTCGTGTTCTTGCTGGGTTCGGCTGTCAGACGTGCGCGCTCATGTCTAACACACAGCTGTATGAGTGTTTGTGCTGTGTTCGAGCTCCAGCAGAGGAACAGGCATCGCTGAGCAGCTGAGAGACAGGAGAGAGACACGTGGCCTCGGAGCGGCTCTTCTCCTCTACGGAACGCAGGAAAGCCGTCCTCCAGCCAGCCATTATCATCATCAACTATCACAATGTTTCAAAAGGAGAATAGTGACACGTTACAAGTCAAAGTGAACAGATTTTTTAGAATTCTTACTGTTAAAAACATTATCTTCTGTTTACCAAGTCTGCATTTATTTGATCCAAAACACAGCAAAAGCAGTAATATTGTGAAATATTTTTACTATTTAAAATAACTTCTTTCTATTTGAATATATTTTAAAATGTAATTTATTCCTGTGATTAAATCTATATTTTCAGCATCATTACTCCAGTGTTAGTGTCACATGATACTTCAGAAATCATTCTAAAATGCTTATTTGCTGTTCAAGAAATATATTATTATTGTTATTGTTGTTGTTATCATCAATATTTAAAACAGTTGAGTATATTTTTTTCAGGATTCTTTGATGAACAGAAAGATCCAAAGATAAGCATTTATCTGAAATAAAACACTTTGTGACATTATATACCATTTAAAAATGTAAAACTTTTGGAAAGAACTAATAGAAATTAAGACTTTTATTTAGCAAGGATGCTTTAAATCAACCAAAAGTGATGATAAAGACTGGAGTAATGATGCTAAAAAATCAGATTTGAAATCACAGGAATAAATTACATTTTAAAATATATTCAAATAGAAAACAGTTATTTGAAATAGTAAAAATATTTCAAAATTTTACTGTTTTTGATGTACTTTGGATAAAATAAAAGCAGAAGAGACTTCTTTAAAAACATGAAAAATCATACTATTCAAAAACTTTTGACTACGTATGTGTCATATTTTCATATTATATAATATAACTAAATTTAATAATTTCATTAAAAAATGAATAGCGATCAGTTATCTATATTTCTGTCTATATATAAATATTTACAAATAATATTTTATTAATTTATAATAAATAATTTTATAATAAACATTAGTAAAAATAAATCTTTTTTTGTCATAATTTGAGATACATGAGATGTAAAGTAAATAACAATACAGCAAAAAAATTTAGCTTTGAATCACTTCATTTTCTTTAGTTTAACACAAAAGTTACTGTCTGACTGATTGTCAGTATTCTGCATATGTGGTACATTATTATTAGGTATTCTGTATTTTTACAGTGTGGCCTGTTTATCTGACATGTGGTAAGGATTTGGACGCTCAGGTTAAAGAGTTTACTATGTCAGTGTCCTCAAACTTCCAGATAACACATGAAGAGTCTCTCTCATGCTGGGCTCTGTGTCTGAGCACATCTTCCTCCTGCTCGCTGCTGTTTACTTTGGACTCCAGGATTCATGCATTGGGTTTGTTAATCTACGAGAATCATTGTTTAGTTTGCATAAAAGATAATTCAGTTTTTCTTTCCTCGTTTTTCATGGGAGATCCCTCGAGGCTGAACTTCAGAAGGAAGGCCAGTAGATTTTGATAACGTACAAGCAGAGCATTTGTTTTACTCACCCTTGAATCAAAGTTTCCTTTGTGTGTGGGACCGGATCTGTTTCCCTGGCCTGCAGACTCAGGAGGGTCCTTTGAGTTCAAAACAACAAAGAGCCCTGCGCCTCCACTGACTTCCAAGAACTAGAACAGAATCGCATGTCCTCGCGCACACAAATACAGGCAGATAGATGGGCAACAGCCTGAGTAAACAGATCTCTGGATCTATAAAAACAGACTTCATTTGCTCCAAAACCAAGCTGGCTGGGGAGTGTCTATGTTCGGAAATTATATAATGTAATTCTACCGTATACTGCCTTTTACTTTTGAAAAAAAAAAAAAATTCTCAAATCTTTAATATTCTACACTGTCATAAATCCAAAGTTTTTCAATCCAAAGTTGTGTAAAAATGTCTGAACAATTAAAGAAGGCAAGAAGGTTTTAAAGATCATCCTTGCATAGCAGTAGCAGGTCAAGTTGAGGACTCTGCACAGTGCACTATGCCTGTATCCTGCATTATTTGGCCATCTGGGTATTTTATACATACAAAAATGTGCATATTTCAACAGTATATGCATTGCATACTGCAAAAACTGCATAAATAGTATTCCCAAATTCCCATGGTTTACAGGATAAGATTGGGAGGAAGTGTTAACCGATCAGTAACTTACCCAGGTAAGGACAGGTAACCTAAACATGGGTTTATATTCTTTCCCCCATGTAGGTAAAGATAAACTAAAAGCTGTAAATAACTCTTTAAAGCTCTTTGATAATAAGACATCTGAGTAATTTGTTGTGAAAGTTTCATTTAGCATGTTTAGAACAAATATACTGTAAAAAAGCAGCAATAATACCATATCCAAACACAATTTTTCAGTGTTAACCGTTTTAAACACATTATAAGGCAGCATTTTAAGGCTATAATTATGTTAATTATTCTTAAGTATCTTAAAATACTTTTCCATCTTAAGATACCTCAATATAGCACAATTATATGGCAGCACTGCATGTGTCCTTCACAGAGAAGAAGCCCTGTACTGTGACTTGCGAGGTGCTCACAGTGCTGTTCACGTCATGTTGGACAGATTCTATTTACAGGTTTAATGCATAGGCATGCCACCAAAAAGTTAAGATTATGAGTGGGAATCTCTGAACTATCTTGAAAGTAACAGTTAATCCAAAAATGAAAATTTGCTGAACATTTACCCACCCTCAGGCGACACAAGATGTGTATGAGTTTGTTTTAATTTAGCATTACATGACTTTCTCAGCAGTGGATCCTCTGCAGTGAATGGGTGCCAGTCTACCAATTAATGTCTTGCGAAGTGAAAAGCTTCATGTTTGTAAGGAACAAATCCATTTGTAAGATGTTTTAACTTTAAACTGTTGCTTGTGGACAAAATACATAACCCATAATACTCTGTAATCCATGATAACGCTTCCTTCAGTGGAAAAGTCCATTTGTTCCCTTACAAATCTGTTTTGGCTTGTAAACTGTGCTTGATCTATGCATATTTCTCTCCTAATTCAGGTGGCTTTTTCAAAGGAGGAAACAATATTATGGATAGAGGACTTTTTTAATGTTAAAAATGTCTTGATTGATTTGTTTTATACAAAGCAGCTTTTTTCTTCACAATATGTTAATTGATGGACTGGTGTGGATTATTGTGATATTTTTATCAGCTGTTTGGATTCTCAATCTGACGGCACCCATTCACTGCAGAGGATCCATCTTTGACCAAGTGATGTAATGCCAAATTTCTCCAAATCTGTTCCACAACTCATCTACAATAATTTTTGGGTGGACTATTCCTTTAAGCCCAGGATTTCCAAATTGCATCTGGGACCAGTCAGATGCAATATTGTTGGTGGATTATTATTTTTCCAGTTGCATGCCTAAATTGCAACAGTATTTATATTTGTGTTAGAATATTTAACATATTTAAATTAAATTCACAGCACTTTATAAATGAAATAAAAACATAAAATAGCAAAAACACACTGATGCACATTCTTTATTCATCATGTTGTAGAAGGAGTTTTTAATGCAGTGACCAAATGACTTGAACACACATAACACTGAAATTACAACTTCCCAAATCGTAAATATGAACTTCCCAGGAGGACTTTAACGTGTAATTTGTAGAATGATCCGAATCACTCACTTGTGAGGTTCCACTGCTGTCTGACTATGTAGGCAGCTCACTTAAAAAACCACAGAAGTTCTGAAGGGTTTAAATCTGAACATACTTTGCATGATTTCAGCATGTCTCTTTGAGACTTGTTTAATATGTGGTTGAGGCGTTTTGTGTTAACAGCAGCTAGCTGGCTAAAGCTCTCTGCTTTGTTCTCCAGTCCTAAGGTTAATGATTTTCCATCGTGGGAGGCGGGGGAGAGCAGCGGCGGAATTAGGATTCAGCTCCCATCCTCAGCGCTGAGCGGCTGTCTGCTGCCTACCCAGCAACCCTGGTGCTTTGTGACAAGGAGATGGATGATATCTGCAGCCTGGCTGGCCGCTCTACGGGTAAAGACACACACACACACACACACACACACACACACACACACACACACGTCTGCAAGCACACAGGGTCGCACATACACATATACACACTTCCCAAAGCCAGCAAGCTAATGCTGTGATGCTGCTGCTACCACCCTTAATATGCAACACAGATCAGCAAAGCCGCATCCAGCTTTTTTTGATTGTTTTCTTCATTTGTGAAAATATTGCACTTATACATATTGAGGGACTATTTAAAAGTGTGAAGGTTAATGATTTCATGTGTTAAAAGAGAGACAACAAGTAATACAGTAATATAAATTTATTAGACAGTCTTAAACATTTACAGCATTTTAAAATACAAATATACAAGAGATTAACAGACTAATGGGCAGCTGTGGTCTGAGTGTGAGTGTTTGTGTGTGTGTCACTGGACAGTGTGTGAAATCAGAAGGTCAAAGGATCTGTCTCTTCTCCACTTCCTTTAACGCAGGAGTGTATTTGTGTCAGACTCACCTGCTGAAACTTCTACACATACACTGCTTCATTTCTACACACTGTGGGAAAATATCAAAGGTTTGAGATTGAGAAAAAAAGAACAGAAAAGTATTTTTAATCAATACATTCATCTTGTTTTCCAGTAAAAATATAAACTTGCTGTAAAAAACAAAAACTAATATAGAATATGTATATGTATATGTATATATATATATATATATATATATATATATATATATACAAGAGACAAATATATATATATATATATATATATATAAAATAAAACATTTAATTATATTGAAAATTGACAACAACTTAAAGATAACTTGCTGAAATGTCTGCTTATAAGTACATTTATCTTGTTTTTATTTTTTTAAAAGGTAAAATAAGGCAAATATAAATATAAATATATATATTTTTTGCTGTGCATTGAGGGTGTTTTGAATAATGTGGTATTATTTTATGGCATATCCTAGTAAACAGTAAGAATGCGTATAATAATATCAAGTTAATCTGCAAGTTCCCTTCAAGCTGAAAATAACATCTGCACCTAAAAAGAAGAAAATTAATGCAATTAAAACCATTAAGTATATCTGTAAATTATATTACAGCATTATATGAAATTATATTAATTGAATCTGTATTATTTTGGACACTCATTTACAACGGATTGTTTTTGTTTGTTTGTTTGTGTTTTTATGTGTGAGAGAGAGTGCATTTTAGGATACAGACAGGTTTATATATTTCATATCTCTGCCAGAGCTCACTGTATGCTGAAGAACAAAAATATGTCTGGGTTGTGTGTGTGTGTGTGTGTAAGAGAGAGAGAGAGAGAGAGAGAGAGAGAGTGTTTGAGGATTGCTGGGGTGCTCATGCAGCTTTTCTTGCAGGTAACAGGAGCACCTGCGGCCACCACTAACCGCCAAAAAGCTCTGACTGGAGGAAGACGCTCAGAGCAGCCGCGGGGTCCACTGGAGTCCCATCGGCTGAGAGAAACCTGTGAGACAGAAGCTAATTATCCTCTAAAGCTAAAAGCTAGTTGTGGTTCAATAACTCCAGCACGCTGCCAGCCAGATACTGCGTTTCCTTGGCAACGCCTCCACAGCAGTACTGCAGACATCACAGAGAAGGGCAAGCAGTCACAGGGCACACAGGGCAGGATGAATCGGGGAGGAAAGACTTTACGAGTGACGGGCCGTCCTCTAGACTGATGCAGGCCAATTACAGGCCATTACACTCGGCTGAGATTGATCTGCTTTCTGTACGTTTGGGGTCCCAGAGACGTACTGTATGTATAAAATAATGACATTTTCAAAATTACTTCTGGTTTTCTTTTCAAATTCTTGTAATATCTCTGTCTGACCTAATCAAACCCCCAGCAGACAGATATTATCGAAGCTTTAACCCTTGGACCACAAAGTAGACATGCACTTTTTTGAAATATGATTGTTATCAACTAAAGGGACACCTGGCAAAAACACACACAATCATCTGTTCTTCTTTAATATGTCTTTTGAAGTTTGATGCAAGTTTCAAGTTTAGAATCAGTTTTCATACGATTAGTGACAATGATGAAGTATACCAATCTGACACATCAAAGCACATTTTGAGATTCTGTCTCCATCCCACTGAGTTTTGAACTAACCATCAAAACAACACAATCATATACACAAATAAGGTGATTCTACACTCTCACAAATAAAGATTCTTTATTGGTATTGATGGTTTCATGAAGAACCTGTAACATCCTCGGAACCTTTTCATTGGACAAAAGGGTTGAAAAGTGAAAAGGTTGATTATTAAAATGTTCTTCAAACTGAGAAAAAGTCCTTTCCCAGAGAAAGGATCTTTGCGGAAACCGCAATGGCTCTTTTAAATATACCAATTTAGTATATTAAAAGTACAACTTAAGGGTAATTTTATTAAGTACATAAATAGGTAAATATATTTGTAATATACTTAGCATGAAATAAATGTATTTCAAATACATTTTAGTATATTTATTTATTTCTCACTAGTGTTAACAGTGGGTAAAATGATTTCTTAATAGGCTCAATATGACATGACTATAATAAAATGACTAATACGTGGCCTCCAGTGGCTTATTGCTTTAATAAAAGGGTGACAACAAATAATGATAAAACAAGCTTTGATTAACATGCAGTAATATTCTGAATGAACAAATTTAGCAGGGAGTAATATGCGTAATGCAAGTAATATGAAACAGATTTGAGACTTGATCTGTTTTACCAAAATATTTGTTGTTATGGCCAATAACCGATATGATAACTGGAATAGCATTTACAATAGAATCTTCAAATTCTGTATTTGTAAAGTGAAATTAGAAATCAAAATTTCACGTACAGCAAAGATGATCAATGCCTGTTCAGTACTTTTGAGCACTAAAGTAGAATTTGAGTATATAGGAAAATGAATGTTTGTCATCATTATGCTCATCAATATATTCTGCACAATGAACAAGTGCATTCTGTGTCAGTGGCAGCATCTGGATGTACGCAGACATTGTGAGGCTCTGTGTGTTTGCACCTGTTATTTGTACCTGCAGTGAGCAGTGAGAAGGACCCACTGTTTCCTCTGACCTGCACTGATAGCATGCACCACAACAATCCCTGACAACCAATGGAAGAAAGATTCCTGTAATCCTGTAAATTCACCCGGCTCCTGCAGCTTCTCCTGCCTGAGCTCTTATTGCTTAATCTACTTTCAGTAGCTTTATCCCAGACAAATGTTCAGTTTATTTAAACCGCATGCGGTTAGCGAGAACACACACACTCACACACCATCAGCGGGCTCTTTTAATTCCTCAGTGACCGGTCTTTATCTCCTGACATTTATCAAGGTAATCTTTCATGCGGTCTATAACAAGGACGACTCCGTGATTCTTGGGTGAACTAAATGATGCGATATCAGGTTAGGTATGTTTTATATTTCAAAATGTTTGATTTACTGCTGTCTGTGTACTTTGATATAATACACATTTCATGTTATAAGTACAAGCATTTTTTATTTAAATTAAACTCCAAACATTCTTGTTGTCCATTCAGATAAAACAAAATAATTTTACTTCAAAAATAAATGTACTTTTCTTATTAAGTCAATTAAGAAGGTTTATGCACAATTTATGAGAATTATAGCTATTATATATTTCATTATTCATAAAGTTATTTTATCAGTCTATGAATAAACTTTTCTCAGTCCATCCGTTTTATTTTTAAGCTAATCTGACAGCCAGACAATTTATTAAACTATAAATAAATATTTATAAATATTAATAAAATATTAAACTATTTCAAATTCATTCATTCATTGTTTGCATGCCTGGCTATCTTTCCGGATGCCTGTGTCTGTTTGAAAATGCTGGTCAGACTTATCAGCCAGAAAACGAACCATTTTTTGCTCTGATGCACACAAATGAAACTCAGTCCAATGTGCTGTCAGCCAAAAATGTAAATATGAAACCATGCCAATGAGGCTGAGACATCAGACCCTGATGCTTGCTGGACCATTCAGAAGTCGTCCGTTTATTAAATAACAAAATCTTTGTTCCTGGCTGGATCCAAGTCTTTGTTCCATTTCTCATCTAGCTGATGAAACGGTCCGTGTGTGTGAGAGCGTGTGGGATGAGGGAGTATTTATGTGCTAGCTCAGATGAATAGTGTGAGCAGCACACAAGATTTTATCTGTGCATTGGCACTGCCAGCCTGTGCCGAGTGTCAGACGGATCCTAATAAAACTGTCTGACCCAGCGTTGGGCACCAGGCTGGCGCTCGCTGGTCGTGGCTGACTGCTTGGTATGCACAGAGCATGGCAGAGCTTCAGCTGTTGCTGGGAGCTTCGTGGCACAGACCCAGCCTGATTAGTTGGCATCCGCCATTGTTCAGAGTGAAACCAAGCAGGGGAAAAATATAATTAGAGAGAGGGAAAGAGAGAGAGAGAGACACAGAGAGTGACAGAGAGAGCAATAGGGGGAAAACAATTGTTTTGAAACTATATTTCTAATGTGGGTAATTTAGCAAAACTAGGTTTTCAAAAGTTAAACACTCCAGGGAGATAAAGAACAAAGCCAGGCGTTAGACTTAATGAGTTCACATCCTTAAAACAGGAAGGAGCCCACAGCTCCGTGCCAACCAGACCCCCTAAAACTACCATCCGTCTGGAGTTCAATGTCATTTCTGCTCAAAAACGACATGACGATACGTATAAACATGGACGCCTTTAAACACAATCATCTGCAAGCCGCATGTTCTTCTAACAGCAAAGACTGGTCTTCAAGAGGTAATGAAGTCTATTCATAGAAATCGTTTTTGTGTAAATGAAGGTGTCAGCATATGTTGGTTCAATATGTTGCTCGACTTTTTTGGCTATGCATCAGACAGATTTTACGTTACTAGATTAGACTTAAAATTAGTGGATACATGAGGATAGATCCAAGCAGACTTGTTTCATAGTAGTGCAGGTGCTGGGATCTTCTATGAAGGGCGGCACTAGAAAAAAACGGCTACATGTTTTACCTTCATTTAAGACAAAATCTTTGCAAAATATCAAAAATTATTCCCGAATTCAAGATTTTCTTTTTTTCAAATCAAGAATTAAATGATTGTTAATCGCATACCAAAAGAGACTGGTGTGGGAATAACTGATAATCCCGGCACTTCTGCTGCTGATGCGATAAAGGTCATTTATAGATGAGCTGCAGTGGCGACCAGACAGCCAGACAGAGCGATTAGCATGACGACCCTCTCCTGCACCCCTCACCCCAAAGAAAAACACCTCAGCAGGCATACAGGATCAAGTTTTATTTAAAAACCAGAAGAAACCATCATCATCATCACCATAGGCATGTGAACATATTGAACATTCAATCTCGCAGACACACCACCACCGCATCCTCTCTCTCGTCTACCGTTTTTCTTTCATATCTCTCACAGACATCCGTCCCACGTCCGTCTCAGTCGGGACATGCCAGGGGATTGAGTGCTTTTGCCCTCTGCCCAGGTCCCAAGAGCTTAACTTGTGATTTTCAGCACACAAAGCTCACAAGTTAGGGTCTCAGGGACCAGGAGGAGTGCAGCGGTGTCCACAAAGGTTAATGACACACACACACACACACATACACACACAAGTGTTGCACACTCACATCCTCTTTCGTCCAGCATAACGAAGATTATTGCTAATAATGTTCGGCCTATGGAAATAATATGTGCCTTTTTCATTGCAGAGTTTAGAGCCACAGACACGCAGCGCACAGGTATATCATGCACCAAATGGCATGCACACAAAAGCAGACAAACCCCCAAAAAAATTCAGGTATGAGGAAACCAAGACGAGCGGTCGGATTTGAAGTTGTCCGTCGAGGGAGCAGACATAGCCTTTGTTGGTCGAGAAAAGCCTCCAGTCAGATGGTCAGTCTCTCTGTCTGTCTTTCTCTTTGTTCTGTGTTTTTCATCTTCAGGATCTCTGGTGAGCAGAACCGCTGGCCTCTGACTGCAGCTTCAGACATCTGTATGTGTACGTGTGTGTGTGTCTGTCTGCGTCTCGTCTCCCACCACTGACTCCATTACACCGAAAAACATGTAGCGGCAATTGATCAGCTACGTTCAAGAGCCGGTAAAACGGTGTTGGGGCAAAATTTGCAAAAAAAAAAAAAACACGGCTTACAGAGCTCCCCGCAAGACCAACCCACACCCACCCAGACACGCAGCGCCTGTGATTCCCCCTCACTGCTTTTGCAATAAGTTGTCTTTTTTGTGACTTTGTGAGTGCAGACGAGATCATGCAACCTCACAACACTAACTGAAAGCAAATACAATAATGCACACGGCAGCTAAAACATGCATGTCATTTACAATGCAAACGCACATCTGATGCACACATACACACCTTGAAGACTCCTCCTCCCCCCACAAACAAGAAGCATCGTTCATCTTCAGGGACCAGACGGTGTGGACACTCCCGGAAATGAGAGCGGCCGCCACGTGCCTGACACACACACACACACGCACGTGCACACACTGTCTACCTTCAAACCTGTGCCGACTTTGTTATCTTCAAGGAAAAAGAAAAAGAGAGAGAGTGAGAGAAAAAGAGTGAGGAAGGAAAAGCATCCTCAGACAGTGAGATGTCACCAGAAGAAGACACTCGTGAGAACACCATCATCTTTATCAGCACCACTGCACATCCTCTCGTCACTGTCATCCTCCTCACACTCTCCTGTCTGACACGCACCTTTACTCTGGCGACACACACACTCACCCGCTCATGCGCCTCCAGTCCGGACACCTGTCCTGGGCGTCTCTGTACCTGTACCTGGGCCGTCTGTGAGACCCGCTCTCGCTCTCTCGGTATGACTGAGTGCCAGCGAGCGGCAGATTCTGCAGCGAGAGCGCTCCCCCCCACCCGCCCTCCCCTCCGTCTCTCTCCCTCCCTCCCTCCCTCTCTTCATCTCAGCTCCACTTCCCCTCTGCACTGATCAATTCCTCACTTTCTCCGAAGGCTCGAAACAACGCAGCCAGCCAGCAGCCAGAAATGGCGCCTCGCTCTCTGCGGCGCTATGTGCAGCCACACGACAATCTGTCTGTCACAATATTGTGACAACATTTCCACAACCGACTGAGGAGAAAAAAAAAGTGTTTGACCGCCACAGTAAAGCAATTCATAGTCCTTTTTGTAAAATTACACAATATCTAGGGATCATCTTTAAAAATAACGAAATAAAATGAGATGAAAACATAATAATGAAACAATGACAATTTAAGGAGAACAAGCTGGGAGAAATGGGAGAAAAGGCCATTTAAACAAAACAAGGAGATGAAACATAAAAAAGTGAATAAAAAAAGCATTTTAAACAAAACGAGGAGAAGAAACAGCAAAATAAAGATAACAGTGAGAAGGAAAATCAGAGAGAGAATTTTCATTTGTTTATAGTTTGTTGTATCATTATACAACATAAACTATAAACAAATGAAAATGTAAACAAGGAAACAACAAACAATAAAAAACATGAAACAAAATAATGAAACAGTGGCAATTTAAACAAAGAGACAAATCAAAGAAAAAAATTAAAATTTAACAAAATGAGGAAAGAAACAACAAAGTAAATCAAAAGCAACTGAAACAAAACAGGGAGAAAAAAATGAAAATAACAGCCCTTTAAACAAAATGGAGACAAAACTATTGTAATGTGAACAAAATAAGGTGATCAACAAAAACAGCTATATAAACAATAAGATGTTAAACAACTGAGTGAAAAACAATGGAAACAATCATCATCATGCAGCTGATTGAAAGTCTGCAATGTGAATAAAAAATAATAGGCCTCATGAGACATCAGCATAACACATTTCTGCATAAACAGTTCATAAAAAAACATTTGGTTTATTAGTTCATTTCACGTAAATTGGACTGAATGATATATGCATCGTATTCCATGAATCATATCCAATGTACACATGCACATATACAGTATATAAAACATTCATTACTGATAATATATGCACTGCTATAACCGTTTATATATATATATATATATATACAAAAAACAAAAACAACAACAAAAAACAAAACAAACAAAGACAACATGCACACCCTATGTGGTTCTCCTAGCACCAGACGCATCTTTATCAGTCTGGCAGTGGCCCTGAATGACCTCTGACCCCTCTGCTTGCACTGGGGGGGGGGGGGGGTGAGAGTCGTGACCCCATCATAGAGGGGTGCTGGGCGCTGACTACCCACCGCACACATCATTGATTATGAGCTTAATGCATAAAATCGCCACGTCTGTTCTACTGCAATGCAGAGCTCCAAACACACACACACACACACACACACAAACACACACACACACACACACACACACACACACAAAGTGGGAGAGCTCGCAAATCCACATAGATTCAGTGTTTAAACGCAAGGCATTGGGCAGCATCTGAACACAGGTTTGTCGATACGAGTCAGCAGCATACAGGTTCAAGTCCATCAAGCTGTAGGATGGAGAAGTGTGTGTGTGTGGGGAAGGTTGGTGGGATCAGCAGGGACCGAAAAGGAATGATGGTGATCAATCAACACACACACACACACACACACATACACGCACAGAGGCCATCAGCAGAGCGCTGTCACCACACATTTCCAGACAGCACACACACATACGCACAACAACACACAATGAATGCTAGACAGAAGGGAAAACACCATAAACCACTACACAAAGAGAAACATATTGAGTTCAACATCCGTTTCCAATTAAACTGTGACTTTACAAGCCTTCAGACCCACTCAGAAATCTCTTATTTCTCATATCCTGGAACACAATTCTAGTCATTTCAAAACACAATGACTCATTAACAATCACATACAAAAATGAGACCCCAAAGACATGGATCTCTTTAATCACATCAAAACATTTTTAAGCTACAGTTTTATATTTTGTGAAGAAAACATGAGCTGAAATAAAAAAAGCCAACCTGAAGTCTATGTTTACATGATCAATCCTTGCTTTTCCTGGGAATGAAACCTATGACCCTGCTAGTGCCATGATCTACAGTTTGAGCAACAGGAAGACAAAAAGGTCCCTTTTTTGCCACACGTCTATGGCTTTCCAAACATTTTATTGTTTGCAAGTTAAAAATAGTATATCTGATTGCTTAGAAAAGGCACACAGCATGTCTCCTCAAAATGCCATGCAATTTGAGATGTCATTCCTAAACATATGTGTTATAAGTTACACATTGATGTGTAATAGGCTACTTAAAAAAGTATAGTAAAAAAATATTTTAAAGTATTAAGACCTTCGTTCATCTTCGAAACACAAATTAAGATATTGTTGATGATTGATATTTGAAGACTGACAAGAAAGAGAAGAAATTGTTGAATGAAATCATTATTTTTGTTTTCTTTGCACACAAAATGTATTATCATAGCTTGAACCACTATTTTAACAATGTCCTTACTACCTTTCTGGGCCTTGAATGTTTCAGTTGCATTGCTGTCTATGCAGGGTCAGAAATTTCCTTGGATTTCCTCAAAAATGTCTGAATTTGTGTACCGAAGATGAACAAAGGTCTTACGGGTTTGGAACGACATGAGGGTGAGTAATTATTGACAGAAGTTTCATTTTTGGGTGAACTAGGCTATCCCTTTAACATTAACAGTTAACAGTTTGTTCAAATCTAATAGTGATGCTACCTTATCAATCATCTAAACACTATCAAATTCAGAACAATTCAGAATAATTTTATAGGTTTTAGTTTCATCAACATCTTAATCATAGGAACTCAGAAGACCCTTACAGAGACCATTTGAGTGCACAGTCACGCAGCGTTTAGGTCTGCTGAATGCAAGTCTTTAACAGCTATAACATTTTGTCTGACTGGCTGACGGCCCAGCGCACAGGCCCCGCCCATCCAAATCGAACTCATTGATCTCTCATGCAGGGTCAGAGGTCAAATGCGTATCGACTGGAAAAAGTGTCATCAGCAGCAGCGTGGCCCTGACTCCAGACAGATCAATAGCACCTCTGTCTGCTACGCTTAGATTACTCTTATTCATCTGTCATAAATCTCAGCACCTCATCACCACGCTAACTTCTGGTGGCTCCTGATGCAGCTGTGGCCCTGTTAAAGTCGACAGCGGTCTGAAACCAGTAGGTCATGTTCATCAGAGGTCCACTCTCGTGTACAGGGGGCAAAAGGCTAGACGGCCAATCGCAGACCTTGTAATAAGAATCAATGAGTAGGGTTTGGTCACACGTCTGGAAGAATC
Organism: allo-octoploid hybrid of Carassius auratus x Cyprinus carpio; assembly: GCA_024542945.1. Taxonomy (NCBI): domain Eukaryota; kingdom Metazoa; phylum Chordata; class Actinopteri; order Cypriniformes; species allo-octoploid hybrid of Carassius auratus x Cyprinus carpio. The sequence goes on along the minus strand of CM045026.1, from coordinate 6,702,577 downwards.
AGACAGAACTGGATGACAAAAGAACAGTGAATTTAAAGACAACATGAACCAATTTATCTTCATTATTGTGCAGTATGTTTGATAAAAATGTTTTATCAAAATGTATTAAATGTGGACTTTTTCTTTCCTGCAGACTTCACCAAGGTAAGAATGAGAAATGAATACTAGCTAATAACATCAAATCGTGATACACTCAAATTTTGATTAAGAAAATCAAGTTTTTCCCCACTGAATATTACAGAAGTTAAATGGATTGCAAATGTCACTTCATGTTGTTTTAAGGCAATCTGTAAATTACATTCAATACCTGTTTGCACACAATGCAGTTAATTTTGTACACATTTGTTCACTTCAGAAATTATTTGAGCATAAGGTTTTACGATTAGTGTGTTTGCGCAGCAAAACGCTGACAGTGAGGAAAAAATTATTATAGAAACTAGGGATGTTCATTTCAGTTATTTTTCCTAACAGACAACCGACACTCGTTAACCGATTATTAACCATTAACTGACAAGATTATTTTAAATTATAATTGAATTAAATTAGAAAGGATAAGTGTCACTGAACCATTAAAAATACTAACATTTGTTTCCTGGGGATTAATTTTACATGCGCAAAAAAGCAGCAAACAACAGAACATGGGGATTCACTTGGTCTTCATATCACATCACGCACCTGCAGCGTTTCTGCGAGCGGATAAAAACATAATAAAGTTAGGCTATATATATATATATATATATATATATATATATATATATATATATATATATATATACACACACACATGAATAAATAGGCCTATACAAGAAATATATTTTTACTTAAATAATAAATTAAAAAATGAACGAAAAATGCAGTTTCAGTTCATTTTTGTGCTGCACGAGAGGAAACCAGACGGCAGAAAGCGGCATCCTTTTTTCTTTAGCTTATTTTACTCACAAAGATTTGTTTTTATTGTGAATGTACACAAATAAAGGCAAACCATTTACAATTCCAATTATCTTTATGACTAAAAGGAGTAGTTGCTTCCACTGTTAGAAGGAAAAAACTCAAGTGATTGCGCTGGCACTGCATGCGCGCACACAGTTAAGCTTTGCTACCTTGACAATGCAGCCTGTTCATTATCATAATAAAATATAGTCAGTCAAACATATGGAAAACCCCCCCACACTGCTCAGTTTAAATATGTAGTCAAATCTGTGCTGTTAAGTGTTATCACCGTACCACCGTGATGTTATGCAAAACATTTTGTTTTACATGGATATTGGAACGCGAGTGAAGTAGGCTACATAATAATTAATAATTTGGCATTCAAATACATCGCGAATATGGAAACATTTGATTTTGTGTCGAATGAGAGACCCAACATTGGTTTCAGTTTCATTTTACCCTAAATGAATTCGTTTTGGCTTGTCATTTACATTGCTATAACTTCTTAAAGGCCTATTTTTAATTCTTGTTCTTGTCTAAATACTATTTATTAAAAGGATTTGTTGTGGAGTGAGGGGAACTAAATTAGCCTAGCTATGTTGACAGTTTATTATAACATTTGTAAACATTTCGCGTCTGTATTAGGCCTATTTATGAATGAAATAATGAAATCCGACTTATAAGCGACTTTTTTTTTTCCTCTAAAAAACAATTTTTATAGACGTAGAATATTTTAACCATGCAGCAAACCTTTTTAAATATTTTGATAAAATACTGAAAATAAATAAATGAATTACTTTTTTTAACCGTTTAACTGATTGTATTAATCAGTCAAAATTCTTAACGGTCGGTTAATGGTTAACCGGTTAAAATGAACATCCCTAATAGAAACCCAACAAAGCATGAAAACCGTGTTTATACAAGATCTTTATAATTTTCTCCTGAATCTTGACACCATAATGTAAACAGCCGTGCACTTTGAATAAACTGAAAGAATGGTGATAAATGCATGTACAGATCAAAATGGGAGTAACAGAAACTTAGGTGCATTGGTTTGTTTTTTCTGATAAAAGAATATTTTAACATTTTTTATAATCAGCATAGGACTGTTCATGTAAACATACTTTGTTTATGAATATTTGTCAAAACTTCAAATGAAAATGTCAACACAATACTTTAGCGGTTGACTTCACTAAGAAAACCCTTCAGGCCTTTCTGTGCACCCACTGCTCACTGAATCAAAAGTTTCAACTTTCTCCCGATCAAATTCACTCATTTATTTGTTCAGCCATCACATAAATCTAAGCACAGCTATAACCAACGAGTTGCAGCTCGATTCGGCTGCCAGCTGGACTTGGATTTGCTGAACCAGCACAATTTCAAGCCAGGTTTGCTCCGCTACATCTGGAAGAGTCATCCTAGAGCAGAGGTGAAGGCGGAAAAATCCCTTCTAAAATAAAAGCAGCTCGACTCCCTCTGTCAGTTTAAACAGGAAACGATGGAATACAAAACGACAGCCTTTCCCTTCGATTCAACATACTGTGGCTAGTTCACCCAAAAATGAAAACTATTTACTCACTCTCATGTCATATCAATCGACTTTCTTTTGTCTGTGGAACAGTAAATATAAATTTTTGAACATCCAGGCTACTCTTTTGAAAATGGGGCTGCCAAGTGGTTGATAGTCAAATGATAGCTTTGTGTGAAGAACAGACTGAAAGTGAAATCCTTAACTGCTGAAAATCTCAATATGTGTCCTACATCCTCTTGTGATGTTTAAGCTGTGAAGTATTCACTTGAGTCAGATCTTTTCAATGAATCAGCTGATCTAGTTCACAAAAATGATTTGAATGATTCATTCACAAATCAGTTATTAAATTGGTCCAGTCACAACATTTAACATTATAAGTAAATAACAACTTAAATTTCAGTCTGTTTATTACACAAAGAACTAAAGACTCGGAATATAGCATCATATAGAGATATACTAACTAAGAAGACTAATATTTTTGGACCATTTTAAAAGTTCGACTTTTGTTATATTAAAAGTGTATGACATGCCATTTCTGCATGAACTATCCCTTTAAGAGTTTTGATTGCTGTTTTCTATAAATTAAATCCTAAGAGCCTAAACAGAATTCATATATAAGCTGCATGAAGGTTTGGCTGACAGAGAAACACAGCTGAAGCCCGACTAAAGGGGACTGAAGTGGACTTAAGCCTTGGGTAGAGGACCGCGTCTTTTCAAGATTTAGAGGGGCCACGCTAAGCCTGTTCCAACCCTGTCGTCGTGTGAGAGAGGAATCAATGACGGAGACTCTTACGCTTGCCCATTGAATCCTCATTTATTTCACTGCTCATTTGTCTGTGCTTAATTGATAGCAGTTAAGTCCCTTTCACCATGTTGGCTGTGTTGCTGTGGGGCCTATGTGTGCTTACAGACGCTTTCAGGCCAGACTAAAATACAGGGCCTCACAGACTGCAGGCGTTCATGCTGTAGACCCACCAACACAAGACGCCGGGCAGACATATAAGGCTGTTAAGTGCATAGCTTCAACACACCTCTGAAAAATGAGAACAAAAGCTTATAAACCTACATTTTGGAAGCATACTGCATAAGAAAACCTTGAGTTTGAATGCCAAAGACATGCCGGCTGCCAGATACTTAACAATTGATTTAAAAACAGTACTTTTAGCTTGGTAACATTCCCAAACAAGAAATTCAAAGAGTTTTCAAATGCTGATCTGCTGGATTAATCAAATTTCAAGAATACTGAATTATCTGAGACACACTATTTCGACAATCAATGTCTTAAAAATATGCTTAACAAATGACATATTTTCCTATTTTAAAAAAGTATTCATTATACAGTATATACTGTGAAGCATTCAGGAAATAGTGAGCTAGTATTCCAAATATAACCCACATCAACTACTTCACCAACCCTCATGGGAAGTGACATCAGTGCTGATTATTAGGAATGCCACTGGATCCAGAAGCTAACAACACTTGCGCTGCACGCTAAGTTAAGATATTCCATTTCACACTCTGTTTATGGCCTGGGGCTCTGAAAATCCCTCTAATCCTGAATGATTCAGGGGGAAAAATAAAACCTGGATGTCAGGGTCTTTAGCAGGGTCACAGACAGATTGGGAAACCGATGACAGACAGATCATGGGAAATTATTTTTGGATGCTAACAACCAAATCTCATGTTATATATCACTCAAAGAACGAGAAATGAGAAAATATTTGTTCTCTAAATGTAGTTTGATTCATATGTGCAGGTTTACTGCTTTTTAGGGATGTTCAGAACAACACTTTCAAAATCAACTAGTTATTGTGTTGTCTGAACAATTCATGTGTATGTGTATAAAACTTTTCGAAGAGGGTGTTTCAGTTCCAGCCAGACCATTCCCTACTGCTTTTTTTCCCAAATATCCAATGCTGTCTGATTATAAACAACCATCACAATTTTCTCAGGGGAAAACAGACTGATATGCAGTAGTGATGACAAAACACAAGACAATTTGACATCACACTCTGTCAGCTGAGAGCGATACTGTGTGATTTCTGTGGTGGTTCCTGCTGTCGTTTTAGTGATGTGTATTATATTACTAAAAATAGGCTGTGTGTCTTCTGTCCAAAAACAGATATGCACAACACAGTTAATGACAATGACTGGCAACCTGTCTATCATGAAGGAACAGGAAACATCAATTATCTGTATCATTCAGACTCATCTGTGTTAATGCACTGAAAGCCTACAAGCCTATATCTATCTTTTGACTTCATGTGTTTAAAAGTGGAAAAAGCAAACACATTCTGTAATAAGGGAGTCAGTGGATGCCATTTTGAAGTCTTGCTTGATGAAATGAGTGTACTCCAAGGAAAGCTAGAAGATTGTACAGTTAACTCCCAAGGTGTCATTCGAAACCATACAACCTACTACCTCAGCCTGGATGCACACATCCACACTGCCATTCCTCTGGACCTCCTGGACCAAAAACAACTTCTGCTCCTTTAGAGAAGAAACTTTTTTTGTTTTTTTTGCATCAGTGATTGATGCATTTGCAAATTCTCTACAGATCATCCATTTACAGCAGCAGTTCTCAAACCTTGAAGGATTCCAAATGATCCATCATTTGATTGGCTCATTAAACAAATAAAATAGATAAGGCATGATTATAATAGATAAAAAGCACCAACACAGAATTGATTGAAACAGAATATCTGTTGTCTCATTTAGTAAAGTACGCAAATGTACAGAAATTTTTAGCAAACAAAGTCTAATTTATTTAAATGAAATAAGAACAAGGAATACCCTTATAAACTAAGGTAATTTGTACACTACTAAACCTGTTAATTGTTTTAAGGTAGCTGGTGGCTTGTGCATTTTTTATGTTGTGGCCCACCACCTAAAAAAAGTTTGAGAACCACTGCTGTAGCGAGTTCAAGAGTGCGTTGAGTTCACCACAGTGACAGAGACCCACAGAATCGAGCTTGGGTTGCAGATTACGCCACAAGATCGGATCTACGGGTTTGTGACAAGTGGTCAGAGCTTCATATGTAACCCAATCCCAGGTCATACTCATGTCTCTGAGTCTTTGTGGATGAGCTATCGGATCAGATAAACCACAAAAACATTCCTCCCTACATGAACAAAACACTGTCATGGAGTCACTGTAAATATAGAAAGAAGGAGAAAGTCAAAAACATCGTCCAATGACCTGGTCGAGTTTCAGTGGAGATGTATCCATATCTGCTCCTGATTTCTGCGCTGTGAAGAGAAAGAAATCACAACATTAGGAAATATGTTCACAGTTAAAAGTCTATGCAATTCAGTTTTTTGTAGACAAAAAAAATAAATAATTAAATGCCATTCACATTTAATTTTGCTTCCATAATATAACATATTTTTGAGACAAACAGGATATTTAATGAGGAAAAAAACGATAGGCAGGGACATTATTTTATGCAGAAAACTGTTTCTACATGACAGGTATGTAGGGAAGAGCCGAAAAATAAGAGGGCTTGATGATGTTATCTGAAAAGGAAAGTTGTTTCAAAGGCGGAGCAAGTTATTACATTTTGATAAAAGATTACAAAGGCAAACATTTTTCTTTCGAATAATGTGTAGTTGTGTAAATCAAGTAAGACCAGGACTATGTGCTATTAAAGTAAATAAGGATAGATACACCGATTGAACAATTTGACAAAAGTCCAACACAAAGGAACTTAAATAAATGGGGAAAAAAATGCTTTACTTGAATCAAATGGTAATTATTATAAGGCTACACAAACACTCTAGCTGGGAAATACTGAAAAGTATACAGAAACAGCTTGTTCGAACACATCCCTGCCAGAGAACGCCATGCGTGACTGTCTGCGAGAACAGGGTGAGCTTAGACAAGAACACGGTGGTTTTAAAAGAAACACACAATCTGTCGAGGCGGGAAAAGTGAGCATTTCACAAACAGCTGCTGTCCTCTCACTGTCTCACCTGCTTGCTGATGTACATCGAACATAACTGTTCAACTCATGGTACAACTGAGCCATTTCAAAGTGGGTGGCATTTTTTGCACCCATTCATTCACCGAATCATGACTTGTTTTAGAGTTTCAGAAACAGTTTGAGCACCAATTTTACGGCAACTAAAACAACCTGTGAGATTCAAAATGAACACAGGGGACTGACATATACAAGTGCCACCAAAATACTTTTGCTAAATAAGAAAGTCTGCGTAGTCCGCCATTTTCTCAGCGAGGAAAAGACGAGAGGGGAAAAAAAGAGAAAGAACTCTCACTAGCATCGCTTTCCAAGTTTCTCCTTTTCTGTTCCGGCACCTTCACAAAACCTTCACCAGTGGGTCACATGATGCTGCTCGAGCCCAGAAGCATTCAGCTGATGTCGAGTAGACATCTTTTGTCTAAAATACAACCCTTTCGCCGAGCATTCCACGAATAAAATGCCACCTTCCAGGGGGATGAAAAGGGGTGGTGTTGGGAGTCATGGCAACCTCTACCTGGCATGATGCCCATCGTAAGGACAACAGGACACAGAAATCAGCTGAATTCAAACAATGATGTTAAGTCACTCAGAAGTTAAGAGAACAGGAAACATCTTTTAACGATGCTTTTGGAGTAATTCTCGAGCGAAGCTGCACTGGAATGCAGCGAAGTGCGCATTCGCTTGCAGTCGGTAGTTGAGAAAAAAAACGCCCCGTCGGACTACATGTCTCCCGTTGCCTGTGCGTGTGAATGGAGTGACTCAGTGAAGCTTTATTTCAAACACACAGACAGCGATTCATCATCAATACGTGAGTCATGATTGTAGTTTGTAGATTGTAGTGGGCTGATGAAGTTTCCCACTATAGGGCTTTATAAAGTGTGATAGCAGACAAGGGGGCACATATGTGGGCGTTTCCTGCATCTTGTTAAAGCTGCGCACATGAGATCACAAATGACCTCTGTATAGAATCCCTACAGCCTCAGAGGTAAAATGAGGTGAGAGCCAAACAACAAGAGGAAGTAACTGCAGTTAACAGGGGAAATGTAACTATAATTTTTCTACAGAATAAGGTCTAGATAACTGGATTTGAAATAAATTACAATTCCTCAAACTCCTGCATTTCAATTGAGCCAGGATGTAGAATTGCAATTTGAATTCAAATTTGTAAATTATCTAACTAATTTTTAGGTCACACTTTATTTTAAGGTCCAATTCTCGCCTTTTACAAACCATTAACTACGACTTTTGCCTTAATAAACTACTAATTTTCTGCTTATTAACAGTTAGTAAGGTAATTGTTAATTTTAGGTATTGGGTAGGATTAGGGAAGTAGAATATAGTCATCCAGAATGTGTGCTTTATAAGTACTAATAAACAGGCAATATGTTATTAATAGGCATGCTAATAAGCAACTGGTTAATAAAAGGGAATTGGTCCCTATACTAAAGTGTCACCAATTTTAAACTAGAAAGGCAAAGTTTTTCACAACATTGTTAGCTTGACAAAGTCTTGTTTTAAAAGTTTGAAGTTTAAAAGTTTATAGACCTTACAAGCAGAAAGAAAAATAGAACAATCAATAAAAAAAAAACGCCAGACAGACAGATAGATAGATAGATAGACAGACAGACAGACAGACAGACAGACAGACAGATAGATAGACAGATAGATAGATAGATAGATAGATAGATAGATAGATAGATAGATAGATAGATAGATAAGATAGATAGATATATGTTTGAAATACCACTTTCATTACAATTCAACTTCCTGTTGGGTGTGGCTAATTCACACTCGTGCATTGAAATGTATGTGTATGTGAACACTTAAAAATTTTAATAAACCAACTAATGTTTATATTAAAGAAAGACAGGTTTTAAATTCTAAAACAATAGTGGCAAAAACCCTAAATACTGTAACTGATGGAGCAAAATGTCTCAGAATAAAAAATGTCTCTGAAATTTGTTCTAATAGTTTTTCCATCAATTGTTTGCAAATGCAACTTGGCTTGAGATTATGAATGTAATGGAATGACATTCAGACATTTTGTGTGGCTTAAATGTCTGAATACTTTATGGGGCCACTTTAAGCTTCACCATAAATGTCAAGAACTCTAGATTAGAAACCGGACCTGCTGGAACTAATTCGGTTACAGGCCATGTCACGGCTCTTTTTAAATCTTTTCTAGAACACACAAGCGTACTTAAGAGAAGCGTCTCGCTGACCTGAACACAAAATATGTCATGACATCCTGATGATCTCTCTGTCCAGAGTAGCAATGCGACCAAGACGAAAATTCCCCCACAAAAATGCACACGACCCTGAGTCGCCTACAGTCCCGCTCATAACACTAGATGTTTGGATTTGATCACCCTGAACTCATCCACCCTTGCTCCTGGATGGATGAATTTCCCAACATACTCTGACAGCAGACAAACAGTCAGCAGATCTGCATCAAACCACAAGAGATGATCTGTTCAAGTTGATGCATGTGAGTATATATTGGTGCAGCCCTGAGCACACAGGAAGAATGAACTGGGGAAAAGATGATATCTAAATCTTGCCCTTATCTGCAAATTGAATCTCAATTTATAGAATAAGTTAAAGGCAGAATGTAATTACTTTTTTGTACATAAAATGACTCGTTGCAGTTCAGGGTCACATATAAATTATAAGTGTATAATTAATACACACGGATATATAAGTGTAAAATCTAGTGATGTACAATATATGGAGAAGCATATCAGTACCACAGAATATTAATGTTCTTTTATCATTATTATGCTTCTGAATAGGCTGATTAGGTTTGCCAGAAGATAATTTTGTGGCTTTTTCTATGCCAGGTTTAAAAAGAAATAAACAGTTGTTCTTTTTAGTACATCTTCTGTACTTTACATTATCATTGGATTTAATAGAAATGTAAAATTGATTTTATTAATAAAAATTGCTATCATCATTGGTTATGAATAATACCATTACATTATTTAAAGACAGTGAAGAGTCTTCAATGTTAAAGGTACAAATGCTGAATCTTTTAAATGCAAAAAGAACTGTGAACCACTTTCAACAACGCTGCCAATGCAAGCTTGATCTGTTAAACAAACCTCTGTACAGCGTCTGAGTTTCTTCCTCGTACTAACCTACAGAAGGAATCTGTGTCATATATAATATATATATAACACAACGGATGGTCTGTTTGTGCATGTGTGTTTCCTGATGGTGCACAGCAGACTGATATATGCCCTTTTCACGTCACTCTGAACTTGCAGAACCAATAAATTCTGACACAGGGTGTGAGACGCTCCCCTGATCCTGAATCAGAAAGTCACACCACAGCACTCAAACACAGCCTGCATTCAACAAGGGAAGGAATTGAATTTATGCAGCGAAACGTGTGTTCTTCTCACATCATTTAGCCAGGCTGTGTCAGCTCCATGCATGATTGAAAAAAAAAAAAAAACACGCATGAGGAGGGTGTTTCTGTCGCATGTCATTTAGACGCTGATTGTGGCAGTATAGTTATGTATACCATGGTACCAAAGGTTTTTTGTATTCATGTACCATGAAATTTACATGATACTCTAAGTAGCACTTAACAGTTTGTTTACATTAATTTTTACAGCATTTCTTAAGCTAGGATAATGTTATAATTATATAATTATATAATTTTATATATTTATAGTTTTATTGTTAATTTGTTCATAATACAATACCTATCTTACAAACTTAAATTTATAAGCATATTTGGAAATTAACCTTGGTTAAGATTAATAAATGATGTACATGTACTGTTTATTGTTGGTTCATTATACCTGATGCATTAAATAATGCTTGAACTGGTACATCAAAGAATGAGAAAAAAGCACAGTATTACCATGATACATGTCTAAAATACCATGATGAAAATGAATGGTGACCACAGCTGCTCCTGGCCCCCATTTACTTTCATTGTTTGAGATTAAATGCAGCTTGGACATTCGGATAAATTTCTCCTTTTGTATTTTACGGAAAAAAAAAAAAGTCATGCAGGTCTCGAATGACAGTGGAGTTTTGGATGAACTATATCTATAAACACTTTTTCAAGAAATCAGCACCGTCTAGACACCTCACAGAATGGCATTTCATATCCGGAGAAGCAGGACGTTGAGGTCAAAGTTCAACTGAGCAAATGGCAAAAAATAAAAAAACAGAGCAAAGAGAGGTTTTCCCGCAAGACAGATTGAACCACTGAAAACCAGACAGGGGGGGGAAATCAGACAGACGTCGCAGTAATGTGAAACAGTCATAATGCGGTCCCTTCAGCGGGGCGAACCAACTGCACACACATGATCGCAGGGGCGAAGGAACCAGATGGCTATGTGGGTGCTCTTCTTCGTAATGGCAATTATTCATCAAGTCTATAAACAATGTCAGTGAAGGTGACGGAATAGTCTGACTTTAATCTTCCACATATGATATGAGAAACCAGAACAGTGTTCATCTGCACTGCACACCCCTCCTCAAACAAATGACGTACCCATATATACATTACTGCCGAAAGTAAAATATCAAATATTATTTCTACATACATTGTTAATCTACATCGCAAACATGCACCAATGCTTAAGAGTTCAAGAGACAGATAGCTCATTTAAAGACAAGAACAAGTGCAGAGGCTCTTCATCGCCATCATTCTCAAGCCACAAAAACAGTCGCTGCATGTTAAAACAGACATGTAAGTTCTCTAAGAGCATGAGTTTTAAAATAAAGCATACCATAAAAAAATATTTTATCAATCTGTAAAGGATTGTTGGTGTATAACAAGAAAATACTATTTCAGTCTATTTACTTAAAAATGTCTCAATTTCTTTGTAATTATTTGTCAAATTTCTAAGTGGAAACTAAATCCTACACCAAATGTTTTTCAAGGTAACGTGATAAAAAACACCAGGGGAAATGCATATGCAAACAGATTTGTGTGAATGTAATGAAATGCATCTGCAGGCACAAAGGCTGATTAAACCACACAAGACAAACAGATCTGCTGCTCTCAATGCAGTTAGTAGTTTGCTTTAGACCCTCAGGAGATCGAGCCAACACAAAAAAATAACAAAGTTGAAGGCACAAATAGGTTTTGTGCAGTGAGATTTGAGGTTTGTGCCTTCAATGCCTTCTGCTTTCCCTTAAACGCGTACAGAGTTTGCCAGGCAACGAGCCAAGAAAATGACTTTGTTTGACCCAACTGCCAATCAGTTCGGATGGGTGGGTCCGTATCAAACGCAGACACCTTTTCTGTGAAGCTCATTGGCCGCAGCTGCCTCCGGTGGGTGGAGACAGGTCGAGAAACAAGGCTGTTGACAGGGAAAAGGAAAGCAGAGAGCTGGTGCAGAGCACACTGACAGCCAATGGGAGCAGAGCATTCTAACACATAGGAAAAACGGTTCAAGTAAATTGATTAAACTAAAAGTCATTTCATGAATTTATTTATGGGTATAGGCTTAAACTTTAATCAATAATCTTAATAAAAAGTCTTTACATAGAGTAAGAAATCATAACTGTTGCATGTTGCTAGGCAGCCTTTATAACAATCAGGTTATCCAATCACAATGCAAATTCTAATTTGCTGATTTGCAAAAAAAAGAGATCACGCGAGATGCATCAAAAGTTTTCCTACTCTCCTCTGAATGACAATTCTTCACCTTAAAATCTAACAATGACATGCAAAGGTTACTCATTTTGAGACATCAGTGCACAAGGTACAGTAGAAACTTGAATTTCACTTAAGCAAATTCTCAAAAATCAAATATAATAAATACTGATAGGGTTTGGCCGAGCTCTCTATTAAATTATGGTCAATAACAAAATCTTTGTCTCAGAGCTGTTCAGAAACCTTAAGAGGGCTTTTAATTAAATGACGTAATCCGTGAACAGTGCTCATCGATTCCTGAAACCCCGCTAACTGTGAGCGACAAGCAGACATAGATCTTGTTTACCATCACAAAGAATCAATCAATACATCGAGACTTCTGAATATTAAACTTGGGTAGAGTAAAAAGTATTCCACATGTGACAACGCAGGAAACAATCAATAAAAATGGCATTAAATAAGACTTGAGAAAGCAGCATGTTAATTGACCAAGACCATTAAAATGAATTCAAATGACTTCAGGCTTAATTAGTCTTGCTTACTCTCAGGACCCCCAGGTAACGAACCAGGGGGTAAAATGAATCTCAGCATAGCTCATCAACTCTTCTTGAACTCACCGGACTGGACACAAATAGGATTTCATGTTCATTATAACTACAGAGATGGAGATTTTTACACAAAGGAGGCTGTCAGGCTGAATTGGCTAATCAGACACATCCTGGGAACAACTTCTCTTTAAGCATGAGAACTGGAAGGAATTTAATTATTCTGCTTCAGTTTCTGATTCCATTAATGGGTCCGTTTCTCAATTACTTAACGTTCTCTGATAAAATGTGCAAAAACTGTACTTTTAGCATGTCCCAGGAGCAGCATCCTCAAAAATTACACCAGTGTACCTTTCCTACACCTCAAGGAGGGATATCAGTACCTTAAGATACAAATAAGGACCATTTAAGGGTAAATTAGGCACAAAGTTGTACCTTTGAGAGTTTTTACACACTTTTCTGACTGTACTTGAATATATTTAAATGATTTTATTTGGAAATTGTATCTAACATTTTTTTCCTGCCAAATATACAAACAATAATGAATTTTAGAATCATTCTATTATCAAAGTCCTATTAATTTTGCCCAATTTAATCTGAGTTTTTTAACTTAAAGTCAACAGGAACGGCTATATGCTAAAATAATTGCAATGCTTAAAAAGCGATTTGGCTTTCAGTAAATATTATCCAAGAGACTGCACATCCTAAGTGACATCAGCAGAAAAGGAAAGATGTTTTAGAGAAATGGCAAGTTATGAAGGCATACATTTAGAAAGTGAATAATCTTAATTTTGATTTCATGTTGACTTTAACACACAACACACAGTAAAAGTTTTTGGTTCATTTCAGGTTGGACGTAATGAAAGTATGCAAATAAATCAAGAAGCACTGTGACTGAATCAGTAAGTGAGTCATTAGAATGATTCAAACCTTTAACTCATAATCAGCGGAGTGGAAAACATAATCAGTATGGTATTTGTCCACATTGTTTGGAAGAATATAATCATTTATGAAGCAATAACAGAACAAAATGTCCCGAAAATCTTTCCGTTCTAGTATTTTTAATTTTTTTTAATTTTCCATCCCTACTTTATATCAATAAAGCACTTGAATCTTCTGAACAAATGTGGCATTCTATATATGTTTGTTATCATGACATCATGGCAAAATGTTTGCTTGTGGCTTAATAAATGTTTCCAACTCCATAATGTGACAGCGTTGGGGAATAAGGTGGTCATTTTAACTTGCCTTTCTGCTTCCTGTCTTTTCTGGGCGCGTTCCTTCTGATTTCTCTCTTGGTCTGGTTTTTGTTGTCTTAGAAAATACACTGCAGACATGGACAGGAGATCTCAGACACTGCTCAAATGTGTTCAAGCTTTTAGAAAAAATGGCACACTTAAAATACACATTTAAGGCTCATTTGAGGCAATCATCTACAATTACAGAGGCGGGCAAAAAGCTAGACTTCACAATCAAGTGGAATATATTAAATTCTATGCTTCTAAAAACACCATGAAAATGATGTTTTATTGAGTCTTGCTCTCTGACATCTCTAATATCATCTCAGGCTTTCACAAGCTGAGAGAATAAAGCTCTAGCTCTAGATATTCAGCTGCAGCCTGACAAACAAACTTAACTGGGTAAAATTTATACAATTATATGGACTGCAGTGCAATACAGACTCACACACACGCACATCCTGTCCTGTTCTTAAGCTCATTTCTCTGCAGCCATGATAAAAAGCGTTAAGCATGAAAATCACGGCATTTTCCGCTGCCTGATCCATTGCTGATTCAGCAGAACGCTGGAAGGGCACAGCAGGAATGATCTGGAAAGGCATAATTATCATTCACCCCTGCACCGTGCAGGAAATTGCTGAACCAAAATTGTTTTGCATTTTAGTGCAACACACAAACTGCCATCTCTGACTAAACAAAGACAGCAAGACTAAGTGCTCATTTGCATAAAAAGAGTAAACTAAGTACTTTAATAAATATGACACTCTAAATTGTATGATTATTGATTGTTAGACTGACAGAGCATTGACAATCATTGATTAAGCCCTATGAAGGTGAGAGAAGCTTGTGTATAGGAAATCAGGAATTCTTAGTGGCACTTTCACAATAAGTCAATGAGATGGACAAACACACAAGCCAATCAGCATTATGACTCTTTATTTATACTCATTTACTGCCATTTTATGCACTAAAGAGTCATATGTTGTTTCCAATCCAATCATTTTCTTTCTTCCAAAGAACACAAAGGAAATATTTTAAAATATACATTAAAGCTGCTCTTTTCACAGTGCAAGTAAATGGGGTCTGTAAAGCTTCGAATATGACAACAAAACACCAAAAAAAGTAACCCATACGTCTTTTGAAGCTATACAATAGCTTTGTGTGAGGAGACTGTAATGTTAAACTGTTATTCTGTGAATACATTCAAATATGTAATTTCAAGACAGATTAATATAGACAAACATGAAATACACCGTAAAAGTAATTTTTCAAAAGATGCAAGCAAAACAGATAATTAAAGTGATTTACAAGAAAAACTATTTCAATTAAATGGTACTTCCCTTTGTAACTATTTGTAAATTTGTTTCATGAGATTTATGTTTCAGTGTGCGTCTCTGTTAGGGATGCATTGATCCGAATCCGATATTGTGCGTATTAGGGATGCTCATTTTAACCAGTTAACCGTTAACCGACCGTTAGAATTTTGACAGATTAATACAATCAGTTATACAGTTTAAAATGTAATTTTTTTTTTTTTTTTTCCTGTAATTTATCAAAATATTAAAAAATGTTTGCTGCATGGTTAAAATACGCTATGTGTCAAAAAAGGCATTATTTATAGAAAAAAAAAGTCGCGTTTAAGTTGCATTTTATTATTTCATTCTAGACCTAATGCTGACACGAAATGTTTACAAACATTATAATAAACACTGTAAACATAGCTAAGCTATTTTAGTTCCCCTCACTCAACAACAAATCCTTTCAATTTAACAGTATTTAGAAAAGAACAAGAATTAAAAATATAAGATGCTATAGCTATATAAACGACAAGCCAAAACTAATTAATTTAGGCTAAAACGAAACTGAAACCAATGTTGGGTCTGTCATTCAACACAAAATCAAATGTTTCCGTATTCGCGATGTATTTGAATGCCAAAATTTTACGTATTTATTATGTAGCCTACTTCACTCGCTTTCCAATATCCAAGCAAAACAAAATGTTTTGCATTACATCACGGCGGTACAGTAACGGAACAGATTTTAGTGTGATTTTTAGTGTTTTTTCCCCATATGTTTGACTGACTGTGTTTTATTATGATAATGAACAGGCTGCATTGTCAAGGTAGCAATGCTTGTGTGCACGCATCTGGCATCGGCGCAATCACTTGAATTTTTTCCTTCTAACAGTGAAAGCAACTACTTCTTTTAGTCATAAAGATAATCGTAATTGTAAAAGGTTTGCCTTTATTTGTGTACATTCACAATAAAAACAAATCTTTGTGCTTTTGTAAAATAAACCTAAAGAAAAATAGGATGCCACTTTCTGCCATTTGTTTCCTTTTGCGCAGCACAAAAATGAACTGAAACTCTGGCTACTTGTTGCACAGTTTTTCTTTTGTTTTCTTAATTTATTAAGTAAAAATGTATTTCTTGTATAGGCTTATTTATTCGGAGTCTATCTTTATTATGTTTTTCTCTGCTTGCAGAAGCGCTGATATGATATGAATCCTCATGTTCTGTTGTTTGCCGCTTTTTGTGCATGTAAAATGAATCCCCGGGAAACAAATATTAGTATTTTTAACGGGTCACAGACACTTATCCTTTATAATTTAATTCTAATTTAAAATAATCTTGTCGGTTACCGGTTAATAATCAGTTAATGAGCATCGGTTGTCAGTTAGGAAAAAATAACCGAAATGAACATCACCTAGTGCGTATACAATTCTGTGTTATTGTTGAGCCCCACGAAAGCATAAAAACATTATAAAGCACCATAAAGTCAAAGAAAAAGTGTTCTGAAGCCATTAAATGTGAGGTACAGATGAATATTTAAGTCATTAAATTCAAGTACACGTAAACTGTTCTCACCACTGCAGCTGTCTGTCATCCTCCATTCAGCATTCAAACTGTGTGTCGCATTTGGTTACGACTGTCAAAAAAATGAAACTCTCTCCAAGTAACTGCAGTAACTGAAATTTAAAACTGTTAAAAGAAAAGACTGTATAAAGGCACAGATTTAATAAACTACGCATCAATATCTCTTGTGCTTTGAAGTTATCTATGCGGAGTGCTGCACGCAGCGCTGTGACTTTGTGCTGCTTCAAGCACATCATTCTGCGCACGGGATGCACATAAGCACTTTGTGCCACTCTGTATTGGAGCTTTTCGTATTATAATACTTTTGCGCAATGAAAGATTATTATAGCGTTTCTTGTTCTGTCGTATAAGGCTATTAATAATCTAATGTATAGCACAGTAATGGAGACAGCAACATATGATAGATAGGACTCCTCTATCTATCATATGTTGCTGCCTTCATTACTGAGCTACTCATTTAAAATAAATGTCTTTTAATTTTATAGTTTATATTTATATATAAATACATTTACTTGATTTCACTAATGTATTTTACAACAATACAAAGTGCAATATGTAACATTTTACTAGATTTATTCAAATTTTGCACTTATGATTTTTCTAAAATAACTTTTGCTGCTAAATTATCCACTAACCTAGTTAATAATAGTATTTTTGTCATAGATTATGATTATAGATTTTTTCATTTGTTATTTTTCATTTAAATAAAGTTGTCTTAGTAGATTGTGTTTAACACACAAAAGAGTGACGATCAGGTCAACACACAGAAGTATAGAAATTCTACACTGATTAAAAAAAACTGTGCTGGTATCAGATCGGATCTGAAAAAATGGTATCGTTGCATACCTAATCTCTGTGCCAACCTATCATATGGCTTCAGGAGACTTTAGAATATAATGCAAAAGCTTAAGTACTACTTTTATGGTATTTTTTCTCATTTTTCTTAACTTGACAGCCCTAATGCCCAAATTCTGCTAAATATCTTCTTTTATGTTAAATTGAGGAAAGAAACAACATGAGAGTTGACAGACGTTTTACATTTTGGGTGAACTATTCCTTGAAATTAAATGGCAAAAAAATCAATTAGCATTCATCTTTTGTGAAACATATCTGCTTTAGTGTTTTTATAGAAAAACAAGCTCTTCTAAGCACAAAAAAAAAAAAAAAGACAGAGAAGTAATTAAGTAGTTCAATCAAGTCAAATCCTCATAATAGTGCACATCAATATGCTTGGAAATCAACATGTGGCTGCCAACTCAAATTCAGCCCTGTGACAGACTCCTGATTCTGGGTAAAGCAAACAGGAAGTGACTGGGTCGAGATTATGGCTGCCTGGAGTTTCCACAGGGCCCCCTACTGAGTTACATGTTCTCAGTTTCTTTTGTTTGCCGTTAACCCATTAAACCCCTCATGAGAGGCCTTTGAGAAAAGTGTCACATACCCCGGGGGGCCATTTTGATGAGAACAATGATCCTAAAGGAGTTACACACCATTGCAATAGTCCCCTTCCCAAAGGCTGAGACACTTACGCTCTAAAACAAAACAGAGGTAATCCATTCACATGCAAGGAAGCTCTGGCTTCAGCATCAAAAGCTTTGACTGATCAACACAGACAACAGCCCCTTTCACAGAGAGATTCTGGAAAATACACGGGTGATGTGTCCCGGCAATTGTTCCCGGATCGTTAGATTTTGGTTTATTCACACTGCCAGTGATTTCCCGGAATCTGTGTGTGTGTTCACACACAACCCGTAAAGATTCCGCACTGACACGTGACAATCAGGATGTGACGTGTAATGTACAAGTTGAAAACGCTAGGCCGCCAAGAAAAGGGAAGAAAGGGAGAAGAAGAAGCAAAGTGGAAGTATTTCACTGCTTTATAAACATGGCAGCTGATCAGCTTCTAGGGACATTGATGTCTATGTATAATATGCTTAATGCTCAAATTAGAACACGTCTTTCGATATTGATTCTTCTGTACACCAAAGTACTAGAAGAAGTGGCAACTACATCAGAATTGGCCAGTTCTGCTGATAACTCATGTTTCTCATTCCTACAGGGAGACAAGACCATACTGCCCAGTAACGCTACTGGGTTAGCTGAGTGGCTTGTTCCCCATATATTGTAACATAAATCATAGAAAGGCCAGTCTAATCTTCTGCTGCCGCTCTTTCTGTTGTGATCCAGCACTTGGATTTTTTTTCGCAAAGACTTGAGCTTACTTATTACCTGTGATTTCTCTCTCGAGAAACCACGCTGTTGCATTTGGATTTTAATTTGCTCATACACAACCGCATCACGTACCGTTCCACTGAGCTGGCGAACCTCTGGCACTGCAGGGTTGTATTATTGAAAACACCCATTTAAAGACTCGCACTATAACTATGTCATCACTACGACACATCCAGCAATGTTACTAGGTCCCCATTCTGGGATTGATCCCGGAATCAATCCCAGGACATGTTTGCGTTCACACAGAAGGCATTCCAGCAATTTTCCGGGACCAACCTACAGTGAGGAAGTGGTTAACCACTCACCTTAAGCAATAAATTGGAGCTGTCAAGAGCAACCCTTTAGTTCATCAAATCTGAAGTTTGTTTCCATCAAGATATCTGCATTTACATGAGCTTAGTTGTCGGTGCTTAACGCTGACTTTTGGCCAAGGCAGCCAAAGGTAACCGCACAACTGTAAATCACAGCAGAGCTGCGCCTGTGTGATGGATGATTCTAAACTCAAGACACCGGCGGGAAATTACTCTGTTAAAAATACAAACAGGTCAACAAAGCCACCGTAACACATGTATGGTGTATATTTATATATTTGGTTGTATCGGATTAAAGAAAACAAGGTCCAACCGAGTTAGAGCCTTATCTGATTTCTCTCCATATAAAATAGGAAATATGTTCACCATTCACAACTGAAGTGAGAAAGACTTTTAAATTCTAATTCACTTCCTGAATTTAAACTGAATTTTAGCAAATAGGATGCAGAATTGCATTTGAAGTTTTAATGCAAGAAATAATTAAAATGAACTGAAATCCAAAGAAATTCATATAACTGTAGAAACCCAAAGTATGCCAAGAAAAACTTTGTGTTTGAATGCTGGCTTGAAAAATTCTTTGTTTAAAAGTTTTGAAAAAAAAAAAAAAGCTTTGAGCTTTGAAGGTTTACAGGTAGTATAGATAAATAGAATGAAAGATACAATAAAATAGAACAAACATAGAATGGACAATAGAAAGGACTGAAACAATGAACAATAGAATAATAGGTAGATAGAACGACCAATAGAACAATAGGTAAATAGAACTACAGAACGGATGAAAGAGCAATATATAGAACAACAGAACGAATAATAGGTAAACAGAATGATAGAAAAACAAAAAGCAATAGAACAAACGTTTGAATAACAGATAGAATAAAAGAACTTTGGACAGACAGACAGACAGACAGACAGATAGATAGATAGATGTGGGGTGTAGATAGATAGATAGATAGATAGATAGATAGATAGATAGAACAACAGATAGAACGATCGAATGATGGCTACAACAATGGATAGAACAACAGATAGATAGATTCCAATTCAACTTCCTGTGATGTGTGGCCAATTCCAATTTATATCAATTGAAATACAGCCAATTCTTCAGTTCTGAGTTTTGCATAACCCTGCAGTGCGGACAGACAAATTGCTTAACACTCTAGCGGTGCTTGCTGAAATGCTCGAGACAAACTCAGGCTCAACTCCAACGAGATGAATGCAGTTTCAAAGAGAACAAATAAAAATGTTAATATTTCAAAGAAAAAAAAAACCTTTCCACACTGATTTATGTCAACAAACTTTCTCGACAGTGAAAACTAGGACGCAAACGGAATCATCAACTACAGCAGCAGTCAAACAAATCTAACGCCTGTATGCCACAACTCAAGAGAGGCTTCTTAAACCTTCCCAGAGTTCAAAGTGTAAGTCGAGCAGTACATCATCACTCAGCATCATGTGGAAGTGTTTGATCTTTCAGCTGCTGGAGAGCTCTTGAGTCTGACCCACGATGCCCCAGTGCTGTCAGCAGGCAAACGCCCCGTCACGGCTCCTGCGTTCAGCTGCTTTTATGAAACATGAGGGACTTGGACCAAACACACAAGGATGAATGTCCTCACGTGGCTCTGCTAACAGAGTGCTCTCTGTCTTCACCTCAAATCCCTTTTGGCCCAAATTCCTGACAGTACGCCAAGATCCACCTCTCACACTGAAGAACGACGGAGAACCAGGAGGAACGGCTGAAGAAATCAGTTTCAGCATGAGACCGAACACAAGACGTGTCCTTGTATCTCTTCAGTCTGGCGACAGACGGCTTATTTGGGTATTGCGTTTTCAAGCACTGCTATCGCCAATCACAACACAAACAGCTAATGGACCTGCTGCCAGACATTTTATGCAAACCTTTAACAACATGTTAGATTTTCTCATCTGTTTAAATATTGAAAATGTTATTGTAATTGAATATTGAACCATGCTTCTGACAATACCACAAATCTCATTTAGGTTTTATGGTGCAATCAAACAGGCTCTTAATTTCAGGGTTGAGGTGGGACAGCAAAACAGCTTGTCTGGCTTTTAAGAGGGTAGTTTAATCAAACATGAACATTTTGTCACCATTTACCCTAGCGTAAGACTTTCTTTTAAAGATTTTCAGCAAAACATCTGAGCTGCTCTTTTCCATACAATTAAAGTGAGACAGGGACTGTCAAGCTCCACAAAGAATAGTAAATGCATGACAAAAGCAGTACTCTGCTATATTCCAAGCCTTCTGAAGCCACATGACAGCATAATGTGAGAAACAGATTGAAATTTAAGTCATTATTCAATGAAAAATAAAAACAATCATTCTGGACAATCATTCTCTTTTACTGCATGGAAGAGCAGCTTGGACACAGTAGATATTTTTTTGTGTATTACAAAAAAAAGTTGAATGAGTTGAATGACATTAGGGTGTGTAAATGATGACTGAATTGTCATTTTTGTGTGAACAATCCCTTAAACATTCCAACAAATGGTTGTGATATTCTATTATCTCTATCTACATGGTAGATAATATCATAAATCATAAAAACAACAAATGACAGTCATGTCATCATAGTTCATAAATGTCATCATAGATTCTTTGACTAAAAATATGTATTTGTTTGGGGGGCACATATAATTAATATGCTTCCAGATTAACCTTGCATATGCATTTACAAAAGTTAAATTATTGCCCAAATTCTTGAAACGCAAACAGTCTGCATGAATAAACATGGAAAGCAGGTGTGATTGAAATGATGTCACCGTTATTAATTTATGATTAATCATTATTTAAAACAGAAAAAAGTCAGAAAGATTAAACACACACTATACAAAACCTAGATAGTTTTCATTGTATATATTAGAAATATCTAAAAAAGACAGTTATATTTGTAAATTATTTTAAAAGTATATTTAGATTTGAACCATTAGATTTCAATACCTTAAATGATAGATAAAAATATTTCTATTTCTAGAAAAAAATCTACAGTATAAGACATGCATTACACAGTATTTGTAGTACTGTATATAATTACTGTAATTACTGTTAATATTAATTATTATTATTTTGATCTCACTGCACAAAATTGAATTCTTCACAACATTAATGTGAGTCAAAGCAATCTGTTCATCATATGTATTTTAAACGAGATAAAAAAAAAAAAATTCCAGGTACCACAATTTCAAATGGAGAGTAAATATAAACATATATATTCCAGGGTTCTGATTTTCTATTTGTGTTCAGGACTGCGGGTTAAATCTGGGCTGGTGTTAATCCTGATGCTGCTCTTTGAGCAGGTGAACTCAGCCTAAGACTTTCCCACGATCCCCCGGAAAATCCTCTGCTCTGAACCCTCGGTAGACCGCTGCCATCTGGCCCCTCTGTGTTCTCACTGGGAGGCCAGGCGTCAGCTGCACGGCCAAATTCAGCGTTCCACCACAACCCCCACAGAAAGACAAACAGCAAACCGTCCACATACATCCCACATCCACCAACATGAAATACACTCGCCTGTCTTTCCGCAGTACTCAAATAAATGCTTCATAAATAACATTAGAGAAAAAAAACTCAACTATTAAACCTAGATAGATCCAAACAGACTTTTAAAGATGGAAAGGGATCACAAAACTTTCTTTCTTTATAATCAAATGAACCGCAATGAAATCGAATTACATAAATATGACCCCCACACAACAAAAGACCCCCGACTTCACAATATAAACCTTGACCTTTGGCCCTTTCTACGGCAATCCATCATCACAACATGAGGCAGACCCCCACCCCCTCCGGATCATCCCGGGACAGAAATCCCGCTCCGAATATCTTACTCCAAAATAAGATTTTGATTTGCGATCATGTGACAAAGTCTCTTCCTCTCCGCTCCCACCCCTCCCTCTGTTTCTCGCGACTTCTAAGCTGCCATGCGCTAGTTTGATTACAGTGGGGAAGAAAAAGCGCCTGGCCGATGAAGAGAGCGTCCCGGGCTGGCTGCTCTTAAAATGCGTGACATTTCCTTGGTGGGAGCATGAGAACCGATTCTCCACAATAGCGAGGTCTCCATGCCCGGCCAGTAACCATGGAAGCAGATGCTGTCGCTCTCCCCTGCCCCTTACCTCCCAGTGGCCACGGGCTGCTCCACACTCAAAAGAGGGTCCGCCTCAATTTCTCTTCAATCCGACCGAACTTGCGTGCTCTTCAAAGAGAGCTATTCAGCAGGTCATTGGTCTAAACTTGTTTGCACGGTCCACAGAGCAGCCTTGATGTAACCCTTGCTCTCTGCCTGCCATGGAACTGCAGACTGAGTGGAACACTGGGGATGTGGATTTGAAAAGAAGCCCGTCCGATTTTGCCATTGTGCCTTTTCATTCATCGATCGAATGCATATCGAACCTTCTGTCGGTGCATGTGTGAAACAGTTAGCTTAGCCAGCATTTTTTCCCTTCTGGTCAGACTCGACTGCTCCTTCCTCATTTCTGATTTTATTTAATTATCACTCATTTTTTCTACAGATTTAAAATGATTTTTCAATGTATTAGAAATCATTCTTCTTTTTTTAATGCATTAAAAATCTTTTTTAATTGTATTTTTCTATCCTATTGTCTATACTACTACTACTTCTCATCTTTCACGTTAAAGTAAAAAGGCAATTAATGCCTTTTTAAATAATGCCAGTAAGAAAAGAAAATAAGTGACAAAAAATAAAAATGCTAAAGTAATGAGATTTAAACAATCCATATGAACATGTTGCCACAATATTCAACTGTAAAATTCATTGACATAAAAAAAGAGGAAATTTTCATTTAAACTGCATGTACATCCAGATTAACCTGTCAGATAAATTTGAATTTATACTTCATTAATGAATGCCAAAATGAATTAACACATTTTTATACTAAATATGAAAATTCTGTATTTATGTATGTAGTAGGTCTTAAATGATTCCTTTGTCAACTTTTCTCTGCTGTCCTTGGCACACACACACACACACACACACACACACACAGTGTAAATCTATTTAAAAAATAAATAAATAAAATAACTACCATTCAAATGTGAGTCTCAATCAAATATTAAACATCCTCATTAATATGAAATACAGCATGCAAAAGCTTAAAAATTTTATTTTGTATTTAAAATCTTGTATAAATGTTTTCTTTTTTCAGGTTTTTAACCACGGGATTTCAAGACTTAAATCTAGAAACAAGAATTACATTTTAATTATTAATGACACTACACTGATTTTCAAAAATTCTAATATTTTCTTAAACAAACAGCCCTTTTCAAATAAACATTTTAAACATTAAAAAAATAGATATTTTACTCTATTTCAATTTATCATATATTATTTAATAACATTAAATAATCATTGATTATTTGAAGAAATAATGTCATCAAATAATTTTAAGCTTTCTATGAGATATTGTGAAATAAATTTCCCAATTGTATTTCGCTTCAAAGAATTTTAAAAAGTCAGCAGCAATGTGCACTTTGAAAGATCCATGTATCCCTCACTGTTCTTATTCAAATGATTTAGACACACAGAGACGAAAGACTCGCTGTCCATCTGACGCAGAGACGTGGAAGACAAACAAAACCACAGCAGAAAGTGAGCAAATTTAAAGGCAAAGGAAGGAAAGAGATCAGCCAAGTGAGAAGACAATGTCATTGTTATCAGAATGCAGAAAATCAATGGCATAAAAGCAGAAAGGAAAAACAGAGAGATCTGCTATAGGAAGAGACACACTATGAATAAAGCGCAGGGCAATTTTACCGCAGCCCCCTCGGATATGAGCAGACAGCAAAACTGCATTAAAAACGTGATGTTTTACATAAAATCTGCCGCTCAATATTTCTGAAAGGTGATTAATAAGATAACTAAAAAGGTTTTGCCTTGTAGACATACTGTGGATGTTATTAATGAACATTGCAGACCTTTATATTTTTTAAATGCAGTAACCCAGTTATTTGATTCAGGTTTGCAAATTACAATTACAAATATGCATTTCAGACAGCTTAAATTTTACTTCATAGTAATTAATAATAACATTTAAACATTGTATAGCAATATCATAACACATTATATATAAATAATAGTAACAACAACAATGCTGATTATTACTTTTAAAGAGCAATTATAAAAAGTATTTACAACTATAATATAAAATATTCTATGGTTAATGATTAAATCAGCTATGTATGCTCAACAGCAAGTTAATGAAAAACTGAATCTGTGTGCATATTTAAGTAAACTGAAGGGATGAAAAAATATTTCTATTTTAAATATTATTGAATTATAATAACAAAAATATACAGCAAATCCTAAGGGATCTCATTATTTAAAATCTCACTCATACAGGCATTTAAAACACAATAAAAACACGTTTTTTTTTTTTTTTTTCGAACAAGCCAGTATAGGGCAAATCTGAAATAAGTATTAGTATTAATATTAAAATATTAAATCATTCTTAGTATGGAAATAATGTTGCATACAGTGAAGGTCAAGCTTAAAATACAAAAAGCGAGATGTAAAGCTGAATTCTCCTGCTAGTTTGTGAGAAATAAATGGGGCGTTCAGGAAGACCACATGCAGAGATCCACCTGGGTGGGAAAGACAGCAGAAAACACACTCCGGCAGCGTGGAGACGGAGAGTTTAATCTTTTCCAGAGAGCCACTGAACCCACATGTGCACACGCCGACACAACCACAACCATTCAGACCAGAAACATTGCAAAGAGCCTATTTGGCAGAAAAATAGCTGGAAATTAAACAAAAGATACGATGAGAATAATAATAATAATAATAATAAAAAACACAGTGCAGCTAAATCCATCAGCTTTTCTTAAAATCAATCAGACCAAAATAATCCCCAGCCAGAATTCTGATCTACATCTTTATACGGCCTGTCATTCATCCATCACATCTGTGCCGTGACTGAATGACACCAGGACAAAACTGATTAAATGGTGCGGCGAGAGGAGAGATGGACTGTCAAAGTGAGACATTTTAAAGGGCACCATAAAACTGCTATGAACAGTGAAATTCTATGGTTTTATTTTAGTTCACATTTGGATTGTTAACTACCTGCTGAAATAATCAACCCTGACAAATAATAAACAACAGAGACCAGGGTTAGTCCAAATCTTTACTTCAGTTAATATTTCTTAGGTTAGATTTATTTTTGAAAGTCATATTCAGTGTAGGCAAAAACAGCTATGAATTATTTTCTAGAATTTGTACAAAAAATGGCAAAATTGCAATGGTACAGCAATTATGATGCACAAAACTTCAAACATTAATGTTAAATGTAATATCTAATATTAAATTATATTAAAATGAATGTAAAAATTTTCCAATATAAATTGAAATTAATATTTGCTATTTATGTTGGCAAAATAATTTTGGGTATCACTTTATTTTAGGGTATCTTATGCATATTACTAGAATATTAGCCATATATTAGTAGTAATTTAGCACATATTAATGCCTTATTCTCCACCCCTTACCCTATCCAATACTTAAACTTAACAACTATTAATAAGCAGCAAATTAGGAATTTATAGAGGGAAATGTCGTTAATAGTGTTCCCTATTCTAAAATGTTACCTAAATTTGATATTTTTGTATTTTAATGATTATTTTATTATAAAAATGCATCAGAAAAAAATGCATTGACCATGATTAAAGGATGCTTATGGTATCCATAAGAACAACTGAATGTACTCTGTCTGTTTGGGCTGGAAAAGGGCAACACTGAAAGCCCCTCAGCATCTCCTTCACTTTATAAAGCTTTCTTCTTGACATTTAGAAGCCCTCCCACCCCCTACAGGTCAAACATACACTCACCTGCTTTCAGACGTTGCTGCGGCAGACTCATTGTTCTTTAATGCATTGTAAAACGACCCTATTGTTAACTTAACGGCACACAATAGCTAATTAACAGCTTTATTGCCCATTACTGCTGTCAAGTTTTGCAAGTGTTTTAACCATCAAGCATTTTCTAATGAAAAGATTTACATGCAAAAACACACATATTAGATTCCTCAATCATATTGAAAGGAAAGTGCAAGCAAATCTAAAGCTGGGAAGATAAAGTTCCTCATTCCTGATGTCAGATCAGCTTAACAGGAACAAAAGAGCGGTCCTATCATTACAGCACAAAGAGCTTTTAATTATGTGCAGAGCAGTAAATGCTCGTCTGTAAGACAGCGGGATGCTCAAGCTCCTGGAGTGTCTAAACACCCAGATTTTAAGGACGTAGCAACGCTCTAGCACAAGTCTCTCCCTTGAGAAACACACACATACACACACACACACACACACACAAAGAGGAAATGTGCTCATGGTATGACGTCTGCTTTTTTTTGTGACTCATTTAATGATTTTTTTAAAAACCCAAATATCCCAGTGACGCAACCCAGATATCCTCTGCCAAAAGACACACTTGATGTCACTGTGATATTTAAAGGGAAATTCCGAGCATCAGTCCGAGCGTCGCTGAGAAATGACATAGGTTTTTAAAACAAAACCACAAATATATTTCAAATGTTTCTTAATATTTTTTAATCCAAATGTGTTAATTTAGTACAATTGCTGATAATAAATGACTTATAACCAGAATGATAAGAACAAAAATATCTTGCATCACAAAATACATTAGTATTGTTGTTTTGCTAAAAATGATGGATTTTAAGAGAATGTAGTTTTTACAAATAAAATCTAAATCTACAAAATATATACAAATTCATTTTTCAATGATCAATATTGTTGATTTAGCTAAAATATAAAATATATAAAAAGAAATTCAGATGATTTTCCAAATGTAAGAGATGCACAAAAGCTTCTTAAGCTGTGGAGGAGACAACTGATGCACTAAACAGATGATGAGTTTAACAGACAGGAAGCTGCTAACAGTGATAATGAGAACCATTAAAAGGGAAAAACCAAAGTAAGGCAATAAAACATGTTACTGTGGGTTCGTGTGAGAGGACTCTGATTAACACATAATCAGAAAATGTAATGTGACGTGGCAGACCAGAGCCGACCGGAGGAAGATTTCTACCAGGACAAATATTATTATTCAGAAAAAAAAAAAAAAAAAGCCTTAGGGAACATTATATATTCTGAAACACTTTTTGTGCCTAAGGCAGAAACAGAACAAACTGCCAATGAAATTGAATTTGCTTCTTCTATACCGGATGTGTTTGGAATGGTATAAATAAATAGTATATTATAACAATAGAACATAATGACTCAACAGTGAACCTCAAAACCCAAAACTATTAAATATTCTAAAATTATTTCTATATATATATAAAAATTATAGATAAAATATAATGATTATTATAAATATCATATAAAATATATACATTACAAAAAATAAAATACATTGTATAAAATAAAAAGTCTCACTGTCAATCAGTCAATAAAAACAAAATAAAATATGTAAACTGACACATAAAAATTTATTACTCTTATTTATTAATTAAATTAATAATTAATAATATCAAATCTTTTATTATTATTTTTAAAGTCCCACTGTCTCTCAGCATAAGGGAACAATTAAAAAAAGAAGCAACCAATTAACTAAGACCACAAGAGTGACGGCAGGACAATCTACAAACAAAGCCAAAACATATGAATCCTGATCAAATCCCACAAACCATAAAAAACAAACAAACAATATATTAAGAGAGGAGAATTGTGGTCAGTCTTTGACAATGCTAAGCTTTATGTGTGTGTGAGGGAGAGAAAGAGAGAATGTGTGTGTGTGTGTGTGTGTGTCGGGAATCTGAACGGGTCGGTGTGGTTGGTGTCTCCGGGCAGTGGAGAGGTCAGGACAAACACAAGCTGCTATTCATGGACAAATCAAGTTTATGTGAGAATCTGCCCCCCCCCCCCACCCTCAGCCCTCATTACCATCTGAATGCTTCGTAACATCAGCGCCTGAAAGTGCAAGATCCTGTCAGAGTGGAAGTCAACAGAGGGACCGAGAGTGAAAAAAAGAAACAAAAAATTCCTCTTCGCCTTGTGTCTCTTCATATAGAATAGAGCCCCCGAACCCCGCTCTCTTAAACAACACCTCCGCCATATGTAAGCCTGACACACACGGGTCAACCCCAATGTCAAGCAGAGGGGCTTGGCGACCCAAACACACACGTGTACACATATGAGCGCACACATGCATCTGCAAACACAACCATTAATATTCCACCAAGGCTGCACCATCACAGATCTGGTGGGCTCATCCGGGTTACGAAACACACCTCATTTCCTGTGACGCCATGTCAATGTTCCAAGACCAGGAAACATGGGGATCTAGAGATAAAAAAAAATAAAATATAAAAAAAAACCAAAAAAAACACAGACACAGCCTGAGCTCTTTAAGGTGGACTCACAGAGAGGAGGTCATCCAGAGCGGGATGGGGACAGAACGCAGCAGGATACTGAGAAAAAATAGGTGGTACTAAAAAATGAGTTCCCTTCCACAAAGACGACAAGCTGCCCGAATGCCGTTACAATGAGGATTTATACCTTACACACACACACACACACACACACACACACACACACACACACACACACACACACACACACACACACACACACACACACAAACACACACACACACACACACACACACAGGAATCAGAGTTTAAGTATGTAAAAAAGCCTATAATATTAATTGTTTTTATGTAAAAACAGTAGAATTTTATGATATCTCCTCATTTATATGTGTAGCTAATTCGCCTTGATATAGTTTTTTGATTTACTGACATAAGCCACATCATTTCCATAACTGACTGCCAAATGACTAAATGTAAATGTTATGTAAAAGGATAGCAATTATAAAAAGTTATATTGTGTAAATCTGAGGCATTCTTTTACTGACATATTCATATACATAAATACTTCAGTATCTGTTGTATAATGACAGTATAAAAAAATCTCAATATTTAATGCTGTATATTTACTCATCCTTTCTCAACATTCTCTTTGACTCCATTTAACTCATTTTGATTCTCTCTAGAAAAATGTATCCACACAAAGGATGTATTTATTATTTTTACACAGTGAGCAAATAAATATATTAAGCTACCCATTAAATATAGAGGGGATGAATTCAGTTACATTTAGGCAAGTTTGAAAATTGTACTAACTGTCAAAAGTGTTCAGATTCACCTTATATGTGTGCGTGAGAGAGAGACAGAAGCAAGGAATAACTGATTTAGTCATATTATTACATAATATAATAGTAGCCCCATTCAGTTGTTTGCCTAGCTGAAATTGTCATCCTTATTGAATTAGATATTACAAGTTATTTTAGAGTGGAAATTAAAAGTAATTTCACCATATTTGCACAACCAGTTTCTCTGTCTTTTTCTGGCCCTTTTAATTAAAATGAACAGATCGGGGAGAAAGAGTGAAGAGACATATAACTTTAATATAGGCAAATCTGGAACTGCTTTATACGTATGCAGTTTAATAAAAAAAAAGATAGAAAAACACCTTTGCAACTGACATCAGGTTTAAGACTGTAACAACGCTGATTGTAAAATAAAACTAATTACCTCATTCTCTTTCACAACCTTAGGTAACTGTGGAATAATTCTATTTAGAATGTTTAAAATTATTTCATTTGAATTGAAATTCTGAAAGTAACCAGCAGACCAAACGAATCAACATGAGATACAATCAAGAATTCCAAAACACAAAGCATGTGTAATTGAATCACAGTAAAGGATCCCAAAGGCAGCTCTGTGGTCTAGGGAAAATTAATAACATTTGTGGATTGAACCAAAGACGCCGTTCCAAAAGAAACAAGGATTGATATTGTGTTTCTGTCCACGTTGAGTCTTCTGCTGACCTTGATGTGGAACAGGTCCGACATTGCACACAAACACAAAATAACGATGTGACATCAGCTCTCGGTTATTCCAAAGATACACTCAAACCTCTGCTGCCCACAAGCCCAGACTTCTGCAACTGACACTCCAGACAGAGCCAATATGGACCCGATCTCAAATATACCTCGACCACCATTAAGGTCTGATCTTATTACAGCGTGGTCTGGGGATTTCAACCAACGCATCCCACCCCCCTCTGTCCCCCCGACACTAGGGCACAGAGTTCACCGCGCTCGGCTGCTGGCAGAAGGCTCCGGTTCAGACGTCTGAGTCCCTCAACTGTGTTACGCTCGCCCTCTGCTCCGGCGGACCCCTCAAGAGCTTTCTGTCTCATGAACGCACGCATATGTTTGCCTCTCCGGCCGGCCGTAAGTGAAACCAATCATGGAGGCTGTAAACAGAGACCCAACCCCGCTCCCCGAAGGCCGGTCCCGGCCCACATATCGGGTTCCCCCTCACAGAGAAAAAGTCTTAGTGTATCGTCCTAGTGGAGAGCTTTTAACAGCAATCAAATTTTGTTCACTTTTAAAAATGTTTAAATCATAAAACCAGAAACTAATTAAAGAGAAAATGTTCAACTCGAACATTCACCAGATCCACAAATTTTACATGCAATTTAAAATGAATAAAAGGATATTAGGGCTGCACAATTAATTAAGATTAAGATTACAGATGGCACATTAAAAGCGACAATTACAGCAGTGCATTTATGCCATTACATACAAATACTTGATTTAAAACATGTTTGTTTTGCAAACAATTACAGTCTTGCACTGTAGATGGTTTACCCTCCAGTAACTAGAACATGGCAATTATAATAATAAAAAATGATGTTCTATCAGTTAATTCAATGAATGAAAATAATCAATTTTTATCATGATTAAAATAACATCAGAATTGTAAAGCCCTAAATGACATAATTTATTTAAATAATATAATATATAAAAATACAATATATAGTATTATATAGTAATATATAATAATACATGGGTTAAGCTTCAATGTCAAAACTAGAACATGGCCATTATAAAAAAAAATCTGTTCTATTAATCAAAATTATAATTGTGATTAAAAGAACATTTTCTTCTAATTTTGCAGCCCTAAATGACATGATTAAACTTGAAATGTATTAATATAATGTACTATAATGTTTACAATTTATGTCAATATAGTCAATTCAGTTTTTGTAAAACACCTGCACTCTTGAAAATGTGGAGGGGAAAAAACTATAATCTCCACAGTCCTGCTCTTGAGACGTCAAGTAAAGGTGAAAAAAAAAAAATCAGAAAGGGAGACGGAGGGAGGCTGGTTAGCAGAGCGACAGCCTCATTTTCAACCTCCATCTATTCATTCCCTGCATTTCAATTATTTTAGATGTGTAATCCTTTCACTCTCAATAGCAAATGTAATCGTCCCCATGGCCACCGCACCAGACCGGTCAATATAAACCTAGACGACTCATTACTTCACAGGCTGCTGTCTACAGATGCTGGAGACTTCATGAGCACAATAGCAACACAAGCCCCTGCCGCTATTGAGTTTCCACTTCCCAGATCTCCCTTTATTGCCTCTAAACCTGCCTCTCAAGGACGCTTTAGTCCAACACATACACATCATTCCCCTGTGTCTGCCCCAAAATGGGAGGATTCCTTTGTATTTTGAGGAATTTTATTCTCAAATAAAAAATCTCAAATATACTTGACATTTAAAGTATGTTAAATAATTGTTAGCATGCTCATTTCAACATTACAACTTAAAGTAGCTTTTGTAGTTAGAGAAGGTAAAAAAGAAAGAAAATTAAAGGTTAGATAGCCTAAGAACTAAATACAAACAGTATTTGCACAAAAATAGAAATACAACAGCTTTGTTTAAAAATGAATCATATAAAAACATGAGTCACATTTCAGCAAAAAATCTAAAGAATAATAAATCATATTTTGCATTGTGACATTAATTTAGTGTCAATAAGGCATAATTTTGTTTGTAATTCCCATCATTTTGGTGATTCTCATTATAGTAATTATGCATTTTGAATTTATTTTTTTAAACAAAAGTGAATCTAATGGATTAATTTTTATTTAAATAAAATTACTAAAGATTTTATCTGAATCAAAATTAAGCAGTACAAAAAATACTACCATTATCTATAAATATTCTACAAATAAAATATGGCATTATTGTTTTTTTTTGTTTTGTTTTTTACATTTTAGTAATACAATTTTTTTGTTGTTGTTTATTTGGTTGTGAAATTTACTTAACTCTAACGTAAATAATTTCACGTAAAAGATTCTATTTAAATATACACAATAATTTCTTTTAAATTAATTTGACATTTTGTGGTGAAATATGACCCAACACATTCTTGACAGGTTTCTTGAGTGTTCAACCCTAAAGTCTTGATGACAGGACAAGACAAACTAGTGATCTTTTAATTGCATGCAAACAAAAGGAGAGTTTAACCCCTTGCTGAGCTGCCCAGGACAGCCTTTGTCTCACACTAAATATGTGTGTTTGCCTTTTGTGTCTGAAATACTCCCCTCTCTTCAGACAGCAGTCAAAAGCCCTTGATGAAGAACAGTTCTCAATGCAGTCCCACCCGTCCCTTTCGGACATCAGAAAGCCAAGAATGAAAGACTGCTGGACATTAACAAGTAAACAAGGACAAAACAAGGGCTTTGAGTAGCCATAAAAGCAAAGAGATGTGTTTCACCCCAAGAGCCCTGTCACTGTGCACCTGCCATTGAGTAGGAAATGATGTCACATGAACTGTAGTGAACATTCACTAAACATGCTTTTTTAGTTCTGTAATGGGCACACACTCTGAAAGGTCAATAAAAATACCAGTAAAAGTTTCAAATCACAATCATCACACCTGCAGAATCTGTCAAAATTTTTGTAGAAATCTTTGTAGAATATGTGTAACAGACAAAAATGCATGTGAAATTTAACATGCACTGCTTTTCTAAATAGATTTATCATATTAACTAAGCCGACAGTAAAAAAAAAAAAAAAAAAAACTGCATGAAAAAATAATACAAAAAAATTATTTTTATTGTTAAAGATTTCATTGTATATTATATAGCATACTAAAGTCAAATGTTGCCTTTTAAAATGTTGAAATAAGTTACCTGTCAAAAGCAAGCTGAAGAGAGAGAGAGAGAGAGAGAGAGAGAGAGAAACACTAGCAGCAGGCTTTTTTAAAGGATGACCAAAATCAGTCAAATTCTTTTATTTTCAGTCTTACAATCATCATAAATCCCTCCTGGAATAGGTATAAACCCTTAAAATGTAAAAAAAAAAAAAAAAAAAAAAAAAAAAAAATACTGGTCTACATTTTTATAGAAGATTGAGTTCAATTAAATTTGACTAGAATAGGCAACTTTCAGGCTGTCTGCTGGGGCTGGGGATTTCAGAGCTTTTTTTGGTCTTCTTTCAGAGCGATCTGGCCCATTCAATGATTCTGAATGAGAAACAGATCAGTGCAAACACACACAGTCTCCAGTTCAGACATGACATCATCTCTTTTATGGCTCTCCAGGACACAAATTGTGTGTGTGTGTGTGTGTGAGAGAGAGAGAGAGAGTGAGAGAGAGAAAGAGAGAAAGAGAAAGCTTCTTAGTGCCTTTTTTCGATAACAAAACCTGTGTGTGTGTGTGTGTGTCTGTCTGAGTGTGTTTCCCTCTATAAATCACATTAAACCAGGGATTTGAAACCTTTACACTGACAACTGTAGTCAAACTAATAATTTGTGGAGTGTCAGAATCTGGCTAAACTAATGAACTAAAGCCTGAAGGAATGCAAGGAAGATTTATGTTTTACAAAATGTATGTGAGACTTTAAATCTTAAATAAAAATAAAAATAATTATTTAAAATAATTATTTATTTTATTTTGGCTAAATGAAGAAATGCTGGATTAAAAACAATTATAATTCTTAATATTTAAAACAGTTCAGAACTAATAAAAATAAATAATGGTTATTTTATATATATATATATATATAGAGAGAGAGAGAGAGAGAGAGAGAGAGAGAATTCTCGAAACCCCTGGTGATAGAATCAAACCTGGAGAAGCTGCTTAAAATTATTTTCATTAAATTAGACTAAAATTATTACTTATTAGAATGGAATAATAATCCAAATGTCTTGTAAAAACTTGATCAAAATATAATATGAACAAAACATATTAAAACAAATAATAGAAAGAAAATAAATAATTTCTGTTCACAAGTTGTCAAAAAAGTTTTTCAATCCTGAACTTTCCAGTTATGATCTTTTCTAGCATGCCATGAGCTTCTGCAGAAACCTAGTTTTTTTGAAAAACATGTCGGCAAATGACAGTGTGACAAATTTACAGCCTGCGAGGCAGTTAAACACATTCGGCACTCGGCGTTCTGCCTGTCAACAGAGAGCAAGTACGCATCCACCTTTTAGCCTGTTAGAACCGCAGCAGTGCGTCGAGAACACACACACACACACACACACACACCCTAACAAAAAAACATGTTCCTTTCCTTCCTGTCAAAATCACTATGTTAAGAGCAGCACTGCTCATTAGGGACTGAACCAATGTTCCCTCTATGCTGTGCCACTTTTGATGCTGCTCCAGCACAGACCAGAACAAATGCATACTCAAAAATCCTAAAACAATAATGTTTCTAAAGCCTAATTAAAGTTATTACAAATCTTGTGGAAACACATTTGGGATTAATTCGAGAGACAAGGACGGCATCCTAATAACAGTATAAGCAGTTCAAGTAGTATAAAATGGAATTGCTAAAGTAATGACTGTTTCCAAATATACAGAAGCCCACAAAGGTCATGCACTATTATATTTCATTTTTGTTTTTCAGATCATAGACTATTATCTCAGCTCAGAAGTTGAAAACAGTTAAGCCTCTATACAGTATAACCAATTTATATCTATATCAAATACCAATATAATCCTGCCATAGTAAGACTATATAAAAAAATATAGATATAAAAGACACAAACCGAGAGGAAAACTGTCATTACCTACAGTGTGACATGTTATATTTCTTTAACAACCATTTCCTTATTTTTTTGCATGGAGCTTCAATTATGTCTTGCTAGATGAGAAAATTGATCTCATATAATCATATAAATGTTTCCTAAAACTATAGATGAAAATATAGTAATTAGAAATTGTATGTGCAAATACAGAATGTTTTTTTCTTTTTTCTTATATAATATTATATAATATATTATATATGTTATGTAATTTATGTATTTTCCTAGGTTTGTAGTTACTGTACAGTTCTAGTACAGTGTTTCAGAAATGTTTCTTCTCAGGTGACTGATGGATTCGCCCAATAGAAATAGGTTTTCCTCATCATGAACCTCAAATTAGATGAAACATTGGTCTAAACTGAGGACTGGAGAGGAGATCAGAGACAAGATCTTTGTGTTTTTTTAAAAGCCTGGCCATCAACTTGATGTGCCCTTAAGAAACTTTAATATAGAACAGCAAAGAGCCAAAAATAAACCATCTGCCACAAAGACTTCAGAAGCCCTCATTAAGAAGGTGTGCAGTTCTGCTACTTCAGAGGATAGTGACCTACATACCTAAAATAGAGAACTAGATTCAGCGGTGGCCCCTCGCTCACTTGCTCTCTCTCTTTCTGTGCTCTGTTGACAACTAAACTGCAATATCCCACCTTACACACAAAAAAATGGCCTGGAAACTGAAAGCTCAGCTAAAACTACTTAACTCCTTTGCCTTTTTGTCCTCCGCCTTTTTTCTTTTCATGCATTCCCTCTTTTCCATGCCTCTGGCCGTGCTTTGAAACAGCACTCTAGAAGGGAAAGCCGCACGTTAATGCCTGTCCAAACATCTCATTCCTGTGACACAAGGTCATCTGAGGGGGCAACAGAAAAAGGTGAAGCAAGGCTTCTCCTAAAAAAAAGACATTTTACAGGACTCTGGAAGAACAGGTGAAGTGCCACAGCATCAGACAGTCATGCTGTCTAAAAACCAAATCATGTGAATAATGGCGAACATTAGACTGATAAAATGCTTTTTGACACAATAAATATAGTTGGATTAAGAAATGACTGCACCAACAAGCCAATAAGACATAAACATGGCTTAATTATATAGAAGACACTATTTACTACCAATATGTATTGTGTAATGATATATTTTTAAAGTTGCTGAATAAATCAACAGACTTGACACTAAACTTTGAGATATAGTAACTAAAATTATTCATTTGAGCAAAATATTTCATATTAATCAGCCTCTCAATGAAATCATAGCTTATAAAGGTTAACAAAAGATCCTCAATACATGATTTAGATACCATATATATTTAAATAAAAATATATAATTTCTTTAAGGTTAATGCTACTCCCTTAAAAAGTATTCTGGCAAAAAAAAAAAAAAAAAAGAATAAGTTCAGATATTTCCTTAAATACTGTATTAAAGCAACACTGATTCAAAACCAGGCAGCCATGAGTGTGTAACAGTGCGAGCGAGTCTCTGTACAGTCCTTCCAACAGTTTACACAAAGTTTCTCACTCTCTGCCAAGTTCAAAGCATGCTGTCGTGTCCCATAACTTCCAAAAGCAATGCCAGAGGATTCACAAACATTCATAAACGTTCTTTATCAGATCGCAGTCCGTATTTGGTTTGTACATATACACACAGCACCGATGCCTCTGGCCGTGACCCTTTAGCCCAGCTGCAATACAAAAGCACAAAGCTCCCTTTTCATGAAACCTGCAGCTCAACACGAGTGATAAACTGCCCGAGTTGTTTCTCACAGGAAACTGAGTACTTGAGGGTTTAGAGAGGCAGAGAGAAGCAAACAAAACAACACAAAAAGAACAACGAGGACTGTACAATCCTTTGTGTCCATGCAACTTTAGCAAAAAAAAAAAAAAGGCAGAGTACTCACAGAGAACACGAGCACCTGGCCTTGTGAAGGAAAGAATCCTACTTGTTCTGGTCCATTTCGTGTTTCGCCGCTGCCATAAAAATCTCCCTCCTAGCCGGAGCTGCGGAGGCTGGCGAAGCAACCCGAGGGCCCCCGGGAAAACAGCCCCGGCACAGGCTGCCCTCGCTGCCTGTCAGGCTGGGAAACCGGCTTCTGTGTGGGGAGCAGCTGTTCCCCTCCACCTCCTCCTCCCAACCACAGCACTTCTGTACAACCACACAAAAGCAGACGGAACGCGGCTGCCTCCTCCCAGCAATCGCACAAGTGCAGACGAGCAGGACTGAAAAGCTGAGGCTGGTGGTCAGAGAGGCAGGTATTTAGTTCGCACCGTTTTCTAGTTTGAGTCGCTGCTTTTTCAAGAGTGGGAGGGGACAAGCCGAAAGCTTCTGGGTGAGGAAACAGCACATAATCCCTAACGGCAGAAACTTCCTACTCGCTGGCAATAAGCAGGACATCCCTCGTCCGACGGAGCAGGAATGCGAGGCCCGCTTTCAAAGAGGCCCAGTTACAAATGGGGCACAAAGTCACTTCAGCATGACCTGCGGGTCAGACACAGCAAGTGCGTGTAAGAGAGCCTGTGTGTGTGTGTGCTTAAGCAGGCGTAACCGCTAAACAGACGTGTGTCTAGAGAAAGTACAGCACTGCTGAAACAAGAGAAGAAAGGCAATCATTTGATATTTTTAACTTTTCATTAGTATATTAATATCTACCTTCAAGAGAGTTCTGTATTATAAGAATTTGATTTACTCTTCTTCAATAACATCTAAAAAAAATTTTTTTTAATTTATTTTACTCTTATTTACTTTCTTAATACATTATTTTTTTGTGAAGGTTTGCCATCCTAATTAATTGGGAAAGCAACTTGCTCCGCCTTTGAAATGACTTTTCTTTTCAGTTGACATCATCAAGCCCTCTTATTTTTTAACTCCGCCCTCTAACCACCCATCAGAATAGCATACTACCATTCTACTCCCATTATTGCTTACTATCACACAGTGTTTAGATGTTCTTTATCCACAGAAAATATACATATACATATTTTTATTTGCAAAGACAATACCTTGCCACTTGCCGATTTATGCATGCACTTTAGATTTTTGCATTTGGCAGACACTTTTATCCAAAACCAACTTATATTGCATTTAAGGTACACATTTCAAAAGTGAATGCATTCCCTGGGCACTGAACCGTGACCCTAGCCTTAATTGTATGAGCTACTGGAACACTATTGTATTTTGATGAGGTCATGCCATTACATTGTACCATACCACTGTTTGAAAAGAGGAATTATGCTAATTGTTTTTTTTTTAATATGTAATAAACTATTTTTTTTTTAAATGTAGGTTGTATGTAGTATATACCGTGTTGTATTCAGTATGCTAGCAGTTGATTCTGAACACAGCCACAGAAATCTTCCAAAAACAATCAATTTTCCAATGTATAAAAGTTCTAATGTTTCACAACACATTATGAAGTAAGATGGACTGCCATTTCAGGTTAACTAGGTACATAACAGACCTAGTAAAAATGTAACAGTGGAGGAAATGTGTTCAGTGGTTTTTTTGTCACCTTCTCCGGAGGTTGTTAAACTCCAGATATCAGCTGCTGTGCTGGCTGGGTCACTTGAGGAGAGGCAAGTGGAGAATGTGGAGAATTCAAATCTTGTTTAATGAGGCTGTGAGTCTTTTTAATCACGTCACCATTTCAAGTGCCTGCAGCCAAAAAAATAAAAATAAAAAATTGTTAATGTCAGATTAATTCTTATATAGCAAATAATAAAACTAGCTTTTTTATAACTCATTTTAAACAAATGACTTTGAACTTTTACCTATACGTGGTCAGCTTGGAGACAATTACTTTTTCTTATGGAGGCAAAAAAATCAACACAATCTAAAACTAACGAACAAATCAGACTCCTTAAACCACAGCATCATTTTTAAATACAAAACCATACCAGAATTAACATAAAACAGGCCTAAATAAACTTTATTAAAGGACCAAATCAGATAAGTATCTTGTATATATTGTCAAGTTACAATTGTTTAAACTACAAGAACAGATATATTCATTTCAAACCATCTGTAGAATATTAAGAGCCAGATTTACTTTCTGCTTCATTTGTTGGAGAAATAGAAACATGGGTTATTCAGACTGCAGTTTCTAGGGCAGCACTTCCTGACACAAGTACAGCTGTGGTCACTGACATGCCATCAAAACACTTCAAAGTATTTAAAATAATAATAATAAAATACCCAAATCCAAATGTGAAACTACATACGTGAAGCAAAAAAAAAAAAAAAAAAAAAAAAAAAAGAAGAATCTAATCTAACCAGAACTAACAGTCTAAATTAACTTGAATGCCTAGCATGGAAGAACTTTCTTCCAACAGGTTTTATGTTTAAAAATTGGAAATTGTGACAAAAAATAACTCCTTTATCCTTTGTCAAACACCTTCATACCAGTTTCTACACTAAAATTACATTCAGTCAAATTAGAAGTTTTGTCAAGATCCCTTGACAAATTTGCTATGATTTTTAATAGACAGCTTAAGCAAGATTCAAGCCTAGATTTATTTACAAACTAGCCCATTAGGTAGTGGTCAACTAATGTAAGTTTTTCAATGACCAATGCTGAATATTTAGAGAGCAGTGTGTCTGATATAAAAATATTTATTCTAGGAAGTACTTGTGTTAAGCTGTCAACAGAAATGGATATCAATGATGCCAATATTCTCAAAATGGACAAATATATCTAAAAGTGTGTCTCTAAATTCTCTATAGTGTCATTTGGTAAGGATCGATTGCCATTTGAAAAGAGAGGGATACAGAGAGGAAGAGAGATTGACGGCACGTCAGAGGTAAGTGAAACTCTGGAACCTGTCCAGGGCTGAAATGACCTAAGAGCTATTCATCCATCTCGTGGCATATTTCCTGTAATCAGAGAATTATGGTGATTGAAAGTGATTGGTCAGAGGCAGCACTAATGCACAATAAAACCAAATGCAGAGCTGGGAAACATGGGGACCGATCAAAAGGCCCCAACCGTGCAATCCCGTAACCAGGACAAAGATAGTGAAGAGAGATGGCCTTCCATCAGCGATGCCGCTCCAACTACTGAGGCAGAATCACTCATTTGGAGAGCCAATCAGCCTTAGAAAAAAGCTTTACGATGAGTCTAATTCATTATCGTATGATGTCACAGGGCTGCTCACCTGTGATTGGTCGCAGAAAAGGCCCATTTGTCGAAATGGGCCACTGGGGGATGCGATTGGCTGTCAGCTCCTGGTAACAGTACGGCCTGTGCGGAGACAGAGCCCAGCTTGTCTCTTATTTGTCGACTGATGGGAATCTTGGTCAGCCAGCTGCGTTTCCATGGAAGGGGCACCTTGAGAGGGTCCCGAAACCATCCCGAGCCCCCCTAACTCTCTCAACCTGACTGCCCCCATCCCAACCCATCTCGCTATAACCGCGCACCCCGCTGAGCTGCAGTGTTTGCGATAAAATCATGGTCTCTGACATCCAGATGCCAGCCGCTCGGAGAGAGCATCATTAAACGCGAAGGAAAGGATGGCTGCCAATTTCACCTCATTTCTCTCTCTCTCACTCTTTCGTTATTTTATTATTTATTTATTTTTGTCTGGAGGTGGCGTGATTTTTTTCCCGAGCTTTAGCACACTAAAGAGGCGACCAATGATTGATATTCAGTTCAAGAAGGGAAAAAAAATCTCTCGAACAAAAAATATCTCCATTGAATAGCTTTGAACAGAATGTCCTCTCTTGCTGGGTTCTCAGAGAACAGCCTCTGGCTGCCTCAAGGGACCGGGGATATTTTAGCAGCCGGTTATGCTCTGTATTCAGTCCTGGTCATGAATTTCATCGGACAATATCATTCTGAAATAAAATAATACTGTAACAGAAGAACATAAACGGTAAATCAAACACAGTGTGCTGTGCCAACCGGCCAATCACACGGGACTCAATGCAGCAAAAAAGACAATAGAGCTGCCATATTTGTTCAGTTCTCATTTTAACTGCTGATTCAGAGTCAGATCATTCAGCAAATCTTAAGGATTCTACCTAAGCAGAATTTTTAATGACAAAACACTGGATTTACAGAAATGGAGTAAAATAATACAATTGGGGTTTGTGTTGCACCTATGGCACTTCTCAAAAAACAGCATGCTGAGAAAAACTGAGATTTGAATAAATTAAAATTAAAGATTAAAACCAAGATCAATTGTTTAATTATTAATAAACAGAAGACAGGAATGATTCCAAAAACTGGAACTGAGTTAGTATTTGTGAACTTCCGGTTCCATTGTCTCAAATTCTGTGAGTTTTTGAATGGATTTTTTATTAAATGCCTGCAATAAGGTCTTTGGTTGACACAAGCTGAAGATATTGTCACACTTTATGCCATAAAATAAATCAGTAATACCCCACAAACGGCTAAATGGGACTACAGAGGCTGTCACATAAATTAAACATCATCACACCAAACAGGAAAACTATTTTACTTACTAGTCCACTTTTAAAACCTTGTTGTGTTCACACTCACGCTTTTACAAAGTATTCCAACTCAAACTTGTGATGAAAAAAAAGCTAAATAAAGTGAAATGCAGATCAGGTTGGTCATCAATGAGATTAAATATTACTAATCTGACAGCTGCAACACAGACGAAGATTTTCAGTGAATAAAGACTTTGGTGTCAGTCTGTTCATCATACAAAGCTATAACATGACTTCAGAAAAGCTTTGTGTGAAAGACATATACACTATGAATGAAATTTGTATAGAAATTATCCTTTTGTGTTCCATAAAAATGGCAACATGCATGTCCATTGTGGTACAGTTAACTATAACTAAATCTTTAGTTACAGTTATCTAAGAATAAGTCCATTAAAAATAAGTTTCGGTTTAATAAATCTGAAACAAAGCTGAAAATCTAAAACATAAATATTAAATGAAAAACTTAAACTTAAAAACTCACACTGTAAAAAATTAGTGTAATTTTAACTGTAAAATATTAATAGGTTAACAGTAATTTCCTGTACTATAGACAGGGAAAAATTGTAAAAGATCTAACCAGATATTAAGTAAAATGCTGTTAATTGTACACTTTTTACAAGTAAAAAATAACAAATCAATGTATAATTTACAGTTAAAAAATCTAAACTGACATTTCCAGAATTCCCTGCGTCACTCCACATTTGAAAATATTTTGTATTAAATATCATGTTTCAGTTTTTGTTATCAGTATAAAATGACAATTGTTGCCTTGGTTGAACTAAAATTACTAAAACTAAACAAAAACATGAATTAAAGCTATATAGAAATATTAAACAAAAAACTAAATAAAAGTTACAAAAGCACATAACAAAATTACTAAAACTAAATATAACACTGATACAGGTGTAGAACAACATGACGGTGTGTAAACTTTGGCAGCTTTCATTTTGAGCAAACTTTTAACATTTAAACAAAGTTATTCAAGCTTATAGTAATTTCTATACAAACAGGTATATAAAACAACATCCATGCAGGGTTGGGAATTGAAAATCAATTCTAATTCCAGAATTGGATACTTAAGGTGAGGATACTTGTTGTAAAATTAAAATTTCAGTTCCACCTATCAAATCCTGTGTGTGCATCTTTTTTTAGGTGGCAAAAAGGGGCTGCTAAAAGTGTATTTGTCTTTCAATCATTCATTCAAGAGATTCATTCAAAAACACTGATTCATCCAGTAATGAAACAAGTAAATCGTGAGTGAGTCATTGAATTATTCCATTCATAAATTCAATGAGATTTTGTTTAGTTTTTTCTTCAGCAT
Organism: allo-octoploid hybrid of Carassius auratus x Cyprinus carpio; assembly: GCA_024542945.1. Classification (NCBI taxonomy): domain Eukaryota; kingdom Metazoa; phylum Chordata; class Actinopteri; order Cypriniformes; species allo-octoploid hybrid of Carassius auratus x Cyprinus carpio. The sequence goes on along the minus strand of CM045026.1, from coordinate 6,658,602 downwards.
AGTGAGAGAACTACAACTTCCATTAAAAATTCTAAATTTATCCAGAATCGTGCAGCTCTATTTTGGACACAAACAGCTCTTAATCAAGCCTACAGTTTTTATGCAGCCAGCTGATTTTTGTTCATGGAATTCAGCAGCAATTAAACGTTTGGCAAAAAAAAAAGACACAGAATAAATATGTTTGATATCTAAATGTTTGACTTTTAGAATTTTTTTAACCACACTGAAATCAAAACTGGGAATCGATAAGGATTGGAATCAATAAGCAGAATCGGAATTAATAAAATTCAAACAATGGCCAACCCTACGTGCCATTCAGTAAAATGATGACAAATGGCCTCACATTATTAAAAGAAGCAGTGATTTAAACAGGTCCCTGCATTTTGCGATGTATTTGCTAATGTCTCTGTGGACCCACAGCAGATGCAGAGGGCAGCTGAGCCTTCGATTTTTGACTCGCACGGCCAACCGCGACCCCCGGGCCCGACGTGTCAGGTGTCACTGGGCGTCTAGACAGTCAGACAATGAAATATCTCCATGGAAACGGGCAGGCTGTTATCAGCGGAGTGTGACAGTCAACAGTTGGGACAGGTCATGTTTAACAGATACACCGCCTGACCTTTTGAAGAGAAACTAATAAAAAAAAATCCCCTGAAGGCATCAGAAAGCAATGATTCATTGAAGTGAAGAAGAAAGACGAGAGGACGGAAACTCAATTACAAGGTATGCAATAGTTCTGGTTGTCTGGACGTGGTTAGATAATGACACACAAGCAGATAAATCCCTTCACAGATTAAGATGGTCCCAGTAAAGCAGCTCTGCAGGAAATTCATACTGAGGAGTAATCCAAGGCTGAATGCACATATTCAGGATCAGGAGGGAACAAATGTAATAATTGAAGAATGAACTATTGAACCCATATTGGTCGACCACTATTATGAATACTGGGGGAATACGGATGCCCTGGATTAATATATTCCTAAAAAGGCAATAAGCAAAACTGCAAAATTTATAAGGTGGGAAAACATCAATTTATGAATTATTGTATGGTTGTCATTCAGATAAAAAAACATTAAAACATTATTACGTTATATAATGCTTCAGGTTATATTAATTAATGTACATTTATATGGTCATGTCTTATTAAACTTAAGCTTTAAAGGTTTTTTAAAGTCCACAACTGTGAAGAAGATTTCTCAGAAATGTTCATTTTTTTAACACAAATTTAAAAGTTAAACAAATTTATCCAATTGTGTTACCAGTAGTACAAAAAGGAAAATTCTAAAATATTTAAATAGGCTACGTTTATAAATAACTAACGTACAAACCAACATTTGGCCCAAACTAACCAGAGTGTCATGTTAATGTTTTCCTGATTCTTCAAGTGTCATCAGCATCCAAGCTTGAGATGATAACATTATTTGTGATATATATATTCGTTTTTGTTAATGTTATGATTGAGTTCGGTATTTCAGTTGTCAGTTAGGATGTTTAGTTTGAGCTGAAGTAAACAAAAGTCACTCACCTTCTTAAAAACCTTTATGTAGCCTACGTGTCAGGGCAGAAATGTCCCTCATTTGGCCTAAATATTATCCAGAAAAGATAAATGACCACTTTTTGTTGCAAGAAAATAACAAATGTCGTTAAAAATCGAAAATGTAAGACTGTTGGGAATTCAGCGGCGTTAAATCACTATACGCGCGGATTACACTGCTTCGCGCCAAACAGACGTCATGCGCAACGTCTATCACTAAATCTATGCGAATCTCACACAGTATTTAATGTATCTTTTTTTAATTGTTATTGATTGTAGTTTTTACCTGAATAATGCATGGTCAAATACTAATTTAAAATAAAAAATAATGCTACTTGATCTTAATAACACATTTAATCTTCGGTTAATTCACACGTACAGTAATGAGGTTTTTAGGCTGATTCTGGGTAATAGATTACTGTATGCAGTTAATCCACACATTAGAAGAAATTGTATTTACTGCATCAGTCATTCCATTCATTCCTCTCTGTTTAGCAAACAAGTCTTTGGTTAATCTCGTGATAAAGTGACTGCACTGCATCTCGCCATCAGTGACCTTATTTCTCTCTAAAGTGGGTCATTGGGTGCACAGCTCTGGCGGAAATCTAATACAATAAAACTGTTCCTAGAAAGCCTATGCCTGCTTGCAGTTTTTAAAGATGGCTTCTAAGAACTGCTCAAACGTATTGCACCATGATAACCAAAAGACCTATGAAAAGATAAAAACTGCATCAAACAGGAATTTACAACAGTGCAATAACAGAGTGGGTGTGGTCAACCGTGAAAAGGGCGTGGCCACGGTCATACACCCCTCCCCCAAGTCACTCACTTGTGGAGCAGTGCATTAAATCAGAGAGAAGCATGCATTTACAGTGGGTTTTGGTTTGTTTATTTGTGTCAGCTTTGTTTAATAGCCTTTAAAGTTATATGTGCTGATCAAGCTGCTTTGATCAAAAAAAAAAAAAAAAAAAGAGAAAAAAAAAAAGTCACACTTTTTGACAAAAACAAGGGTGTATGTACAATGGTAATGCTGAGTGCGTCCATTCAGGAATTTCCACCAGTGTGAATGCTAAACTTTCAGTTCTAGTTGATGCTTGGCATCAAATCCCCCTTGAAGCTAACAATGCAAATTCACTCTGCACATTGTACTAGGAATACACAACGATGGACTGTGAAAGACAGATTCAGTATAGTACTGTGTTCTTATCAGTTTTCTTTGGGAAAGCAGTAGTGTTTGTGCCTTTTTACTCAATACCTGGCTTTTTCTATATCTACGAAACTTCTTATGGAAAACCAAACTCAGGAAGAGTCTTAAAAGGATTCAGATGCAGTCAAATCTATCTGAGTCTATGGGGAAAACATACTCCCTTCTCTTTGAGATACCCAAAGTAGCACAGCACAGTTTCATTCAATGCGAAGTTCAATAAAGATTAGGAACATTTAAAAAAATATGTATCTGGCCTAAAAGAGCCATAAATAAAACTTTATTCTCTCAATGTATTAACAAGCCACAGTATGTCCCATGGCTGCCAACCACAGCACTTAAAACTTGTGTTAAAGTCCCAGTCGTCAGGTCCGCAGACCTGTCCGAGATCCTCCAGCTTTTTGACTCACCGTCCTTAGAAAAAACAAAACAATGCAGTAACACTGTAACTGAGGGCAGCGCAGCAGGTTGACCCGCTTCTTACGTGAAAGGGGAAGATGAGGGAAAATAAAACAAAATATTGAAATTAATCCTCAACCTCGTTTCACAAAGCTAAAGCTGCATGCGCCAATGTCTAAAGCACCAACATGATACCATTCTTGGCTTTGAAGGGATAGTTCACTTGAAAATTATAATTCAGCCTCATTTCTTTACCCTCAAGTAGTTTAGAGCCCATATAACTTTCTTCTTTCCAACCACAGTCGTCTCTGGTCCCAGCAGCTTGAACATTCCGCTAGACATCTCCTTTTCATATGGGCTTGGAACAACACGAGGTAAACAAATGATGACTAAACTTTTATTTTTGAGTGAACTCTCCGTCTAATGCTTCTTTGTCTCTGTTCAGTTTCACACCATTCTTGCTGTTGCATTAGCTTTAAAATAGAACAGAATCCTCAAAATAATATTAATAATACCGATAAAGATAAAGTAAAAAATCTCTAGCAGCAAAAGAGAAGGAAAGGTTGGTAGGTTTGGGAAAGCCCTGCTTTAAGGAAGGCATGTGTTAGTTGAGAGGAGATGAAATCTGCGCAGCTCATCTGCCATCTGCGGGGGTTCGACTCAGGGTGAGTGACGTCATGACCCGGCCGTAACGCTCGCACAGCTCCAGCGTGGAGTATGAAGGTAGTTTGGGAGGGTCATGAAAGCTTTTGATCTCGGTTGAGCAGTCGAGCAGCTTGGGCAGGAAGTCGGTCAGCTTCTCCTGGAGATTAGCTGGAGAAGAAAAAGACAAGTTTGCGATGGAAAAATTATCTATTAACTGGAAAGTGGTTGACAAAGAAGGTTGAAGTCAATTGCGAGAGTAGTAGTGCAGTTTAGGGAATACGCTCACAAAAACATGATGTAGTCTCTGAGAAAATGACAAGGAAAATAGTTCCAAATAAAGCCACATCAGAACCGTTGCAACACGAAACAGTACTTTCCTGAATAAATCCGTAAAGGATTTGTTTGAGTGATTCAATGATTTATTCATAAAGACAGTGGCTGCATCCAAAATTGCATACTCTTTCAGTAGGTACTTCTTTTGAATAAGTAATTTCTTTACAAGAATGTGCTATATAGTATAATTGCACTACATTCTTCATGTTCTCAACGTCATGTGACCTACTAGAGTCAGTTGCTGCTTCACTGCCATTCACAAAATCCTCTCCAATGGCCTCATGGGATAGTAAAGTATGCACTTAATGTGCACTATTGAATCTTGGTGGAAGAGGTAAGAAATCAGAGTGGGTGGGTGGCCTACTCTTCCATGATTACTGTGAATTGTGACATACGTCTCTTTCACATTCTGTTTTTTGCCTACTATATAGTAAGGAAGTATGCGATTTTAGATGCAGCCAGTTACTTGCTTTAGCTACATTCACGTCATGTCGTAATTACCGTGATTACGAGATACCAACTTGTAAAATGCGTACACGTCCTCATAGAACTCGTAATTACAACTTGAGAACTGGGAATTTTCTGAGAGCTACAACGTGTACCACCTGACCACGTCAGATTCATTAGGTGCTATGTTTAGGCATTGATAGTGCCACAGTTCCAAGTCCAAGGGTGTGAACAGCTTTAAGTAGAACATCACATGAAAATTATAGTAATTATGACATGGCATAAATGCAGAATTTGTTACTTAATGAATCTGCTGTTTTGAATAAATTGTTTGAATGAACTAATCAGTGACCACCTACTGTCAATTTTAGTGTCAAGAATTTCATTTTTAAAATCATTCCATACTATATATAAAAAAGAGTTTTTAAAACAATCTTATAATATTATTTATGCAATTGCATGTACAGTGTAAATGCATTTATCCCACCTATGAGGTACAGTAAAGTCTGTGCAAATAAACCTAAATGCCACTTCTGATGCAGTTTCTGTGTCAAATGGTTTAATTTGATTGGTAACAGCCCTATAGTCTCTTATTACTCTAATTGTATTTACTGATTAAAGACAAGAATTTGACATACAGTAATAGATGACACATACATATGAGGTTAGAAAAATAAATTAAACTCACATTGAACACTATCATCCAGAAAACTTTCAGAATTGTTGTTTTTGAACTTAGCTTTAACACTGAATTTGTTTTCTAAATGGAGAACCGAGCCGATTGTGACCCTGTGAATAAAATTAAAATTCCCACCCCTAAGACTTACGTTCCATTTCCTGGCCCAGGTATGAGCACCATCGGTTCCTCATGTCTTCGACAGCCACCATGTCTTTCTCCTCCATCTCATCCACCAGCAGCAGTGGAATACACGCCACCACCAGCTCGTTCATGATGCTCAGACCAGCGTTCACTTTAGTCTCCTCGCCTGTCTCAAAGAGGGCAGCCGCGTGTTCATTCACCTTCTGCGAGACACACAAAAAAGAGCCCACAAAAATCAATACACAGAAACATCCTCCACATCTGAGAATGTTTTTATTGACGCAAAAAGCTGATGTTCTTTGCTATGCAATTAAACACTCTCAAACTTTGAATGCGGCAGGTAAACTCTCTAACCCCTTTCGCCACTCTGGAATGAGCAACAAGCTAGAATGCGAAAAAGAAAAAAACATTGCAGCACATTAGCTATGTCAATGTTAGCAGTATTTTCAATTAAAGTGAGCAGAGGGTAAACAGCACAGCTTGAGATGAAGTCTAGTCCTCTGCAGTGCTCGCAAAAGGTGAAACAAGGACAACGACGTGCTTTCCGCTAATGTGTTTACACACTGAGCCCAGTACGCTTCCTACTCCAGGACTTATGATTATATTATGAGCACAATGGCCGTGTGGGGGTCACCGGGTACATAGATGGGGAGAACGGCAGTGAATTGCAAAGTCAAAGCAAATGTTTTTTACAGTTGATATACAACAGCAACAAATATAAGCTTCAACTTTCAGCTTTTAAATCTAAGTGAATCCAAATGCCATAAAAGAATGAAAAACGCTCTTCCCGCAAGCGAAACTTTGACAGGAAATGAAAAAGGCATTTTGGACTTGACAGATAAAATGTTTATTCAAATTGTATTTGCAAAACCACATATATGCAAACTATTGCCCTTAATGCACTCTGTACTGAAATGCTAACCAGATTTGTTCCAGTCACTGGTGTTAGAAACAATGTTTACAGGAAAGTGTGTGCATTGGCACAAATAATACTGATCTGAGAGCTGTTAGGAGCACAGTTTGAGCTGGTCGTAGATCCGGGTTAAGAGGAGGTGGTTGATTCACTTACTAGCAAGCATTCTCTGCGGTAATGTGCGATCAGCTCCTCATCGTGGCCTCTGTATGGCCCTTTTGCCAGGAGCTCTTTGTTGTATTGATAGGCGTAGATCAGGTACATCAATGACTCCACGTAACTGCAATAAAATAAATGAAAAGAGCATATTAATATGGATTTTTAATATATATAGTTTTTTTTGCAATCCTAATAAAGCATAAGGAAATTAGTAAAAGGCTACAAGATAAATGTTTCTTGACTATTGCAACTTTTAGGTTTTAGTTCTGCTTCGAGCAGATTAAGCAGAATATGCTGCCATCTAGTGGTGATATTACAGAAAAGGATTCTGGTAAGGGCTGTTTCCTCCATTTCATCTGTTTCGATTAACAGAATGTCCATCTTAAATGAAAAAGAAAATTCAAGAATTAAAAGACAAAAGCTTCACCTTTTCTTTAAGAATAATTCCAGGCCGATCAACAGGAACACTGTCGTGTCACGAAATTTCCTGTAATCCTGATGCCACATCTGTGCCAGAAGAAGTAGCATAAGATTATTTTTAAATGACAAAGTACAATTAAAAATAAACTAGTGAGAACATGCAAACTGCTTCCTTATTCACAACACTGCATGAATTCACCACCCCTGTTGTACCGCATTTTAGGAAATCTAGGTCATTGCTTTAGTTTTTTGTGTGCTAAAAGAAATACAATCTCCTGAAAAAGATAGCAATATTTATTTATACCTTTTGGATAGGTTAATCTATCCAAGTGTGTGTGTGAGTATATATATATATATATATATATATATATATATATATATATATATATTAGTGCTGTCAAACAATTAATCGCGATTAATTACATCCGAAATAAGTTTTTGTTTACATAATATATGTGTGTGCAGTGAGTACATTTATTATGTATATATAAATACATACATATACAGTATATATTTAAAAAAAAATTATATGTATATATTTATATTCATATAATTTATATTACATATAAATATACTTGAAATATAAACATAACTTATTTTTCTTAAATATATACATGCATGTGTGTGCATTTGTATAACAAAATAACATACGTATTGTCCGCACACTGATATAACTGCTCCATAGGAAATATTTATTGCATGGTGGGCCCCAGGGCTCCAGAAGCGAGAGCCTGCCAGGGGCTCGCCTCCCTGCCTCACCGGTTAAGTGAGGAAATTATTATACTTCGCTCACCTCATATTCCTCCATGTTCACCTCGTCAGGCTTAATAAGCTCCAGTTTAGCACGTGCCACCTTCATGATGCTCTTACACCTGCAGGGAAGAACAGGGCCGCCACATTAGAGCTCAGGCGTGACTCATGAGATGCTCTCAGGAACGAGCTGTGTCCTCTGGCTATGAATCATACTTTATTACCCAAAACAAAATGGAAAGAGAGCGTCGCATCTGGGGCCGCGCGCACATCAATCTAATTACCTCGCTCAAAATAGAGGAGAAAGAAATCAATTTGCTTATGAATATGGATCACGTTCTTCACCGGAGCGTGCAGTCTGCTCTGGAGGCACTCGAGACTGCATAGCGAGACAAAAGCCTTTTGGGCACGCAGACAGGAAGCTATTTGGTAACACAATGATCAGAAAAAGCAGCGACTGCTGTGACGAGCTGATAATCACTGTCTGTGTCAGTCTGGGAGGCTCGAGACAGAACTGGCCTTTGGAAGAGGGTTCACTACTTCTAAAATCAATCAGTTATCAGTGAGGCGGTCCTGTCAAGATACAGCATTGTGTGACGCTTGTCTTTTATATTTGTCAATTTGAGGCTCAACTAACTGTATAATACAATCGCCATTCATAAGTGAAGTTAAAGTTCATTTCAGAGCCAAACTTGTTAGAAAGCTTGTTAAAAAAATACAGTGGTCCCAAGCATTTGGACACTTAAAGATATTTAAAAAAAATAAATTACTATACGTTAGGAATGGGTCACGATTTTCGAATATTCGATTAGTGGATTTAATTATAGAATATCGAATAGGCTGTGCGATTATAGTCTTTAAAAATTTCCGTGCAGATCACAAACACCCCCGACTGGGTTAGAGGTGTGGCTGAATCAGTATTCAAAAAAGGCACAGAAAACAAATAAGCTCTACGGGGCCACTAAAGGGACATGATTAGCTGCTTGCTAGCAGTAGCCTGTTACATTACAGTACATTTCACTTACCACATAAACAGAGTAAGGAGATATGACTGATAGGATGATGGTGAATGACTTGCAGATCCCGAGCAGCACTGACAAACATCTAATCTTGTAAAATGTGTGATAGGTACTGCAGAGTGCTGCCGGTACGTGTGATCGCGAATCTTGAAAAGTGAAAGTAAAAAACAAGCGCGCATTCAAAAGCGATTTCAGTGCTCCCATATTAATAATGGCTCCCTGATTCCTGCGGTTTATATACAGTATAAATGCCCAATGATATAATTGCGACAGAAGATATTGAATTAACACATATTTTTCCTCCCATCTCGTATATATTCCCTTTAGGGGTTCCATTTTATTTAAATAGAAATATTTTGGCCTTATGAGCAGTTGATTTTTGCTAATCGACGGAATGTTATGTTAATAATTGCCGTCATTCAGTTATGTTTATTATATTAATACGTTTCAGCACGTTACAGTCATTATATGGCATGAGTTAAGGTAGGTAACTTTCTAAATTTAACAAATTATCATACAGATTAAAAGTATGAATACTGTCTTTCTCCCCCTCTCTCTGTTTATGGGTGTTTGTGCGTGCATGTGGGGGAGGGGTGCGATTTTCAAATAATAATCGAATAATAACCAGCGATTTATGAATATTCTTTTTGCTTGGAATGCCAATCCCTACTATTTGTTTGTAAAAAAAAATAAAAAAAATAAAAATCAAGCTTTTGACCATTGAATTTCATGATTTTTGAAGATGTTTTTTACTGTATTTTTTAAACATTTTATAAAGAATGAAGAGCAATTTCTAGCTGATGAAATATTTTAAAGTGAAGCATAACTAGAAAAAAAATCTCAGTAAGTCATGATTTTTTTTTAATTAATGTGATTTTATTAATTTCCATAAATTTTACATGCCTAAAAATCTCATTTTAAAATTGCCAAATGTTTACAGGCTTTCTGTGATGGGAATCCTGTAAAATTAATGCAACTAAGCATAATATTATATAATGACATTTATACAAGTGTCTTCAAATAAAAAAATATTAAAAAAAGACACTGTAGTTTTGTGTTGTGTGTATAGAATCCTTATGAAGTAAAAACTTAATGATTTTTAAATAAAAAAACGTACTACAAAGCAGTAATTTTAATAAGATTCATATGACTCATACCTCTCATCAAAGCCAAGGTTTCTGTCGGCAAACTGCATGAGCAGAGTTCTCTCCACAATCTTTTTGGGCGCCTGGTTGTGAATGAAGTAAACAATGATGTGCAGCAATCGGTAGTCCCTCTCGGGGGGCGTGTCCTCCTGAGCAAATCTCAGTAAACGAGTGTACTCTACTTTCATCGCCTGTTAGAGATAAAAAGAAGTCGAGAGACAGTGGGAAAGAAATAAAAAGAGTTAGAGATATGCAGAGATGGATGTGTTTATTTAAAAAAGCACATGAGCAAGAAAATAATTGAATCTTTCCATCGACACAAGAAGATACAAAAAAGTAATGACTGATTTGGTGCATGTGGTTGTAATGTATGTGACTCAAACTTCTTTAGTTGTAGAAATAACAGCCTGCGTGCAGAGTGAAAATACACAGCTGGACAACAAGTGAAGGCACAAATCAGAGGCCTATTGAGATCTGCCAATGAAACAATTAAGTTTAAATTTATTTGTTAATAGGAGCAATGTACATTAAAGGTAGGGTATGTTTTTTTTTCAGAAACGCTTTAGAAAACTGAGTCGGGCCGGGTACTAAAACAAACTTGTAGCCAATTAGCCGTAAGGGGTGTGTCTACTTATGATGCGGAGGAGAGAGTGCTTAATGCACAGGACAGACATTAGCTGAGCCGAGCGATGACAAAAGATAGAGAAGGTGGATAAAAAACAAAAGAGGAGAATTTCTGCGGAACAAAAGAAGGCTTACAATAAGGCAAGAAGTAGGACCCATGTAAAGGTCCAGCGCAGGAGAGAACTCAAGGAGCAGGAAGGCCTGCAATCAGATGCCGAGGTTGCTTTGTTTTTTCTTGATAGGTGAGTAACATTGGTTTTGCTTTGTTTCACAGAACTAATATATGCTGGCTTTTGCTTGAATATGTGTCATAATTGTTGCCTGGGTTGCATACGTATGTGTGAGGGTGGAGCTATCAAAATAGGTGCGAGACCCTTTTAGGGTAGGGGCGTGTTTGTTTTGGTGATTTGAAATATCAACATTGGCTACCAGAAATCACTTACCCCACCTTTAATTAACATGACTGTAAAGTGCCACAATTAGCCGAAAGGCTATTTTTTCAATCTGTAGACCCTTGATAAAATTTAAAAAAGTCACCCTCTGTCCAATAGACAACAGACAATTCTGTTTTAAATGGAGTCATCTTTAAAATTTTAATTAGCACTCAACTTCATTGTTTCCCATACATTGATTTATTTGTGGCGGCCTGCCACAATATCAATACTGACTGCCACAAATAGATTTTCCAAAATGCTTTGACTTCGTTGAATATACGTGAGCTCTGCACGTTTCAAAGTCGAAATGCGACTAGGATGTTTTTATATGAATATATCTTTGAAGGGCACTGACTGTCTTTAAAAAAGTTTCGATGTCATTTTCATTTAATCCTTCCTATAATGCCCGAAAAAAAGTATCATTTATGAGCAGAGTGCTGCTTTGATTACAGCCATTACTGGGGAAACCACTATTTCTGCTCCTAAAGCACCTCCCGCTGGCAGAGAATAAATGTGCATTTTCAATAATCCTGTTTGCTGTTTAATATATAGCCTATATTTCCCCTGGGGAAGTCCCGCCACAACTTTGTCTGCTATGTTGTGTGATGTACACAATACTGCACAGCCAAAGATACCCAAACCAATGCTAGTTTAAAAAAAAAAAAAAAACTTTTACAACACACAGCAGCAATTACATTCAGCTGACAGCAGATGGTGACAAAGTAAACCAATACTAAAAAACTACTGCGGTACCTCAAGATCGTCATTTTTGAACAGTTTCAATACCTGATCTAAACAGCAAAGAGGGAATTATATATATAAAACATTACATAAAAATATTTAATTTAATCACCAACACCTACAAATTATTTTACTAATTAATATTTACTTTTTTCACTATAAGCAGAACAGAATGCCTATCACCTACAATAAATAAATAAATACGAATAACTGACATTGAATTTTATATTGACAGCACTAATATAATTTCATCACTATTGATACCAAAGAACTGGAGGCTGATATCGATCCAACCTTAGGTGTGAGAAAAACCTACACACAGTAGAAAATGAATAATTATAATAAATAAAGAACCCTATCAGCATAATAAAACAGGATGCAGAGGGTTTTTCCATAGCCTGCAGTATAAAAAGTGAGCTCACAGAGATAATGAGATGCTCAGGGAGGGGGTGTGGTCAATGAACTAATGAGATGCACAGGGGGTGTGGCATGCAGCAGGTCATGTACCTTGAAGAACGCTGCTTCAGGCCCACACTTGTCATAAACACTCCTGGATTTGCCAATGGCCATTATGATACCCTGCATGTTTGGGGTCATCATCGCCTGCCCAAGGAGGGAAGGATATTACTACACCAGCCACGCCTCCAAAACTCTCATTGGCCAGTCTGCATGCCAATCACACCACAGCTCAGCCACCAGTGAACGAACTCAAGCCAACCCATTGAAGTAAACGAATTAGCTTAGAACAGAAAAGCTAATTCGACGTCAAGCATTGAAGATGATTAAACATTCAAAACAGGATCGTCATGCAGGTTAATGTGTCTTCTGCTTCGTTAAATAAGTAATGAACACCATAGTTAGCTGTGTAGATGGTAAATTAAAGTGAAAATAAATAACACAATGATCTGAAGCCTGCGCTACATGCTTCATGAAGGAAAAGAAAGAAAAGACAGGCAAAACAGGACGTTTCCTCTTTTGTAATGTTTTACCGGGGGCACCGTTAGTAGTTTGGGAGTCCACTGGGAGTAACTTGCATATAATGTTAATCTGAAATGGGTTTGGCATGTCAGAGCAAGTTGTGAAAAGGATGCTGGCTGCACGCTCATGACGGAACTCTTTTTTTTGGGACTCTACCTCATCATCATAACCTCCCTCCTTCGACTGAATGACGAAGGTTCCTACATTAGGAATGGCCACCTCCACCACCCGCTGAGGTGCGGGCGGAGAGGAGGCAGAGTCGTCCTGCTCAGGGTCAAGGGGAGGACAGGGGTCAGAGGTCACCTCGCTGTCGGGATGTGATGACGGAGACTAAGAGAGACAGAAAGAGAGAGAAAAAAAAGCTCTCCGAAAAAGAAAGTGGGCCAGAAGTACTGAGAGAGCATCTAATCCAGTTTCTTTTTTATTTATTATTTTTACCACCATTATTAATCTCAGTGAGATCATGGAAACAAGCTGTCCTGTTTTTATGAACCAGATTTGGTACTTTAAAGCTAAAGTGTGTTAAGTGTTATCTGCCACTAGCATCACCAATTTCAATTGGGATAATGTTTCTGATTGGCTGAACAAACAAATAGCTCCGCCCCAAACCTTTTAGATTTTTCAGGGAAATCAAACTATTGCTACTCTCATTTTGACTTTTCTGAAATGAGACTAGCTTGATGACTGATGACAAATGCAGCCTCCGAGACAGTTTATGAATGACTTATAGATGTCTTTTTATATTAAACTGGGATAGGAGAAACTACATTGCTACAAATGTCTATGTGCTCTTTTAATTAATATATATTAATTATAATTATTAATAATGAACTACAAATGAATTGCCGAACACAACACATAAAATTATTTGACAAATTATGGTTTTCTCCACTTAATATGGAATGTTTCACCTAAAGAAAAACAAATTTTAAAATATTTTAATTAAAGTTTTAAATAACATTTTGACGAATTACAATTTAATTGTCAAACCCAACACATACAAGTTACTGTACAACATACTATTTTGCTTTCTTTCCTTAAACAGAACTCAATCTGTTTCACAAAAAATTAAATATATTTAATTGAAATTTTATTGAACATATTTTATTATAATTACTGATTAATTCCAAACGAGTTGCAAAACTCTACACATACAAATTGTTTTACAAATTACTATTTTGTTTTCTCTATTTAAACATAATTAAATGTCACCTACAAGAATATAAATGTTTACATTTAATTATTCATGAATTACAAATGAATTGCTGAACACAATACATAAATAATTTGAAAAATTAAAATGTCTTTTTCTCCTTAAAAACTGAATGTATATTACCCACAAAAATACATTACAAATTATTTACATTGAATTATACAAATTGACATTTCATCAGTATCAGTACTGAAATATTGGAGGCTGGTGTCAATCCAATCTTAATTGTCAGCAAAACCCACAGAACTTCATCAGCTAAAGCTACATGCGCTTCTCTATCTACAGTAAATAATGAGTAATATAATGAATGAAGAACCTTATTTGCATAATAAGAAAATTACTGCATGATTATTTTTTTTAAAAATTACACATAATTCTAATGGATGAAGCAAAGCAAAAATGCAACACAACATGGATAAAGAGCTTTTTTCTATATTTTAGGGATTAGAACCAAATACCCAGAGTCCAGTGTTTATAAGACAGATGGAAAAAGCATGAACAGTATGAGATGAAAACTAACACAAATTTCACATCCTACAAAAGAAACACACACACTTTAAACCTACTGGCATTTCTTCTCATTTGTAGACATGAATTTGCCCAACATCCAACTACAGAACAGCAGAACTTTCTAAAGGCACCCTTTAAAGAGTGTTTTTCGGTCTCCGGAACTGTCTGAAGGACTCAGACCTTGTACATCATGTGTTTATGTATGTCTTACTGTGTTGAGCAGGACTTCTGGACTCTTCTCATCATGCTCGGCTGCGGCTTTGCTGATGGCTCTCTCTGTGTCCTCCTGCAGGTGTTTGGAGTCTCCGGTGGGCGACTGCTGCTCCATGTACTCTGGGTCATGCTGAGGGGCTGCTGAGGGAGCAGAGAATGAGTTCAGGACAGTTGTTTCAGATGGTATGGCCACAGATTCAGACATGTGAAAGGCTCACCTGTGTTGTCTGGAGGGCAGGGTTCAGTGCTCATGGGCTGGGGGGCCACACTGGCGGCGGCCAGAGCCAGTTTCTCCTGCTGGAGTTTGCGCGCCTGTAGAGCGTCCCACTCCTCCATCTCCCTCTCAAAGAGCTTGTTATCTGCCTCTACATACTCCTTCAGATCAGGAGGGAGCTTGTCCAAGCCGCTGAGCATCTGCCCTGTCTCTTTATCAAACTCCTCTGAGATACACAAAAGCATGGAGTCAGCATTTCACACACACATGGAGTTAAATGAGAACGTATCTTACCTGCTTTTTTTTTTTTTAATTAAGCCAAATATGATTTTGACAAACAACCAATTGAAACCAATTCCTACACCTTAAAAACACTTTAATTTTAACACTTAAACACTGCTTCTTTAAAAACAATCTCAATGGGACAATTTGTACTCAAAATACAAATAAATAAACTATTGAAGACTTGGAGTGTCCCTTAAAAATAAGGAATCAATTTATTAATTAAAAAGTAAAAATGTAAATAAATCTTAAAGTTAGTTAAAATTGACTTAAAACATTTTAAATCATATTTGTAACAATAAAATGATATATTATTAAAATATTTTGTGCCTTAAATTGCATTTTTAATATTTAATTTTTAAAATAATAAATTTATTAATTAAAAACACTATTTCAGACATAATTATTTTGCAATTTTAAAAGTTACTTATTTACATTTTGATTTTTAAATTAATAAATTGATCACCAATTCCATTTTATCTCTGAATAGAAAGTTGAAGACATTAGATTTCACTACTCAGCTCATTAGCTGTGTTGATAATTAATAAGACACTGCTTAATGAGGAAATCTGCATATGCAGATTAGGTTACCTTCAATAAGGAAGGGTTTTTTATCATCAATGTACATGAGGCAATATGCGCTGGCATTGCGATATCCACCGAACGAGTCTCGCACCAGCTCCTCCCAGGATGACTTTGTCACTGAAATGTCATTATATTTCATCCATCGCTGTTGATGTGGATCGAAGATGTACGCCCAATAGTGACCTGCATTAGCCTGACCCTCATGGACCAAAACAGCATGCAGCCGGTACGGCGCCTGAAACGCATCATCATGAACAAGATGAACTCGTTTTGGGGTCATTTCTGAAACAATGTGAAAAATCCAAAAGCTTCTCACCTGCATCATGGACTTGTCAGAATACATAAGCTCGATGGTTCTGTGGATTCTGGATATACTGGCCTGCAGATCTGACACACACCAGACAGAAACATGTAAATGTACAAAGCCCAAAGCAACAGGAAAGAGAAGCTGGGCTGTATAAGTATAAGCATATGTCTGCATGCATGCGTATTTGTACCCCTGGTGTCGTTCTCCACCTCGCTCCTCCAGCGGTGCAGACAGCCCTCCAGCACCCGCAGCTCCTCCTCTGTGATGTGTCGTGGGGCGGGGTGCATGGGTAGATCTGGCGGCACACGAGACTGAGTGAACGGTTTATGGATCGAAACTCTTTGCTGCTGTTGTTGCTGTTGCTGGGCCTGTGGACCAGAGCCGGAGCACTCGGGTGGGACAGATGCATCCGGCTGCTCCCCTGTGCTGTAGTCCATGCACAAAAACACTTTAATCTCTCATAAATGCATTGCATTAGCAAAAAAAAAAAGCTATTATAAATAAATTTTCAGTTTTGAGACAGGTGAAAAAAAAACCTTGCCTTGCTGGAGGTGGCAGCAGTGCAGTCGTGGCACCAGGTGGTGCTGTTGTATCAATGTCCTCCACAGGCGATGTACACACAGGCTTGCTGGACGCAAACTCCATGGCGTACTGGAGAACATCAGCTAGAGGAAACCGCTTGGGCCCTGAGCCATAGCTCAGATACCTGTCACAGAGAGAATTTTAGGAAAAATGGATCACAAATGAGCAAAAGGGTTAGTTTTCTATGGTCCGACAGCAGACAAATATGAAACATTTAGTCAGTCTGTACCCTATTACTCATGAAAAATACAGTCACAACTCAGCATGTGACTTTCATATTTTAATTAACAATCTAAAAGCTTCTTTCATGTTGAAAGGTAAGATTTTCCTGCTATGCAAGTTAACAGCAAGTTATCTCTAGATCAGGGCAGAGGCTAAATAGAGTTAACAAACCTCTCCAGTCGCTGCTGAAGAACAGTCAGGTGCTCCTTTAGTCTTCTGATCTCCTCTCGTTTTATCCGCGTGATGTCTCTGTTCCTGTCCATGTACCTGGAATCAATTGCAGACATAAGTATTTTGCACTGCATATACATGATTCCTTTATCAAATACTAAGGATTAAGAAACAACTTGAAACAAACCAAAACAAAAAACGTTCAAGTCCACTTTAAAGTACAGGTACAAGCAAAGACTTTTTACTCTGTTCACAGAAAATGTAAAATGCAAATATTACAATGACACCATTTATGTTGGTTGGATTACCACTGGGAAAAGATTCATGACAGTGTGAGATTTTCCCACATCTTACAAAATATTCAAAAACACAGACAAAAATAATTGTAAAAACATTTACATACATATAAAAAAAATACAAATATCTAGAAAGTATAAAGATTAAAAAAAGAGATAACACTAACCTGTCCATGTACAGCATGGAGGGGAACTCTAGCTTGTTGTGAATCTTCTCAGGTCGGCCTAAGGTTTGATTAAACTCAAACCTTGACAGTTCAAAGGTCAAAACTGGTGGGAGTTCTGTGAACCAGTGCTGAAAAAATAAAAAAAAACAAAAAAAAAAAAAAAACACACAAACACAAAAAATTTGTATATAAGATCACTAAAGCCAAATGTCTTCTCTGCCCATATATGACATCAATGAAAGTGAGAAAATTACTTTAAAGTCTTTAGATGAATTTGATACAAATTTTCACACTCCATTTTCTCTGAATCTACAATTTTCTTGCCATTTCTGAAAACGATTGACTTTCCAGAAATCTGTGTTTAGTAGTATTTTAACTCCAGCATGCTCCAAGAAAAGCCCATCCATGTGACCCATCCCAGCTCCGCCTCTCATGCTGACAGCTGGAATGAACACCGGTGACCTGATCACATTCTGAGCACTGAGAGAGAGACAGTGTACTGGGATTTCATGAACATTCCGGCCCATTGGTGCCCAGAATAATGTACACCAGAGAATCTCCTTCTTTCTTTGCACTATGCTGAAGTAATTAGAAGGAAGCAGCTGCAAAGGGATCTGCCCAGGGCAGCACTGATGACTGAAAAGCCATTATGTAACATCTTGGTCAGAGGTCACATGTTTTCTTTTTCTTCACCTCAAAGATTGATTGGACAGCAAACAGAAGGGATATCTTTGAAAAAGGAAGGAATAGAAAAAAAGAGACAACCCCTGTATCTACAAACCTCTTGCCCTGATTTGGCGGAGTTCTCGGCAGAATGCAAAGACTCGATCTCTCCCTCTATCATGGCTGCCTCTAAACACTCGTGCAGATCTTTGAAGCCGTTCACCTGGAGAGGGTACTGCCCAAACATCTCTGTGTTCTCAAATTTCTTTCCTGTAAAAACGCACAAGCTCACATCATGGTCTTTAAATATGCTCTGCAACGTGCTCTGCATAATGATAATCTTATGAGTGTAATCTCTTTATTTAGCGGCCACCATATGGATACAGCACTGTGAAAGTGTCATGCCCAAGAAAAAAAATATCCAAACAAACATGCCAATTTGTTTTGGTTTTGGCCAGAAATGCTTTATGCAGTACACAAACGGAAATATGAGATAACTAAATGCTCCCGTCATGCACACTTTACTTGAATTACATTTGTTATTATTTTGGGTATATTATTCAAAGTTGAATTTTCAGCAGCAATTACTCCAGTCTTTATTGTCACATGATCCCTTAGAAATCATACAGATATGCTCATTTGGTGCTTAAAAAACCATTTCTTAATATGATCAGTGCTGCAGTTGTGCAGATTAATATTTTTGTGGACACCGTGATTTTTTTCATTTAAAATTAAAATCTTTTGTAACATTACAAATGTCATTGCTTGATCCATTTAATGCATCTTTGCTGACTACAATTACTATTTTTTAAAGTCTTTCTGACCCTACACTTACTCTATGAACATCAATGTGCTTATTAATTGACTACTTCTGCATTTTTAACTAATTGTTTGTGAGGTTTTACTAGATTTACAGGAATATTTTGATACATTTAATACTCAAAAATGAACGAGGCAAGTGCACATGCAGGAACTCTTAAGATTCTAACATCTTGCCAAGGTAAAATGTTCACCGACTAAACTGTCTGTATGTTACCAGCTATGATCAGTAGCTGGTCCACTCACACATCAGCAACCATTACTTCCTTTTAGAACTTCTTTTCATTAACTAGGAGAGAAGACTCATACAGCCAATGAATATTCACCTTCCAGGACACCCACAGCCAGGAAACGTCCATAAAACAGGTCAACCATCGGGTTCTTCGGCTTCTCTCCCTCTCTGTGTAGAACAAGAGCAAACATGGAGTCATATGGTGCTGGAAATGTTCTGAACTAGAGAAATCGGTGTCCTTTGGCTGTAGGAGTCACATGAGGACTGTCTTCAGTGGGTATTTAATGGTGCTAATTGAAGTCAAAAAGGTTAATGTACCACATTAATCATAATTAAAGTCTGTCCAGCTGAATTTGTGGTGCGGTCATACATCATTCTGACTGATATGACAGAGGAACACAGAGATACTGTGGAGAGCGTCATCAGATATTCTGGTGGGACGTATATGGACTTACCTGTCCTCCTCTGCCTTTATCTGAAATGCGTCTTCTAGCCAGTCCAAGAGTTTATGGGTGAACTCACTCACATCCTGCTGTACAAACACACCAATTCAAATCCTGAACAAATGCATTCTTGTTTTAACTGGACCTAGTTGGTCCGAGAAAATAACAAATTTGCCCTTGTCTGTGCTCTCACTAAGTGCAAATGTGGCACTAAAGAGTGCCCAAAATAAAAGCATCACATGTACCATATTAATCAAAAGGTCGGGTTATCTATGATGCTAAGAGTGTATAAAACAGATTGACCCTTGGCACAAATATTGAGAGCTCAATAAGTGTACCTACTTTTGCAGCATTTTTGTTTCTCCCTGAAGCCCACTTATGAGTCTACTTTTTATATTGCACCAAAAGTGTCATCATTTCATTTTACTTCACAATTTTACCCATTCAGTGATCTTTGGAATGAAACACTTTTTTTGTTACTACTGTAAGATCTCTAAGACTTTAAGGTGTACTGTACCTTTAAGACTATATACTGTATGTAAATGACAGAAACTTACCTGCTGAGATTCACTGGACTTAAAGGCATCCTTGAGGATCTCCACAGCCCTGGACGGGTCCACATACTTTCTCTTGGAACCCACCAACAAAGAGAAAAGGCACCTCAGCTCCTGCATGAAAGGCAGGTTCCTGTGCTCCTATGGAAATGCAAATGGAGAACAAATTAAAACCTTAATAACACATGAAGTGTTCCTGTAGCTCAAACAGCAGAGCATCGCACCAGCAACATCAAGGTCATGCGTTTGATTCCCAAGGAGTACATAACTGACATAAAATGTCAGCCAAATGTATAAAAATTTAATATGTATCACTGGTTTTGGGGAGTTGTATGTTAACTTAACATTGATATTGTTAACATACAATGATGGTAAATAGTTAAGTGGAACTGGATGATTAGAGTTGATTAGTTAGGTCTGTCAGCTCTCAAATAAGGATATCTATGCCTTACAACAATCTCAAAGTCATACAGGGGTCAGAAACCTACACCAGATCACATCATCCTTATTTTTTTCTTCAGAGGACACTTTTAATTGATTAGTTGCTTAAAGCAGATGAAACGAACGAGCAATAAAGAGAGAGAAAAGGATGAATCCAGGTCTCTGTGGTCTTCTATCAGTAGATGAGGTTAAGCTCAGATTAGCGGCCATGTCTGCAGACCCTGTTCACAGGCTTGGGGCCTCAGAGGAACATACTGAAGAAAGAAATCACACAGACAGCAGCTACCCTGCTGAGCCGAACACAGAAGCTGATGTGACAGTTTAACAGCTAGAATACAGGGACCCTGAAAATGCACTTCCTCTGCTTCAGCTCATCTGGTCACAGGCCAGTTAGTAAGGTGAAAATCAGTGCTTGTAACGGTACGATAATGTCACAGCATGTAACCGAGGCTTTCCAACCAGGTCAAGCAAGGTCACAGTTACTGGAGAGAAATAGAAGCTCTAATGGCATGTGAGCTGACTATCGGGCGGAAATCTCACCTTCTGATTGCGGGGCAAGTCCTCCATCCGTGCAGGGGGGGAATAATGCAACACCAGCCTCTGGAACTCCAGCAGGTTAAAAAGAGACTGAAATATATAGATAAAAAGATAACCATCAGTAATGGCTCTAATGTCAACACAACCTTGTGATATGTTGGTTTGACAAAATAAAAAGACCGCATGTGTTTCCCGCAAACACATTTTTCTCAGGCTTAGTTGGAGTGTCACTACAGTTTCATTGTGTGAATGACTGATGGATTGTTTTTGGTGACAGATTTACACATTTAGTGTCTCCTCATCCAGATCTATAAATCCATAGAGCTGTGAGCGCCAGAGCGGCTGGGCTTCTTACATGAGCGAGGGCTTCTTCGGGCGTCAGGTTACACACAAGAGGTAAACAGCATGTGACAGAACTCAACGATCATTACTCAGCTATCAACATGGTTCATGTTCTGACATCGTATAACAGACACAAACAATCAGGCCTTAGTAGTACTTGAAGTTGTTTTAAAAAGCAGATATACAAACACAAAAATTAGTGTTATATTAATGTGCTAAGATACTTGTTAATAGTAAATAACAATTATGCTAATAAGCAATACTATATACACACAGTTTAAACGTTTGAGGTTGGTAAGATTCTTCTGTTTTTTTAGAAGTCTCTTTTATTCACTGAAGCTGCATTTATTTGATGCAAAAAACAAATTTGAAAATATAATAATATATTACAATATTATTATAACATTACAACTTTAATTATAATACATTTTTTTTAATTTATTCCTGTGATGCAAAGCTTAATTTTTAGCTGACATTAGTCTTCAGTCAGTGTTACACGATCCTTCAGAAATCATTCTAATATGCTAATTTGCTGCTTAAGAAATATTTCTTTCTTTCTATTCTTTGATGAACAGAAAGTTGATTTTTTTTTTGTAAATGTCATAAATGTCTTAATAGTCACTTTTGATCAATTTAATGTATCAATGCTAAATCAAAGTTTTCATTTCTTTCAAAAAATGTATATATACTATATACTGTGGATAGATAGATAGATAGATAGATAGATCCCAAACATCTGAGTGTTGTTTTTTTTTATATAGTTTCTTGGCATATTTCATCTACCCCAGTGCTCTAAACTTGATCCAGTAACATCTAGCACATATTTCATTTCATCTTCTCCTAATTAAATATACTGATGCAATTAACAGCACTGATACAGCAGTATCTCTGCATCAATAACTGCAATACAAGGCCACTCGATTCAGACTGAAACACTCGTGGGACTACCATATTCAAATTGTCTGGATTATTATGCAAGCAATAAGACACAATTAGAATTAATTCATTAAGCTGTCATTTGCTGTTTTCAGTTCATTAAATAAGCAAATGTGTTTCTAATTGTAAAGCAATCACAGCGGCTGACACTGACCTGTATAACTGCACTGAACCAGCACGTGTTCCCCACGTTCTTCAGCCCTACGGGACAGTTCTCCTGCCTCTTCCTGTCGTGAGGGTTGGGGGAATCGCTCCATACTTCTGTGTGCGTGCGCTTCAGGCTCGCCTTGTTCTCGGCGATGCTGGCCTCCAGGACTCTGAAGCACAAAGATACCAAACTTTACTCCTGTCTGGTTGCTCCACATATAAAACCGGTATGAAATATCTCATGGTACACTTTTTTGTGCTAAAATCTACAATAATATAAAATATTGAGCAGGCTATAAGTTAAAAGCACAATTAAAACCCCACCTGCTGATAGCCTGCTCTTCATCAGTGATGCCCGTCTCCCTGAAGGCTCTGTTCGACTCCTCCAGACTGAGAGCGATGGCACGCTGAAGGTCATCTTTATCATCTCCAGTAAGATCTATTACATCTGAAACAATCACAGGAGCATTAAAAAGTGAACAAAAATGGATTACTAGCAAAAGTTGAGTGTGTGTTTTTATATTTATCTACTTATCTCATATGTATACAAATATATGATATTAAAATTTGATTTGACTAATAGCTTTCTCCACATATTAAATTGGTATGTGAAAAAAATAATATTACATGCTTCACAGTTAAATTAACTTATTTTACATAGCATAATTCACTCAGAAGTATTTTTTATATATATATATATAAATAAGGGCGGTCACTGGATTTTGAACACTTTTGTCGAGAACACCAAAATTGTTAAATCTCACCCAATTAATCGGCTTGTCAAGAGGTTATAACACACTGTCACAGCGATGGAGAAAATCCTGAATATGGTTTAAGTGCATGTCGAGAGCTCAAATTAAAACATGAGGCAGCATGCCAAACTAACATTCCCTCTATCAGCATTTTCTCAGCAGTAGGACTAGAGATTTTTTCATTATCATTTGAAGCAAGCTGGGAGGAGTGGCAGGCTGGCTTTTTAAAGGTCTGGCTCTCTTAGATGATGTGCTTGTATTTATAAGAGAGCTGCCAGAACTCCCACTGTTATGGGTTACATGATGTCTCATTTCAGTATCTCTTTCCTTTCAGCAGGGCGTGTGGAATAAATATTAATTCTCTGGTTCGACCCAGCAGTTGCTAATTTACTCCTGCAGTTGTGAAGTTAATGAATCAATCCTAAAATCCAACTTATTAAGTTCAGGCACAGATCGAAATGTAATGCAGAGAAAACATTTTTGCTGTCAGGAACAGAGCATTTACAGCTGGTTCTTCACTCATTGTAGAGCATTGCAACCTTCCCCTAGATTCCGGCCAATCACTGTTCTGAGATTTTAATACGTACTTGTGTCAGCCTGGCTGCCCACACTGATGTATCTATCATTGTTGACTTGGGCCGTCTGGTAATAGGTGGCTTCATCTTGCTGCGGGACCTTGGCGTTCTTCTCAGTGAGAAAGGCCACTGCCTCAGCTAGGTCACCGTTACTGGCCTGGACACAAATACAGATGTTCAAACACACGTCATTACATGCAAACATACATACTAGTCTTTGAGCAAATAATATCAAATTTGCATCAACCAAATTTGTTGCAAATAAAGCATACAAGCTATACTATACTAGTTACGGAGTTTATGAAACCGATATTTCACCTGCAGTGCCTGCTGTAACAGCTGAACATCTGTAGTTCCAGTAACTTCCCTCAGCTGGTTCAGTAATGTCTGCTGGTGCTGTAAGAAAAACACAGAAGAAACACATTTTTAAACCGACAAAATCAAAACAAACTGAATCTTTGCTGTGACTGTACATCCCGTCTATACTGCTCCATATTGAAGGATATTTTATATATATAATTTGTGCATGCTTATTTACTTTTTTACATTCAGTCATCTAATGCTTGCTTAAAGTAAATCACCAATAACACAAAAAAAATTAGTAATAAATCTTTTATCAAATATCAATATTCACACAGTACAGTATAATGTTGTGATGCTTAAATGTAATTTTTTATTGCTTTTTTATTTATTTATTTAGCAGTCGTATCACGAAAGTATTGAAGTTTAAAGTTTATGATTGTTTATTCTCAAAACTACCCACTTCTAAAAGTCATATTTAAAAATAGGCAAACTGTATTGGTCATATTACATGGTTTTTTTCCTGTCTAAGTGGGTGTTTTTGGCAGAATATGTTGCCAAATGGATCAAACATTAAAAGTCCGGCTCTGCAAGACCATGATCCAACTGGTTGCTGTCACCAACACCACTCAGGAGCAAACAGAACAACATCTCACACCTCTGGCTGGGAAACACAGAGTACTGGCCCTTTATCTCAGTCCTGGCTGCGTTCAGGAACAGCATGAGTCAAACACAGACTGTGCCAGGCCAAAGAGGGAGGAACGGCACTCCTCCCTAGACCGAAATGAAGTATGACTGATCTGTTTCTACTCATCTAACCATTACTTTGGGCTCTGCCGAATAATATTTTACAAACGATCTACTGCTTACCTCATGAGTCTGAGTTAGTGACATCATTACATCAACTAATAGATGGCGGTTAACGGATGCTGCACTGACCTTTTAATGCACTGCATGCTTTACGTTCAAGATATGACATGAAACGTGGTATGTGCGGAGCGTGCACGTCCCGAGGTGGCACACCCCTCCCTGAGATGGGCTACGTAACACGAATTTCACAACAGTAACATAATAAAGCAACACAAGCTCATAGCCAAATCAGGGCTGCTGAAACTTACAGCCTGTTCACTTTCAGTTTATGTGAAACACATAGTTTTATATTCCCCACCACCTGCTGTAACTCATTCAGTTTCACGAAGATCACTTCTTCAGTTACTGCATAATACTCTGATAAATGATCTGCCTACATTACTGAATAGATCATTATACTATTAAAAGCCAAAACAACCCCTCAGTGAGCACTTAAGGTGTATTATGTTAAACAACTACTATAAAAAACAGGCGGGTTTACATACAGATTAGACTTCAAGCTACAAAAACACTAATACATAACAAACTAACAAGAAAAGCTGATTTTTTTAAATGAACTAATACAACAAAAATGAGAAACATCAAGAGTCTGTTTAGAAAAATATGATATTTAAATGTAATCTTTAGGGATTACATTTAAACTGAATAACAAGAAAGCCCCAATGCTTACAAACAAATAAAATAACCACACAAATCAATCGCTCAAATCAAGAAGAAACGCCTAATGTTTACAAACAAAAGGGCAAAAGTATGAATTTGTTTCATGAAGCAGCAGTGTTGGTGTCAGAACATAAACAAACCCGCAATACCAAACACAAACTCAACATGAGGTATCCTAACACCTTTGAACACTCAAACAGAGACCGTGCGGGGTATTTAATGAGAGTTTTGATGGGGAAGTATAGTAAGTTAGCTTTAGCTCTGTTAGCACAAACGCGACTGATTAGCGTTAAGTTTAGCGGGCTTGTGCTGTTTTATGGATAGTTGTTTATTGTTTTAAACTGTTTAAGTGATTTAAAACTCATACGTGTGTAAGCATAAATAGTCCAGCAAATAAAAACAAACACAGAAACGTGAAGCGCGGCTAATGTGAAGCTAACACTAGGCCTCAGCAATCAAACTGAACCACTGGAACTTTCAACGCGCCCATAAACCTCCTTATGACACCAAACGAACAGAGCCGAGACTAACCGAACTGGGCCGAACCGGACCGAACCGGGTTTGCGTGTTAGGACAGCGCACATTACCTTCTGAGAGTGCTGCTGCAGGACATTCTGCTCCACGGTCATGGCCGGTTCCGTTCCAGACGAAATGGACTCAGGTTCGAGGGTAAAAACGGAGCATACAGGAATTAGACGAGTTTAATATGGGAGCGTTTAAAAAAGAAAAATCCCTGTACTCATCCCCGCTGCAACGGCTCCATGACGAAGTCGAACAGTACAAACACATCTGACTGCTCTGACATCCATTAGCTGGGTCTGAATCACACGTGCCCGCGCCTACGTCACAGCGATGGAGTAAACACACCCCAACACTACACACATAAAGCAATAAAACAAAGTCTAATCAGTAAAAACGTGATTAAAAAACACGATGTTATTTACGATGGTCTGTACACGCAAAAATATACTGCCACACTGTATGGGGTAAGTTGTCACCTTAGAAACCATAAAATTATAGGCTGTTTTGTAAAACGATTATGAAACACAAAATAATTCACAAAACTGTAACAGGTAATATACAAAACAAACAAACAAAAACATTGCATTTGGCCAGAAAACATTAAGCTGTAATAAATGGTAGTGGATTTTTAAACATTAACCACATGTGACAGTTTTCTTCAGGTAAACACTGCTGCATAAAAACAGGCCGAAGTCAGCTGACCGTGAGTTCTGTAACATTCATGAAACGAAAGTGAACGTTCTCACACAGGAGAAACAGTGTGTTTCTGTTTCTGTTCCTGGAAATTGTATGTATGGTCCTTCACAGAATGACTATTAAAGCAATTCATTAAATACGGTATGCAATCGAATAGATTCGATACCTAAAACTGATGCATATTGGTCCTTTAAATTAATATTAAATGTGTTAATGATAATTGTGTGTGATGTGTTTAAATCATTTTTTTTTAAATACTATCGATCACAAAAAGAGAAAAGTGTAGCACGTTATATACAATTTATTCTATGTATTTTTATTTATTAGTATTTATGATAAAATGCAAATATGGCCCTTCGTAGACTGAATATTAAAGCAATTAGTTAAATAAAGTGTGCGCTCTGTTTGATGCGTCTTAATATGAATTAATATCGGTTATTTTATGAATATAAAGCCATGCATTTATCAGTTTTTCTTCTGCAATCACACAAAAAAAGAAAGTGTAATATATAATTATATAAATATATTCCCTCTCTCTCTCTCTCTCTCTCTCTCTATATATATATATATATATATATTAGTATGAATTATTATTAAAGTGTGTGACCCTTCACAGACTATTAATATTAAATTAATTAGTGTGCAGTCTGACAAATGCATCTTAATGTTGATGTATATAGGTCCTTTTTATTAATATTATATATCCATGTGATTATTATTAACGTGTCGAAATGAGATAGATAGATAGATAGATAGATAGATAGATAGATAGATAGAAAGAACTCAGTGTCCTGCCAGCAGGTGGCGCTCATGTATATGTTTTCAGTCAATGTAAGGTTGCATAAGCTTTGCCGCAGCCAGGCAGCAGAGTAAAGGCCAAGAGGACTCAAGAAGTCATTAATGAGAGGTTTGGATGTTTGTGCTTTTTAGACCTTGTTTGATGAAACCTATGCACTTATCTTTAAGATCAAGAGAAGCACAAAGCACTGAATCTGTAATTGTGTCATTTTGTAGCCCTGTTCCTGATTTTTTTGTATATGGAGTTTGGTCTCTCGTGATCCTTATAGTGTGGGATATTTCACTGCATGTGTTTATCTACAGTAATAATCTGAAGAATATCAAAACTGTACTGTAATTAAGCACAGCTCTCTCTGATTACATAAGATTTTTATTTACAAGTCAGAGGTCACTAAAATGTAATCATAATGCAATTATGTGAGTTCATGTTACAGCTGTAATCTGTAAGGTTAAATTAAAAATAGCATTCATAGTAACTTGGCATGTTACTTACAAAGAATTCACAGTGAAGAATTCATGTTTTTAATCAAACTAAATCAGATTAATCTGACCTCCACCTCTGAATCAACTCTTAGCTCTCTTAACATTTATATTAAGCCTAAATCAAGGATTTGCTGGTCAGTCTGGGGAATTTCCTCAACGCTGAAAGTGGAAATGAATCTTGGGCAATATTCTGTAGATATGCGTTGGTTATGGCAGTCACTCTCTGACCTTTGCACTCAGAACCAATAGTTCTAATCTCAATCTGGCCTCAGTGAGATTGCTTGACACTAAAGCACCCTTTCACATTTAAAAGTGATTTGTAGAAATGTTTGCACTGAAAGTCCATGACCCATGAAGTTGAATTTGAGTTGGTCATACATAGAACATCTAAAAAAATATTTTAAAAAAGTTTCTTAAAAATCTGAAATAATAATAAAATAAATAAATCACAAAAAGAGAAACATTTAATATATAATATCTAAAATATGTAATATTTATTATATATTTATATTGTATATTTTAATATATTTAAATTGTACTTTGTTAAAATTATACAAAGTGGGGTTAATTATACGTTATATAATAATATATAATAAAAATATTTTTCATAATGTTACAGTTTTATTTCTATTTAAATATATAAAAATAAAAGTTTTCTTCAATATCTGCAGTCACAATAAGAGAAATATTAAAATATATATTCTATATAAAATATATTCTATATATCTTTACTTATTAGCTCATTAAAATTTGAATTGTTATAATTTGAATAAAAAACATATTTGTATTTGATTAATTAATTAATATTATACAAAACAGGGTCAAAAAATACTGAGACCACTATACTGTATAATATATAATATTTTTCATAAAATAATATATAATAAATCATACTTCATTTATTAGTTTGTTATTGTTTTAATTATTATAGTTGGAACATATAATAACCACTTTCACCTTAATATTTAATTTCCAATCTCCTCTCAGACTTAATAATTGTTCTACTTATTAAAGTAAATTGAAAAATCTTCCATGAAAAGATAAGACTGATAACTAAAACTTGTCTGACTTAGCTTGCACATTCAAGGTTTTCTCATATCATGAACAACGCCTTACATTATCAAAGGTCACAAGATCACATCTGTTCCAGCACTGAACTTGAAGTACCAGTCCATTTATCGTGCCATTAAGCCATGAAACGTTAACTCCAACATAAGTTAAGTGTGAATCAATTTTAAGCTCTTTTATGCTCCGTGGCACGAGGTCAACACACCACCAGTTGCCCGTGATCAACAACAGGGCTCAGTGAGCACTCTTAATGAAAGGAGAAGTTCTTCTGCCAGCTGTCACATTTCTGGTGGCCTTTGAAGAGGGGGCTGCTGGGATATGGGAGGGAGGGAGGAAGGGGGTCACAGCTGCAGGGCAACTGCAGATCAACCACAGTGAGTGAGCTGAAGATGTCAGAGAGAGAGACAAAGGTCACAACCCCTGAGGCTCTGGCACAGACTTCAAGAAGCTCACCTTCACCAGCGTCCAGCAAAGGGGAGCGGGTGAAACAATGGAAACAAAGAATATCTCCAGCACACAGCACTGATTAAAGAAAGAGGCCAGACCAGGACGTGTTAGAGGGATTTTACCACAGTTAAAGGCTGTTTATGTTGATACAGAAAAATGAGATTGGGGAAAAATTCTTAGATGGGGGAAAACTGCTACAATGCACAGCCTGGCTTATTGCTCATATAAAAGAAAGTTGATTTCATTTACACAGGCTTTTCACAATGTACCTTGTTTTAAGCAGCTTCTTGTTAAAAAAGAAGAAAAGATAGTAATCGCAACAAACAATACAGGTTTTGCTGCATTCAGAATTTAATTGAAAATTATTTTTATATTACAATTCATATCTTGAATTTGAACTGATACAGAATTATAAGGAAGTATATTTATAGACAAATAAAATATATAGATGGATGGATAGATAGAAGGCTAGTGAACTACTAAAGGATTCTTAGATATTGAACATCTGAATGAGCGAACGAATAAGATGATTTTGGTCTGTATAGCTAATTTTGCCCTTCATGACAACTGTGAGCGGGTGAAATTTGTTTCATAACTCATCCGTTTAAATTATATTAAGCCTTAAAGTTCTGCACAATTAAAGGCGTGGCCACTTGAGTGACAAGTGGATTGCCGCTGCTGACACTGCCGTCAAGCTAGGTGGGCGTGGCTTCAGCAACCAGCTGTTAGTCTTAGTAAAACAAACTCTTAGTAAAACAGACTAGTGGTCATAATCATGCTGAGGCTGTGTAGTTGTAAAAGGTTTTAATATATGCCGACTCGCGCATATGATCCACTCCATGTGATTGTGTCTCTGAAGCGGAGCCATAGACCGGATCAGATCAGAGTGTATAGGTAGCCGCGGTTCGCTTGAAACAACGTGAAACCAGACCTCATTTGAACCCAGGGGCGTTGCACAAGATCCCGGGCCCTATGCATATGCAGTCCTGATGGACCCCCATGCCCCCAACCATGAAAATATCCAGGTAAAATAAAATATATTCCAGACTTTTCAAGGGCCCTCTCTTCCTTTGGGGCCCTGGTGATCAGTACTGGTTTTACCCCCAGTCCGACGCCCCTGTTTGCACCAATCGAAAGCTTATTTACACTTTCTGAATCATTCCCTATTACCTACATTGTGAACTACGAGCCATTCACTGTACAAACAAATACTACACTGTGAACAAGGAACCGATCTCAGCCGACGCTTCAGCGTCTATTTATAGTGCAGGGGGCGGGCGCGTCGGATTCTAGAGAGCATTTGATTGGTCAGAAGATTTTTTAATTTTTTTTTTTATTAATGCTTAAAACAATAAACAAGTAATAACAGATAACAACAAAATACAAAAAAAAAAAAAAAACAATGGGGGAAATAATATAAATTAACTTACAGTTACAAACAGATAATGTTTTTAAGGCTTTTTTGTTCTCAGACAACTTAATTGAGAAGAAGTATTTTTCAAGTTCTTTCACAAATATAAGAAAGAGAGGTTTAGCATTAAGATATTTAGATTTATGAATATGGAATCTTGCTAGTAACAAGATCAGATTAATCACATAAAAATGACATTTTTTAGATCAAAATCAACAAAGCCTAGGACTTCATTCTTCCAATACAACACACATTCATTATAGATTTCAGACCTAATAAATCCTAAAACATCTTGCCAAAACATTTTTGTAAATGGACAATGCCAAAAAAGATGAACTACAGTTTTATCAGAGATGTCACAGAAAGAGCAACTGGAGGAAATATCCTTTTTGAACTTTTTCGTGTATTGATTTGCAGGGTAGCATTTATGAATTATTTTAAAAGAAATCTCTTTTACTTTATTGTTTAAAAAAAGAGATGTGGACGCATCCACACTTTTTTTCCAACAAATATTACCAACTACATTACTCCAGTAAGCGGTCACCGGTGGTAAAGTAACAATGTCTTGCTGAAATAGTGAACGGACTGATCTATTATTGTTTTTTATAAGGAAAAGCAAAGCATAATTTGCCAACAGAAGTATTAACCATACTCAAAGAGATTGGAAGTAGAGATTGAGTTCCTCTCAATAAAGCAAGAGCACCTGATGGGATTGAACCCATAACTATTGAAAATTCTTTGGGAGAAACAGGAAATTAAAAATGATCTAGAAATTCCTTATATGAAAACAATAATCCTTGAGAATTAATTAATTGACTAACAAGATATTTTTATCAAACCAATTCTGAAAAAATATAGATTTATTCTTGTACAAAATATTACAATTATTCCAAATAAAATATTTATTAGGTCAAAAGTTGTGCTTAAATATCAAAGACCAAGCCAAAAGAGACTGCCTATGAAAGGGATTGGTCAGAAGATTTAATGAGAAGATGAAGCACAATGTGACGTCAAAAAAAATCGTTGAGCCATTTTTGTGGAAGTGACGAACTGCAAGCTTTCAATGCTTATATCTTCTAAATTCGAATTTTGTCACCGTTTTGAAGCACACTGCCTTACAGATAACCCTAAGACTAACATATTGATACTAACACCCAAAAAACTTTCATTTTGATTTCATGGGGACTTTAAGTGGGAAATTAACGTTACACAATTATTTCTTTGTCAAAGACCAATTTTGTCAGGAAGCCGTGAGAATCGGTGCAGCAGATGTAATTAAGCACCTGTGAATGAGTGTTTTCTCCACCAGCAGCTGTGGATTGCAATGGATTCAGGTTAAACATTGACCCAGGAGGCCGTGCTTCAATGCAGGAAATACACACAGCGGCTCCAAACCTCCATCTCAACCTGCTGAACCTTGCTGACCCAAGTACTTTGTCTTCCTGGAAGACCAAACCATTTCCTTTGTGTAGTGGGCTGTAGTTAAATTGTAAGTAGATTTCTGGGCTGCCTCCAAACCCCCCGTCCACCGGCACAGTCCAGGATGTCGGAGGATGTGAGACAGACAAACAGCCGTTTGTGCACTTTAAACGCTGACCTCGGCTCAGACGTGTGACTTGTGCCTTTGCCCTCTCCTCTGTTTTGAAGCCAAAAGGAAACCGGGGGTTACTGGCAGTTCAAGCATGATAAGCATCTCTGGATGGAGAAGTTCACATGGAGGAAAGGTTATGTGAAGTTGAAGAAAAGAAACCTCATTAGAGGATTAAGGAAGGGGAAAGAAGGCAGACAAAAGCCTCTCCTTCAGAAAAAGCTTGGAAGTGGAAACATGCAGTGAAATGTAAAATCACTTTACAGCGGCCCCTAAATAAGTTTGACATTTTCATCAGACTTAAAAATGGTAACAAAATATCAAAACGTCACTTTTCTGAGTCATTTTTGCATGTATTATACAGTTCTATTGTTTTATATTGTGTAATTTGAAACCTAACAAATTGATTCTATTAAATATTTTAAACAGAATGTGTGCTTGTGTAATTTTTCTTTAAAATAAAGGCCTCTAGGCTTGATAAATTGTTGACTTTTTTTTAATCTTACAAATGCATGTACAGGACAATGGGCAAATGTAATAATCCTTATGCATGCAATGCACCAAATTTGGCTCGAAATGATTATTCTGACATTTGTTTCAAGTGGCCGAAAGGAAGTGCAAAATTGAGATCAATGAATTTCTCTCACAATGGTTGGACAAGGCACTACCTGTTTTCCCGTAATTATAAAACAATGTTTTCCAAATCCTCCTTACCATCTCTTTCCCGCTATTGTTGAGAACTGGCAGTCATGCAAATACCAGTTTGGAAAGTCTTTTTATATATTGCGCTCACTTGATGATTGTGATTGTCACGATGAATGCTGGTGGTTCAAATGTTAAGCGTTTGTTAACCTGATTCTCACACTTAGTTGCCTGGAGATGCTCTGTGTACATCTGAGCAGTAAAAAAAACAACAACAACAACCTCCTAATAGAAAACTTGTTTTTGATTGGTTCACTCATGTTCATCTGTAAAACCGACAACTGTCAATGGTTAAAATTTGACCTCTGGCCTCATTGTAAGGTTATTTATTAAAAATCGCTGTAACCTTGCATATGTAAATATAGGCAAAAGATGACAAACCTTCATTCAGTTCTGTGCATTTCAATATTTTATTACGCTATCAGTGCAAATAAACACCAAAGACAGAACATAAGAAAACCAAAAGGCTCCAGTCATCACAGGAGTATAAGAAAACAAGTTTTTTTAGTTCACAATGCAGAGCCACAACATTGCAGATTGTCTCTAAATTAAACAAAGCAATGTTGTTTTAGTTGTTTTTTTAAAACCGAGAACAAACAAAACCATTCAGGAAAAAATATGCACATATTCCCACAGGTTTGAACAGTCAAGGACTGCATTTGCAGACGATTATGGTTTAAGTACCCATCTCTCCATGATAAAAACATCTATTTTAAGACTTGACATTTCCCCATAACACAGGGACTCCCCATGCGTGTGCATGCTACAGGCAGCAAAGAGCCTCAGACAGAGCAGTAGATGTGAACAAAGATTATCGTTAGCACAACATAGACATGCAGAAAAGTGTCGTCCTCCAGTACCTATATTCACATTATTACAGTTTCTTATGTACAATGAAAGACGTTAAAAACTAATTTTTTTTTGTCTTGAACAATACAAAATAGTTATCTTGAAAGCAATATTTACATAAATGTATCTAATCATTGTCAAAACATGAATCGTACAGAGAACATGGAATAAAATCGGTAATTTTTTTTTTTTTTGTTGGTTTGGTTTTTTTGGATAATGTTTAAGACTCAAGTGATGGCCTTTATCTGAAGGAAAAAACCCCCTGAAAAGATGCAAATAAAGTGAACATAAAAACAAAAGAATCAGACTGAATTCCAATCCCTTCTCACAGTAGAGTGTCTGATTTAAACGGTATCCATAAATATAATTTTTACTCCTCATGGCTTTGGTGGACAAACTGTATCATCTCTTTCAATATTCAAATTCTTGTCAACACCGTAAATTCGTGAATGCTACATATAGGATTTTTAGATAAGATACAAAACAACGAATTATACGAAATTGTAAAAAGATACATTTCATTGGCTAAAAATATGACACTCAAGTTTTTTTTTTAAACGTCATGCCTTTATCACCACATAACAGCTATAGTTTCATTCCTGATGAAAAATAAAGCACTGTAAATCTAACTAAGCTACGATTATAGAACATTCCAGTAAATGTTGTTGCCTTGCGATCACATGTGAAAACCCTCTTGACCTCAGCTAGCTTTACAAGAAAGATACCTGATAGATTACACCGACATTCCTTTAAATTCTGCTGTAAGAAAATATACTTTATAACTGGACATTTCAATGCACAAATCCAATTTTGTGCTTAGACTGTACAATTTTCTTTGCCTCGATAAAACAAAAAGGGTCCTGATTTGGCTGTAGATAAATATAGTGTGAAATTAGCAGTTACATTTCTGGATTCATCAATAATACATATAATAGGATGTTCTTCATAAATGTTTCAGTTGTGGAAAAAGGAAAAGCTTTTCGTGGTGGACATTTTACATTGTGCTGGACAAAGCAGTTAGCATACATACATACAAAAAAAAAATATGTGTAAACAAAATAATTATAAAATGTAGAATCACCTTATGACATCAATAAAAATAACAAATCAACCAAATGGACAAGTTAAATAATTTAAAGCAGTGGCAAAAAGCCAATGTTTCAAACTTAATTACCATATCCCATGGTTAAATTTATTCAGTTTCTGTTTTTAAATGAAAATGAACAAAAAACAAAACAAAAAAAAAACTGATATTATAGACAAATGACCATACACACAGTTCTTCAGCTTCTCTCAGTCTTTGACATTTCTTGTCTACCATTTTTCCATAGAGCCGTTTAGACTCTCTTCTCTCTAGCTGTGAGTCTGTCTGTGGGCTGGAGAGTTTATTCTGTGCTCATAGTCAATACACGACTCCACTTTTGCACCCATGACACAGTGGGCCGGCTGCACCTGATCCCGGATCTCAGGTCTGAGCTGACCGTTCCCCCGCTGAAGCATGTAGTAAAGAATCGGATTAGACCTGGTTAAAGGCGGGGAGTCTGGACTGGATCTCTCCTCCCCGCTAAAAGTTTCTCCAGGAGACCCCTCAGGTTTTTTTTTTACAGGTTTAGGACTGGCTTTAGGAGAGCCCTTAGCCCAAACTAGCGACCCCTCAGTGATATCAACAGGTGCAGGTGCTGTTTTGGGATTTGTACTGAGAGAATAGGGGTACCACGGCAAGTATGACGAATCCTGAGGGAAACAAGATTGGGTTAAGTTCCCGTTGGCTGCAGAGTTTGCCTGAGGGATGAAGGGACTTGGGGTCCCTCTGGGTTTGGATAGCTCTTTCAGACAGTTTTCTGACAGGAGGAGTTGCTTAAGAACATTGAAGCCTTGGCTTTCTGTGGAGAGAGGGGTTTTGCTCCTAGGACTCCCTACTAACTCTTCTTCTTTTGGTTTTGCCAGCCCTCTACCATTAAATTCAGGTGTTCCAGACACCAGATTGTCACTAGTGGTATCTCGAGATGGCTGACAGAGTTCATTACTTAAGTGCTCTGCTAGCTCAATGCACAGTTTTCTTTTCTTAGGAACGGGGCTCTGAAAATCCACTGGCTCCTCTTTTACAGAGTTCCTCAAGAGCCTGGTTTGTGGGTTTGAATGGTAGGTAGCATTCTGCTGTTTCAAAAGATGGCTGAGAAGTCCAAATTTAGCAGCTGTTTCTGTAGGACATAGCTCAGATTTTATTGTTTCCCGTGCTTCACCAATAGGTGAGTGTTGTGATGATCGTCTCTGATTGTGCACCCCATCATCAGAGCTATCTGATGAAAGATTCTCCTCTACTGGCTCAGTTTTGATCTTAAGTTGCGGAGAAGGTCCATTTGAGCTGTCACAGTTGACAAAGCCCCTCTGAGGTTTCTCCAGTCCCCCTGAGGTCACTTCCAAGACTCTGTGCCCACTGGTTCTTTCCTTCTGGGAAGTTGTCCCCAGGAGAAGCTGCAGTACTGTGCGTTTCTCAAGAAGGTTTTCTATCTGTGTTGACGCAGAGGGTGATCGCTCACATTTATGAGCTGGGAGAGCAGGAGGTGAACCTCCATCCAGCATGGAGGCTCTGTTCCGCTTGTGTGGAACGATAAGTTGATCCAAAAGTGCCTGAGGCTTGTCAAGCTCATGTTCTGGGCTTTGCCTTCTGCTTGTCGGCTTGTGAGGGGGAGAGGGTGACAAGTTGTTTTTACCACTCTGGGCCAGATTTTGTAGTAGTTTGCTGGCACTGAAAGGAGGCTCCAGTGTCTTTTCACTTGAGTGAACTTTAGACTTACACAGATCTAAGGGACTGGACTGGGCATGGGGTGAGGGAAAGGAGTATGAAGGGGAGATTGAGCTGAAGGTAGCTGTTTGCCGGTCCAAAGGACTCCGCGTTCTGCTGTCCTCAGGTGTGCCAATCCGTTTAAGTGGGCCTGCAGTCAAGCTGCTGATTACTGTGTCAGGCCGCAAACTAGGATTATCTGAACTTTTGTTTACCTTCTCATTATTTCTGCGGTCCAGCAGTAACTGCATTAGAGTGACCTTATCATGGGATTTTACGTCCGGGCTGGTATCCAGATCTGTGGCCTCGTGGACCTTTGGCACAGAAGGTTCCGGCTTCCACTTGTTTATGAGAAACTCTGTGAGCTTATCCACAGAGGGGGTTAAGGAAGAGCAGGCTTCTGATTTTTGGCTAGGCGCTCTGCTTTTCATGGAGAGGTCGATGGGGGAACAGCTGGAGAAGCTCTCAGCATCACTGCTGTCTTTGGTCAGGCTGTTATCTTGGCTGGAGTACTCGCTGTCAGACTGCAGGGAGGAGGCGCGGCTCGGGAGGATGCCATAGTCATCCTCCAGGTGTCCATTCCTGGTGAGCTGCTGCTGGGAGTTGTGATTGTTCAGAAGTAGAAGCAACAGGCTGCTGCAGTTTTGTGGCGGTCGACTATGTCTGTCGAAGGGCCGTCTCTCTTTGGGGGGTCTCATGGAGGGTAAGGAAAGGGAAGGGCTTTTTTTGCTGGAGTTTACCGCTGGTGGGCGGAGTGTTCCGTTTTGAACATTTAAGGAGCTTAGCATGTCTGGGGCAGTTGTTGGCTGCCCCATGCTGGGAGGCCTCTTATCCTGCGTTTGTTGAGTAGCCATTGCTGCTAGCCTCTCGCTGGCTGATCTACTGGTTAATTGTGCTTTTATGGCCTGCTCTCTGGAGTACTGCTGTAGATGAGCCTCGCTGGACAGCAACAAGGCCAGCTGACTGCAGGCGACACTGGGCTTGGGTGAAGGGGCGGGACTGGACCTAGTGTGTACCATGCTGACAACAGCCTTGAGTCGCTCAGTGCAGGACATGGATTCAGAGCTAGTGGGCTGGGCAGAGCTTTGAGAAAAATGAGGAGAATCTGAGCTTCGGTTCTGGTTGCTCTGCCGACAGTAAGGCACTGTGTTATGGTTCTGTTGCTTGCTTTTCCTCATGAGGCTTTTTAGGCGGCCTGATGCTGTGCCGTAACTCTGGTAGGTTTCCTTATCAGCAGGAGCACTTTCACTGCTGTCTCTATCGAGCAGTTTGTGGCTTTGAGAAATGTGCTGTGACAATGCGACACTCTGCAGCCGAGAGCTGAAGGACTGCAGCAGAGAAGCCAGCAAGGTGCTCTCCCCCTGCTCCGAGCCATCCAGGGCTCCTTTGTAGTTCTCCTTTCTCTGTCCGTTCACTTCTGCTACAGTGCCTGTTCGTTTCTGGCTGTCATCTTCACTCCATGCTCCTGAGCGAAGCAGCCTGGCTTTTTTAAGGTGCTGTGAGGCCGCACTAGTTGGGCTACCCTTGTCTTGTGAGGGGGAGCCATGGTTAGGGAGCTGAAACACCCTAGTCACCCTGTTAGCATTCTCTTCATTGTTTTGGACAGGTTCTGACCTCTGTGTAACAGTGGCAGCAGGTCCAGTGGTGACCGGATGCATTAGCAAACCTTCCAGATATGTTAAAGCAGCAGAATCCTGGTGAGTTTCAGGGCCAGACTCCACCCCATGAGTCATGTTCAACAGTAGGATGCCCTGATGTGATGTTTTACAACTAATGAAAATGTGTTAGTAAGATCTGTGCCATAAATGATGAGAGCAAAGAACTCCAACCGTGCTTTGAAATTTGGTCCTTTTCAGTCAAAGAATTTTACATACAGGACCACTGGGCATTTGTAATTTCAAGCACGAAAACCCACCTGCCATTGCTGCGCATTCTAAGAGTAAATCCGCAATGCTTTAAAATATGCTGTAAGCACAACCAGAGGAATGAGGAGGTTTCTTTGTCCTGATGAACCAGAAGCACTATATTTGGGAGATCCTCTGGGAAGAACCAAAGGCTCAGTGTTGCCTGTTTGCTCTTCTGATCTCAGACGTGGCCACACGGGAACCTACAGCACAAGAAAAAAAAACAAACACTACATGAGTGACGGGCATCAACATCCCAGCATCATCAAAATAACCACTGTAACTTTCTTTGAAGTCTCTGTCAAAACCAATTATCACAGAAGAACTAATTAAATTCCAACAAAAACAGAAAACTTCAGAGTAAACATAAAACTTGTGTTTGACAAACTCTTTATAGGAACTTAACTTTATAGGAACATTCTTGCACCAACTGTCAGTCAAACTGCTCTGCCACCCAACTTTTTCTTCAGAACCTTTCAGGACCTCTCAATGTTTGTTCTCATGTGTAAATAAGGTATTTTTCTCTCCATTACTTGCTGAGCATTTCTGAGAGTTTTCAGGTCACAGATGAAGGAGAGCAAATGAACATCTTAAGTTTTTTTTTTTTTTTTTTTTTTTTTAAATCACTGACAATGTTTGCTCAAAAGATAGATATTTGCTTAATCTTTGGTAGTAAGATGGACAGCTTCTTGCCTGCTGTGCTTCAAAATGTCCACTTATATCACAAAAGTCACTCACAAAATTCACCTGCAACATTTAAAACGACTCTCTTTCACATGTGTGCAAATACCAAATTACATTATGACAGAAAAACATTAAAACTATTGTTAAATTCATTAAAAAAAAAATGTCTTCTTTCTCAGAAATGACAGTCTCCCTGGCAAAACAGGATTAAAGAAGTGAATACCCATTCAAAAACGTCTGTCAGCAGCCCTTCACGCTCAGGCCAGTAGTGGCTCAGCAGGGCTGGCAGGTTTAGAGGGGCACACATGGCACACCTGTCAGACCGCTCCTCCACAGAGCCACGGCATCAGATAACATGACAGCACCACTGGCTGCTCGCTCGACGGGTCTGAACCCTGTCAGAACTGCTTCCATAAACACTCCTGACTTCGCACTGTCAGGGCCACCACCACAAAGGTTAATTAATACAGGATTCCAGCTCCCCTAAAGCAGTGCTCAGCTGCCAGAGAGCATCTTTACCCTCCATGTCCTGCCCCTTCAGCAACGGGGAAACATGTTACAGTGGTTTGCCAAGGAGTTAAGCTCGACCTTGAGTTGGGGATGCGGTTACAGCAATTCGACAGCACGCTCACGCCTGGCATATCCTGAATGTGCCGTAGTAACTTAAGATCCTCAAGATGACGTGACAGGAAAATCCTGCGAGAATCAGCACAAGGTCACACGCATTTAAATTTGATGCAAACTGCATTAAGTTGCAAAGGTCGGGTGCAACAGGTTAGGACTGCAAGGACAGCAAATAGGAAAACTAATTCATTAACTAATTCAGTCTCAGTTACAGGATCAGCCTGGGCCACTGACCTAAATTTAACAACAAAGAGGACAACCTGCTAGAACAGGGCCATCTGATGTCTCACGCTAATCTTAATGTGGCAGATTAAGATTAATTTCCCGCCAAAGGAGGTGCTGCTACCCTACAAATAAAAGTTCAAACTTGGGACAGGTGGAGAAAGAAGATTAACAGACAGGCTGAAAAACTGGACCATAAGAACAATGAAGTAAACACATCATTCAAGACAAATCAATACTGGGCTACAATCGGACCATGCTAGATTAGATCTCGTACATGAAAAAAAAAGGAAACCTTTAAGGGATAGTAAAGCCAAAAATTAAAATTCAGTTATCATTTGCTCACCCTCATGTCACTTTAAACCTATATGACTTTCTTTCTTCTGAGTTTCAATCCTGAAATTGGGGTCCAAAACAACATGAGTCTCTTCGACTCAACAATTCCAGCAAACAAGACCTGTATTTCCTAAAACCTTATTTTGAGAGGAAGCAGGCATACAAGGGACAGGAAATACAGGTCTAAGCTGCGATCTCACAGCATACCCTCCATTCGCCTTTCCCACACTTGACCTTTTGCACAAGAAATACAAAATATGTTTTCTCTCTCCCTCTTTCTCTTATCCCCTCCATCTCTCTCCCTCCAGCGGTCTGCAAGTGATTATCCATTATCTCTGACAATGTCAAACATTCACACCCAACAGCATTTTAAGTGATTTCACTAGCCAGTGGTGAAGGGAACAGCGGCAGACAGGAAGCTTTATCATGGCAGGGCGTCTTTCTTTGCTCACCCAGACACCATGAGCAGGAAGGTCAAACCATCATCAGTGGCTGAAAGGCAATTTCCCTCGAGGAGCTGGACAAAAAAAAAAGGCCTTAACTGCAAACGCTGGACTTCTTGACGCAAATGTCAGGGATTTCATATCCAAAGCAAATATGGCGATCCTCGCATGTGGGGTAGGAAATTAATTGGAATTTAACCCGTCCCACAAAGTACCCTAACAAAAAAAAAAAGGTTAATGAATGATCCCCATTATAAGGAACCATAATCCATTTGCACCATTTAAAATGTATGATTAAAAATAGGGTGAGCCGCAGGAACTTTGCTGCGAGTCAAGGTCAAGTACATCTGAG
The DNA here is from genome assembly GCA_024542945.1 of allo-octoploid hybrid of Carassius auratus x Cyprinus carpio. Taxonomy (NCBI): domain Eukaryota; kingdom Metazoa; phylum Chordata; class Actinopteri; order Cypriniformes; species allo-octoploid hybrid of Carassius auratus x Cyprinus carpio. Next base: position 6,617,090 of record CM045026.1, on the reverse strand, counting down.
TCTCAGTGCACGCAACAGCTGGAGTCCATGCAAAGCGCTCCGTGTTAATAAAAAGTGACAACCCAGTCCTTGCTGTGCGTATCGCTAATATCTGACACCAGACTCGCTTCCCCGGCGTTAAAGGCAAGCCAAGGTTAAAGAAATTTTAAAGGAAAGGGAGCCGTGTGAATCGCTTTCCATCATGTTATTGTAGGCAGCTGGTGTTCACTCAGATATGCCGGACAGAGTTTGTAAATCCAATATAGCTCGAGAAAATTAAATAAGGGGAGTTATGTGCTACCTCAACAAACACGACTGAAACGTCCACATCAGTGAACTTTTGCTCTTTTGAAGTAAAACGTAGAGCAAATAAACAGCCCCATGGAGCTCTGCAAACGGAGTCTGCTATAAATCAAGAAACAAGTCAATCAGAACAAACAAACTGGCTAAGAAACAAAACAAAAATGCTCTTGACAGTGATCTTACTTAAAAGAAACATGACCATTTAGTAAACACTACAAATTAAACTAGCTGTTTCCTTAGAATTTTTAAATCAATTGTAAAAATGGGAAAAAAGAAAATAAACAGAAGTAAAAGACACACAAAAACAGACTTTGATTGTGCTGTTTAGAAAAAAAGGTTGTAAATGTAACAAATAAAATAAAATATAAAATAAAACGGTACATTAATACAATCAAATAAATAAAATTCAAGTCGAAATTTTACACTGAATTACTTGGTACCATTAATTTCATACAATATAAAAGCAGAAGGTCAGCATTTCCTACAGCTCATTAAATTCTGTTGCTCAGCTCACAAAGAACTCCAGTACTTTCATATTTATAAACTTCAGCGTACAGCTAGAAATTACATTCAAAACAGAGATTTTCTTAATTTTCTTAATCGATTAAGTGCACTTAACCAATGAAAAGACAAAGCACCTGGGTTCCTCCTCTTGGCACATCATTCCAGCTGGCAAAAATATTGGCAGAACTTGCCAACGAAATGCCAAGCGAGTACAATTACAGCATCTCATTCACTCTCCACTCTTATCACTGGGGCTGTAGAGCGCACACACTCCTGCTACTCGCAGAAAACACTTGCCAACTCCTCCATATCTACTCACCCGCTGTCTCCTTAATCACAACACAGGCAGTTCCAAATCGATCTTACCCTGCTCCTCGCTGCTCCTATTACTACTACTACTACACCACAGATCCTGCTACACCTCTAAGCTTTGAATTGAATTGGCCATTCCCACAAGAAGATAAACTGGAATTTGAATTGCAAATGATAGGAAGTGGAATTGACAGAATTGCAATTCAAAGAAATGTAACAGCTAATGGCATGAAATGAAGGAAATAAAGGGTTCTTCCATTCTGGTTTTGTTTTTTTGGAATGATTTTTTGTTTTAATTCTACTATTCAAATTCAAACTTTGGTTCTAGTTCAAATTCAAATGTAAGTCCTAGTTCAAATTCAGATTTAATTTCTACTTCAAGTTGGAATGGCATGCAACTGTGGTGCATTCAGGTTCATTCTTCAGCACTTTACAAGTGTTTAGCACAGATATCAATTCCCATGCTACTGCAGTCTTACTCCAAAAGGTCACCTAGACGGATGATTCAATTTAAAGCACACACAAATGCACAAACGATGAATTCCCCTCCAAGAAAACACTGCTAGAAATCTCCACTTCATGAAAGTCCTCAGGACTATAGCAGCAATCTTCACACTTTCTAGAACTACGTAAGACAACAGTGTCCCAAATATAAGCTTTGTTTAATGATGGCTAATGAGAGCAGCCCTCCGTTACAGAGGCGACGGGAGTGCAGACAGAGCAGGCGTCTTCGCTGCAGATCTCAGGAGGCTCAGACAGGTGAAGTGTGGTAATCAATTTGCTCTACCGGCAGGACTCCTCAGTAGAATACTAATGAATCTCTCTCTCCACACACACACACACACACACAAATAATCCGCTCTCACACATTCACTCAAACAAACATTTCAAAAAACTCTGCTGGAGGGAATGAGAAAACAGCTGGGCTGATCACTGCTGCCCTCGAGGCTCTGTGGGTACAGATTACATGGTCGTTCCACTCGACACTTTCAAAACAGCTACAGGGGAAACAAGGTGAAAGTCAAACCTGGAGTACAACCCCAGCTGCACGGCCCCGTTTGAACACAAACACACACACGTGGACACATTTACAGCCAGGAATATACAAAACAGAAACCAAACACGCACCTGCAGCCGCCACACACAGGTACAGATGCGCCCGAGGTAAACACCAAAGAAACACATGAGCAGTCACCCATATAAACACTCAAGGGGAAAGGTATGTCAGAGGAGAAAACCAATTTATCATAATTTAGGGATGGAGATTAATTTTAAAACCCCACCTCCCAGACTCACTCTCTACCTGCACACAAAAATATAAATAAAAAGTTAAAAAATGATTTGTCATCAACACAAATTCAAATCCAGCTCATAGAATTTCCCTAATCTGATTCCTGCCATCATACCCTGTCCTTTTTCCACAATCGAAACAATAAAAGTGAAAAAAAAGAAAAAAAAATACACATGCTGGTATATATAAAGGCTCTTTGGAATACAATTATTATGTAATCCTGATGGACACAGATTATATTTTTTAATGTACACTACCATTCAAAAGTACTATTTTTCTTAGCATTTTTTTTTTTACAAGTACTATTTTAATACTTTTATTCAGCAAGGACACATAAAATTATTATTTTGAACTTCCAAATAATCTAGGACAAACTGTATTCCACAAAATATATTATTTAAACATTAAGCAGCACAACTCTTTTCAACATCAATAAAAATAATAAGAAATATTTCCATGCAAATCAGCATATTAGAATGATTTCTGAAGGATCTTGTGACACTTAAGACTGTTGAAAATTCAGCTTTGCCATTACAGGAATAAATTACAGTTTAAAATATATTTGAACAGAAAACAGTTCTTCAAATTTGTAATAATATTTCATACTGTATTTTTGATCATATAAATGCAGTGTTAGTGAGCTTAAGACACTTCTTTCAAAAACAATAATAAATCTTTTTTTTTTTTTACAACTATTTTTATATAATTTTATAGTTTTTTTTGTATTAATCTGCTTTTACACTATTTATTTATTTATCTTTATTTGCCTTTAATTTAATGGTCAATGGAAAATCATCAGGAAACAACAGGAAGACGTGGGTGGGATCAGAAAATGACCCGAGATTCAAACATTTCAAACTACTATCCAACATGTTAAAGCATCCACTAATTGCTAGGCTACGTCTCTTTTATTGATTATTGATTAAAAAAAAAATGACTGGCAGAAGAAGAAACAAGACGTGAAATGTTGACTTGATGTGTTGAGCGGAATTCAAAATCACATCACCACATAAGCTCAATGTGTGAGAGTATGTAACTAACAGCTAGGCCACGGCTAGCCACTGTGCTGTTAGTCCCCTCCGCTTTGTGGTCAACAGGGCAGCAGGACAGTAAACCCAACAGCACATTTTACATCAGCAGGAATAATTCACTTTTTACACATCCAGTATCATTAATCGCCTCTAACAAGAGGACACAACCTTACCTTGGCAGTTTCACACATAGCTGGAGAGTAGAAAGAGAAGCAGCACAGGAACACGCAGAAAGCTGCCATCCTCTCCGAACCTATGTGTGAAGACAGCCAGGAGCTATATAACTAGAGTGAAAACCTCAAAACAAATGAAGAAAAAAACCAGGCTGTCGCAGCGCTGCTGATGTCTGTGCCCTTGACACACTGACACTGTCATGTGACACTCTGTCATCCGCCACCTGGCAGAACCCCACCCTCTCACTTCCTCCTCCTGGTAACCCAACGGCATTGAACTATATCACACCCCCCCACACACACACCAACGGAAGGTAGAGAGGGTCACCATGTCCTCATCTGTAATCCTCTGCCATTCTTCAGCAGCCCGGCTGGAGGAGGCGGCACCTGCCACAAGGGGAGAATGCCCAATTAGGCAGCTGTCACGCAAGGCAGAGGCTCCAAACTCATCCCTGTCGAACTGGAGAGCAGCTGTGGGTGCCAATTACGGCGAAACTTTAACCACTTCAGTTCAAGGAAAAAGCAAGAGCCTGTGCAACACACGAGGATCGATAATTCCAGGTTTCTAGCCTGCGGGCACTGGAACCTGATTACCGCCATGTCCCGTTCATCCAGCACCAGACACTGAGACACCAACATCTACTCCAAAAATACCCAACATGGTGAACAGAGTTGATCCAATCATATATCAATATTTTATATATGCCAAATTGTTCAAAATGACCTGTTTATTTCCAGGTTAAAAAAAAAATCCCAGATTTTAAATCACCACTTATTAATATTTACTTATTTATTTGCTCATTCACATAATTTCTTCAAATAAGCAGATGAGTAAAAACTAAATGAGTAAAAACTCTGAAATTAGGCTAAATGGTACTGATCCAGCTAAATATTGATATTTAGCATAATTTATTTTCACAATTTAATTGGCAAAATAACTTTAAATATTTTTTTTAAATAATAAAAATGACAAATTGCTTTATTTTATTTTGTTTATTTATTTATTTTTTTGTGAAATGATCTGTTTATTTCCAGGTTTAAATTTTCCAGATTCTCAAGCAATCCTTATATCAATACTTGTTTATTTTCATATTCATATAATTTCCTCAATTAAGGAAGAAGCAGATCATCTAATTAAGGAATAACTTTACATTTCTTAGTGTGGCCAAAGCCATACCGGAAAAATAGTGACATGAAACATGCAATTGAACCTCAGTTTCGCTTCCACACATGCTGTTTCAATCCCAATTATGATCCTGTTAAGCACTGTGATGTATTGAATCATGGCTTTTGTATCATAATATATATATATATATATATATATATCATCAGGTACTTTGTGGTACCTAACACTAATGTGAAAGACTGAAGGGCCAAATCCTCTTTTCACTTCCTCTTTTCTGCCAAGAACATCCGTAGTATAACATTTCCATGTTTACATCAGATCTTCACAGGCCTGGGGCCTCCATAATCTCCCTACTGTTAATTAAATGACGAGGGAGCATAGGCGAGCCGAGAGGAGAGGGACAAAGCTGCTGGGTCTCCTGCCACAGCAAGACTCGTTAATATTAAAGATTTATGCTCTTCCCCTGCCATCGCTACAGACCTTCCTGTGCTGTGCGTGTCTGTTTGGGTATGTGTGTTTTTAGGACAATGCATTGCAATGCAAACTAGACGATCACTTTGGTCTCAGCGGTGTGTCATGGAGCATGGAAATTGTTGACAAATTTATTGTGATTGTATAATTTATCATCTCAAAACACTTCTGTTTTGAGAAAGACGGAAACTAATCTGCAACTGCGAAATGAAATGAGCTGGACGCCAGCCAGTGGAAGATTTACGACAGAGCGAATCTGGAATTCGTGACAGTGGTTATTGATCATTTAGTCTCCATGGTTTCTCTGTTTAATCGAAAAGTCACAAAACGATGATAACGGACGGCTGAGGGACAGATTAGATTGGCACAGATACCTCAAGCTCATGACCGCTGCTTTTCTTTTTCGAAGTCAACATCAGGTCAGTTGGGTTCACTCTAAAATTAAGATGTTAGCGAGCTAAGAAAAACTGTACTCTGACTTACTCAAAACATATGACTTTCTTTCTTCTGTGGAACATCAAAGGAGAAATTGGAAATGATATACTGATCAAAAAATATGGCAAATGACAAAAAAGCATCATATATGTAGCTCATACATCTGCACAATTTTTGTACGCGTGCTCTGAAGACACAGCTGGTTTATGTAATGAACAGTCCAAAATTTAAGCTGGTATTCATTGACAAGCTATCTACCCATCAAGTAGGCTGTTAACCTCTGTGACTTGATTATTGAGCCAATTAGTTGAACTTGAGAATCCAAACAGTTCCATTTGTGATTCATTCATAGCAGTTCTGTGAACTGGATCAGATGTTACATTGAAAAAATAAAGCTCCAAGAATGATTCACTCATGAATCAAAAAATGCTACTTCTATTATGAACGATTATGAACATGCCAATGAAAGACAGAGAACGTCAACATTTTCAACTTGTATTTGATCCGTTTCAACTTGTATTTTATCTGTTTTTTACACAAAGCAATTGTTTGCTTTTAGAACACTTGAAATACAATGCACAAGTTGAATGAACCACTTATGATTATTTATTAATTAAAATGAATTAATATTTATTATTATTATTTTTGCATGTTGCATATTCAAGCTTGACAACCTCTAGTTTTTATTCACTTCCATTACACCAAAAAATGGCCTGGATATTCCTCAAATTTCTGATCTCCAGAAGAATGGAAGTCATGAACTAATTCTTTAAGTGATGCCCAAACCATATACATATACATAAATATAAATTAATAGAACGTCATGAAACAATACTTTAAATACTCTCTCGACACAATTTTATTTTTACAAAACAATTTTAGATTTTACTAAAACTAAGCACATATAAATATAGAAAAACACAAAGCGATGAACTAATCCTTTAAATGCTCTCTCAACGCTAGAAAGATGCTTCCAGTCCAAACTACTCAAACAAAAAGCAATTTTACACTAAGCTTATGTGTGACCGCAGGGCACTAGGGCAGTGAGACTGCAGACTTAACAGAGGTTTAACCGTTAATCGCCGCAGATAAAAACGGATGCAGGAGTTAAAAGTGCAAGAGGAAGCAGTTAGCATGCCGTTTGAATGGCTGAGTTCCATTAAAACCTCTCTCACTCCATTTCAGCCCCATTTTCAAACCGCACACACCCTCTTTCCAAGCTGCACCGGAATATGTGGCACTACAGAGTCGTTTCAAAGCGTCTGAGGATAATCAAAGACAGCCCTTGACTGGCGCCTCAACGCAGCCACAATATCCGTGGTCACAGGAAGACATTGAGGGGTTAACCAGGGTGGGGTGGGGGTAAATTAAGGATTTTACAGTGCCCCCAATTCCCCCTGCTCCCCGCTCTTCCTGTTGTTGCAGAGAGTCACAGGGTGAGCGCATGTGACCTTGAGATGCATCGCTGGCACAGTCAGGGCTGCCTTGCCTGCAGGCGTCCTTGAACTGGATCTGCAAGACAAAAACCTTCACACTGCCAGATAGACATCTCAAATACCCCCCCACCCCAAACGTCTCTCTCTCTTTTCAATCTGCGTGCCTGTTATCTCCTCCCCAGCGAGGCAGACTTATCTGAATGCTGGATCTTTAACCTTAACACTGAACTCAGACAGAGGCGGAATTTCAAAATGTCTCACTGGTGTATTTTTAACCTTCATCCACAGATTGTTTGTCTCTGTTTCAGGGGATTAGATGACTCTCCATGGCATCTGAGACACTAGCCAGGCCGAGTTGGAATACAAGGTTTTTTTTTTTTTTTTGCAGAAGAACTACATGATGTTCCCAGCAGCCCCCCAACAAACTCTGAGATGACATCCCTCTCAGCGAATAGCAGGATGAGCTGGTTTTGTTTTTTTTATCATCTTGTGTTCTGCATGAATGTCTTTGTAAGAAAAAAATATGTCCTAGTATGTTGTTATCCCCAAAAGGCTTCTTACAGGAAGATTCTGGAATCATTAAAGGTAAAACTCATTTGACAGCATTTTTGGTGTAACGCTGGTTACAACAAAATAATTTCGACTCGTCCCTTGTTTTATTTGAAGAAAAGCAAGGTTACAGTGAGGCATTTATCATGGAAGTGCATGGAGCCTAACATCTGGAGAATTGAAAACCAGACTTATAATGTTTTTAAAGCACTTATATCAATTCTTCTATTAAAATTATGCATTATTTGAGCGGTGAAGTTGTTCTTATCACTTTTATGGTCATTTTAGGAAAAATTTTCTCATGGCAACAAAGTTATAAAATTGAATATAACGAACATAAATGCATGTTAACATTTACAGTATATTGCCCATGTATTTTGGCTATATTATTATAACAGTGATTATTTTAATCTTTATACATTGACACCTTTCACTTTCGTTGTAAGTGTATCACTATAACCTAAATTTTTGCCTCTTATTTAAGAAAAGGATTACATTGTTATTCTTAAATAAAGCTATTAAAAATGTTTCTTTTAACCAAAATAAAATATAAATATTAGATGAAAACTTGCATGAAAAATAGAAATATTGAAACTGAAATAAAATAACTGAAATAAAATAAGCTAACTGTTAAGCACTATTATTATTAAAACTGAAATAAAAATACATAAAAAAAACACTCTAATAATGTTTTATTTATGACTCAAAAAATTTTTTTTTACAGTATAATTATCTCAATTATTAACAAGAACACACCATCATTAACATTAACATCATTGTTTTCATACTTTAATGATACTGAATATATTTTACTACTAAAACTGAAATAAAAATACATTTTATATTATATATATATATATATATATATATATATATATATATATATATATATATATATATATATATATATATATATATATATATATATATATATATATATATATATATATATACATACACATACATATACACACACATATACATACACCCAATAAAACTGAACCAAGAATATTCCTTTAAATAGCTAAACCAGTCCTCAATTAACATGCATGTTTTGCTGGTGAACATCATGGCTTTCTGGTCCACCACCTACACCTGCACCAAACTAGCATGCTGCTATTTCACTCCTCGTCTCCCCAGCACTTTAAGTCACTATTATAAAAGTGCAAAAAACAATTAAAAAGTAACCGTTTTGGACAAATATGCATCTCCAGTACCTTTCTAAAGAATAGAAATGACACAAAAAAGTAAGTTACACACTGCATGTGTTACAGGAGAGCATGAAGCGCCTTTTATTATCATGCAAATGCAGTGTCCTTGGTTGCACAAGGTTCATCACTTTAAACAAATATTTGGACTGTCCTCTGTACAGTGACACCGAGGTGGGGGAAGAGGGGAGAAATGTCATGTTTAAACACTAACCATGCCTCGCAGCTAACAGGAACACAACGCACGCACATGCATCCCGCCCGCCCAGGAACATGCATATCGTGTCCTTTGCGGGAGACTTTGCAGTGCCATGCAGACTGACCTTTCCTGACTGTAACGTTATCGCATGTCATATGTGATCCTGCTGGAAACCATCTGCCATGGACTCCTCTGGCAGCACGCAGGAGTCCGAGACGTCACCACTCTCCTCACCTTCGCTGGAATTCATCAGATTACCGCGGGAAAACCCACCTGGCCCTGTTTGGGACACGATCCCTGTGCAACACGATATGCACAATTAGACCAAAGGTCATTCATGCCAGTGCATCAGTCCGTGGGTTATTAGATCACACTCAAACTAGGGAAGTAAGCAGGGAAGCAGTAAGTCATAAAAGATGTTACAATGATTATGCCATGGTTTAACAGTGCTGTAGACATGACGAGAAGTGGACCAACATGATAAAACACACTATAGGGGTATATCAAAAATGTGTATATCAAAATATATGTCTTTATGTCTTTAAGACAATTTACAAACTAATGGTAAAATGTTCACAAATGGTATGAATTCTGAGTTATAATTTTTTTTGAAAACACTAATGAAACAACTTTGATTATAACAAATATCAATAAATAAACACTTTATTAAAATACTACTTTAAGTACTTGTTCTATACAGCATTGTTTTTTTTTTATATATAAAAGTAATGGAGCTCATTAGCAACTAATTAGGTTCATTTATACATAGTTCAACTGATTAATATTAATATAATGATTCATGATTATAATATAGTGATTAACAAACAGATAATATCTTGAAAAAAGATAAAATGTTATATTAAAAGGTATTTTGGTCCCATTACAAGGACAATTCTACCACTTATAATAGTAAAAAAAAAACTGTTTGGAACATTTAGTTTGAACACTTGCTAGTAAATTCCACAAATAATTACAGAGATGTCAAGTAACATTTTTTTTAATTAGAAAGACTGGAAAAAAAGTATTTTCTTGAAAAAACGTACTCTAATAATGTTTTATTTATGACTCAATTTTTTTTTTTACAGTATTATTATCTCAATTATTAACAAGAACACACCATCATTAACATTAACATCATTGCTTTAATACTTTAATAATACTGAATATATTTGTTTTATGTGGTACAAATTCTTATAGCTGCCAGGAAGCAATATGCATGTAAAGCAAAAGTGACACGAGTATTATCATGAACTGAAATTGGTTCAGTCATTTTAATTATATATACTGAGCAGCTAATAAGACCTGTCTTCAGCTATATATCAGATACTTGTGATGAAATTATGTTTAATCAAAGAATTTCAGTTCAGCATTATAACTGCACCCGACTTTGGAAGCCAAGATAATAACCTGTGATAAAACAGATAATTAGTTTACATTCAAAGTTAATATTGAGGTTGTTAAGTTTGCCACGTTTTACAGTTGCACCCCACCAGTGCAACTTCCAGCGCAGGCCGACCTGCTTTCCATTACTCACAGCATTCATGATAAGATCCGTGGCGCGTGAACACAACTCAAAATCTCAAATACTCAAATGCTGGGTCGGGTCAAAGTCTCCCTGTGCCTGTTAGATGCAAATAGCTCGCCTAAATCAAATATTGAACTGTGCAATATAAACGGTCATTATTCAAAAAGAACGCTTTTTGGTGTCCAAAGTCCTGTCTCCTGCTCCGTGTCTTTCTCTCAGTAGGCTAACCGATCCGTTGACCTTTTATGTTCTACAAAAACAACAATCAGTCATAAAAGGCCACACCCACTGGGATCTGTGTCCAAGAGCGTAATCATGATGCAGTGATTCTCCCATGACTCCTGGCTTTCACCAGTGTGGTGATACTGATGTCATCTTAATTACCCTGAACCATGGAGAACAAGCTGTGCACGTCACCTCGTAAATTCAGCAACTTTGAGGAAACGCTTAAGGAGACCAGTGAGAGAATCAGTTCATGATCTCAGATCTGTCTCAAAGAAAGTGTACATGAATCTGGACTGAAGCTTTCTTTACAGATCTGAAAGGTTTCAAAGTCCACACACTATAAAACCGCTACAAAATAATATATCAGGATCATATCAGTTATCAGCCAATATTTTAGTTTTTAAGAGATTTGTAGAAAAAATATATAATTAAAAAACATTTTTTTAAACATTTTTAATAAATAAATGTATGTTATTAATAATAAAATAAATATTTAATATTTACTATGACAAATAATAAAACAAATAAATATATTATACATGAAAATAAAAAAAAATCTTCTGAATGGTAACTGAAAATATATAGTATTCGGACAATATTTGAGTTAAGAGATTTGTAAACAAAAAATATTTGAATAAAAATAAGTATACACAAATAAAATTATAAAGCTCTACAAAGAGATATACTCCTTTAGAGGAGTGATGGCTGTATTTAGCGGCAATGTACAGTATGCGTAGCCATTGTTTCTGAACTGTAACTGACACCATATTGTATTTTGTCCCAGTGGAGGCAATGGGTGTGAAGGTCCTGAGAGACCTCAGACCTTCATGGACAGTTTTGGGCGTATAATATGTGCTTCATTTGCAGCTTTCCCTATACTGTTTGACAAGCCGTTCACAAGACACAGCTCCTGCCGTTGACCCACTTCTGTGTGGCTGCGTCTGGCGACAGCCCCTGCACCCCATCTGACTGACTGCAGCACCGCAACCCTCGGCCTCCCTGAACTGTGAGAAAAATAGGTCACCATGGCCCACTTTTCTTTCTTTTTTTCCTCTCAAAGAGAGTGTATGAAGACTGCTGCAGAGTCTGATCAGGCAACTCAGAAAACACTAAAACAGGAGAGAGAGAAAGTCTACAGTAGGTTAATTAATCCCAGTATCCAGAGAACACATGCTCCTCGCATCAGTGACGTACAAGGGTCTTATCAGATGACAGGAACACTCACAACACATGCCTTCATTAAACATGGTGTGTGAATCACACACACGTCACGTACACAATTTATGATTCAGGACATTTAGAAAATGACCTCATCAGTGAAAACAAGACAGCAACATGCCAACAACTCAAAAGCTGAAGGACCCAAGTTTAGCTAGGTACCAGCTAAGGCATTTTAACAAAGACCAAAAATCAGGTTTCAAATTTCACTATATCACAAATATGTATTACAAATAAATAAGTATTAAAATACATAAAATAATAAAATTACAAAAAACTTTTTTTTTTTTTTTTTTTTTATACTTAGCCATATCTCACCGGAGGAACTATGAGTTGTGTTGTGCTGACAGTGAAGTGAAAGTCTTGTCTCATTACCGAAAGGGTGAGAATATGTTTTCAAACAACACAAACACATACATATAAATATATATTGATCGGGCTCACAATGACAACAACTCAAGCTCGAATTTGTTTGTCTCTGACAAAAACAACTGATTTTGCCAGTTTTAAACTCAAACACTCTGGACACATCTCAGCAAATGCGGTAATCATATTTAATACATGCAAAATTGCTGAAAATTGCTCAAAATGTTCATCCCCATTAAAAATTATCTGCCCTTTCTGATAATCTTAAATTTGCCAAAAAAAAAAAAAAAAAAAAAAAAAAAAAAAAAAATCACCTATTGGCCTGCCTGATATTTTGATATATCACTACAAACAACCACCTAAAAAGACAAATGTTGCCCATAAGAATGACTCTAGAATGCGAATAAACACTTTATAATGGGTAAGCAATGAATGAGCTAAAATGAAAACCTACGAAATGACATTACATCAACACATATTCACGTAAACAAATCTAAAGGGCAACAACAAGCAGCCTAGTCAAACTGATCATTGACCTTTATTAAACCTGTTTAAGTGTATTTAGGGCAAGCCATACCTTAATATAACTGACAAGGGCAGTCCTGGACAGAGAGACAGATGGATTAAAGAAAAGATCTGCTCTATGTGAGCCGTCTGGCCTTTGCGACCAAATCAGTCATGTAAATGTACTTACACAAGCAGAGCGACAGCACATGTAAACATCTACCACAGGTCAGCGGCCACAGGTGAACCAGTTTCTACATGGCCCTCATCCAGTCTCAGGACAGACACACAAGCGTCCAGCATTAGCTCACTCAAATACTCAATTCTGGCTTCAGCTCAAGGTCCACTGGAGCAGAACTGATTTTGTTATAACCGGGTGAAAAATACCAACTAGCACCACAGCGACTTTGTGAAAAAGGCAAACTTTGCAGATCCCAGTGAGCTGGGAGTACATGAACCTTATACCAGCTACACCAGCAAAAATGCTGATACAGTTGGGAAGTTCAGTATATTTCTGGGAATCTTTCAGGCCATTTCAATAAATCTGCAAAAAAAGAAAAATAAAAAAAAAATAAAAAAAAAAAGGAAACAAAAAAAAAACAATTTTATTTATTTATGATATACTGCTAAAATATTTATTAGAAAACAGACTGTTAGATTTTAAAATATTGTAATATTTATTATAATATTGATGCATTTCTTTAATTTTGATGTATAAAATAAATATATAATAAATACAACAAATAAGTGATTAATTAGTTAAAATGATTATTTCTTATCATAAACTTATTGACTAATTAACAAATGTATTATTATTATTGATAATAATATTGTAATAATAATTATTATTATTATTATTGTTATTATTAATACTACTACTACTACTACTAATAATAATAATAATAAAGTGCCTTACTAAAATTCTAAGTGCTAATAAAAAAAAAAAAAACTCACAGTTACACCAATTTAGAGCCAAATAGCATACATAAATATCAACATTGAATATTTCTAACATCCATATTTGGCTTATGTAGCAAGTTGCAAAAACAGCTGAATTGTATTTAATATTTCTTTCCACCAGACCAGACTGACACCAGGAAAAGTCTTTGTCCACCACAATTTGTCATTTCTGTGTTATGCTAAATCAATCACTGAATCAATATTCATCATGCACAGTGGCGAAGCTGTTAATTCATAATATGAATGAACAACCCCTCATCCACACTTCCAGTCAAGTGTGACACGTAAGCCCTTCACATGGTGTCACATGACCGAATCCTGTTTAAGAGAGTTACTTAAAAGCTTTCAGTTCAACTCAGTCAGGTCAAGGTCAGAGGGACACGTTAATGCCAGAAAAGCAGGCACTGCCTCCATAAGCCCCAAGCGGTCCGCTAGGACATAAGGACGTCTGTCCAAGGGCATCTCCCAAACTACAAAAAGACACATGCTCAAACTCAACTAATCAACGGCCCGCAGCTGATTGGGATGCACAGAGTGTGAACGTGAACACACGGGAATTGGATTTCACATGGAGAAGGTCTTAGTTCAACACAAAAATCCAACACTTTCCACTCGTGTATACTTCTTGTGGCAGGAGTGCATACAAACAGCAGTCCATAATAATATATCCCAGCATGCCTCACTGTGAAGCATTAGAGTGCTTTGAGAGTAGGGGCATGCGGTGAGAATCTTTCAACGCTTTCACCGCTGGCTGTGCGTGAGGGACGGATAGCTACACCCCGCATCTAGTGGCTGCTGAGGTGTCCCTTGTTGCCTGGCAACAGCTCAGCTCGTTTTAACCCCTTTAAGTAAGTCTTAAGTGATTCAGCAGTCTGAGGCCAGTGACGGGTGGGCTGCTCCGAAAGTGACAGGACTTTATTACTTTCCGGGGTTTTAGCGTGCAGCTCTGTGCTAAAAAAAAAAAATACAAGGCGGTGTAAATCTGCTCCACTGTGTTTGACTCCTGACCTCTGCTTGAAATGAGTCTTAGCAGAAACAGTCCGCATGACAAAGGCCCCATGACATCCACAGAAGCAAAAAGCTATTAAAGCAGAGCTGCAATAAATACAAAGACCCGGTTTACATCTGGTATTAACATCCATCTCACGTGATCCCATCACAAGTGGTCGCCGCTTATACCGGTCACTACTCGTGATCAGATTTTGTTGAGGCAAGTCAGCATGTGATTTAAAGGGACAGATATCGAAGAATGAAATGATATGACTTAATTTCAAACAAAATCAGGTTGAAACTAAGTTCGTTTTGAGTTTGTAACGGCAGTTCGAAACAGCTGACCAAAGAAAACTTTCTTGGGGAGCTTATTTTGGCTCCTAAACGCCTTTGAGCTTCCACTGGTCCGTGGCAAATATGCAATCAGTGGGTGGGTTCGGAAAACCCAACTTCTTTCATTTGACATTTCTCATTCCACGGAGGGCAGACAGGAGAACAACATCTAGAACAGCAACAACACCAAGTTACCATCAATATGATCACTGGAGTGTCGAATAGCTGAGCTGTATCCGCACCTGTACAATCGCTCGCGGAGAGACTTTTGAATTAAAAAGATTCTGAGAATTAAAATCTTAACAGAAATTGCAACGAAGCACAAGTTATGCAAAGCGACATGGAGAAACATCCAATGCAAGCTTTCCAAAGCCATGAAAAGAATGAAGCATATTGCTGCTGCTGTCATTTTTTCTGTAAGTGAATTTAAAAAGGTATGCAATAAATGAAATGCCAAAAGAACAAACAATAATTAACCTTTGTTTTTATCAAAATTAAATCATGACACCACATAAAATATAAAAAGGTGCAATCATTTACCCAGTTTGATAAAATAAATTAACAATATTTTTTTCACATCATGCTAAAGTTTTCAGACTAAAAAAAAAAAAAAAAAAAAGACTATGAGCCATTTGCACTTCCCATAAAGGACTGATTATGGTAATGGTATGGTTCTTTTGTATTGCAAACATGACACTTGACTCTGAACTGCTGCTAATCATTATTCTTTTGTCTATTATATATTTTGACAATTTGGTACCCATCTCACACCTAGATACATTTCATCATTGTATCGTTGCTGTGTTTAGGGCATACGTGCGAGCAGCACGACACATAATAATCTACAGCCCGCCTCCGGCAGCGCAGGGGTGTTGGAATGTTTGAATACAGTATACTGCTGCTCAGCCTTTTCAAACCTCTGTTTGCCCTCAAACGAAGAACGAAAACAAACTTCGTTTAAAGTATATCGGGGCATTTACTTTCTTCTGTAGAACACAAAAGAAGGTATTTGTGACTGGTAACTGTTTATGCACATACAATGAAAGTCAATGGGAACCAAAGTGAAAAAGCGACACTGAACTCAATTTACTTTAATTATTTGGAAAAAAAAAAAATATTATTTGTCCCCACAGCTGGAAAAAAAATGCATACAGTGTGAATCACAAAAATAAAATATAATAATAAATGAATGAATAATAAATAAATTAATGTTCTTTTGCATTATTTAACTAACATACTATACTAACACATACATACATACATATACATATACATATATATATATATACATATACATACACATATATACACATATATACATACACACACACACACATACACACACATACATACATACATACATACATACATACATACATACATACATACACACATATATAAATAAAAGGGTAAACAGTTCCAATATTTACCTGAGAATCATGGTACAAAACAACAACATCGCTAAAAACCCTTAAGACCTTAACTGACGCCTCTGAATCCCTCGCTTACAAAACAAAATATATTAAAATGGGTCAACCTCAAGCAGCAGTCTTCATAAACCACACATCCATCTTTCATTCATAAATTCTGAAAACTCCTCTTTAGTTAATTACTTGGGCCTGTGCGATCTGAAAGCTTTCAGATGAGAGAAATAATGAAGCCTGGATCATTCCTGTCGCCTGCTCTGTGAACGTCGTACTGATGCGCTGATTGCAGATCATTTTGAGAGTGTTCATCTTTTCAGCATTACTGCAGGGTTTGTGCCCTTCTCAGGACTTTGAAGGTTTCTGAAAGGACAGGCCACTAATACGGTAAGGACAGCTTGGCACGCTGCGGCCTTGGACTGCGAAATCTGCATGTATTCATCTCTCGGCTCAGAGAGACAAACGACTAAGCCTTACAACTCTAGAATCACTGGCGTTTCACTTAGCGCAGCATATAGCCTGCTTAAAATAAGACACCATTAGTAACGTCCCCCAGGAGCAGTAAAATCTTCCTGAACCCAATTGCCAGGATTCCTTGACCTCCAGGTCCATCTAGCCTCAGGACATAGCGGCCAATACAGAAATACAGCTGGCAGTTAGAGGTCAGCCGGGTAATTCTATTAAATTAACTTGCTTGTTATACAAGTTGTCGATATCATGTTTCTCAGGATCACCATTTGTCCATTTTGGAGGCTTTACAAATGACTTGCATGCTTTTCATCCACCTTTCTTTTCAAATCATTCATGGTTAGCTGCTAAATGGTAACAAGGGCAGATTAACATCTAGTTACAGCCAGATCTAGATGGCATCTTCAAATGTTAAAGAGTGTAGTAGTACTGCATAAATTTACTGGCCCATAATCTAACTATGCCAAAACGTGTATACAAAATGCATAAGAGGCAATAAAGTGTATAATTTGAACTGTCCCAAAAATGCATTGGCTGGTCAATTGGTTGGTGTGTTGAGGTCAATGCTGTTGTTCTAATGTGTGGTGACGGTCAATTTATCGGAGTTGCATCTCCCAGCAAACCTCAACCGCAAATGCAGCAAACTATAAATCGTTTACAGTAAATCAATCAGCAAAAAATCAATCCATCCCCATAAATGAAAGCCCTGCCTCTGTCCCAAGGCTGAGGGGAGAAGAATCTGTGCCTTGTATTTCATACTGTCTCAGCATTTCAATTCTCTGAGCCAGACAACCACCTCCATCCCTTCATTTGATGCACAAAACCTCTCGTATAAACAGCACTGCTTCCTGTTGATCTCCAGGCCACCTATTATCACTGATATACCCTGTATAAAACAAGATTCATTGCACAAGGAACAAACACGCAACCACTGTGTCCCTGAGCCGTCAACTGACCTGTTAATGAATGTAAAGCGCCCGTGGTTTCTATGGATTTATGACACGTTACACCATGCAAGTTTATGTTGCACAAGCTAAAACCATGTGTTGGAGTACTACTGTAAAAAAAAAAAAAAAGCCATTTAATAAGAAAAGTAAAACATTATAAGAAAGGTCTAAGCCAGGTGTTGAACAGACATCACAATGTTGAGGCTGATGTTTAGGATACTATTTTAAGATGACGATGACCCAGCGCGGTTTTAACCACTCTCAGTTCATTGTATTGACATCCCCTCTGAGAAATTAGGTCGCCATGTGTTCATTTTCGTTTCTCTAGCAGTGATAACAATTTCAAGTCAGTATCAATCTTAAAGAAGCCAGATAACAGGTCACATAGTGCTGTCAGCCTGACTCTTTCCCATCTTGTTGCAATGTCAGGAGAGTATTTGGAGACAAGAATCATTTTGCACCTGTATTGTAGACAGAACAAATGCCTGATATGATATCAAAGATTTTCAATAAGAGAACTAAATAAAAACTTGTTTCTCAATCAACTTCTTCAAAACACATGCACATCTATGCTCTTTGCACAGACCAAGACAAACACTTTTCAGTAACTGGTCTTTTCCTTTACCAAACAAAGCCACCTGAACCAACACTGAACTATGATCTCTGACCACCTTTAAACTGCAACCCTTGACCTCCTCTGCCCCATTTTTATTGACTGAAGCCACAGGAAACCTTATGAAAAATATAAACAATAAAAAGTCCAAAATGTGTGTCAGGTAAAGGTAAGATCTTGTTCCAGAATAGATTAACCAAGAGCATTAATGACTTTTATGACTACTAACTAGAGCTCTTAAGCATAACCTTTTAGCAGATACTAATAATATAAAACTAAAAATATATATGGATCATCAGTACAGGGAAGTGTCAAGATCACTACAATAATTCACATTCAAGACTTCTTACACTCCATTACATAATATTAAATTATAAAATATTATAAAAGATATGGCTTGGAAACATAGAGATATAAATAACCAGTTCTCGTGTATGAATAATAAACCAGCAGATAAATGAAAGGGTAACATCGCACTGACTGTAACAGAGAAACAAAATGGAAACTAATGACAGGAGCGACCATTGCGATTTACACAGCATGCGTTCTTGCGTCTTTGGTCTCGCTGTTACATTTTTAAGACGCGGTGTCAAGTTAAAAACAGTTCAACTTCTGACCACGGCGTGCTGTTTATGAACCAAACAACGCGTCCCGTGTGAACGGCGTCTCACATTACATTTTTTTTCCGCTCAGCACCTACTAGGACAACAATAAACAGAGCAAACACCACAGTCATATGCAGCGGAGTCTATCCAGCTGCTGGGCGGGCATCGAGTGGTCTCGAAACGTACCTGATTCCGCTAACCGAGCTTGAGCGTTTCCTGCGCGCAGACGTGCGCCGCGCCAAATGGAAGTAGAGTCCAAAAACTCGTCGGGCTCCAGCACCGACTGTCGGGTCTGAGTCTGAACTGTATATTCTCGGAATCCCCGAGAACTCCGCAATGTTCACACTCCTCCTCCTGCTTCTCCTTCTCTCTCTATCCCTCCCTGGCTGAGTGAGTGAGCGCAGCTTAAAGCTACAGGAGATGCTTTGTGTGTACGTGAGTGCGCGCGCACAGCCAGCCAGACGTGCGTCACCTCACCTCTCACCTTTAAGAATCTGGAGTAATCTGTGGGAAACAAAGATTTTATGGCTTCAGATATATTGCATTTTATAAGCAAAAATTGATAAATATTTGCATTGTAAGTTATTTGATAGAACAAAACAGAAAAGCCATATCACAGAACAAAACAGTATAGGCTAATTATAGCCTACGGGTAATTTCAACGAGAAGTTCAGATAGTATATTGTTTAGATGTTTTAGATTTGAACATGGAGGTTGAATTTTTTTTTTTGCACCAATAGAATTGTTCCAAAATGCTTTTTTTTTTTAGCATTGTTGTAGCATTTCAGCATGAATCCATGTTTTTCAAGTGTGATTCAGCTACAAGTTCCTGGATCCCAGAGACACACCTGATCAGCAATTTCAGTGCTATCTCACCAAGTTGACCTTTGAACTTAGGGGACCTTTCATCTTTGAACTATGACCTCAAATGCCACATGAATGGAGATACAATATCCGCCCTTCTTTCCTTCACCATCTCGAACCGGTGACCTGTTCTCCAAAGCTTTTCACAGAACGCCAACCTTTGACCTCAGAACAGAGACACATATGTGTTTAAGTATGTTTTTTGTTCAGTCATTCTGTACATTGGCCTCCATCCTCAACATTTTCATTATGGACTATGTCATCTGCAATTCAGCCTGTTGATAATCATCTTTGCAGCATCACAGGTATTTTACAGATTTTAGAGACTCTGGGAACATGTACTGGCAGGTTTTGCAATCAGTGTAAACATATATTTACAAATCAGTGTTTTCATATGTTATTTACAAGAATATAAAACCTGTTTAAACATGTAACCCACAGAAAATAAAAGTCACAAATGAGATTACTTTAGCGCAGTTATTTCTCGCTAACAACAAAGAGAAGGAATGGAGACCGGATGGAGAGTTTCGCTTAAATTGTCCTGAGAAGAAAAGAAAACAGTAACCTCAAAATGTTGCCACTAGAATTTCAGAAGAGATTTTGCCTCAAAACACAAACATATTAAGCAGCACAACTGTTTTCAATATTTATAATAATAAGAAATATTTCTGAGCACCAAATTAGCATATTAGAATCATTTCTGATGTATCATGTGACGACTTGAGTACTGATACTCAAAATTCAGGTTTACCATCACAGAAATAAATGTTATTTTAAGATATATTAAAAAGGAAAATAGGTATTTAAAAATGTAATAATATCTCACAATATTACTGTTTTTACAATTTTTTTTTATCAAATAAATTCAGCCTTGGTGAGCATACTGTAAAAGGTTTTTTTTTTTTTTTTTTTTTTTACTAATTATTCCAAACTGTTGACTGCTAGTGTATGCCTCCTCAAAACCTTTCAAAATCAAATTATGTGTAGATTCAACTGATTGTCACAAACAAGTGTGGCAGACTGAATGAAGTATAATCCACTTTTACCATACAAAATGAAACTCTGGCAGGTTTATTCTCTGGTTCCACAGGTCCAGCAGGTCGTCCAAGGCATTTGGACTCAAGACGCCTGACTGTCTCAAGGGGAAGAGACCGCTGTGTCAGAGGACATTAACCTTTGACCTCTGGCCCCATCCATGCATTAACCTCTGTGTATCTGGTGGCCAAAAAAGAAAAGAGACCAGCACAAGCAAAAGATATGACATGAGATGAGACGACAATAGAAAATAAGAATGCTGGCAGCGAGACCTCACTGTTCAAATACATATAAATACATCCTTAGTTCTACAAACCTCAGAAGCAGGACACACTACAGGTGCGACTGATGAAACAGTGCCATTCGAACTTCTGAAACCTCAAATCACCTTTGTGTTTAGACACATAAGTGGTAAACACATTTTACACTTAGGGGTGTATTTAGGTTGGAAGGTGTTTGCAATAGCAGTTTGAATGTCATCAGATACAAATTTACTCTCTTAGATTTGTACAAAACAGTTTGTGCCAACCAAATTAGGTGTAAGAATATCAAAAAATAAGAAAGCAGTGAGGTTAAGTAAACAAGAGTCAAGTTTCTCTCAGGGGAGCCTTCATTATACACCTAACTAAGATTCTGACTTAAAAACCACAGAAACTTGATTTTGATGTTAATGTGTTAAACTTCTTGAGTAACATCTGACTGTAGTTTTCACTGGGTCAGGCTAACACTGACACTATTCTACGCCTTCATTCTTGCAATTTGCTCTTCTAATTTACTCAATATATGGTTATTTGTTGAATTATTTCATTGGATTACAATGTTGCACTTTGAAACTTGCCTCCCCTTTTCTTCACCTCATTAACATTCTTTACTTCAGGTTCATAAAGAAATGAAATGCAAAAATGAATGGAAAGCATTTTACACTGCTCATCAATATTTTTTACATTTGGTAAATAATGGAAATATTTTAGTTAAAACAACATCTTGTTTACTATGTAAGTGGTGATTTACATTTTTGTGAAATTATCCAATTATACATGCAAAAGCATATTTAAAAAATATAACACAATCTGGCAATAGTAAAATAGTAAAATAAAAAACATTTAAAAAAACACAATGTGAACTATTATTATAATTTAAATTGTTACATGCAAAAGCATACAAAAAAGAAAAAAAAAGAAAAAAACACAACACAAACTGGGATACAAATGCAATAAATAAATAAATAAATAAATAAATAACATGAACATCCAGTGGTTACAAGTATACAAAAATACAACAAAATCTGGCATTGTAGTAAAAAAAATATATACATATATATAATAATAAAAAACACAACATGAATCAGCCTTTATTAAAACTATTCATTTGAGCTGAGAGTAAATGACACAGGTGATCACCACAGCATCCAAAGTCATGACCTAGATAAAGATGTATTCATAAATAATCAGACAGGCGTGAAGGCATGAGATTTAATATTCTGTTTTTGCAGGGCTCCAAATATACATCTAAAAATAGCCCTCACAGGATTATATCTTGAACAGGAAGCTTTCAGAGCGCTCAGTGTCTGATCATCGCAGGTATTAAAGCGAGCGTTACACTCGCAGAGGTTCAAAGTCCGTCTGAGCACCCGTTAGCCCCTTGATATCTCCATGATATGTGTCAGAAAGAGGTGGGAGGTGATTTCATCCGAGATGAGAGTCTCTAGTGCATTCACGCCATAAAAATGGTTCTGAAATGATGTTCCCTGCGTTAATCAAAAGTGATGAGTGATTTGAGATTGTCGTTTCATGAATAAATAAGTGTAAAAGCTCCCCGGTGGCTGATGGGGAAAAGAGTATTTACTCTAGATGTCCCTCTTTACATCTCCAGCATTTAACCTACATTCGCAGGTTCTCAAACACTTTGGCTGTCACTTCTGTGTCTTAACTCAAATTTGAAATCTAGGTTGCCGCTGGTGTGCGTACGTGTGAGTAAGTGAGGCGAAATCTAGCAGAAGGACAAGTCCTGGCCTGTCACAGAGAGGTGGTTCACAGTCTATCCTTCCTTGTGCTTTCAGAGCATGTCTTCTTGACCTACTTTGTGGTCTTTGGTTAATCCCTGGATAGGAGAGAGAGAGAGCGAGTGGTCTGGGAGGGGCTGCTTTGCTTTTCTTCTGCCTCATTTGATTATCAGATGGAAAGGACAGAGCCCCTTGTAAAAACATTTCCACGCAGCCGTGGGATTTGAATGTGCCATCACAGCACTCTCTACCATTGTTATTCTTTCCCTCTCTGAACTTTTCTCTACTGCGATCCCGAAGATCTTTTTCTCGAAGGAGGCATCCGAGTTGTTACTGACACCGAGACATGGTTCTCATCAGGTGACAAACACGCTCTGACATCTTTCTTGTCATGTCGTGTCTGGCCTTGTTTCTAACTTAACACGCCATTCTCTGGAGAAGCTACTTTTTTTTGTAGGGCAGGCTTTTGTACAAGAAGCACGCTTTTCCTTGTGGACTTTGTTGCACATCAGAATCCTTCCGAATCGAGATAGACACAATGTAAAGGACAGTGTATAGGCTTTCTAAGTGACACAGTTGGGTGAGATTTTATTACTGAGTGTTAAAAGGATCGAGTTATTGAACCTCTCTTGTTGTCCTGGTCCGTGTCGGATTGCTGATGTTGTGGTTGATAGGGGATTGTGTTTGTGTTTAGGACATGTGTTACAGACCTCAGCTTCACTGTGGATGAAACAGAAGGAAGTCTGTATGGAGGTTTCTACTTTTGAAGGAATAGTTCACCCCAAAATTTAACCTCTGGCAATATTTACTCACCCTCAAGAGGTTTCATACAGCTTGTTTACTATAGTTTCTAAGCCTGAAGCCATTTGATAGCTTTGATTGAACTTGGCCTGCAATATGTCCATCCAGTATGTTGGCTTTCACTGCATCACATAAAATGTCAATAACATGATTAAACATTATTGGTTCTCATGACCAGACATAATTTAAAAGTCATTTTCGAAGCTTTTCTATGGCTTTAGGACACTTGAAATACATCAAATTCAATTGAATAAAATGTTTCATGTTATGGGACAATAACTCATAAATGTTAAAATTATTAGATTAAGAATTAAAATAATTATTTTAATAAGAGGTCAATTGATGTATAGGCACTGATACGCTAATAAAAAAACATTGTCAGTGTGTGATAAAGCAGAGCTATTTTTTAATTACATTTAATAAAAGCATTTACATAAAGTCATTATTGTTAATGTTGTAATCAAGTTCATCAATGATTATCATTTAGTTTAGTTAGGTTGGTTTGGTTAAGTTTATATTTATATGATGTATTATAAAAAACTATCAGCCGATTAATCGATTATACAAATTTTTTTTCACCCGGCCCCTCCTCCTCAGACTTGATGCACACGCAGTTTGCCAGATTGACTACGCAAACAGGAACGAGCGCACTTGATGATGAATGAAATTAAATACGCTGTATTTTCCCGCAACTGGCAACCCAGGGTGCCGACATACAATTGGGTAAGCTAGCAGTGGGCGGGTTTCACAAACCAAAACAAAGACCGGCATTCCGGCCTGGAAAGCACAATTTCAAAAGAGAATAACTGACTGTAGCATTGTTTTTCAGATAAACAAGTATGTTAACTTAGCATAACATTCTTAAATATCTGCAAACATATCATGGTATTTTTATGCTTTATTAGAGTCAAAATCTTACATACAGCACCTTTAACTTAAAAATTAAGTGAGGTTTAGATTATGGTAAAATGAGCATGCACAGTTAAATATCCAATATTGATCGATACAAATCTTTAATATCAGCTCATAAACAATATGGTATTGTGCATACCCATCTATTTGTGTTCCACAGACAAAATAACAGCATTCAGGTTTGGAACGACATGAGGGTGAATACAAAATGACAACTTTTATTTATGATTGCAATATTCCTTAAACACGTCTATATTCTAAACCAGACTGAGGGAAATTAAATATGTCAACACATGTCCAGAATGATAAGTACACCCAAAGGTCACGTCCTAATGAAGTTCTGGAAGGTCAAAATCAGCCTATGACTTTAAAACAGCCCAATCTGCATTGTTTGCATGAGGCCCACCTGTGGGGGAAACTCAGCTGTCAGCGAGACCCCCCACCCCCCACCCAGTGAGCCGATCAGAGGACAAAGAGACAACTCCGCAAGGTTACACTGCCTCTCTCTCGCTCTAGACCGGCCGCTCAGGGGGGAGGAGGAGAGCGGCCATAGCCCCCCCGGGCACATTTCCTCTGTTCCCACGGGGGCATTGACATTCAATTGCCCCTGTTTGCTCATTATCAGAGCAGCATGGAACAGTCTGAGGCCGTTTTAACAGGCCGTATGTAGTAGAGATAAAACTCCCTGTTCAAGGGGGGAGACTGCAGTCCACAACAACCATCTCTCACTCTCACTCTCTCTCGCTCTCTCTGTTTTTCACACATACTCACTTTGTCTTTCTCGCTCCCAAATATATATTGAAAACAAGCAATATGATCCAACAAAATCAGAATGTCCCCTGGGCATTCACACTGCTGGGTATATACAGGAAATATGAACCAAAAAAAAAAAAAAAAAACTTAAAAATAATGTAAAATCTATTCAGGAACACTTTGCTGCAATATACCGTTTTAAAACATTTATCATCTTACAAAGAGTACGCACCCGAATAGAGCACAAGCAGTGATGTCTGATTTACGAAAAAATACTCTTACAAAGCAAATCTTTTTAATGAGTCAAAAAGATTCACGTGAATCCTGATCTCACATGTGATTTAGCAGTTTAAATCAGACTCGCCCAGTAAGTGAATCATCTCACTCAAATGAGTCATTTGAGTAATTGATTCCCTGATGATTCATCATCCAGAGTCATTACTCAAATGACTCCTTCACTGAACCATGGGTCATTTTTCAGCTCGGTCTGATTCAAAATGAACCACAAACCATTACTGTGATATATAAGTTAATGACACAAGGCTGTTTAGACTGTTTAGCCGTAGTATTAATAATAATAGTAATAATAATAAAGTATTTCAAAGTATTTCAAAATATTTTTAAAAATTTTCAATTCTATTAGCAAATCATTTAAAAGGATAGTTCACACAAAAATGAAAATTTCTCACCCTCATGTCATTCCGAACATTAGTTCATCTTCAGAACACAAATTAAGATATTTTTGATTAAATCCAAGAGCAGATTTCATGTTGGAACAACATGAGGGTGAGTAATTAATGACAGAATTTTCATTTTTGGGTGTTATATTACTTTAATATATGTGGTCCAATTAAGATTAAATTGACAGTAAGAAGTTTGTTTAGGTAACATTCGATTCAAGTTTATTTTTATAGCACTTTTCACAATACATAATGTTTCAAAGCAAACTTACAAAAATGCTTGTTTTAGTGTCAGAATAAGCAAGTATTATTATCAGCAGTTATAAATATATAAGATAATATGTTATTTGATTAGTAAAGTCATGTTTCAGTTAAATAAACACAGTTTTAGGCAGCAATTACTTAACAATTACAGTATAAGGATCATATCTAGAGGACAGCATATAAGGATAGCATCATACTGACACGTTGGAACCGTAATCATGCAATGTATAGCTTGCACTAAATGCAAATCAAAATAGGAATGGAGCTCATGTGATGCACCCTATGTCACAGTCATTTAATAGGTGCAGTCTAGTTGTGTTGTGTCAC
This sequence comes from allo-octoploid hybrid of Carassius auratus x Cyprinus carpio, assembly GCA_024542945.1. Lineage (NCBI taxonomy): Eukaryota > Metazoa > Chordata > Actinopteri > Cypriniformes > allo-octoploid hybrid of Carassius auratus x Cyprinus carpio. Next base: position 6,590,257 of record CM045026.1, on the reverse strand, counting down.
ACCACTTACTTGCCATGTTGATACAGTGATACTAGTGCACTTGGACAGCACTGCAGTCCCAGACGTATTTCTGGTCCCTCTGAGACACTCACAGGCAGTCGAGTTGATTCACTCCAGGGAAATCTCAGCATACGGCACTGCAGATCAATGACTGCTGACTGCACTGCTACACACGTACCATTTCCATGACTCTGTGTTATCAATGACATATTGCTTTCAGTGTGAGTGTCCTCATATGCCCAGAAATTAAGAATTCTAGATTAGTACAATGGAAATATGAATGTTCTAGGTTAGTTTTATAGAGTAAATATGAGATGGAATGCACTGAGCGGACAGATACAAATAGAGTTTAAATGAGACACATCAACCTTGTGCTTTAGTCAATAGCAGCCGTGACCCTTCATAGTGTGAAAGCGATGCCCTTTGGACCCCTCGTTGCCCCACTGTTATCTGTGTCTGGCAAACAAATGAAGCCTCTATGTGAAGTCCTTGTGCACAGTTTTTTTTTAAACTCGTCTGCTTACAAGACATCTGGTCGTATACAAATATTTTGCTATTTAAAAAGCAATTGTAGCTCCCCTATAATTTATGCTGCTAACAGATCAAATGTTGATGTAAGGATGACCTCTACGAGGCTGTCTGTGATTAAACAGTTTCCAACTGCTGAAAGCAAATTATGGAGAGCAGAGAGATAAAATATTCAGTCTGACCTTCAGATGGCCTCCTTTGAATAATCTACGGGTCACTAACTTTGTCCTTCACACTGTGAAAATCTCACCCACCCCTCACTCACATACTTCTCTCTCACTGTCTCGCTCCGTCTCTCTGTATTTATCTTCCTCCTTGGCCTTTAAAAGGAATAGTTTATCCAGGAAAAATTCTGTCATCATTTACTCACCCTCATGTCGCTCCAAACCTGCATAAATTCTTTCTTCTGTGAAACATGAGAAGAATTTTTGAGGAATGTTCATGCTGCTTGAATGCAACTGAAGCGTATTGTGAATCACAAAAATGCACTATTAAAACACTATAATAGTCAATATTACTGTACTATATTAACCTTCTATAGTAAACTTTTCATAAAGTGTCTAATTTCTGTGCCAAAATCACTATTCATTATTCATTGACAATCTTCTGAACTAGGCTTTGTCAAGCTAATGATGTCAAGCTATGCATAGTTAAAGTGTATTCATTCCAATTTCTTATTAATTCTACTTAATTTTAAAATCAAAATTTACATCCTGTTTGCTTCCTCAATTCAAATTAATATATAATTTAGAAATATATGTAAATTAATCTCTTGAAAGTTCAGTATTGATTTACACTAAATATAATTAAAAAATGTTTAATTAAAAAAATAGAATATAAATTAATTTATATGAATAAGCTAAAAATACAGTAATTAACAGCAAAATTAAACCAAATATTCCACTAGGAAAAAGAAGACCTAAAATGTTCTGTACGGATTTAAATTGGCGAATCCTTTTGTGAATCATTTAAATGAACCAATTCACTATAATGAATCAGATTTTCCAAATCTATGTACATATGAAAAAGAGAACCGGTTGAGATGAGCTGATTCTATAGAATGAATCGGACATTGTAATGCTAAATATGTTATTTATTTCCCCAAACCGGTTAAGTGCAAACTCCAGATCAAATTCTATTGAAATTCTATTGGTCAACTTCATGGATTCAGTTCAGAATTCAGAAGAATCATGGATGGATCCGATCACAACACAAAGTAATGCTAATGAAATGAAATCTCTACCAATCAAAGCCTTTACCAATGATATCTTGTTTTTTGCGCTTAGGGTTTGGGGGGGGGGGGGGGGGGGGTCATTCTATGGTACATATTTGAGAGAGCTGTTTTGAACCAGTTCAAACTGTTTTGAAACGATTAACTAGAATGAAATTGCCTTTAAAGAGCTATGTTAAGAGAACAGCTTGAGATTCACCAATTCAGTAAAATCAATGGGATATTTTCAAGCACTACATTTGAGACAGAAGCATTTAGGTGAGCACTTTTTCTGGTTTCATGACACTTGTGCTTTCACGCATCCTCCTAGACATCACAACTGGATCCACAGTCATTACTGCAGACAGACTTGCGTCCAGGAGAAATATCCTGCGGCATGCTGCCAGGTGTGTGCAGCTTTTAATTAATGTAACAGCTACAAACCCTCTGCATCTGCTGGAAAATACTGATGTTTCAGCAGCTTTGAGACATCAGTTATGCACTGTATGATTACAGAGTGGCACAAGGCCAGCGGAAACACTGAGGCCATCCTGACGCAGACGGGAACTACATGGTGACATTTAAGTCCATCTAATAAACACCTGTGAGGAACGGTATCATGAATTAGTCATTATCTTAGAGACCATACACTGACTAAGTCATATGGATATATTTGCCTTGGTGTACCTAGTCCAAGGGTAAGTAAACATATTTAATCTTAGGTGAGCCTCAGTGCCATATGGAAGCCAGCGCCTGTTTTATCTAATCTTCAGACAAACCCCACCTGCTGGGGTTGGCCACGGTGATTCAATCACAGTAATACACTACACCTTAGTTATATCAAAACAAGGATGCATTAGGACCCACACAAACCACAACTCTTGTTTAAAAGAGTACAAAGACATTTTCATTGCTCATGACTTGTGGAAAGAAACAGACACTGGACCCAGACTGCCAGCTTGCGTGGTATGACTCGGCTCGGCACGGCTCAGTAAGGTACGGCACGGCATGGCTACTGCCACAAGTCCTAAAAAATACTTTTTCATTCTGTGCTGCACCATCAAGCTCTTGCAGGATCCGTCTGTACTTTCTCAACAGACAACGAAACTTTTTGGTTGTTAAAAAAACGTTGCGCTCATTCAACACAGTTGCGTTCGATCCTTCGCTGGCTGTGCTGATTTAAATCTAGCAGTTCTTTTGTGTTTGTATCACAAGTTCAGTAATGCATGTAATGATGATTCTCTCCGGCCAATCCGTGATCAGCAGAGTTTACACGTCACATTTTGGTAATGGTACGGTTTACTTGGTACCTCAACCAAAGTGGTACTAAAAAAGTATCATGTACCAGGTACTGTACCCAGTGGAAAACCCCCCAAAAGTGAACCGTACTGACCCATACCATGCAGTGGAAAAGCGCCATAACAGTAAAAAAAAGAAATGCATGAGAACAACAACAACAAACTACCTTAAGAGATTTGCAACTAGCATATATTAGCATATATAGCTGCACAAATAGCATATATAATAACCCATAGCAGATCTATACAGGTGGAGCTGGGGAAGGTGGAGGGTTTCAGAAAAACTCTGAAAGCGTGCTGCAAAATGCGCAAGTCGATGCTAATCAGCCATTTAAATGTAAAACAGCAAGCTCATTGACTGCATATGCAACATGAACCAATCAGCTTGTGCCAAGTCATTTAACGCTGTGAATATCATCAGTTATGTTAAGAACCCATCAGCCTGCACCATTTAGAGTTTCATGAAAGAACTAGGCATTTACATTTAGGTAACCCTACTCATTAAAAATAAATAAATAAATAAACAGAAGTTATTTAGGTGACCCTACTGATTTAAATAAATAAACAAATACAGAAGTTTTTTTACCACTCAGATACAACAATTGGCTAGCGATGATAATAAATTATTAACACAAATGTGTTTTCTGTCCTAGTGTGAATTGCTGGTACATTTTTGTAGTATTAGGTGATATTAGGTAACATTATAATTCATATAGCATGTGTGGAACCTATATTGTGCGTGTTATGGTACTGAGATGAGAATAAAAATGTTGTCAGAAGTTATGGCTGGCTGTCGTGTTGTCCATCCTTTGAAAGATTAATGTTGTACCTACTAAACAACAGAACAATTTTCCTCTCATTGGCTTCAGCCGTTGATGTTTCCATTCCAATGTTTCCCTGTCTTACCTCATGCATATGGAAATCATGTGTGATCTGGAGAGGCTCGCAGCTGTAGACTGATAACTTCAATGATCATAATTTGTTAGCACAGACATCAGTGCCAAGCCTCGTATCATCTCTGCCAAATTTGTGAAGTTAGTGTACACATCATAAACGCCCTGCATTATCAAATGCCACTAAGTGTTTCACATCAAAGCCATGTTTAAATAATTCATGAGGTGCTCATGTCTAAGAGGGCAAAGAAATCAAGCATACGTCCTGTGTCATGAACGTGATCGAAACTGGAGTCCAGCTGCAAAGGAGTTACAGATTTGTTGTGCGTTCAGCGCAAAGTGAATAACCTTTGTGAATTATTTAGTTTATTGACCTCTGAAAGGTCGTTTCCTGCTTGCGGAGAGAGCGCCAGCTGGTTCGCAGGTGACACGTTCAAGGTCGCACATCCCCCTCGGTTCGTAATGCATTTGTCAGTTGCCGGGAATGAGGGTGGCAAATCGTTCACTTGATTAGCACGACCAATAAGGCCTGCCAAAGATAATAAAGCACACAGTGGCTTAAGGAGATGTGTCAAATACCCCCACTGTCTCACTCTTTCACGCGCACACATTCGCTCTATTCTTGTTTTATTGTTCTGAGATGAAGGTTGAAATGTCTGCTGAACAAACAGAATGGGCCAGACCCCGGGCGCAGGATGCTGGCTGTGCTGGATCCAGGCAGTTCTCGGGCCTGACTCTATTTGGGAGTGTCAGAAGACTGACCGCGGGGCGCCACGGGCACTCTGTGCCTCTCAGAGGGGTGAAAGTGAGGCTAATTCCTGACCAAGCTGTCACACATAATCATCGAGGAAAGCTATGAGCCTTATTAGCACCAGTGTTTTGGCAGTATGAGGTGCAGCGATGAGAGAAAGGCTGGATGAATAATAGATGCATACGGAAGAGAGAGAGAGAGAGTGCAGTGGGTTTCGTGATCTGGATATGAGCTTTGTATGACTGAGGTGTCATGGGAATGGCTCAGGCAAAAGGGAACATTCTATCAGCATTTACTCAACTTTATGTTGCTCGCAAAAAAAATTTGACTTTCCTCCTTCTGGGGAACACAAAAGATCATTGTCAAGCTCCAAAATGATACAAAATGCACCATGAAAGTATCATTAAAGTGATCAAAGAACAGGAAAAATTAATAAAAATGGAATGAAAACTCATATATTGTTTAAATGTGTTTTATTGATCTTATTGTGAATGATTAATTTGTGCATCCCTGCCATACATTTTTTATTTTTTGACAATCTGTTATACTCAGATATACATCACAAAATGTAAGGAAAACATGTGTTGCTACTTCTGTGTCACTTTAAATGAGAGCAGTAGCAATGTCTGAATCATTCTTTCAAGTCAGTTCTTTTCAGTGAAATGCTTAATCCACTTCATTAATATGGTCTGAATGATTTGCTCAAGACTGATCTGGTTCTCAAATTCAACTCACAGACTCGAAGATTCGGTCACATAGTGGTTAACAGGCTCCTGGAGGGGAAGTAATTACTTCAGAAGACTTGAAATATAATGCATGAAATGTATTGTTGATGAGTTTCACCAGTTTCATGATACTTTTTTTGTCATTTAGGTACTGAACAGCCATTTTTTATTTTATTTTTTATTATTACATTCCATTATATTAACTCCAAAAAAATTATTTTCATAGTATTTTTTCCTGTTTTCTAGAACACATATCTTAACATTATTAAATCAAGACACTTGACAAGCAAAATGACATAAGATATTGTCTTATTTTTAGAAGAATGTAGAATTAAGCGTAAAGCTTAATTACTTTTTAAGCATAATTTCATTCATTTTTATAAATTTTTAAGAATGCTAGACTTAATATCTTATGTCAATCGCCTTTTTTGTTCCACAGAAGAAATAAAGTCATAGTTTTGTAACAAGATGCAGGTGAGTAAATGATGACTGAATTTTAATTTTTCAGTGTACTGTCCCTTTAAAACCAAAACGCTTCATTATTGACTGCATTATATTAAACACACTGATAATGGAAGACTGTTGCAGTGCCTGAGTCTGCAAAATCACGTCTGTCCTCTGCATGCAGAGGTCACAGCAAGGTCATATTTATCAGTCAGTGTGACGATAGGGATCACACACACACACACACACACACACACACACACATGCATTGAACCATTTGTGCCATTAACCCTGAGCCTTCCTCAGAGACAAAAGAAACAAGGTTTGAAAAAGAACTAAATGGACCAGGATCTGAGACACACAGAATCGCACACAGAATCCTGATGGATCTCTTCAAGGGAAAATGATCCCGTCTCATCGAGGGGCTTGCGTTAAAGGTCACTCAGCTGGAGAACGCCTCTCACAGTGAGCTGAACTCTCTGACTGCAGTTTGATTCATGAGCTCACGACACACTCATGTTTCATTTGATTTAGAGGCAAGATGCCAACAGAAAATCTCATTTCAATAATTTACATTTTATAAACTTTTCGATCCGGATGTCATGTTGTCTTGAAATGCTATAAAATGTCTCTAGTTTTAATGCACATGATTCATCAGTGCACAAGAAAGTTTTCTTTATCAAAATGTAGACTGGAACTTTTTCTTTTCTTTTCTGCTGACTGAAGGTTGTGCATGCAAGAAAAAATATGAACCAATATATGTACCATGATATATTATTATTATTTACCAAATCAAAACTTGCGAGTCCTTAATAATTTCATTTCAATACTTTACTTCTAATAAAATAAATGTAGCCTTGGTGAGCATAAGGGACCTTCAAAAACATGAAATAAAACCCAAGCTTTTGAACGATAGTATGTTCAATTGCAGGAGTAAAATGGCTGCAAACAGCAATTCTAATGTTTGTTAGTCATATTGTTCTTTCAACCTTCATTTCCCGGAACAAGGAAACACAGGTAGCAGCAAACAGTGAATATAATGACTGTTCTTGGTGCAGACGGCAGCAGTAATGGAAGCTGTTGACCTCTTTATTACTCTGAACTTCTGCAGGTTGCTCGGCTTCGACATCTCTTCCAGACAACTCTGTTTCAGAGCTCATTTGCAACAAGACAGCCCATTGTAATAGCAAAGAAAACTGTATTGATTTTGCCACTAACAGTGCGGTGGCTCCCATTGATCAGGACTAAACACTTATTATTCAGAGTTCCCAGAATGCTCGGCTGGCTGACACAAGCTGCAGGTCTCACTTAGGGGCTCTGAATGGGGCTTGTGTCCTCATTTTACCAGTGGATGTAGCTCTTAAATGTTGCAGAAAAAGAAAGCAAGTCAAACGAATAGTTCACCCAAAAATGAAAACGTGGTCATCATTTAATCAGCCTCAGATTGTTCCAAAACAGTTCTTTGTTCTGTGGAAAAGGAGTTATTCTTGAGTTTTCTGAAGCCTTATAATACCTCAGAACCCTAATAAATACATAAATAAATATTTAATTATCTTTATTAACAGCCCCTTTAGTGTTCTGCAGGAAAAAAGTGATATTTGTTTTGACGTGAGCGACATGAGGCTTGATAGAATAAGATGTAACTTTTCTTTGTATCTTTTTTTTACCTTAAACAATTGTGCAAATAAATGATCAAAAATAAAAACTATTAAACTACTAATAACTTAATAATTAATGGAATATTTTTTTTATTATAAATGTTTATATTATAATAAAATGTATAATAATAAAATATAAATTAAACAAATATTTTAAGGGAATTTTTAAGTATTTGTTTTAAAAAATGTTTTATTTTCAACAACTTTATCAAAATTAAAAATAAAAAAATAAATAATAAAATAAAAATCAAGCAAATTATATAATAAATTACTATATATACACATACATATATACATTTAAAAACCTATAGAATTGAATTGAAATGGAAACCTATTGAATATTATTATTATATTATATAACATAATAATAAAAATAAATACATATATACATACATATCAAAAGTAACAATTTATTAAATATATTTAAATAGAAAATAAACTAATTTGGGGGACTGTGAATTAAAATCTATTAACTCAAAAATTCACTCTGCTGGTTTGTTTGTGTCTGCTGCTCTATGTAATGTAACACTCTCTGCATGTTGTCTTTCTGAGGGGTTAAGCTGTCAAACAGGGCTCTGTTGGTCAGCTGATTCTTTCTGCCTGCTGTGAGCTTGTGAGAAACAGAATCAATGCGCCAGAGTAAAATCACTCAGTGGAAGACACGAGACAGCCGCGGGCCCCCGCGCTTACCTGAGTTCCATTTCATGCATCAGCTGTCTTAACACAAACACAGTGAACTAACACACACTCACACTCACACACTTCTTATGTCTCAACAACACTGTTCTGTACAGCTGCGACCTGTTCTGGCCCTGAGGGAATCTCCCAGTTCACACAAGAACAGCAGTATCCACACACACACATACATGGATCCTCATATGCAAAGCATTTTTTACTAGTAAACTCTTGAGTCCGATTGTCTCTGTCTCTGACCGCCCAATGTCAGCTGTGCAGGGACTACACAGGAAGCTGTGCAGACAACTGCAATAAAACTGTCCAAATAATGAAAGCCAGACCCGAATTAACCTCTCACATTAACTCTGCCAATGCTGGATACATAAAACCTCCCCTCATCCCTGCATTGAGTTCAAACTTGATGCTTTTATGGCCACCCTGAGGAAAATTTTATCATTCAGAGTTTGCCCTTTCATAGCTCAGGAGATGGAGACCTCAGTTATTTAAGAGTCAAGTGTCATAAAAAGAGTCTCAAATGAGACACTTGTACATACAAGAGCTTTAAAAGGAATGTATGGATTACATCACTCAAATTTCATTCAAAGTTTTTATAATCTCAGAATTAAAGGGATACTCCACCCCAAAATGCACTGTAAAAAAAAAAAAAAATGTTGTTTCAACATAAAAAAATTAAATAATAAGTGCTGCCAATTTTTTTTTTTTGTCAACTTCAGATGTTAAAATGTATTAATTGACAACATGGATATTTAAGTTGACTACACTTTCCAGCACTTATTATTTTTTTTTATTTATTTTTTTTTTTTTACAGTGTGAACAAAATAAAATATCCCAATTATTTCCCCTACACAGCAATTATATTAAATGGAGAACAAATTGAGACTTTAAATCTCCTGCTTATCAGATTTTTTTTCTTCTAAGAAATAAACAAATTCCCATTATGTAACCTCAACAATGTCACAAAATTGCCAAAATTCAAAAGCCTGCAAACAAAAACCTGATTTCTCATCAGAAACTTCTGAGAACAAATTCTATCTAACAACCGCCTCACTTTAGTTTCTGAACAGAGCCACTTTGAAACATTAAAATACTCTCTAATGATTTATGGAAAGTGGAGTCTTGACTCATTTAAACTGCCCACTGAATTTACCTGAAAATGATCTACTGAAAGCAGACATGTAAAATCGAGTTTAATGAGACAAACAATTCGTTTCCATAAACCATTGCAAAGCCTGCGTCCTTGACTCAACAACATCTCTATCTATCTATCTATCTATCTATCTATCTATCTATCTATCTATCTATCTATCTATCTATCTATCTATCTATTATTCTGTAGCATTAATGCATTGTTTAGTCTCACAGATGTAGCTGGTGTATATTTTCTCTCCTGTGTAAGTGAGAACAAACCTCTGTGTGTGTGTGTGTGTGTGTGTGTGTGTGTTCATGTGTGTTGGGGTCACAGCGGGGGATAATAGCCTGCCATGGGTGATTATTTGTTAAACAATTGTAAAATGCAAATGGATGTATTCTCTAGGCACTGTACCAACAAAAGACCCATGCGAGAGGTCATCCACTCATGTCAGGGAAAGGGCAGCGGACTCTGCTTTAAAGAAAGCCATGCTATTGTAACCAGTCAGATGGCAGAAACATCACCTGTTCTGATTCCTCAAACAGCTTTATGAGCCCAATAGGGAACATCAGGGTAGTCTTACAAACAAGCATAGCTACTACACTTTTGAATGTTTTCAGCACATATCATTTTTGTCAAACACAAAAAGATAAGTTTAAAGGAAAAGTTTACACAGTAATGAAATGTAATGAAATCTCTTCCAATGAAGAAACAAACTCATCTACATCTCAGATGGCCTGAGGTGAGTACATTTCCAGCCTTTTTTATTTTTGGATAAACCATTCCTTTAACAGAACGCTAATTTCCCATGTAGTGAAAGTGAACGAAGGGCTGTGTTACATCTTGTCAGGGGCACTATCCAAAGCTTTTATGCCACACAAGCAACATTTTCAGGTAGAATACATATTTACTCTTTGTCTAGAGTAAATTTAGATATTTTGATCGAGTATCAGGCTTTTCAAAGACAATCTCTTCAGAATGTGAACATATCCATATTCGGCAGTGGATATGACACCGTGCGCAAAGATTACAAGGTGGCCTGGTTTCCTTTCTCCGGAATTTGGCAGGAGATGATTGCATGCGGCACAGGGTCACCCTGATCCCTGACAACCTTCTCCTTCTTCTTCATCGTCATCCTCTCGTCCCCCTCCTCTTCCTCAGCTCTGTTTGTTTTTGTTCTCTTATCTCTCTCCGGCTCTGCTGTCCCCTGAAGCTGTCTAAGCCATCGCTTCGTCCTTGTGCTGCCAAAAAGAAAGCTGAAGGATTGGCTGGCACTGGCTGAGTTTGCAAAACTCCTACGCTGGAAAGTAGGACAGCAACGAGTAGTGTATGATAATGTCTGATAATCAAACAGAGCTTCCAACAGTACATATGATGGCCACAATTCAGCTGTGACTAAAGATAAACTCATTATTATGTCCAAAGATTCATGTTTGAGCATTTTGGATATGCTAAAACCAAGTTTGTATGATTACTGTATATATGGTCTTTTATATTTAATGAATTGTTGTAATGTAAATGATCATTTTACAATACACACACACACACACACACACACACACACACACACACACACACACACACACACACACACACACATATATATATATCATTTCAATTTGTTCAGTATATTAAATTCCAATTATATTAAAAATTCCATTTGCAGTATCTGAAATAAAGATAAATATTAGATGATAAACCTTAACTAAAACTCTAAAACTGATATAAAAATATATTAAATCTATATAGAAATACTTGAAACAAAATTACTAAAAATAACAAAAAAGCACATAACAAAATTACTAAAACTTACAATTCTAAAACTATAAATCAAAATAAAAAATGTATCTAAAAAAAATCTAAAGCAATAAAAGCTAATTCAAAATATTAATAAATGCTATAACTTAAAAAGACTTAAAAAGAAAGGTATTATTATTACTTAGGATACATGTATTAATTAAAATACATTATTTAAGTATGACTAATAGTAATTAACTGTTAAACAGTATAATAATCTCAAAAGCTTTCATCTATATATAAATATTTAAAACAAAATGAGTAAAAATGACAAAAAAAGCACATAACAAAAAAAATTCTAAAACTTAAAATTCTAAAACAATAAATCTAAAATAATTTATCTAAACAATGGATGACTTAAATGTATTATTTCTACTATATTAAGTGTAACTAATATTAATAAACTGGTAAACAGTATAATAATTGCAAAAGATTTCATCAAAATAATTACGGAATATATTAATTAATTTAAAAATAAAATTAATTTGACGTTGTTTACCAACTTGACACTGAAGTTCTCAACTTTATGGAGACTCAGAATCACATTGCAGGTGAAGGTATATTTAGCAGCCAAAGACAAGACAGCATCCATAAAGTAAATAGTTGCATTGCCATTGTGTTCAGGTCAGAAAGCAGTCCTTCTGCCCTGTTCACATGCTTCATCAGACATCATACAAATAACAGCCTTGAGAAACAATGAACATCCGCTCACCTCCCACAGAAAGGTGATAAAGACAGAGACAGAAACTTGCCCGTCCTCAGGAGGGCTGTAAAAATTGATGTGCCCTTTTGGCTTTGCTGGCGCTGACCTCCACATCAGACACAGAGTGATGGCTGCAGTTTTACACCACGTCCAAGGTCCAATCGGCTGGTTTTCAACAGTTATCAAGGATTCCACAGAGGGCATTTAACTTGGACGTTGCCCAGAAGCTCACAGCAGAGCTTGTTATGTCTGAAGGGTATGTCATGATTTTAAACTAGCGATAGATGTCCGACAGCGTAAAGCACAATTAACTCTTGAAGGTAACAAAAAAAGAAGCATTTTGGAAAATCGACACCACCTAAAACTATCCTTTCCCTGGTCGAGGCAATGAGAGCCTTTGTCTATCGCATGCCTGGGAATGATTGTTTTTTTTTTTTACCTCAGCCATTCTATTGCTATAGCTGATAATAACAGTGGTCCCTGGTGCATTCTTATTAGGGTGCGTTGACCTTGAGAAAGCACACACACCGTTGACATCTTAACTAAGACCAGAACATGCTTCTACAATCCTTCTCACTTTGTCTGCTTGCACCAACTGAAGTGGAAAAACCAGTTGAGGTTCAGGAAGTATGGGTAAAAACTAGACTTTTATGAGGTGTTGGGGGGACAAGATGCCTCCTGATACCTGCCACAACCCCCTCAACTCCCTACAGTCGTCAAGTTAAAACATGCTGCTTATGGAGCTTTCTTCTTGGTCTTGGATATCAGAATTAATGTCTTTTAAATTCCAATTCAGTTTCTGCAATACGATGCTAACAGAATGTTGCAATTCACATTTGAGTTTAAAGAAGTAAATGAGAATGAAATTCATAAAAGTACAAAACATTTAGTTTTTTTAATTATCATTTAAATAATTATTAATTTTCCAGTATGAATTATTCTTAAAAAAAATTCACACAACATATATGCTACCATTCGAAAGTAAGATTTGTTTTATTCAGCAACGATGCATTAAATTGATTAAAAGTGCCGTAAAGTTTCCAAACAAATGCTATTCTTTTGAAATTTCTCTTCATCAAACAATACTGAAAAAGTTTCTGCAAAAATATTAAGCAGCATATCTATTTTTAACATAATTAGTGATAAAAAAAAAGAAAAAGAAGAAGAACAAGAACTGTAGAAAAACAAGTTAACCATCTAAAACATCCATCTGGACAAGTGGAAGTGTAAAATGTAAAATCAGTTGCAACCTACTCTCTTTCCACTGGAACAAATATGTAAAAAACAAACATTCCCTAGAGGCTACAAAAGATGGAATCAAAAGCTTCCAAAACTCCATTCTCACACTGATCTAGTGTAAAGTTTGTTGAGAGTGAGGAGTTTCTTGCAAGCATCTCAGTACTTCATAGTCACACTGCGGAGGTGAGAATGAGTCTTCTGTCCCCCCTTGAGGTTTGAGAAATCAACAATACCGAAATGAGGAACAAACACAAGCGAAACGAATAACTTGAGATTCAACATAGAATTCCCACATCGCCGCTGCTAAGACCCTTTTCCGCCGGCTTCCCAGATTCTAGAGAAGAATGGGTCCATGTTGACCAGAAAACAGGTTTAACAGTCAATCCCATTAAAGTATACATGAAGACAATTGCAGCCGACCGTAGAGAAATCACAAGTACCAGCACAATAACGCACACACTGGGAATTAAGACTGCGGGGCATATTGTGCTACAACTAGCAGTATTTTGCTGAGGGTCTGGATATTCCCCTCCCCTTTGAGTGACGGGCATTAATAATTGCCTTGCTTCACAGATACAGGCCTCTGGAACCGACGGAGGCTGTTTAGATGTTTCTGCATCTTGGGAAATGTTGTTCTTATTACTTTTTGTCACAACAGCTCCCCAGCTGAGACTTCTTATAGTTTCATTGCGATATTAACTGATTCTCTGATTGCTTGAAAGGTGAAAGATTTTTTGCACTGTGATATTAAGCACATTTTCCTCCGATGTTTCATTAACAATGTAAAAAAAAAATATGGATTACTCACCCTCATGTAGATCCAAACCTGTAAGACCTTTGTTCATCTTCAGAACACAAATGAAGATATTTTTGATAAAATCTAAGAGCTATATATATATGTGTGCGTGTGTGTGTGTGTGTGTGTGTGTGTGTGTGTGTGTGTTATTATTATGTGTATGCTTGACACAATGTGAAATATCCACTATGATCTACCTAATCTATTAATAATGTTAAAATAAGAGAAATAATAAACCTCTGAAACAGACAAGTCTTTAAAATACACACCCAGAGAGCTGCCTGAGGCCTCACACAGATACTCTCTTGTAAAAAGGGAAACAACAGGCCAAAATAGACCAATTAAAAGAGAACAAGCATTGCAAGTACTTTGTCATCATTAAACGGGAACAGTTTTATGACACCTGCTTGCACCCTCTGGAATTAGCCTTACTGTCACCAGCCTGCTGGGAATGAAAGGGCAGCTCACGGCTTAGGGTCACCGAAGGTCACGGGTCAGTGGCAGGGCAGTGAAAAACCTGTGGACATGCACAGACACACAAACGCAGCTTCAACCCACCTTGACTTATTAATGAACCATAAAGAATATAAGAACACAACAAAAACAGGACTCCAAATGAAATGGAGTGTGAAATGCTGATCATAAACTGGCAGTCATTTTGTCTTTGTCTTGATTGAAGGGGTGAATGCAGGCCCGAGGCCAGATGCTGTTGACTGACATTTGAGTGTAGAATGACGTTTGTGTCCCGCCCTGTGGCAGAGTCACTACAGCGAGCACAACTATCGTCACACTCGCATGCCGTCCCGAGACACACGGGACTCTGTGAGAATCACGTGTGAGGCCTACAAGAGATTCATGGAGCTTCAGAAGCATTCATTCAATGATTTAACCCTACAGAGGCAGAGGGGTCAGTACACAGCAGATCAGCTCTGTGTGGGCTTTTGGCACTACTGTGAAAAAATGATTCACATAAAGGTGAAGGACACCTCCCCCACAAAAACACACCTCATCAACAGTTTGGAATAATTTGAGAGCAGGATCAGAGGTGAGAAACAACTAGCATGGCCTTAAATTATATTTGACTATTTGCTAGTCAAAACTTTCTAAACAACATTTAATCAGACAAAAATAGCAAGTAGTGTTATTTTGCCGGTTTTCCTAAATAAGTCATTTTAAATTCATATATATCTGCTAGATGTGTTAACTGGTGTATACTAATATAGGCAACCTCAAAACCTAAAAAAATAAAAATAAAAAAAATAATAATAATCATTGGAAATCATTGGGGCCTAAAAAATGTTTCAATTTCCACATAAAAGACAAAAAATAAATAAATAAAAATGAGCAGCACAACTGTTTTCAACATTGATAATAATAAGAAATGCGCATTCAAATCAGCATATTAAAATTATTTCTGAAAGACCATGTGACTCTGAAAAGAGGAGTAATGACTATTAAAAATGTATCTTTGCCATCACAGGAATCAATAACATTTTAAAATATATTCAAATAACAAAATTATTTTAAATTGTAATATTTCACAATATTACTATTTTTGGTCAAATAAAATGAAGCCTTGGTGAACATAAGGGAGTTAAATCTTACAGACCCCAAACTTTTATTTTTTACAAATACACTTTTTAGTGTATATGTGATGCTTTTATGAAATAAATAATAGTTCAAAAACGTTTCTGTCCACTTCATGTCAGAAAACCACATGCAGAAAGGTTCAAAGTTATTATTCAGTGTACCACCTATAGCTTTAGATAAATCGAGTCTGGTGACCCTCAGCATGTGGTCGAATCTTCATGGGATTAATTTGTCTGTGCTGATAAAAGCGAATCTTGGCTTTGATGGCAACATTTTAAAGCAGTTCATCTTTGAAGAACTTAAAATTCAAGATAAAAGCAGCGATGACGGTAGCAATATTCTGGCTGGTGTGCTGCGAGACTAATAACAGGCCGAGCTAATAAAGGCCACAGAGGTCAACGTGCTCTCATACCTTAGCGGGATGAGAGGGGGTGAGAGGTCGCCCGGCGCAGGGGCAAACTGTTTCACTTTTTGACTAAAGGGCGTCAAACATTCAGCGGGTCAGAAAGGAGGGCGAGAGGTCGTGACCTCTGGGTTCAGATTCCGAGCACACTGTGTTCAAAGGTCAGCGCAGGCATGTGAGGTGCTCGGGGGGCGATGTCCCCTCCTCATCCCGCTCACCTCACTCACCTCCTGAAGGGTTATCAGGACAGAAGCCTCAATACACTGACTCTAAATCTTCCCCTCCAACAGAAAATAACTCCGTGTGATGCCCTTGAGGTGACAGATGATGTTGTTCCTCAAAAATATTGGTGATGGATTGATGTTTTTTCTTTCTCTCCCGCAGTCCGGCTCACGAACCACAGCTCGAATCATTCCTGCCCATGAATCTTTTTGACACCAGCGCAGATCAAACTGCGGTCTGTGTGTCCTCCTGAAACCATTTCTGCTCCATCAGGATCCAGCTAGACTGCGTAATCCTTCATCACAGAGACTAAACACTGCCAAGGCTCCTCGGAGACATACATTATGTGTGACGGGGTAAAGAACAGCGTTAAAGAATATAGACTGGGTTAAATCATCAAGCTTAAATCATAAATCATCAGCAAGTTGTAAAAAACAACTTGAAAAAGTTCAAAATGTGTGTTTTTTTTTAATGTTCTCAAAAAAGTTTTTCTTGGTTATGCGAATGTTAAGGGAACATTCCATTTAATCACTTTGCAAGCATTATTGAGACACAACTTTTAAATGTTCACCAAACATTTACCAAAAAAAAAAAAAAAGTTTCAGAAAAGAAAAAAAATTAATGAATTGCTACAAATTTTTAATTGCATGTTTTAAATGCATGACCAATAAACAATGTTTTGAGAATATTATTAAAACCAGATAACCGTGATCAAACATTCTATTAACATTATTGGAATAATATTGTTTATAACTTGAGAGAACCTTGCCAAAAGTCCTGACAATATTCCCTGTTAGCTGGGATTCCCTTAACCTTCACAAAATGTGTTTTAAACATTAAAAAGAAAAAAGAAAAATGTATGTTACATTCAGAAGTAATGTTTATTTTGTTAGCTGGTGACAACTTGGAAAAAGGAAGCTAAATGTGATGTGAGATCATCCATAATCATATCCGTTTTTAGTTGATCTTTCATTTCCAAAATATAGTGAACACCTCTTCATCAACCGAAAGAGAGAATCTGACGCAAACAGACTTCTTCTCGGTTCAGATCTGAGTCAAGGCTGGGGCTAATGTGAAAAGCAAAGGCCAGATTGAACAATTTACGAATTCTGAACAAGGACAGACAAAATCAATGGCACGGCGGCTCTGCACATCATCTGTGGCTGTGGGACCGCACGCCTGCACATATATCAAACTCCAGAGATCACCTGTCTCACTGTTTTACCACCTTTCTGATCATCTCTGGCAGAGAGAGAGATTTGACCACCTTTCCTTATATACCATTCATATTTCATTTTCATGTTTAACAAAAATGGACAAAAACTATTTAATAAACCAGCACCAATATATTATCCCATCCCAATTGATCAAAAGCGGTTATTACAATGACATATAGCAACGTATTTAAAACCAGAACATAACATGCTACACAGGTGGCTCACATTTCAAAGCTTTGATATGAGTGGATCTGGTGACGTTAAAATTGAAGAAGGAGCAACAGCGCCCTCAAGTGGGAAAGAGTGTAAAAGACAAGGTCCTCACGTTTGACTGAAAACAATGAAATAATGCTTTGATATACGAGACATAAAAAGTTGAATACTCATATTTATATATATATATATATATATTGCTTCTTGAAAGGTTATTTTATTTCGATTACATTTTATTTTACACATAAACTGTCTGCATGGGCGTAGAACGCAGGGGATGTGGTTATGTATTTATGTTTATATATTGCATTGTTGTATTTATAAAATTATTCAATACAATTTTAATGATGCATTTTCATATTAAAATCTGGCCTCAGGTATTAAAGATTGTGTGGAACAGGAAGAGATCACATACTACTGTACTGAAAAATATTTTACTATAATAACGGTTTATTTTTATTGATTGATTGATTTATTATTTAACTTGTTACCTCTGAATTACCTCTGAATATATATATATATATTCACATTTTATAATCACATTTTATATATATATATATATATATATATATATATATATATATATATATATATATATATATATATATATATATATAATGTGATTTTACCCAGAAGAGGGCGCTAACAGATGAAAAATGGAATGACCTGTCAGCAACACTGTCAGACCTGTAAAGAGAAGGCATAATTACCACAAACACATCTCTGACCTTTTTCACAGTTAAGCAGGAAACTGACTTTCAACGTCAGCTGTTTTTGTCTGCAGCCAGTCGAGTTATCTCACGTAAAAGCATCCAGACATTACATACTGTACATATACTTCAAGCAGCCTACCAGCTCAAAACCTGCATGAATATGAAATATTTCCATTTGAGAAGTGTTTAGGCACTCACTTTCACTATTTCAATCTATAGAACAGATCTTCTGTGACCGACTAACATTAAAACTTTTCCAGGATGAGTAGCTATAAGAAAAGCACTTATGGTCCATGGTCAAAAATAAACCTGCTGGACCTGACTAGTGTTGTGCTGAAAACAATAAGACCCAAATCCAATTAAGTACCATGGAAATACATTTTATTTTTTTATTATTTTGTGGACATTTTATGGGTTAAGATATATATATTTTTTTACTAACCTTACAATGGTAATATCTTGTATTTACGATTTATGTTAATTGGAATATAAAGTAAAAACCATGATACACCACTGGTCAAAAGTCTCTTATTGTAACCAAGACTGCATCTAATTCAAAATAAATGTGTCATTTAAGCCAAAATATAATTTTGCCAGTACTTTCTCTGTGGGCCAAACTCACTCTGGAACATTGTTCACTTGTCATTACTCAAACTAAAAACACAGAAATCATGTCATGCCACGTGTCCTCCTGTCCTCCTTTTCTGACAGCACGTGGACAGCACGTTTGTTTTGATGGGAACATTGGGGTATTTGCAGCTCATTAGCAGGCAGGGCCGGGGCACCTAAAGAGTGACGGCCCACTGTCGCTATTGGATTATGGGAGGGATTTTCAACTTGCATTAATCTGTGAGGCCACAGACAGTCCAACAGCCACTCAATCCCAGCGCTCTTTGTGCATAAGAGCTCACACACGCTCTCACATATATGCAACTCTCCGATTAAAGTGAGAGAAGCCGCAAGGACCCAGACTAAGACTTGGAAAATGAACCTCTTCTGCTTTACTTTGGTAAGAGAAAGCTTTCTTGTTCATTCTTTTATATGCATTGGACAGCTGGATATGGACTCAGTTTTTATCAGCTATTCCAGAAGATTAACAGAAATGAGAGTTTGACATCTCATGATCTGAACTGATTCACGCCGGCCGACACTGTATGACATCTCAGATTGAACTGATTATCTGTGTCTCTGTCGGTAGAAGAACAAGATTAGATCCTTGATTCCACCGGTGTTGGTTCAACTTGAGCTCTACTTTTACATTTGTATAACAACAGGGGTTTAATATACTCAAGTAAGTACTTGAGACTTTTATATTACAAACCAATATTTCAGAAAAGGTTGCTAAAATGCTCATTTTAGCTGTAGATATCATGACATTATCTCATGCCAAGAGAAAGTGGGATTGTGATTGTATGGAAACGTTAGGTAAGGATTACCGAGAGACAGAGAGCTCCTTACAGCAGATCATGGATCAGCAGAAAGGAAAATGTCCTATTCATAGATCAGGGGCACCACAGCACCTCTGAAGGTCTTGAGAGGACACTACATTCCCCGAATCCAGATATATCCATCCAACAACTGCCTGCAGCTCCTGAACATGTGTGAAAAGGGTCTCTGGACAATCCATACTTCGTTTTCATAGAGTGCAGATCTAAAAATCAAAGATCAAGACCTTCAGCCACACATCTATTACATGGTTATGTTATAATTGCAGAAATATTATATATATCATGAGTATGTTGGAGATGAATAATAACAACAATAATATGGATAATTGTAAAATAATATAAACAATAATAAATTAAATATAGAAAACGATATAGTAGTATTACAAATAATACTACATCTGTATATATATACAAATAAAAAATCTATACATCTGTATATATTATATATAAATAAATTTTCGAAGTTACACGCACACAATAATAATAATAAATGTACGTAAGAATCTAGACAGATCTTTATGCACTTTGGTAAAAATGTTACTTATTTAAATCAAAATTGTGATTAGTCGCCTTTGGACTGTCATAGATCACCGCTAAAAGCTTTTAAACCTTAGTATTCCTGCTTCAGAGCTGCAATTTGACATAAACTGTTAAAAAGGAAGGATGTTGAAATATGGATGTTTTGGAGGAAGTGCCACAATAAGGCTCATATTATTTAGAATAAATATTCTTATTTTGTGTTTGGTACAGGATGGTTCTACAGACAGCCTGTACGAGCCGGCCCAGATTGGCCAGAACAGTCAAGATTTATTACCCAGAAGGCTGCCTAGTCCCAACTCTGTGAAGAACATAAGTGTGTGGAGTGGATCTGAGCCCTGCATCGCCACGGTGGGTTCATCCACACATGCCTAGAAATGCAAGGGAAATCACATGGTCTTTCATGAGACATTGAGCTGCAGTTATGTCTAATGTGACATTGACGAAAATATTAATATGGAAAAGTGCTGCCTCCTGTATAACTGCTGATTAATCTGTGAGTGACGTGTGTAGGGTACAGCAGGTCGCACTCATTAGGAAATTACCAAAATCCCAGCAGGACTTTTTATCCAGACGAGATGCCGCATGAGGTCATGGACAAATGATGTATCAGATATCATGATGCACTAAATATATTCTATTCTGTATTTTATTCTAGAAGCTTCCAGAGACTCACACAAGTAAGACTCAAGAAAGTAAGATTTTGGAAAAGGCAAAGAGAAAGTAAGTTCTGGATCTTTTGGTCTGTTAATGATACTTCAAGACCTGTATAACATTTTATTTATGTTAATACATTTCTCAAAATTACACCTTTTATGAGAATGATAACATAAATGTATACTGTCAGGGTGGATTATTTGCATCAGGATGCCCATTAGATCATGATGTGCCATATGCTGTGTTTTATGAGAGAATGAGAGAGCTGGATTAGGATTATATTAATTGGGACAAGTGTGAGGGATTTAGTTACTGTTCTAACTCACCTGTTTAAACCAATGCCAGACTTGTCCCTGCTTAAGCATCATATAGGCTACTGGTAATAAGTTGCTTGCTCAGTTTTGACCAGAACAAGTCATTTTATAGTTACAGAAAAAGAAAAGGAAGCAGAAGAAAAAGAATACGATTCAGACCGCTTAACCCATTACAACGCAAAAATTCAACAAAGTCATTGAGGAAACGAGTCCATCGATTGGCCTCTCTCTCTCTCTCTCTCTCACTCTCTCTCTCTCTCTCTCTCTCTCTCTCTCACTCAATGTGACAAGCGTCACTGTTCATCGTACTTTCTTGAGCTGCAGCACCTGATCTGGGTAATATTTACAACGAAGAGCCTATTATTATGTTGGTGTCTGATGTTTCTCCCACTGGCAGCCTTCCCAAACTTGAAATTTTATGGCTTTATAAGTTATGGTTTTGTTCGTTGACCACAAAAAAAGATATGTAAGGTTGGATTTAACTGGCGTGCAATCTTAAAATTAAACCTTGCATTCTCCATAGCAACGGTGATGTTCATTCAATTTTATTGCGTGTAGCCTATAGGCCACTACAACAGCGAGTTATAAACTTAATGAATAAAATGCATTTATAAAAAATATTTTATGAATGAAAGATTGAGGGATTAAAAGAAGCAAACAATAAAAAAAAGAGCGTATAGCTTTGCTGTTATTATAAAAACAGTCACATTTTATATTGTTTGAAAGCTACAAACAAAATTAGCTTGTTGGAAAATGTACATTGTGTGTGAAATTTAACTAATAGTATTCTAATATTAATTACATATGTCTCAAATTTTATATTATCACACTTTAAATAACCCTTATATACTATAACATTAAAAAACTGTCAACTGTAAACATGTACACATCCTACCACAGGCCTTTTTTCACAGTTTAAGAAGTATGTTGTTGGAATGTTATGTTTATATATTGTTTTATCTTATGCAGTTTCTCTTTCACATAACAGGTCCCAATTACTATCCACATCAGAAGATGAGACTACAGGTTTGTCTGTTTGTTTTGAATGAATACCCAGAATTCCTTGCTGATTTCCCTTACAGTTCATTAAAAACTTAAACCACATGCCTAATACTACAGTACTAATAATACTGCTAGTCACTGAACAAAGTGTCATAGAGTTTAAAGGTCTGTCAAATTCATAATCCTAGGGTCAGTTATTCCACCCAGGAATTCATCTGTCTGGAACAGTAGCATTATGCTTTATGAGTCTGATTTTTTATTTTTTTTTGCCTTGTTTCAGGATTAAGGATTGAACTTTATTGTATTTGACCCACTGAATTCCAGCAAAGCTCTTCTGCCTTGTATTTTTGAGCACTGTTACCCTAATGCCAGTCCTGCTGACCTACTTGGCGACGGCGCCTCTTCATTTGCCTTCCATGTTTTGCTTTTAAAATAACCCGTTATTATCTCTGACAGATCATACAGATTCTGATGCCCACTGGCCGTCCACAAGGAAAAAAGATGGCTTGGTACACAGCAAGAACCATTCGAACACAGGTAACAGGTCTAAAGAGACTATGGTGTGTGTGTTTTGTTAGTCGAGGAAGTGTGGTGGGCTCGAGGTCAGAGAGAGCTGCGTGTGTCAAACAGTCTTAGTGGATTAGATCAGTGACGACACAAAGCAATTCCAAAAGCCCATGTGAAACAGAGGATTTGATTTGGGCTCAGACTGATTCACTGACAGTCAGATAAAAAGTGATCAGGGTCACACTCTCTTCCCCAGACTTCCAAAGTTTCCTTTAAATTTCCATAAAGTCTGAATTGTCATAAATCCAGGGCTTGAGCTAAATTGTGCTGTATTTTAATCTAGAGACGGTCAAAGATCACCACCGGTCAAAACTCAGTAGAGAAGAGAAAGAAGAGCGGATGAATTCAGAGAAGACAGTTAAAAATGCTTCAGTCCAGGTAAATCACTGCAGCAACACAGAAAAAATACTGTGCAATATTACTTTAATGAGACAAACACATCAAACCCTGCCATCCATGAAATGTGCCTCTTTATAATACAGGATACATTTCTCAGTGATTAAATTCCCCATTAATCTAATGTGATTCAGTCATCTGTGTATTATTGCACATTATCATTCTTTCAATGTCTGCCCTGAGATCTTTACAATAAGACAATATCACTTTCAAACTGATTCAGCATTGGTGTTTTTATTCACAGGGTGTGAATTTTGAAGCCTGGAATCCCAATAGAGAAAACTCTGAATGCAGACAGCAAGACTTGGTGAGTTTCTTCTCTGATGACTGCCACAACTTTTCAATAATTATTGCACTTTATTGTGGACAAAACGCCTGTTATGATTTTGTATTGAATACTGCCATTCACTTATGGCTCAGTCCAGATTTTTCATATTTCCCATACTAATTTTGAGGGGAAAATATAAAAAATTATGCATAAATGAATGAATTTTTTTCCTGATAATCAATCAAATGAACAAAATAATAAAAAATAAAAATAAAAAGTGGATGATATTACAACTCTATATAATTTAGTTTAAAATAAAAATAAAACACTAAAAAGTCAAATGTAATCATTTTAAATTGATCAATTGTAAAATTCTGTGCTATTTTAAATGTTACAAAAAACATTAAAAACTCAAATTAATTTTAAATTTAGGCATAAAATACTGTACAGAATTTGAATTTTGAGGTTTTCTAAAGATTACTTTTTGTGACAATGAATTATTATTCGTAAGGATTAAATTTGGCTAATCTAAATGTAAAAATAGAGAAATTAAGCACATACAATTAAATGGTCAATACAAAGACTGATAATCAGTATGGTACTGATATAATGTGCATCCATTTAAAGTACTTAATAAACAAACACAAAGACATTAAGGATATATAGAAATGTGTGGGTACTTTTAAAAAAATATTTCTTTTAGTTATTTATTTTATTTTATTTCTAAGCCTGCTTATGGCATCTGACATTGTGTGAAGTAAGGATAAAAAGAAGAAAATAAAAAAGTGTCTTAGGCTTTTCATGGAAATAGAGGTCAGATTATGAGGAACTCAAATGACATGTCAGTGTAAGAATGCACATCTGTGAAAGGCTTCTAATAACGTCAGAGCGTGAGGGCAGAGCTTTAGTATTACCCAGAATCCCCAGCAGTTTGTAGAATCTCATGTGTGTTGATCTTGAGGCAGATTGAGGCATCTCTGATCTCCCTCACGTGCTGTAATTACCCAATGGCTCTTCATTTCAGACCAGGAGGTCAGAGAGTGAGGATGAGGCGCAAGGTAAGCTGAAGAAGATTCAGAAACTGGTGGGAGGGAAAAAGGGCGGTCAAGGTGCCACAGAGGAGTCGAGAAACAACACAGAACCTGGTGGTGAGAACCTAAATTATAATTTCCTCACGTGAACAAAATAAAACAAAAAGCTGCATCATCCATATTGGTTCCTTTTACGTCATTTGATAGAATCCAATGGAAAAGGCCACAGTCCTGTCATAACCTGCATCAATCTGACCAAAAAAGCTGAGAAGAAGCACACAAGGGCATCCACACGGCAATCCCAGCAGCCCCTGCAGGATAAAGACACTGATGCAGCAGAAACAGAGGGTTCTTGGAGTCCAGGGCTTTTCCAGGAGTACTGGAGCCCCATGGTGTTTTCTCCAGCGTGGGACACGTCCACACACACCTGCCACAGGTCAACAGCAGAACAGGTCATGTACAACTTCAACTTCACTCTCCCCAGAGACACGGACTGGGAGAAATATGAGGAGCTCTTCCACCGACTGGACCCCTACAAACGAGACCAGCAAGACAGGTGGATCACCCACTCCGTCATGGACCTGGACATGCCGGACCCTCTGGTGAGACACTGATCAGAGCTGCATTTCCTGTTGAAAGGACACACAAGATTAACAGCATCACATGCTGGAGACCAGGCAGCATCCAATGTTTAATGTGCTTGTGATATGGAGATTTCAGGCAAAAGTGCTAAAAATACAAAATATGGAAGAAGGGAGCTTTTTTAATCAAGTTGCACAACAAAACATGTCTTTTTAATATTTTTTAAATAGTAATGTTTTCCTTGAGCCACGAGATAACAAAATAGGCCAATTTGTGGTGCACATTTGGTAGGGAAGTTGTAGCCTAATGCTTACATAATTTGACTCCTAACACTAAGGTTGTGGGTTTGAGTCTCGGGCTGGCAATACCATGACTGAGGTGCCCAAACCCCCAACTGCTCCCTGGGTGCCACAGCATAAATGGCTGCCCACTGCTCCGGGTGTGTGTTCACGGTGTGTGCGTGTTCACTGCTGTGTGTGTGTACTTTGGATGGGTTAAATGCAGAGCACAAATTCTGAGTATGGGTCACCATACTTGGCTGTATGTCACGTCACTTTTTTTTTTTCACTTTACTTCTTAAAAGAAAAACTTTTCAAATTTGAATAAATAAATAAATAAATAAATAAATAAATAAATAAATAAATTGTAAAAAGTAAATGAGAAACATTAATGATAAATTTAGTTTTTATTGATATGTTCTTGGTTTTATATAGATGATTATATCATAAAAATAATTTTAGAATATGTAACATTACTATGTTACAAGATATACAGTGCGTAATATTATATGCAGTTTGGGGTCTTTAAAACATGTAATACTTTTATGTAGCATGGACACAATAAATTGATCAAAAGGAACAGTAAAATATTTATTTGTCAAATTAATGCTGCTTTTGAATTTTCTATATATATATATATATATATATATATATATATATATGTATATATATATATATATATATATATATATATATATATATATATATATATATATATATATATATATATATATATATATATATATATTTATATATATAAATATTAGGCAGCACAACTGCCTACATTTCAGCACTGATTAATAATAACAAATGTTTCTGGAGCATCAAATCAGCATAATAGAATGATTTATAAAGGATCATGTGACACTGAAGACTGGAGTAATGATGCCGAAAATTCAGCTTTGCCATCACAGAAATATATTAGATTTTAAAATATATTAAACAGAAAACAGGTATTGTAAATTGTAATAATATTTCACAATATTACTGTTTTTACTGTATTTAAAATTCAGCCTCTGTGAGCATAAGAGGCTTCTTTCAAAAATATTCAAAATCTCACTGACCCTTTTTTAAATTAATTGATGATAAATAAATGCTTAAGATATTAAAGATATTTCTTATTTCTACAGATCATATAAATTACATCAGAATAACCTTAGTTCCGGCTGTTGCTCCAAAAGATTGTCATGATGATAAGGACGCATTATTTTCTCTTGAAGAGACACTTTAAAGTCACTGATTAGAGATGTCAGAGCAGACGCTCACATCCTGTGTGCGGTTGAGGAAGTGTGTTTACACACGACTGCATGTGTGAGCTGCTTCAGGCCAGTGCGGGTGTCTTCAATAAGAGCTGAGCGGCTTTCTGTCAGGAGAAATTAAGAGAAAATCATTTGACATTGTTGGCAGAATGCTTCAAAGAAAACCATCCAATGTCTCTGACAAATCAAGGAACAAACCCAAGGTAAAAAAAAACACACTTTCTCCATCTGTTGTGCTGAAATGATGCATCACGCAAGTACTGTGAGTGCTCAGCTTACAGTTATTCTGTTTTAGACTTCTTAGCCATATGAAAATCTGTCACCTTTAGTGACCATCAGTGATCTCTTCTGTGACCGCAAGATTATGCTGTGAAACTCAAGATGCAATCAAGACTGTTCACAGCTGCAGAGCACTTTAAACTATTTTATCTCTTCATTTTGGTTCAGCGTTCCACCAGTTTTGGGATTTTCGACAGACAGCAGCCCACCCAGGTCAAGGCAGAAGAGAAGGTAGAAAGCTCGGTGAGTTTGGTTTCTTTTGTCATTAAAGCCCATATAAAAAGTTGGATACTGAAATCTCCCATACTGAACTCCACGTGTGTCTCTGTAGCCTGTGGAAGCAGCTGAGGTGGATCCCAGTAAATCAGGAGGTCTCGGGAAGAAGATGAAGAACATCTCACTGACCATGCGTAAAAAGATGGGCAGGAAATACACTAAAGCCCTGTCAGAGGAAATGGTGAGCGCCCGCTTGACAGTTCAGCAACAACATCAAAACTTACAGTACCCACCGTGTTGTTACACTTAAAAACAAAGATTCTTTAGGTTTAGCAAACAACGCTCTTCTTATCAAATAACAATGTTGCATCCTAGGTTGTTCAGATCAGTGTATTGGCTTTTGGGTTCTTTAAAGGGATAGTTCACCCAAAAAGGAAAAGTCTGTCATTGTTTACTCACCCTCATGTCATTCCAAGCTTGCATTTCTTTCTTCTGTGAAACACAAAAGAAGATATTTTGAAAAATGTTGGTAGTTCCCTTCGACTTTCATTGTATACAATAGAAGTCAGTGGGAACTGAAATGAAAGTGCTCTCATTATTTACTCACTCTTATGTTGTTCCAAACCTGTATGCATTTCTCTGTTATCTGGACCATTAGACAAAATAGAAAAATAGAAGAATGTTGGTAACCAAAATTTTTGGGTTCCACTGACTTCCATAGTACTTTTTGGCCATATGATGGAAGTCAATGGGAGCCAAAACCATTTGGTTTGCAACATTCTTCAAAAAGTATATATATATATATATATATATATATATATATATATATATATATGTATATATATATATATATATATATATATATGTATATATATATATATATATATATATGTATATATATATATATATGTGCAAAGAAAGTTATACAGGTTTGAAACAAAGTGATTGGGAATAAATGATAACAGAATTATTATTTTTGGTGGACTGTCTCTTCAAAGGGTTCATTTTACAAACACAAAAATGAATATTTTGTATTTTTAATAGTGGGGTCTATGGTTGATGAAGTCCAAAAATGAAAACGGTACCATAAAAGTATCATAAAGGAGTGTGTATGAACTGTATACTATGTTCCAAGAGTTATAAAATAGATTTTGTGTAAAGAAAAGACCAACATTCAAGTCTTTGTTCTCTGAAAATCTTTCTTAGATCCTTTCAAAAATCTTCCTCAGCAAGAAGACATTATAATGTATGTGAGCTGAGCTGATTTCTAAACATCAACAAAAAAGACAGTAGAGTTAAAGGTCTTTGCAGAACTTAAAAAGTCTACCATGTTTATCCTGAGTGAATGGTGTGAGTCTGACGTATTAAAACAAGAAACCGCAAGGTCTCTGTATTTTTCTCATTTATTTCAAGCTTATTTATATAGTGATGAACCTTTATTTTGCTGCTGTACTATAAAGAGCTTCTGAGGAGCTCGTGTGGGTGGATTACATGCAGCTCCCATGTCTGAGGTAAAAATGGCAGCGCAGCTCTCGCGGATTAAAGACTTTGCTCCCTCAAGCGACGCGCGGCCTGGCACGACCCGATTTGCTACCTGAAGACCTGTCACGTATCAGTTTTGGTTGGGACTCTTGCCTGAGACTTTATCTGATGTTTTTCACAGGGTGAGGAGAACGAAGCTGCGGCGGCTAAAGTCGTGGATGACACGTTGGCCAAAGACTGCAACCACTCCAGTAACTCCGTAGAGAGTTTGTTCAGCTTGCACAGCGGCCAGAGTTCATCTAGTAAGCTGAATTAAACTAGTGGACCATTTATTATATGGGTCATTGGTCTAATCTGCATTTCAAAGTGTAAAACAGAGCTGCCACAGAAGCAAAAATGTACTGCTTACTCAATTGACATTTTGGCGCAGATGTGCTTTTGACATTTCAGCCATGTGGTTTGAGTTTCACTGGTTGTTTTTGCATTTCCTGGTGCTTTAGGTGGTGTGACCAGCGGCTCTGAGGGTTGTAGTAACAGGGACAGCCTTCGTTTAGAAGATGTGCCCTATACGGGCCAGTTCTGTGGAAGAGCCAAGGTCCACACGGACTTTGTCCCCAGTCCATATGACACAGAGTCTCTCAAACTCAAGGTAAAAAGCAACCTGAGATGTTCAGGAATGAAAAAACGAACTCAACTCAACTCAACTCAATGTTCCTTTTCGTTTGTAAGGTGGGAGATGTAATTGATATCATCAGCAAACCTTCAATGGGAATCTGGACTGGGATGTTGAACGGTAAAATAGGAAACTTTAAATTCATCTACGTTGATATGCTGGTGGAAGAAAGCACCCCAGAACCGAGGATTCGCTCTCACCGGAGGAGCAGAAGACCTCGACCCAAAACTCTTCAAGAACTTCTGGAGAGACTCAATTTGGAGGTGATTAAAATGTCTAATTAAATACTAAAGCTGATGATTAAGCTTTTTATACCCACAGATTCACATTCAAACATCTCAATAACAGGATGTAAGGTATTATCTGATGTAGTCGGCGCACCTTAAAAGGAAAAAATGTTTCCACAGGAGCACATTTCATCTTTGCTGTTGAATGGGTATCAGACGGTGGAAGATCTTCGGGATTTGAAGGAGCAGCATCTCATAGAACTCAATGTGACCAACCCTGAACACCGACACCGGCTGCTATTGGCGGCAGAATACCTGCAGGACCCTGAATGTAAGTGGTTGAACATCAGAAGTCATCAAAATATTAATAGATTCCAGGAAATGACACATTGATGGTGCTGTCTTGGTTTCCGAGACACTTTTTGGCATTTTAGCTTTTATATAAAAGTTTTCACAGTTTAAGCGCTGATGTAGCACATCAGCGCTGTGATCGTACAGTGTTTTAGAAGCTCAAAAACAGCTCAAAAACAAACCTCATCAAAGCCACACGGGTGAATCGAAAGGGTGAAAACACTACTTTTCACACGTTTTCTCTCAGATAAAAATCTAGTTCCTTTCCACTCCAGTGTCTGATTTGAAAACAAAACAAAGATGATATAAAATACATTTAAATGTTGTTTTAAATAAAGTAAAAATACATAAAATAAATTTTATACATTTGAAATAATGTAAAATGTTTAAATAAAAATATTAAACATTTGAACAAAATGTCATGACATAAATGGAACACAAAACAAGGATTGAATTAAAAGGATTAGTAAGATATATTTTTAATTATACAATTAATTTGTGTGTATATGAATAAAAATGGTTGTCATGAAATTTAATAAAACAAAGATGAGATAAAATACATTTTAAATACTGTATATCGTTTTAAATTAGATGTTAAAATTAGATGTTTTATGTACAGCGGGTAAAATAAGTATTGAACACGTCTCCATTTTTCTCAGTAAATATATTTCTAAAGGTCCTGTTGACGTTAAATGTTCACCAGATGTCGGTAACAATCAAAGTAATCCATACATACAAAGAAAAAAAATCAAATACGTTCAGAAAGTTCTGTGTAATAAAGTAGAATGACACAGGCAAAAAGTACTGAACACATGAAGAAAGACCTGGATTAGCAGGTACAATTGTTTCAAAGAAAACAATAAGTAATGCACTCAACCGCCGTGGCCTGTATACACGCTCACCATGCAAGGCCCTATTGCTGAAGAAAAAGCACGTTGAAGCTCGTTTAAAGTTTGCTGCACCATGTTTAGACAAGCCTGTGAAATACTGAGAGAATATAGTCTGGTCAGATGAGACAAAAAAAAAAAAAGATCTTTGGATGCCATAATACACACCATGTTTGGAGGTCAAATGGCACTGCACATCACCCCAAAACATCATGGTGTAGCAATGGCAAAATTCATATAATTGAAAGAAGGATGAATGGAAAAATGTATCGAGACATTCTTGATAAAAATCTGCTGCCATCTACCAGAATGATGAAGATGAAGGGAGGGTGGACATTCCAGCGAGACAATGATCCCAAACACAGCCAAGGAAACTCTCATTTGGTTTCAGAGAAAGAAAGTGCAGCTGCTAGAATGGCCCAGCCAACCTCCTGACTTGAAACCAATAGAAAATCAATGGAAAGAACATCAGAGTTCATAGAAGAGGCCCACAGAAACTTCAAGATTTTTTTAGAATGTTTGTGTAGAAGAATGGGCCAAAATCACACCTGAGCAATGTATGCGACTAGTTTCTCCATACAGGAGGCGTCTTGAAGCTGTCATTACCAACAAAGGCTTTTGTACAAAGTTTCAGCAAGCGTGTTCAATACTTTTTCCATGTGTCATTCTATTTTATGACAGAACTTCATTTCTGAACTTATTTGTTTTGTTTACTTGGATTGTTACCAACATCTGGTGCAAATTTCATGTCAACAGCACCTTTAGAAATATATTTACTGAGAAAAATGGTGATGTGTTCAATATTATTTTACCTGTTGTGTGTGTGTAAATATATATATATATATATATATATATATATATATATATATATATATATATATATATATATACACATACATACATACATACATACATACACACACACACACACACACACACATTTAAATGAATTATTATATAAAATCATTTTAGAATTTGAATAGCTTTATGTAAAAAAAACAAAAAAGCAAAACAAACAAACAAAAAACAACAACAACAATGCTAGTGGAAAAAGTGATTGTCATTGAGGACAGTTTTTTGCATATGAAAAACCCAACAGGAAGTGTGTTGAGCAGTGAGTTTGTGTGGGTATCCGTCTTTTAATTTCAGAAGTTTAGCCACACCTCACAAACGGCATCAAATGCTGCAATACACAGAAATATACTGCATGTAATGAATACATACTTCCAAGTACTGCATGAATATTCATACACAATCATCTGATGACATTATCGTGATGTCTGTGTCTGTCTTCTTATTTTTTAATACAGATAATAATCAGAGCCACGGAGAGAAAGATGAAGAGCCCAAATCTCCCTCTGAACAAGTCAAAGCCGAACTAAACGACTGTCCCAGAGACTCGGGCTGTTACATCGGATCTGACTGTTCAGACAACAGTAAAGAGGACACAGAGACCCAGCCGGCCCCTCTCAGCCCACCTGCAACCCAAGAATAACCACAGCCCTGCATAATGCTGTTCATCTCGGCCTTGCCTGCCTCTGGTTGGTGCAAAGACTGTTACCTGCCAGCCACAACCTACTGTATATTTGTTCTTCAGTTTTTGACTGTAAAGCAGCCTTTGTGTTTCAGAGCTGTTGCATTAAGGTGTCTCTGACGACACTGGATTATCTCACATCATGGACACTGTGAGAAGTAGTTATAGATATTAAAGATGACATGTAAATATACTGTAAATATGGTGAAAGTGGTGAAGCTTTGCTCTTGTAAACCGTTTAAACTTCGCCTTGCAGATGCTAGAGAAAACAACAAACTATTGAGATTACAAATGCATTATTTTCATGCAATAAAAAGATATCTTTATATCGTACTAATTTCATTTGTTACATATCTCAGTCATATTAATATAGAGATATTTACTGGTACAGATGGGGATTATGTCAGTGGTGAGATCGGTAACACTCAGTAATAACGTGCTGCCATCTAGTGAGAGCACTTACTAACTACAGCCATAAACAATAAGCAAACTCCATCTTTTACATGAGTGATGCACATGTAACTCAAAATTGTTGAAAAACGTTTGGCAAAATATAATCTCACAGCTTTTGCTGAAGTCTGTCTTAAAAATGACAGGTAACACTTTATAATAACATTAACAAATATAACAATGGTTTATTAATCATGAGTTAATGCACATTCAAATGTAAAAATGACTTTAACTTTGATTCATTGAGTTGATTTTTGAATATGCATGAACTACAGACTTTTTAATGATTATACACCACCTTTCAAAGTTTTGGGGTCAGTAGGATTTATGAACATGTTTTTACATCTCTTATGTTCACCAACGTTGCATTTATTTAATCAAAAATACAATAAAAACAGTAATAATGTGAAATATTACTGCAATTTAAAATATCTATTTTCTATTTTAATATATTTATATTATATTTGATATCCATTTTACTATATATATGAAAACGTAACATTATCCCTCAGATAAAAATCTAGTTCCTTTCCACTCAAGTGTCTAATAATTTTAGTGACATTAAAATTGAAAACAAAATTTCAATTAAAATAAAAAATAGAATAGAAAATAGAAATCATAACATTCTAAATGTCTTTTATGTCAAGTTTGATCAATTTAAAGCATCCTTGCTGAATAAAAGTATTAAAATCTTACTGACCCCATGAGCGATTTACAACAATTTGTTCTTCTTGTGAATAAATATAGCCAATGTGTTACCCAATAATATACAATAAAAACCTGTGATGTTTTGAATTACCATAAGTATCACTCTGAGAGACTAAAAAAAAATAGGCCTGTCTACTGCAGCACAGGATGAACTGAGCCAGTGTGTGCACAAAAGTGGCTCAATTTACCTGACTTCACTTGATATACTGCTTCATTTCCAGTAATAATTACCTTCAAAACCCATTTGAACACCTCATGAAAAACACTCTTGACGCAATTAAGAGATTTCATTACAAAATAAATCACTTAAAAAGACAATCGATACAGCAAGGTAGAAGAAAACTGATCTTAAGCTAGTGCAATGAGATATGACTCACCAGCAAGCAAATCATATGTTACAAAAATAAAATAAATAAAAAATAAATAATCATATCAGCCTACAGTCAAGCTTTACAAGGGCTAGTTTGAGGCTCAAAAACCATCTCTGAATCTTTGATTTCTGCATGCATTAACATTAAATCCATTCATCTTCAGTCTGTTCTTCACAAACATTAATAATAGGACACTTTTATTACCTGCTTTCATCAGATTGGACTCTAAACTTTACAGTGCACAATAAGTCAGCTCCATTTTAAATACAGCTCGATACAGAAAAAATACATCATAAGGCATCAAAGCAGAACACTGAATCAGTGGAATACAGTCCCAGAGTGTCCGTGAACCAAAGCAAACCATTCAAAATAATCCACTGGAGATGAAAAAGCAACTCAGTCTAAATTAATGATCTTGAACTCAAGATGTTCGATCCATAAAATGGATTCAAGTCGTCACTAAAGTTTGCTTGCATGACGTGCGGGCATCATGATGTCATCGCGTGCATAAGTGTCCAGACCGTTTCCTGTGTACACGGACAGCTCGTCTGTGCTCCCGACACCATTGTTGATCTCTGAAACGAGCGCAAAACTCATTAGCCAGAGAGTCTCAGGGCAGATTTCTCCACTAGGGGACAATGTGGGGGTATGTATTTAAATGAATAATCATTCAAAGAGCCCATAACAACACTTTTGGGCCACATCTTCCCCTGCATATTGAGAGATGACATGCCGGTAATAAGACAGGACTCAAATGACTGTTGGCCACTGATTGTGTGAGTATACAGACTGAGAGACAAAGAGTGATGTGTCAGTTTTTCTGTGATCACTTTTTTCCTGAATCACTAGCTGAGTATGTGAATTATCTTAACATTTTGGTTGGCTTCAATCATTTAATGTTTCACTGGACATGTAATAACTCCAGTAAACTCTAAGATATTACTAATATTCATATGAAATATTAATATTTGTGTGTAATATTAGTAATATTTGTTATGCTTATACAAATATTTGGAAGCAATACCCCCCCCCCACACACACACATACACACATATATATATACTGCATGAGTGTGTGTGTATTGTTCTGTGATTTGTAAATGTATATATTTATATGGCAAATCTCTACATATAAGTCATATATACACATGCATAAATTTTTGATATATACTCTATCGTTCAAAGGTTTGGGATCAGAACGATTTTTAATGTTTTTTAAAGGAATTTCTTGTGTTCATCAATGCTGCATTTATTGCACAACTGTTGCCAACATTGATAATTCTAATAATTAATCAGCAGATTAGAATGATTTCTTAAGGATCATGTGACACTTTATACTGGAGTAATGGCTGATGGAAATTCAGCTATGCATCGCAAAAAGAAATTATATTTTAAAGGATATTAAAATAATAACCATTATTTTACATTGTGATAACATTTTGCAAGATTACTGTTTTTTTTTTCTGTATTTTTGATCAAATAAATGCAGCCTTGATGAGCATTAGAGGCTTCTTTAAAAAAAACATTACAAGTCTTACTGATCCCCCCCCACACACACAGCCACACACACACACACACACACACACACACACACACACGCACATATACATTAATTTAATATTTAATACATTTTTTATTCACATGCATTTTTGCCAAATGTTGTCATTGAATAAATATTTATATATGGATGAATTACGGTATATTTATATATTTATTTATAAATCATGTTATCATATATTTTTATACACAAAAAAACATCACATTTAAGTCATATGTTTATATAGATTAATATTATGTTATTATTATTATTTTTTTTTTATATTTCTATACATGGAAAACTCATGCTTATATATAGATTTGATTTTTTTATATACACATACACACACATTTATTTATATATCATTTTGATTTTTTTTTATAATATTATAAAATATTTTAAAAAATTACAAAAAAAAGTCTTATTTGTTCATGATACCTAATGCATTAACTACTGTTTTACCTTATTGTAAAGTGTTATGCAGATATGAATACAGATATTGATGGTGTATTATGATCACCACCAGGGGGCGATGTACCACAGAGGTCACAGAGAGTTATATGTTCTGTGGCTTTATTAACCAGGCTTTATCTCCACACGAGTCTCACCTGAGAAGATCAGTTTCTCCTTCATGAGGTTGACGTCACGACTCGGCCGACGTACTACAGCACTTAGCATGATCTGCTCAGGGTTGTAGCTACGCATGCCACTCATCTTCCACCTGAGGAAAAACACAACACCACACCGTTCTAGACACAAAGTATTAGATCTTGAGATATTTGATGAGAAAGTGAGAGAGATCGCTTAAAATGGTTAAAAAGGACCGAAGGAAAGAGCGACACTGAAGTAAAGACACACAAGAATGACAAACACAAAAAGAAAAAACAGAACAAATAAAGACCAAAACAGAATTCTGTCCCTAAAATACTCATCCTTATTACCTGATCAGGTGATAGCTGAGCAATTTCAGCGAGCAGCGGAGGACAGGCACATGCAAAGAGCAGAGGACAGAGAGATAATGGAGGGAAAGTAGAGAGTGCCAAGAAGAAAAGAGCAGAGCCATCAGTTGAAAAGCACCTGGCTGCCCAGCAGAGATATAGCAAGCATGCTAACTACAAAACAACCTAACATTAACGCCAAGGACTGCTCTTAAAATCAAATAGGCTTTTGCGCAAATGTGTGCAATTAAAGCCATTACTGACAACAAAAAAGCTTCCAGTTTTAATAAGTATTAAGAAACAGGACATACTAAAAGAGATCACTTACTTCTGAAATATGAAGATGCCAATGACAATCGCCACAGAGATTAAATCTGAAGTGATCCATATCAGGCCATATTCATCTGCACTCTACAAAACGTTAAAGCAGCATCTACCCATTAGATATCAATGTAAATACACTAAAAAATATTCAAAAAATAAGTCAGTCTTCAGTACTATTTCCAGAGAATTTTTGACTTTTTGAAACTAACTTTGTCCACAAACTCCTGCACTACAGATTTTTCTGATGCAAATGTATGCAACCATTTGCAACATTATCTCTCAATACTGATCTTGCATCATATATAAAGCAAGCCAATTTAAATTCTACAGTATTCTGTGGAATGGATGTTAAAATGTGTTAAACGGGGCCAAGATTCACTACATCCTCCTTGAAAGCTGACAGCAGCATAATCAAATTAACCATTAAATGAGCATCCGGCCAATGTGTAGGACTTCATGAATGACAAGCGTTCCAAATCTGTGGAAAACCGGCCTGCTTTTAAGTGTGTACTTGAGCGTGGCCAGCAGAGTATGTACTTTTCGTGTGTAATAGAGGAGTGTGTGAACTGGGATTTAGCCAGAGAGAGATCAGTACCATGATCCAGATAGGATTAGGCACTTTCTTCAGGATGTGCGGAGCATCAGAAGAGACGGACTGAACCCCGCTGCACCACATGAGCGAATACAGCCACGGCTCGTTCACCGGATACACATTCACACTCACATTACTGCCAGAAAACTGCCTGCTCACAACACACACATACACAGAGGAAGTTTGCTTGGTAGAAGTATTGCAGAACAAAACCTCATGCCTACTTTCATATAAATGAAACAGTATGTATGCAAACATATGTATGTATGCATGCATGTATAAATTTAAACTTCACACATTAAAATATATATTACATATCATTCTTAATGCATTGTAATATATCACAGTAATAAAAATAACAATAAAATGAGTTCTTAAAACATTACACAGACCCATGAATGATCTAAATACATCTATTAAAATAGATAAAATATTTTCATTTCACCTTTTCATATTTCAAATAACTCCATATTAACATTTTAATATACTATGATTTTACCGTAATAGCAATAGCTGTGTGGTTATGATGTTGCATTTCAATGCAAAATGCTTTCAGTATGATATTTAATACAGACTTGAGAAAGGCAGATGTCTGCTGACGTTCTGAATGTGTGTGTGTGTGTGTGTGTGTGTACCTGATATCCTGAGCTCTGGCCTGGCTGTAGTGCAGGGTCAGAGTACTGATCCCTCTTTCTTTCAGCTCAGCCACAGGAAGTTTCTCATCTGATGTCTGCTGAAGGAGAGGAACCGCTGCACGCACCTTCTTCCTGTACCAGTCAGGAGTCCACATCACCTACACACACACACACACACACACACACACACACACACACACACACACACACACACACAGAGTAGCTAATTAAGCACTTTTAATATTTTTCTGAATATTAATACTGAATATTAAGACTATTAGACAACTTTTCAACTTTCAACTTATTATATTAAACTCTTTTTTTGATACATTTTTAATTTATTACAAATTATTTGGCTCATAAAGTAGCTGATAAAGGCATTTTCTAATATTAGACACTTAAGAATATTTAGCGGATTATACCTTACTCCAAAAAGGTTTCTTTTTTATGTCTCAGCTGTTTCGATCGCGCTGGCGCCTGGCACGCAAATATTCTAGCAATTCAAACTTACATGGCAGTTCATTATCAAAATAAAATACAGTCAAGCAAACATATAAAAGGTTACACTGGTCACTTCAAATAGACCGTAGTATACTGGTCCACTCTGCTGTTATGCCAAGGATGTTTTTTCTCATGTGACGAGGATGATCTTTTCCTTCTATATGCGAATGCGTGTAAAGTACAAGCCTAGTTTACATTATAAATAATAGTTTAACATTCAATACTGGATTTTTATAAACAAATAGGCCTACCTGAATGCAAAAATTCTAAATCGGACATTTTCCGGAACAGAACCAAGCAGGATCAAATTGAATATTGGTCATAATACTCAGATGAAAATGTTTGATGTGAGCAACAGTGTGTTTTGCTGCAGCAGCGCTGATGGAAGTGGTTCTCTGACTGCGCAGCACAGCCACACGCGCCACAGTTAGGCCTATGATTGCGATTATTTTATTTTAAATGCCTTAATGTCAGTTGAAAACATTGAAATTGTGTTTTAAAACACAACAACGAGTACCACGAAACCATTTAAAGAGGCGCGTTCAGTGGTCTCCGTGCCGGGACAGAAAACAGTCAACAAAGTAAAATGATCTCAAACATACGGTGCGCTCTCTTCATTTTATCAAATGATCTTAATCACATCTATTCATTTTAGAATCCTGCTACAAGCATTTTATTCAGACTAAAACCCCTTTGATCCAAGGGAGAGTTTTTTGTTTGTTTGTTTTTTGGAGTGGCTTTTGCACATCCTGTTGACATCCCTAATTTCAGATTTAGACTGAATAAGGCATGATAGACAACCCTTGAACAAATTTTCACTCTTCAGATGTTGGTTTAAGAGGTCTTTTTTTTTCTTTTTATATAAATCAGAGACTTGCTAAGTGTGTAAATGTATATTGTGTGTGTTTTGTGCTCTCACCTGTTCTGGTAGGATGCTGGATCTCTGAATGACCTTCAGTGCATCACTGACCCAGAGCTGGTGTCTGGGGTGTTGAGGTGGAGGTCGCCGCAGGCTGAAGATCACGGAGCGGTTTGTTCTAGCAGCCAGACGCAGCAGCTCTGCGAGGCTACACACCGTCTGATTGGCCGTGCGGTTTCGATCCTTTTCAGACATGTACTGCACCGTCCAGTACGGGTCATCCTGAGGGACAAACAACCTCAAAATCTTTATTAACTGTGAAGATGGACAAAATAAGTAAGAAAGGAATCAAATATAATACCCTGAGGAACCAAAGTCCAGCATTGAGACTGCGAATCTCTGTCCAGTTAAAGAACGAGGCGTCGTGGTCCTGACGGCCTGGAAACAGTTTGTCCACATTGGTGGTCCTGCGTAGTGTGCGGTCCCTCATCAAAAAGGGCACTCCATCCAGACTAAAGCAAAAAAACAAACAAACAACAACAACAAAAAAAAAACAACCAATCACATTAGAGTCAGGTTACTGCGAGCCAATTAGAGCTGCTGCCATTCTTTTCTCATATTCAAAAAGATACGATAAAATAAAATAAAATACAAAATATTAAATAAATTACAATTAAATCAAAGAGGTATGTTAAAAAAAACTAGATAAATACAATAAATTAAACAATAAAATAATATCATATAATATATATAATATATATAATATAATACACACATATGAAACCAGTTATGATTAATTCCAAAAGTATGCTAAAAATAAAAAGAACACATAAATACAATAAAAAAAATTAAAACTAAAATATGAAATACGAAAACACAAAAATTATGATTAATTCGACAAGGTATGATAAAAAAAAACTGATTTAGATAAATTCAAAATGATAAAATAAACTAAGACATTACTATTCAGTCAAAAAGGTATGATAAAAATAAAATAAACCAGATAAATAAATAAATAAATAAATAAATAAATAAATAAAGACAAGACAAGACAAGACAGATTATGATTCATTCACGTATGAGAGATATGTTTCATAAAGTCACAATACCTGATGGTAACATCTGCTTCCAGGGCAGTGACCTTCTGTTGCAGTGCTTTACTGAAGGACATAATGGTGTGTTCTGGAGCGAGCTGAGAGAGAGAGGAAGAGTGTAATGGCAGTTACTTTCTTGACACTCCGAGGAGGAAGTCAAACAAACAGGTTTAAGCTTCATTGTACAATCAACTTAATGTTTAGACTTAATGTTTTAGAGTGTAAGTGTGCCTCTCTACAGCAGGAACACGCAATCCTTCCAGCGCTTTTTAACTGTTGCTAAACTTCAGAGAGAAACCTGGATGCCAAACATCTGGCCTGAAAAAACAGGATTTTGAAACTCACCATTGGAGCTCCACGACGGCCAATGACAGCAGGACGAGGACCGAGCTTGGATAGGTCCATGATGCAGGGAGAAGAGATGCAGAGGGGAACCAGATACAGAACCAGGAGAACGCTCACATAAATCACCAGCATCACAACTTGAAGCCCTGGATACACACACAAACATATGCAAAAAAATAAAAATAAAAATTTGTCAAAAACCGTTACCACTGTTTAAAAGGTTTGGATCAATAATCT
Organism: allo-octoploid hybrid of Carassius auratus x Cyprinus carpio; assembly: GCA_024542945.1. Taxonomy (NCBI): domain Eukaryota; kingdom Metazoa; phylum Chordata; class Actinopteri; order Cypriniformes; species allo-octoploid hybrid of Carassius auratus x Cyprinus carpio. The sequence goes on along the minus strand of CM045026.1, from coordinate 6,549,454 downwards.
TTTTTTGCACACCTAGGCTGCATTTATTTGTTCAAAAATAAAGTTAATACACTAATATTTTTTATTAATACAAAGTGCAAAATAACAGCATTCATCACTTTAGATAAACTGAATACATCCTCACTGAATAAAAGTATTACTTCCTTTCAAAAACAAACAAACAAGCAAGCAAAAACTTACTGAAGGGTAGTGCACAAATATTTTACAATTACACTTTCTTAAAGTGTAGGGGCTGTCTTAGCTTTGACCCAGTCTGCCTTTTCCCCTCACATGACCTTCAACTCACTTGATCTTTCCACGCGCACCACCTGACCGGCGATGACCCACCCTAATGCTGTGACCGCAGCTAAAGCTCCGATGTGTAGGAACGGTCCTGTGAACTACAACAGCAAAAACATGCAATTAATTGAATTACTTGTCAAGAAAGATCTCAAGACACTGGACAGTAATATGCTGATGAGGTTGCTCCAACCTGCAGAGAAATGACGACAATGTCCCATTCGTCCTGCCAGAAATTATCAATGGACACCACTCCTGTTATGGTTGTGAGCAGAATGGCCAGAACTACAATCTGTAGGAAATAAAACTTGTTTTAAGTTACATTCAGAACTTCAGTCTAGTTCTAGGCTCAAACTCATTTACAAACTCATCTTACCTTATGGATCCAGTACAAATTAAGCTGCTGTCCCAGTGCAATGTGACAAAGTGCAAGAATCTGTAAAAATAAATAAATAAATAAATACAACAGCAAATTATAAATAAAATAATAATTAAAAATAAACATAATACATAAAAATAAATAAAAGTAATAAAAAAAAATACATTTTGTATATAACAAAAAATATATATTAAAAAAATATTAAAATATGTACGTGTGCACACAATTATTAAGGCTACAATGGTGATGTTTTGAACCAACAAGCAGTCCGTCATGGCTTCACCATGTGAATTCAACAATTATAAAGCCATAAAAAGTTTAAAGGCACTGCTCACTTTCTCTGTGCCACATGTGCACGTGTGAAGAGCGCTCACCATTAAAAATGCAGTGTAAGTGAATCCTGTGAGTGTTGTGGCGAGAATGGGGACTGTGCCATCCTTCCAAACGGCCGAACGATTATATAACAACCTGCCAGAGAAATAAAATCATCAACTTCTCTCACACCAGGAGGGATAAAAAAAAAAAAAAACCACAAAGCATGCTGTACATACAGTACATGAGGCTTTAAAACACTTAGGGGCCAGTTTTACTAACAGCTGGCGCCAGCGCAAACCGTCTTTTGGCGTTAAAATAGTATTATCAGGATTTACTAAAGACGCGCAGTAACGAATTAACACTGAAAAGGCGTGGACAGTTGCGCATTACATTACTGAATGTGCATTTGTAAGAGTTTCTCTTTTAGATGCAAAATTTATGAGAGTATTCAAATGAATCTAGCAACGATTTACTCACATTTGTGCCCATCAAATTACTGGTATTTGTCCCATTATTGAACACCTGCAACTATTTTGCACTTGAAATGGCTGCAATTGTTGTTGCTAGGAGGAGGTACCGCAGAGAACAGAGAGTGAGTTATTTGGAAACCCAGAAAAACACATTTAAGCCATGTTATTTTTACTTTAAGATGACTTGGAACCCTCAACTAGTAGTCAAGCAATACCAAGTCTATTAAAACGTCTTGCAACCCTACCCTTTTGCCCTCTGGTTCTTTTCAACATTTTGGTCATTTTAATCTTTATTTGCGATTACGGTAATTTGCGTTGCGCTTGGTATCTTGCAGTGATCGATATGTAAATGAGATGTTGCGTCTGTGTTCTTTAATTTGCACGTTGTCAGTAAATCACCCGCATAAATTTTCACGCCCCATCTGAGCTGTTTTGCAATTGCGCTCTCTCGCTTTTTTGTCCTGTTTAGTAAAACTGGCTCTTAGTGTGTAAAATTAATTCATAAAGTTGTTAAGCAATCCGTGTAAGGTAAAATAAAATGTTAGCCTGAATGCACTGTAAGTCGCTTTGGATAAAAGCGTCGGCCAAATGCATAAATGTAAATGTTTACGAATATAACTAAGAGTAATTCTTGCAATCAAACTAGAAAACTAATAAAACATGCTCTAGCAATGAAATGTCCAAACATGGCTTGCTGTCAGCTTTGCGGTGAGGACACACAGCAGGGTTCAGAGTTAATGACCAGCTGATGTCACTGCTAAAACAGCAGGTTCCTCCAAACATCAGGCTGAACTCACCAGTTGAACTCGTTGTAGTCATTACGAGCCTCCAACCAGAAGTAGGACCAGACGAGGAGAAGAAGAAACGAACAGCAGAGGAGGAAGAACCATGAACATTCCCACTGAAAAACAAAAACAGGAAGTGATGTAAACACACATGTCCTCCAGACAGACATTTATTCATTTAGCAGACACTTTTATCCCAATGAGGAATGGTACAAACACACAGATGTGTCAAACCAACAGTCGGTGACGGTCCTGACAAGATTTTATTTTTATGTTCCAAATTTGGATTTTTAATAGCTCTCTTTATATCCTTCACATCTGTAACCCTAGGGCTTTACAATCAGCACTTCATGTCAAGTGTGGCAGGGGATGTAATAAGCTGCTGAGATCAAATACATAGCTTTTAAGATGCCTTAAAGTTTTAAAGAGCATGATAAATTGTGAACTTAAGTAACTAATAAGTTTAAGAACAAAATGACAAGATTTTAATTAAATTCCTTCACCACAGAAACCACACAGCGCTCCACAGTGAATTACAGCAGCAATGGAACATTTTTAGCACAGTGGGATCTTTCAGAAAGAGAGAGAGTGAGAGAGAGACATTGCCTGGCACCAAAGCATGTTTGCTGGGAGACCAGGCAAGGTCGCTGCCGGAGATCGAGAGGGCGGAGCTTTATTGTTAAGGGGTGATGTAATAATCAAACTTGTCTCTGTTCACCTGATGCTGAGAATGAAAAGATTTCACTCAGTGAATGTATTCAGTTGTTTATGATTTTGAAATGTTATTCAGAAACTTTCTGGATATACATGGTAAATGACATGAGCTCACAAGCTTGTTCATAGAAGGAAAAGCAGCAAGTACATGAAACAATGGCTGGAGTTTAAGTACTGAATCTGTCAGACATCACTCAGATTTCATTTGGGCAAGGATCTAACTAATAAGACTTTTTTTTTTAATTAAATAGGCTATTTTTTTTCCCCAAGAAAATTCTGTTGATTCAAATTTTCATTAACTGCAAGTACTCAACACTTCGACTAGGAATATAGTATGTGTAAGACTTTGAAAGACATATTTTTTTTTTTGTGATTATCTTGCAGTACATGAATCTGTTGGGTAACACAAGGTGCAGAGAGACATCTAAGTTGAGTTAGCAGATCAGATGGCTTGCATCCTGCTGGCACTCTCCCTTTCAGAACCCAAAGAGACCTTTCGTTCCTGTGGAGGTGTGAAATAGATCTAATGATCTAATGACCACGTCCTGAGATTCTGTAAGTAATTCGTTCAAATGCAGGGTGAATTAGGGTAACTTTTAACTTCTCACGCCATCACCTCACATTACAACCCAGTTAGAATATCCTAATGTTTTGATTTGCTAATGATATTTTAATGTATTTGAAGAAAGAAGTCTCTTATGCTCACCGAAAGACTGCATTTATTTGACCAAAAAAATACTGTAAAAATGGTAATATTATGAAATATTATTACAATTTTGAAGAACTGGTTTCTATTTGAAACTCATTATTGATCAATTTAATGTGTCCTTGTCTAATAAAAGTATTAATTTCCTAAATAAAAAAAGCAAGCATTAAAAATATACACATCACCCAATGTCTCAGATGACCCCAATTCACCCTACTTTGGACCACTGATTGACAATTTAACAAATAAAACTGAAAGATGTTTTATGAATATGAAGACCAATGACTATTATTTCCAACAAAACACAACTCAGCATTTGTACTGATGAAACTTTTCACCAACTCTGAAATTTCAAAGACCACAACAACAGTCTTCTGACATGCCTTATATACAATTGCCAACAATAACAGCTCACATATAGTTTTCTAGTGATTCCGCACACCCTGACAGTGAACTGAATAATGCACTGACTCATGTTTTCTTGGTCTGTGGATTGTGGTGGAGTCACTCTACAGTGCAGGACACATTTCACTGTTCTGTTCATTCATTCTGCACAGCTGACAGCTGATAATCTCTCAATCCCATCAGCTCCTCCAGACCTGCTCTTGAGCACATAGGGGAGGACACATTGTCACCCTGCTCTAATAATAGAGTGGGCAGGGCTAGCAGTGATGACACAAAGTTAAGCCAGCCAATGGCAGAGCTTCTGAAGAGTTCGTTGTCAATGCAGAGGTGTTCCTTCAGAGAGCCTGTTCAAATGGAAAGATGAACTAATGGCTGTGGGTGTGCGTGTGCGTGTGTGTGTTCACTTCTGGAGGAGCATTTATAATAACTTGTGGGGAGGTGAAAAGAAAGAACAAAACCCACAAACTGAATCATCACGAGAATAAACTGATCATAACTGAATACTAGAATACTGCTGACTGCACAGTTAAAAGTATATATGGTTTACAATAATAATAATAATAATCATTATAATTATAATAAATTGCTTTAGCAAATATAAATAAATAAATAACACTTTTAAGCAATACAGTATGCTACATTTTTAACCTCAAGTTTCATATTTGTTTAAATCAGTGAGTGACTTATAATCTCAGACTTTAATACACTTTTTTTTTTTTTTTTTTTACTACATTTCATATAAAATGTTAACTTTTGGCAGCCCGGTGAAATAATGAGTCAAGAAAGGGTTTGTTTAAAATTGTTGTTTGTTTAAAAATATAGTACTTCAGCAGGTGAGATAAAAATAATAATAATAATAATAATAGTTTCAAATAATAGTATGCTACAACTTTTACTTCAGGTTGCATGTTTAAATCAATGAGTCAGTATATCATTTCAAACATCGTTTTAATGTTTAGAATTTTTTTTTTTTTTTTACGTTTTTGAATTAAATTTTGGATAAAAAATATCTTAAGCCCCGTTAAATAAGGGGTTAAGACAGAGTTCGTAAAAAAATTAAACCTACAGTAATATTGTCAAGTTTAAACACACTACAGAAATTACATAATGTATGGAATGCTGAGTTTGAAAAAAAAAAAAAATAGAATTTCTAATTAATTTAATATTATATACAATATATATATAAAGTAAAACATGCATACATATACACACACACACACACACACACACAATTAAAATAAACTAAACTGAAAATGCAGTTATATTCTATATATTACATTCTGTATAATTTAATGATATAATTTTCAAATATATAGATACACACATCACAATTCATTTAATTATAATGAACTAAATAAAAATAATAAAAACTTATTTGCAACCCTTGAGTGAAACTAAGCTTGATTTTTATCATTAAATCAGCTATTGTTCTATTTATATCAGTGCTATTCTAAACTTCTGAGGATATTGCTACATTTAAGCTTGATACCCTATGAATATTAGAGGACTTTAGGTAAAGATTAGATAAGGGTTGATTTTCAATCTGACTGCGGCTCAAATCAGGTCAGAACATTTGATCGCTGAGCTGGAATGGATGCTCCGTTAAAATAATGGGCATTTCTGCTTGAATAACTTTACTAAATAAATGTCAGTATCCAGTTTGGTGTCACCAGACATTGAACGGACAAGTCAAAGAGAGACAGAGAGACCTGACTAAGCCTCTTGCTGTGTTGTATACAGATTGGAATTGACCTACAACACGTCCTCCAGGGAATCTGAAACTCTGGCTTGAGTTTCTCTCTGTCTGATAGAGAGGCATTCAGACAGCAGAGGAGAAAGGCTTTTTTCTTCATTACAGACAGCCAAGTTGTCCTTCGGTTCTGCTGTCTGCCTCAAATGAATACCGAACAAGACATTCATGGACAGACGCTGACAGAAATTACCCGAGAAAGCCATCAGTATCATCAAAGTGGATCCATAACTATGAGCCACAGGTTTGGGAATCACAGATGACAAAAAATGACACTTTTCTAAGCTCAGCCTCCTCAGTTATCATTGGCCAATTATTCAAGCTAAACTCAACTTCCTATTAAAATTAATGAGTTTCTTATTAAAATGTGCTTATAAATGGCTAAATATATAAATAGCGATTACAAGTGATACAGTAACATTAGGGTAAATGACCATAACGTTTCAACATGATTGGTCTGTAAACATTTTTAATGTGGAGCATAGTGAAAGGTCAATGACTCAACAGATCAGTGTCACTTTTGCCTGTATCATCTTCATTCAGTCTTTATGTGGTTAGAATACAATGGCTTTTCCCACAAAGGATGATGCTGTGGTTACCTTGGAGCTGTCGTCATGGGAGCGTTGGTACCGTTTCCAGCGGCAGCCGTAGATCCCGGTCAGGCAGGACAAACACAGCTGTCTCTCATACACCTGTAACGGTTGGTGTTTCACCATAGTCAGGCCACAGCTGATCTGCAGACATCCCACTCACACACCGCAGACCTGCAGAAGTGAGACACATCTGTGAGAAACAACATTATCCATAACAAAACGCTCTGTCTTCAACTAAATTATACTGTCTGTGTTGATATTGCACTGAAAAACCGAGCAGGGGATTTAGCCGTTTAGCTTTGAGTCTGGGAAACTTGCCTCAGGAAAACATACCAGAGAAAATCCTACAGCGCCAGAGAATAAACAATACGTCAGTAATAATTGCAGGAATCTGTAGGTCGACAGTAATGTGACTCAACCACGCCAAGTGAAATACAAGGTAAAAAAATCTTTTCATAATCACACCATCATGAGTAATACAGGAAATAGCATCAAACGACAGCTGAAAACAATGGAAAAACCACTGAAAGCATTTAACAAGACAATGAAATGAAGATTAAATACAATCTATTACATAGGCAATATATTAGGGATATAACGGTACATGTATTTGTACTATGTATTATGTATTATTATAGTTTTAATGTATAATATCATCAGTTCGCATTGACGACCCATCAGCCTTCACCATCTAGAGTTTCACGAAAGAACTTTGCATTTACATTTATTGACCATTTATTGGTTATTGACTATAACACAAAAATAATTATAAGCTTGCCGACATCAAGCAACGTTTAAATAATGGTGCATCCTTACTGGAAAAATGATCAGAATTGTATGTAGATTTTATTTTTCTTTTAATCCAAAAGTAGTAACTACTGGTTATTTTGGACCCACAAATAACTTCAAAATAAAGAAGAATATGCAGTTATGCCACCAACCTGGCCAATCAGATAAGATTTAGCTGGATCACTCACAGTTCTTGTCAGTTTTGTGTTTAATTTGCATCTGACAGTCAGTGGATGGTCAGTGAATGGCCCATCTGAGGTTGAGAGCAGGTCCTAGAGGACTCTGTGTGACAGCAGCTCTTTGATTATGAGCTGTGAGACACACATATTACAGAATCAGATATTCAGATGCGGCCCGACAGAGGCAAAGCGGCCCTCTCTGTCAGTCTGCACTGCAGTCACCATATTCCCAAAGTTCAGTTCAGCAGACTGTCAATCACAAACCTTTGCTGCTTGAGGAACAATTTGGAGAAAAGTTTGAAGTTTCTTTAACTACAACTTAAGTGAGTGACATACAGCCAAGTATGGTGACCCATACTCAGAATTTGTGCTCTGCATTTAACCCATCCAAAGTGCACACACAGCAGTGAAAACACACACACACACACACACACACACACACACACACACACACACACACACACACACACACACACACACACACACACACACACACACACACACACACACACACACACACACACACACACACACAGGGAACACACACCCGGAGCAGTGGGCAGCCATTTATGCTGCGGCGCCCTGGGAGCAGTTGGGGGTTCGGTGCCTTGCTCAAGGGCACCTCAGTCGAGGTATTGCCGGCCCGAAACTCGAACCCACAACCTTAGGGTTAGGAGTCAAACTCTCTAACCATTAGGCCACGACTTCTCCATGATGCTAAACATGTCAACAAGATTTTGGATGATACATGAGTTCACATACAGTAGAACACTTCAGTTTTAGCAGATAAAGATTGCAAAGGAATATGTAAGTAGCTAAATATTTAATATAACAACTGTTTTAAAATAGAAATGTTGAAAGACTGAAAATGATATCCATAGGCTGTCATTTACATGATTCATGTAATTAACAACCAAATGTGACCAGACAAAAAACATTAAAAGAGCCATTTTTGGCTTTTAGGCATACATTAACAGTGAATGTGTAAATTTAAAAGTGTGTAATTTAAAATTTGCAATAAATTCTAATCATTTTAATGTTCTTCATTTCCTTAAATCCCTTTAAATCCTTTAATTGTACTCAATAAATAAAAAGACCATCACTGGTAAAACCTGGGGTTATTAATCTGAAATTCTTTTGGAATGATCTAAAAGCATAACTGATTTCCCTCAAATACATAATAAATAAACCCATAATTCAGCATTACCACACCAGATGCTCCAATGAAAAACAACAGATTTCAATGACAGTAATTAAAGAGGGCCATCAACACCCAGCCAGCACAGATTTGATCTTTGTCCACCAGAAGCACCCACTCAGACAGATTAGAATATCATTAGCATCTTCAAAAACCCAACTCTCATACACAAACAAGCTACTACGAGTCCTCATTAGTCATTTCCTCAAAAATCCTGCTTCATATTCCATAATAATTGTATTCTTTTAACTCATTCGGAACAGACATTAACATATGATCCCTCACAAGCCATCCCATAACCACAGTTCTTCAAGTCACGATGGATGTGTTACAAATCGGTATGAAAAGGCTAAAATGAATGCGTGAGAATATGAAAGCATCTGGGTTTTCTCTTTTCCAGACTTCCTGCTGCGTGATCAAGACTGGTTTAACCCCTTTAGTATCGGTGATTAGATTTAGATGTACTGTCCTTTGTTGGGTTTTGCGTACAGCACTGTCTACAGCATCCCACAGGTCTGCAACACACCTGTTAAATCATTCACATGCATCCTGTGTTCACCTACAAAAAGACAATATTGGTTCAAACAAAAGAAGTCATTATCTCCTCCAGACATGTCTTCCTGTTGAAAACGACCCTGTCTGAGTGAGTTAACACTCTGGTGTGACTGTTTGACTGAGGCAGAGCGCACACACACACACACACACACACACACACACACACACACACACACACACACCTGATGTCAACATCACATCTGTTGCCCTATTATTGAAGTGAGTTCAAAAGAAAATTCTGTCATCATTTACTCACCCTGAAGATATTGATGAATGTAGGTGCACCAACAACAAGCGGATCCCACTGATTTACATTGAGACATTTATCATAATTTTTTTGTCAACTACCTCTAAGTGTATCTGCATGAACTTCAGATACATTCAGAGGCTCTACAGTGTTATTCTCAGCTGGAAAGTAACTGTGCTAAAGTTCATTCCCAACTTCAATGGGGTATTGAGAGGTTGAGGAAGCTTTACACCTGGGGAGTTCAGTGTAAATATACTGATATACAACAGAGACATTTATAACGTTACAAAATATTTCAAATAAATACTGTTCTTTTGAAGTTTCTTTCATCAAATGTACCATGGTTTCTACAAAATTACGAAGCATCACAAATGTTTTCAGAATTAACAATGATAATAAATGTTTCTTGAGCAAATTTAGCATTTTAGAATGATTTCTGAAGGATCATGTGACACTGAAGACTGGAGTAATGATGCTGAAAATTCAGCTTTATGTCACAGGAAGAAATAATATTTTAAATAGTAATAATAGTTATTTATATTTATGAATATTGCAATTTTTACTTATTTCTGAGCATATGAATACAACCTTTGTGAGCATGTAAGACCTGAAAAACATTTTTACCAATCCAAACTGGAACTGTAGTGTATTTGATTTTTTTATTATTACTAAATTACATACCTAAACAAACTCAAACTTACCTTCTTGATGCAATTATGTCTTCCCATGACACACTGAGAAGCAGCTACATGACTTATGGAAGAGCAAAACAGATCCTTCCACCTCAATATTAACACACATTCTTCATAAATCCATTTAAACTGTATCTCTCAATGTTCACAGTGGCAGAAGAGAGGTAGTGTATAGTGTAAGTTTGTGTGTACGCAGCTGTGTTGGTGTGGGGCTTCATGCTCCAGCCTGTTTCCATGACACTGAGCTTTAAAGACTTACAAAAGCCTGAATTCTCTGACATCAGGAGAGTAAATTGAGCCTTATTCACACCAGCTCGAACTCCAGACCTTCTACGGCTGTTGGACTTTCCAAACAAGTACTATTGCCAGAAACAGTAAGCTACATATTGTCTGCTTAATTTCCTGCCTCACTCCAGACCGCAATGGACTTTTTCAGCAGCCTTGGGTCTTGAAGGGCTTTCCCCCATTCCTTTTCTATGTGCATCTTTAAATCAGATTTATAAGCAAAGAATCAAACCAACTTGCTCAGAGTTGAATTAACCACAAAATTACAAACATTGATTTAAAATAAAAAAAGTGTTTGAAATCTGAACAGTGCATGAAGCATGGCAAAATTCATGATTGAATAAAAAAAGACAATATAAAATTATAACTTATAGTCATTGATTGAAGAATAAAATACATTATTTTGTAAGTGTATGAAATACAACATTTCAATACTGTAAAAAAATGCTACAATTCATAATTTTTAAATGTTCTTAAAATGTATTGCTAAATATTCAAATATCAAGTTGTTTAATGCAAGTTGTTAGAGAGTATACAGACTGACTTGTTTATGGCATTTGCATTGCTTCATGCAAGTGGGAGGAAGCTGCGGAGCTCTTTTGGCGCAGTTCTTACTTCCATGGTAACAGCGAATTCTCTAATTACTGGATCCAGAAGGAAACACTCCTCAAGATTATGAGTAATGTATTTTTTTTCCCAATGGGAATATTAAACAACTTGAACTAAGGAATAAACCTGTCACTTAAAGATAAACACAATTATTTAACAGTCTCTGAGCTCACGGATTTGTCTTGAAAGGTTTTGACATATTAAAATTCTTTCTCTAGTGAAAAAATGATTTGGATTTGTAGTTCTGAAACCCTACTGTTGCACTTCACACCCAAGACTTCTAAAATCTAAAATATGCGAAAATTATTCATAATCCTCCACACCACCATTCAAAACTTTGGGGTCATGATTAACTATAAAAAAAAATTAATAAATAAATTAATGATTTCATTCATTTTAAATTGATCAAAAGTGTCAGTAAAGACATTTCTATTTCAAATAAATGCTGTTCTTTAAAACTTTCTATTAATCAAAGAATCACAAAAACAATGTTTCACAGTTTGGACAAAAATAAATGTTCTTTGAGCAGGATCAAGTGACACTGAATGCTGAAGTAATGACTGCTGAAATTTCAGCTTTGCATCACAGAAATAAATTTCATATTAAAATATATCAAATTAAAAAAACAGTTATTTTAAATTGTAATAATATTTCACTACATTACTATTTTTACTGTATTTTTGATCAAATAAATTCAGCCTTGGTGAACATAAGAGACTTCCTTCAAAACAATGTAAAAATCTTACAGACCTCACACTTTTGAACAATTGTGTACAAAACTGCAACACTTTCTATTCAGCAATTTGGATGGCTAACATCTGACTGAGACATCCAACCTTGAAATAACACTAGACTTTCAGACACTTCAGAGCAGCATGTGCACAAATGTACTAATTGTTCATTCCTGATGGGATTTTACAGAAAACTAATGGCTAGTGTCCAGTTCAGAAGCCTCGCCAAACGAGTTGGGGAACAGGGGGTCAGCGTCTACCGGGAAAATAAATTATCACCAACATCTCTACTAATGATCACTTCAGAACATAAGGATTAAATATCTAATATCTAAAATAATTTGGAGCAAAAAAAAGATAATTGATGACACTGCACATCATCGCACATTACAAATCATGAAAAAAAATACAATAAAAGAGCAACAGGAACATTCTGCAAAATATCTCCTTTCTCATGCATGTTTGGACAAAACATAATAAAGGTGAGTAAAATGATGCTAAAATGACAAAAATGTGACAACACTACTTGGGAGGCGACAATACTGTGTGTTTTCCAATTACAAACAGCTAATTTCTTCAACGTTTCTCACTCAGAATTCGGGTCCAGAAACTCTCATTAACTCTAGAATGACATTAATAAAAAAAAATGAAGGCTGTTTCTATTCAAGGATTCATGCATGATTCAAAAGACTTAAAATAGAGGGACATTTAATCATTGTACAGCTTCTGATTAGGCAGTGCAGAACAGCTGTGACATATTGAGGAATGAGTAAAACGACTTTGGGAAGTTTCTGTGGGAAATCATCCAGCAGGTTTGATGGATCCACCACAGGGAGGAAAGTTTACTTTCCCAGGGATGAAACAAGCCCTTTGTGTTCCCACTCCTCTGGTGGGCCCTCTGTGGATTTTTTCTGAGATAATATGAGCAAAGACAACCTCGTTTATCTCTCTTCATAGGCTGCTTTTGTTTTGGCACCTTCTCACAGGCTCTAAGAAACAACAGTACCATAGTTTGGATGTTAAACACTGGTTGTTGTGGAGAGCTCATAATGACGATACCTGACATAGATGTCATAGCATGAGCGAAATATGATACGTAGACCATATTTGTGCCTCAGCATTACTGCTGACACCAGAATAAAAGGTGAATTTGGGCAATAATCTCTCAGGAGATGTGAAATGGCTTGTTATGAACAAGTCTACAGGCAGAGCTTTGGTCTGGAGAAGTTGAAAGACATCAACATCCAACACCCTCCGTCTGGTAGTTCCCCTCTCTTGCAAAACACTTCCATTTTGCCCTGCTGTTAGTCTTTTCTCTCTCAGACGTTTCCTGAGGAGCGGTCTGCACCACTTCCCACAACATTCAGCCCAAAACTTTTGAAGCTTAAGAGAAATGCTCCACTCTCGTGAGATTCTGGCAGCACTATAAACAACTGGCAACCCATAAGCCACTGAGAATATGAGGGGAATGATACCCAAAATTAAAGCCCAAAATCCATCTTTCTTTAACTTAAAGGAATGCCTATATGTGAAGATACAGATACTGATGGTGGAGACCTGGGTTAGTTGTCACAAGAACTATATCTTATAACTATAAAAATATGTTTTCAGCAGTGATTCTTGATTTTAACACCATCAAGGTTTGTAAATTAGAATAATTGTAGTGAATTTAGTCTGCTTAAAATATCAATATTACATTTTTTCTATAGCTTCTGGGCAAAAGTTGATCATAAAAGTACACTAGCATACATTCAAACAAGAGTTAACTACAACTAGTCAACTGTAAAATCAAGGTAGAGGTAATAAACACTAAGTATTTTTCATAAATGCCAGGTCACATGGGCTTAAAAATCAGAAATGTATTTTCTTTCATTTGTTCATTTTATTCTATTTGTTTATTCATTTTGCTTTTTTATTTTCTTCAGATTCCCTGCTTTTTACATGATATTTAAACATGTATTAACAAATAAAACATAAAACGTATATTAAATTAGAAATGTTTAAATGTGTAAATTACAATATTTGGGGATAATTTTCATGCTTTAAAAATGTTTTACTGCTGATATTTTGCTGACAAATTTATAATAGGTATATACTATTGTAACAACCCCATATAATGTGACAACATGCCCCACTTTAGAATAAAAACTGACAACTTACCAGCTCTGCTACTGTATTCACATCATATACATTGAGTATGAAATAGAGCATGGTACTGCCATCTAATATTATACAGTCATACTTTCATAAGGGAACTCAGATCTATCAAGATTAAAAGACGTTTTAGATAAACGAAAGGGGCTTCGATCGTTTACTTATTGCATATGTGCCAATAAAAAAAAAACAAATGAATATGAAAACTCTAAACGTACTACATTTATGCACGTGATAGTAAACACGCTTAAGTACAGGCTACTTATCCACACTCACCTTCTCGTCGGCAAGGTGATCAGCGCAGGTCCTTGAGTTCTTTTTCTCCAGTATTCTCCTATTAAACTTGCCTTGTAGTTTGTCTTTCTCTTTCTTTATATGTTAAACAGACATCAGCACTCTCAACTTATCAAGGTATATGATATTACTGGAATTAAACTACAAACTAAGTTCCGTCAGTGCGCAGCGTTTCAAATTCAGTCTGCCTGACACGATCACCAGCGATGGTTTATATGAGTTATGTCAATACAACGTGTTTTCACGTTGTGTTTGGAGGATTATGATTCACCGAGGACATTCAGTGAGTAAATTCATCCGATCCGAAAGCCCGGGGGAGGAGCTGCGCGCCTTCATCTCCTCCTCTTCCTCCTCCTCTTGATCAAGCGTCATCAGCGCGCTCCCAGTAATTAACAACCAGTTAACAACCCACAGTAGCTATTCGTGATAAGTGTAACCTTTAAGTTAATAAACGTGATATATATATTAAGTTTAAACTTCGATTAAGTAAGCTACTAGTTTAGAATAAATAAATAAACAAACTTCAACTTCCTCAATGACTGGTATCTTTTGAATTTGTTCACTCAAGTGATTTATTTGTGGTGCTAGGAAGATTTGTTCACTTTAAAGATTCTAAACGAATCGGGTTAGGCCTATTTTTATATGACAAATGATCAGAGTTACTTTTCAGTTGATTATTGGTTGGAATGATAATAACCTGGCAATCTTCTAAAAAACATGTAATGGTTGCTGTGTCTTTTGTGAAGTTTTGTGAAGCAGTGTTCGGCGAGGCCACCTCTGTCAGGCACAGAGCTACTTATTCAGACCGCAGGCAGAGAGCCAGAGCAGAGCATCCACTGCTGCTATTCCAGGATGCCAGTGAGAGATTAACCTCTGGCCCGAGCCAAGCTTGCATCACATCCTAATCTTTAACAACCTACTGGTGGACTGAGGCTGTCCTTCAGCAAGCACGACTTAGATGCACTAGCTGGGGCACAGCTGTACGGTCACATGTGCATCTGTTGTGATGTTTTCTGATGTCCTGAGATGTCAGGATGATTGTTCTGCTCATATCAGCTCTAGCCTGCTAGATTCCTGGAGGACCCCCAGCAGTGCACATTTTGCATGTCTCCTTTGTCTGACACACCCATTTCAAGTCTGTGAATCTCTACTAATGAGCAGGTGACCTGAATCAGGTGTTTGATGTTGACATGCAAAATGTGCAGTGATGGGGGTCCTCCAGGAATGTGATTGAGAACCACTGTGCTAGAATATATGCAACTCCACATTGAAGGGCTTGAATGGATAGGAACATTCATTCAGGAACAATGACTGCTGTCTTAAGAAAAATAAAATAAATTATTATTAATAATAAAAAAATTATGAAATAATGTATTAATGATATATGATGGTATATTATATATAATTATATATAGGCCTAATTATTTTACATGAAAAGTATTCTGTCATTTCCCCGGTGCTTATTGTGTATACTACTGTGTTAGGATAGGACAATATTTCTATAATAATAATTATAGATAATCTGAGGGTGCAATGAATCAAAATATTGAGAAAATCACATTTAAAGTTGTCCAAATTAAGTTCTTAGCAATGCATATCACTAATCAAAAATTAAGTTTTGATATATTTACAGTAGGAAATTTACAAAATATCTTCATCGAACATGATCTTTACTAAATATCCTAATGATTTTTGGCATAAAAGAAAAATCGATCATTTTGACCCATACAATGTATTGTTGGATATTGCTACAAATATACCCATGCGACTTTAAATAGAATAGAATTTCATATATTCTAATAATTATACATGTTACATTTATTTATCATAAATAAATAATCATTTGTTAATTCCAATGCTTTTATTATGAAATATCTCTGTAGGGAAGAAACCAGTTCCAAACCTCCAAGGCAGAGTTTGAGTTTTTAGACGTGTGACTCTAGCAGCACCTAGTGGACACATGTGTAGTTGCAGGAACATGCAGTCAAACACATACACACACGCACACACACTGCAAAAAATCTGACCTGCCATTTTCATACTTGTCCACAAGAAGACGCCCTCATATGTATCTGATGCTTTTAAATCTACCACATTATTATTATTATTTTTTATTTTTATTTTTTATCTCTCCCACATCTAGTAAAAGATTGTGGTGTTCTCACAAAATAAGCATTTTTCTTGATGGGGACTTCAGGAAAGAGATTAATGTGATATAGAAAATGTTTATTTTAGCTACTTATTTAAACTTATAGTGTTTACCATGATCACAAGATTAGCTTCCAGTGATTTCTTACAAAAATGTTAAATAGTTGTAGACCTATACTGTTGTCAACATTAAGGTATATAAGAGTACAAGACACTGTTTTAGTTTACAGTTAAGACACACACCAGACACCACCACCATAGCATAGAGATAATATCTGCTCTGCCTCCAAAGCACAAAGAAGAGCAGACAACATTTAAAACACGTTCAGAGCTAAATTCCTTTGCCTTCGAAAAGTCACGGAAGAGTTAACAATAGCTGGGCAGGTTTCCACCAATCTGAACCTCTGATAAGCCTATTAGTCATAGAGAAGACTAGACATTTATGACGTGAAATATCCCACCCAACAGACATATTTAAGTTACAACCAACAGAAACCCAACCGCAATGTCAGATCAGATTCAAATTTGGTCAAAATAAAGGCTGGTTTTGATTAAAATATAGAATATAGGACTTTGGCAGGCTGGCCGCTGCAATGGGTTATTTATAGATATGATAATGTAAACAGGACGACAGGAAGAGCATCCTGTAATTTCCCCAGTGCTCATTGTGTATTTATAGGCTACATATGAATTTTACATTATTGTTATACAGACATACACTATACCGTTCAAACATTTGAAGTTAGTAGGTTTTTTCCTTAAGAAATTAATATTAAAACTCGTAATTTTCAGCAGGGACTCATTAAACTGGTAATTTATGTAAAATTGTTCAAAATATTTCATAAATAATATAAAACAATATAATATAATGATTGCCCATTAAGCTTTAGTTTCTAATAAATTATTTTAAAGGGGTGATATGATGTTGCTAAAAAAATATTTTGTGTATTTAATGTAATGAAATGTCTTTATGCGGTTTAAGCATAGACTGTAAAAAAATATGGACGTAGTGTCCGTGACGTCACCCATAGACTCCTCAAGAGCGGTTTTGAAGCTCAAAGTGTGCAGAGCGGGCCGTCGCCATCTTGGCAGCGCGTCACCGCGCGACTCTCCCGGATAATCGAAAATGGGCAAAAAGGCGGGAGCTGGCTGCTGAAGCCACGCCCACCTAGCGCGACGGCATTGTCAGCAGCGGCAATCCACCTGTCACTCAAGTGGTCACGCCCTTAATTATGCAGAACTTTAAGGCTTAATATAATTTAAACGGATGAGTTATAAAAAAATTCACCCCCTCACAGTTGTCATGAAAGGCAAAATTAGCAATATAGACCAAAATCATTTTTTGAACCAGGCTGTAAACATGTTTTTTTCTGCTGTAAAGTTGGGCATTTTAACATGGGGAGTCTATGGGACTGACTCCCTTTTGCAGCCAGCCTCAAGCGGCCAGTCGATGAATTACAGTTTTAGTCACTTCCTTATTGGCTTCACGAGAGAGAGCGCGAGGTTGCCGCTCGGGTTTAAGGTTCAAAAAACTTTATTTCCCACATATTGTACATTATTGATGCTCCTCTATGCCCCGCCTTCTGAAACGCGTCTCGATTTTTACAAAGCTCATCGCTGTTTTTATAAAACATTCTAGTGCTCATTGGTCTGAAAAGCCAGGTGTGCTCTGATTGGCCAGCTATCCAGTGCGTTGTGATTGGCCGAATAGAGTGGGGGAACTATGACGTCACTTTGTAGGCGGATCAGCTGTAAGCATGACACTGGTTCCTTAGGCTTTTGCAATAAGCTCTGTGTTCAACCATCATGAAACTTACACATTTTGTCCATCAAGATAATCTTAACAAAATAATATAACTTTGAAGCCTAAACAAAAGCACCAGAAATTAAAAGCTAAACTTAGGCTATAAACAATCTACTTAACCAGGGTCGCTCGCCTTCAACGCCACCACCACCAGGCTTTCCACAATTTTTTCAAATTTATTTTCAATGTGTTCAGTGAAAAGGATTTACTTTGTATATGAATTTTAATCCACACTACATGAACGTTTTCATATAAACTGGAGAAATACAAAACCAGAGCCAAACTAAAACTGAAATGAGACATTAATAATAAATAGTATAGTGAATAAATGAAATAATTATATCTAAAGGACATATGCATTAAAAGTCAATAAATCCTTGATTAATATGAATATTTTAATTAAAAACGTGTCTACACGAACTATCCAATAAAATAGCTACTAGTGCGTTTAATCTATTAAATAACAGCAGAGGGAGCAAGTTTTAGTGAATAAAGTACCACATTTCAGCTTTGTTAGGGTGGGTAAATTACACAAAATGTTCATTTATCCTTGCTTCTAGAAAATCCTCAGTCTATACGCTCTGTAACAGCTTCATGTGGCCATAAACATTTAAATGTAATGTGGCTTTAAGCACTAGGCCTATGTCTCGTTAAAGTTTCAGTTTTACCGTGTCTAAGCCATTAAATTTGATGTTTGCATGGAATAATCGTAATATGAGTTTACCTTTCGAACTCAGAATCTCTGCATCAGTAGGAAAGCGATAAGATCTTCCGTCTGAAGACTTGTGTTGCATTTCAGGGCGAAACTAAAAACATTGTCAACCAACAATATAAAATGCGGTAAACTATTAATTGGTTATTTTACAATTAATTGTTTTACAAATTCTACGACTGGAAAATACTGTAAATTGATCAACTGTTCAAAAAAAAAAAAAAATTCACGAGTGGGGTGTAACTGGTGTGTTTTATGTCTTAGAATAAAACATCTTGAGCCTGTGTGGACCATGTTCCTTATTTTAGGGATTTAACCAAAATCCCATTTTAAAAAAACCCATCGACATGGAACCGGAAGTGCTAAAATGCTAACTGCTTCCGGGTTTTTGCCTACAAAGTGACATCATAGTTCCACCACTCTATACCTCAAGCTTGTGACGGAAATGTTAAGGCCCTTACCATACTGTCATGCTGGTGCAAGGAGACAAAAACATTAAAACCCACTATAAACAAGGCATTTGTTGCATCCAGTGGGGACATAATTACGGATTATAATGACTTATACTATCTTTTTATGCGCCTTGTAAAAATAAAACTATGTCTGCGTGTTTAAATGAGGCGTTTTAAGGGGGCGTGGACGAGTCTTAAAGGGGTCATATGCAGTGATTTCAAATTTTCCTTTCTCTTTGGAGTGTTACAAGCTTTTGGTGCATAAAGAAGATCTGTAAAGTTGCAAAGACTAAAGTCTCACATCCAAAGAGATATTCTTTATAGAAGTTAAGACTTGTCCACGCCCCCCTGAAACGGCTCGTTCTAACACTCCCCCACATCTCTACGTCCATATGTGGGAAGATTTGCATAACGCCACCCAGATGTTCACGCAAAGAAAGAAGGCGTACCTTTCATTCTCATTGTAGTATTGTTGTTGCCGCCGCCATGTCGTATAGATGCTGTGTGTTTCACTGTGAAAGTGAAACTACTTTGTTTGGCCTTTCAAAAGAGGACACGACTAGAAATCATGTTTATATCACGTTTATAATGGTTTTTATGTTTATGTCTCGATGCTCTGGCCGGATAGGGCATCACAATATGTTAAGGGGCGTAACATCCGTAACACGCTTGAAGTATTCGGTCAATCACAACGCACTGGATAGCTGGCCAATCAGAGCACGCCTCGCTTTTCAGACCGATGAGCTATGTAAAATTCGATGCGTTTCAGAAGGCGGGGCATAGAGGGAAAACAATAATGTACAGTATGTGGAAAATAATGTTTTTTGAACCTTAAACCACATAAACACATTTCATTACACCAAATACACAAAATAATGTTCTTTTTAGCAGCGTCATATGACCCCTTTAACTTTTATAAAGAATATCTTTTTGGGTTTAAGACTTTAGTCTTTGCAACTTTAGGGATCGCATCACATGACCCCTTTAAACTTTTTATCAGAAAAGAATCCTAAAAAAAGTATTGATACCTTAAGCAATACTTCGTGCAGGTGTGAAGAGAAGATATGTAAATAAAAGGGCAGAAATGTGGTTGTTTCAGGATCTACAGTGATTAAATAACTCTCTAGCTTTCCCTTTTGTTCGCGGCAGTTAATCAGTGACTGTCAGTCTGGGTTAAACCTCAAGCTATGTGGATCTAACAACATGACGAAACACGTTGAGCAGCAAATCAGGAAAGAAACCCTGACAACTGAAGCGAGCAGCATTCTTTCAACATTCTGGTGCCGGAGGAATGCCAGTGCCATCAGCAGCATTTTCACTAATCTTTACAAACTGACCTGGAGGTGTATACTTTGAAATCTGTGCTGTTAATGGTTTGTATCTGTGAAGAGTGTCATGATAGATGTTAAAAAGGAACGGCCTATTCAGCCTATATGCAGCTAATGAGACCTGTTTCATCACATCTTAATGTCAGAAACTAGATATGCAAACAAATGTCAAAATATTATTTCAATATACAAAACTTGAACATATTTTATAAAATTCTTCCAAACCAAATTACCTGAGATCTGCCATCTGCTATATTACAACTCCATACTATACTCTTACTACATGCTAACAGTGATCAAATTTGTCATTTTCATAAAAATAAATAAATATATTTTGTAATATCTTGCTAAATTTTGTAAGATTTAATCTTAAAAGGGGGGGGGGGTAGTGTTGTAAGAAAAATATACTTTTATCCATAGACTTGTAATTAGCTGAAGCAATGGTTTAACAATGAATTTAAAAACATCTTAATAATGGACTTGTTTCTTACAAATATGTAGCTTTTCACTTCTCAAAACATTGATTTAAGGACTGGAGTCATGTAGATTATTGTGATGTTTTTAGCAACTGTTTGAACTCTCATTCTGATGGCACCCATTCACTGCAGAGGATCCAATGGTGACCAAGTCATGTAATGCATTAAGACATGTTTTTGTAGCACTGAGAGAAGGACACTTATATAAAACATTACTGAGACTTTTCCAAGTCTCCTGAGCTTTAAAAGAACAACTTCTAAGCAATAAAATGTTCCTCTGGGATTCTTCATGCATTCCAGTGCTTCATGTTTGTACAACAGGATTCCTAGTGCTATATAAAGAAAAGGAAGATAAATAGCATATTAGTGCATGAGGTGTTATGAGGACATATAGAAACCATTATGCATGCTTTATACCTAACTAGACCGATAAAATCTCTGTTTTGTCTGCTGTCCGCTTGCAGGCCAAGACACGACCCACTAAAACGTGGCACACAGAAGAGAGGGGGAGGAGAGACAGATGGGGAGGGGGTGGAATTAGTAGAACAGTGTCTAAACTTCTTATTTTTACAGTTACTTTTATAATATACTTTGCATTTTCTGAACAAATTCTGAAAATAATAATAAAAATAATAAATAAAATGTAATGAAGTATTAACACCAGGTTTTAAACTAACTTCTTAATTCTTAACTTACTTACTAGGATGTTTTTAAATTTGATGTTAATCAGTAAATCCGATGTCCACATTTCTGAATTGCATCCACCTTTTTTCACACTCACCTTTTTTTTTTTTTTGCATGAAAAAGCACTTCAGTTTAGCCATTGTGTGAGTGTGTGAGCAGGAGAGGGGTCAGTTCCTGCTGCCTTTAGGACCTTGAGGAGAGAGTCCAGTTCCCACAGTAATTAGATCTGGGGGAGGTCTCACAGAAAAACGGGAACCATTATAATACTCCTTTCCCAACTTCCAGAAGTTTCTTTTCCAGACTATAAAGTCTGCATGAAGGATTTGGTGTCAGGGGAAGCGGACAGATCTGAGAGGCTGCAGAAGGTGAGCTCTGAGAGGTGAGTAACAGATACCGTTACAGCTGTGAAAACAAATTTTGCATTCAGGCTTCATCAGCAGTACGAAAAATTTACAAAATGTGTGGTATTCCATAACAGAATCCTTCATTTTAAATTTTGAAATGTAAAATAGAAGCTTGTATGACACATTGTAATTTTTAAAGTTCTACTCAAAGGTGAAAAGATGCTTATAAACAGCTACTGTAAGTGCTTTAATTTACCGTGTTTGTGTGATGATTTAAAAGATTTTTGGCATACACCACAGTTCCAAATGTTCTCCATTGCTCCTTCAGGCTCTGACATGTAGGCATAATAAAAGGCCATTCATTGAGAGGGTGCGGGGTATGGTGCATTTTTCATGGCCGAAGGCAACATTTTGGGCCGTTCACTGGTAGAGGGGTGGGGAAAAGCTGCACAAACTCTCTGAAGTCTACTGTTCTCACACTAGTGTCAGAACTTCCTGCCATCCTGGCAGTGCTGATTGGATAACAGCTATCCAGCGTAAGATGACTCTGGGAGCCATGAAATCTGTATATGTGGCTGCACAGATTTTTTCCGTGAAAAGTTATGTGATATTATCCACAACTGTTTAAAAGTTTGGAGGTCAGCACAATTTTCTTTTCTTTTTTTTGAAAGAAAATATATTTTTATTCAGCAAGGATTCATTAAATTGATCAAAAATGACAGTAAACACTATTATAATGTTACAAAAGATTTCTATACCAAATAAATGCTGTTTAACTTTATATTTAACAAATGTTGATAATAATAAATGTTTCTTCAGTATCAAATCAGCATATTAGAATGATTTCTGAAGGATCACGTGACACTGAAGACTGGAGTATTGATGCTGTAAATTTACCTTTTCCATCCGAAAAAAAAAATTAATTTCAAAATATATTAAAATAGAAAAGAATAGTAGTATTATTTCACAATATTACTGGTTTAACTGTATTTTTGATCAAATAAATGCAGCTTTGGTGAGCATAAGATACTTCTTTCAAAAACATTAACAAATCTTAAACATTTAAATGGTAGTGTAAACAGTTGAAACATTCTTTAAAATATATTTTATGTTCAGCAAGGAATAAACAAAAATATGTCATGATAAAGAGAGCTTAGTGAGGTTACAGCTGTGCACGTGGCAGTTATGTAACATTACTGCCTTAAATATCTGCTGTACTTCCTTTGCATAGCAGGACTGTCATTAAAGGCTATGGGAATTTAAAATTACAGCTCTAATATATCTTGGCGTTACGTTCAGTTATGTGGTCAGGAACACAGTATACAGCTCTACACATAAAGAAAACCATCTCATATTGATCTAAAATAACTGACTTTCTACCTTTCTAGACTGTAAACTTAACACCTCCGAAAACATGTTGGTGTCAAACGTGGTTCTCCTGTGCTTACTGGCTACTGTGAGTGGGGACAAGACCCTCAGCAGCCATGCCTCCATTCTGGCAGACAACAGCGCCAATTTGGCCTTCAACCTGTACCACAACCTTGCAAAAGAGAAGGACATCGAGAACATCCTGATTTCCCCTGTGGTTGTGGCCTCCTCGTTGGGTTTGGTGGCTCTTGGAGGGAAATCCAACACTGCTTCTCAGGTCAAAACTGTCCTGAGCGCCACTACAGTGAAGGACGAGCAGCTGCACTCTGGGCTGTCGGAGCTTCTCACCGAGGTCAGTAACTCAACAGCACGAAATGTCACCTGGAAGATCAGCAACCGTTTGTACGGGCCCAGCTCTGTGAGCTTTGTCGACAACTTTCTGAAGAGCAGCAAGAAGCATTATAACTATGAGCACTCCAAAATAAACTTCCGTGACAAGCGCAGTGCGGTGAAGGCCATCAATGAATGGGCATCAAAGTCCACCGATGGCAAGCTGCCCGAGGTGACCAAAGATGTGGAGAAGACAGATGGAGCCATGATCATCAATGCCATGTTTTATAAACGTAAGTCTTGGACACCTTTAGAATTAGGAGCAATTTGTAGATTCTTTAACTAATAAGTGACTCTGCTTTCTCTCCAGCACACTGGGATGAGCAGTTCCATCATAAGATGGTGGATAATCGTGGTTTCTTAGTGCATCGCTCCTACACCGTCTCTGTACCCATGATGCATCGCACAGGTGAGGCCATTAAAGCAGATGTGATTCCTGAAACACAAAATGATGCGTAGCTTAGTGGTTCGTTATCGAGGATTTTTTTGTTTGTTTAAGTTTTCATTGGAAATTAATTATTGTAACAGTAGTAGTGTTAATGTTTATAGAATTTTTGTGTATTCTATGTTGTGTTATTCAATTTTAGTCAATTTTACTAGTATGCCAATAAAAATAACATTTTAATTTACAAGAACGTGCAAAATTAATCTAGATATTCAAATAAGTTAACTATTTAGGTTTAAATATCTTATGTATTATCTTTTTTTTTTTTTGCAGTTTGACAAAAATATTCCTTAAATTTAGCCATTATTTTACTACATATTGATTCATTTCAGTCAATTTATCTCAATGAAATAGCAAGTAATTTTACTCAACAAAAACAAGATGATTTAAACAACAAAATTAAACTAACAATTCAAATATTTATTTATTCTTTTATAATTTATAAATATTTTATATATTGAAATAAAAAAATTATATATTCGTTTTTATTATGACAATATCCTATAAATTTAGTCAGTATTTTGTCATCTCATATTCTTTCATTTTAAAGAATATATCTGTGTTTATCTTAAAGAATATGTCAAATGAACATGTTCCATTTTACTCTGACTATATATATATATATATATATACAATTCATATCTAAAATAATAAATTTAAATTTAGTTTTAAAAAGTTTTTTTATTATTTCAATTTTTAATCATATATATATATATATATATATATATATTAATGTAATTAATATTAACACTGGCAAGTACAATAAAAAATTATAATAATAATACAAATCTGTGTTCAAATCTCACTTACTTACAATCATTTACATCCAAAACTGCTGTTTATTTTGGCAGGAAATTTTAGGCTTCCATCATTTGCCTTTACACATTTACGTCACACATTCATGCTGTCTTTCAGGCATTTATGGCTTTTTTGACGACACAACCAACAACCTTTTAGTTCTGGACATGGCACTGGCCCATAAGATGTCGTCTGTGGTGTTCATCATGCCGTACCACGTAGAATCCCTGGAGAGAGTGGAAAAACTGTTGACACGTCAACAACTCAACACCTGGATCAGTAAAATGGAACAGAGGGCTGTTGCGGTGTCACTTCCTAAGGTCAGCGTGGAGGTCAGCCACAACCTGCAGGTATGGACAATCTGCAATTCCTACAAGCTATTATAGGCCTATACTCACTCACCTGTGAATTCAGTTACTAATGTAATGGCTTGCTTTCTGGCAGAAACATCTCGCCGAGCTGGGTCTGACCGAAGCTGTGGACAAGGCCAAAGCTGATCTGTCTAACATCTCAGGGAAGAAAGACCTCTATCTGTCCAACGTATTCCACGCCTCCGCCATGGAGTGGGACACGGAGGGAAATCCACCCGATACTAGCATCTTTGGTACCGACAAGCTCAAGAACCCCAAACTCTTCTACGCTGACCATCCCTTCATCTTCCTGGTGAAGGACAAGAAGACAAACTCAATCCTTTTCATGGGCCGGCTGGTCCGACCGAAGGGTGATAAAATGAGGGATGAATTGTAATTTGCTAATTTAAATGTGATTGTATGTGGTTAATGACTGTGTGTATGGAGATTTATGGATGTGTGTAAATGGTACACCTGAGTTCGTTCCATTAGTTCTGTGGACCACCATGTGCTATCCGTTACATTTACTTTGAAAAGTGACATTTAAGTGCCTCATGTTTTTTGTTTTAAAAAATGCAAATGTACTTGACAAAGTATCGCAAATTTACACCTGAATCGGTTTCTGAGAAGTGCAGCATGCTTATATTAAGTATGATCTCCATGAAATTTGCTATAAATCCACATGAACAGCATTTTTGCTCAGGGGTTTATCTTTTTCCTTTGCGTTTTGATTGCTGGAGCACATAACTCAATATCCTGAGTTTTCGATTTCTAAAAAAGTCTGTGGATTTTGTTACCATGCCATGCTGAAACATTCCTCTCAGAAGTGCACACTTGTGTCTGCACTGAATACTGTGTGTGCACTAGACAGCATGTGATATGAGCCCATGTCTGTACCATTTTAAAGCTTGTATTCGTATCGTACCAAACACGGTTGTTTAAAAATGTTGGTTTGCTCCTCGTTTTTTCAATAAAATCAGCATCACTGAGAGAGAACGTGTGTGGGTTTTTATTTACACCGTACTTCTTTTAAGGTCAAATAGTTTGTGGCTATGCTTACTACAATACTACACTTATTATTTCTGAAGTATAAAGTATGTATAATGTACACAGAATGCCGATGACAAAATATTCAGTATACAATAGACCTTAAGGTCACTGCACACCGAGTCCGAAATTTTCGTCCAAATTTTGTGTCAATCACGTTTACACACTGCCTCCGAAACATTCATCTGTCATAAAAAATAATTCGGATCAGGTTTGATTTTCTGCGTTTTCACATTAGTAGCAAGCATTTTGATAGGAAAGGATGACGAATATGAAAAAATGCATACAAAATTTTCGGACTAAGTGTGCAAGGACCTTAGGCCCTGTCCACACACAAACGCAGCACCAGATCACTGAAACCAAACTTTTTTGAAAACTCCTGTCAGGGTGAAGATTTTCAAAAACAAGATTTTGGCTTGCTGTGACTTCGGAGCATGCGCTGTTATCTCCGGCTACTGGAAACTTTTTCAGGCTTCTGATTGGCCAACATGGCTTTACAGTTGAGATTATATCGCCACCTGTTGGTTTGGCATGCTCTTGACAGTGCTTCATAGCATGCTTTTGTGTTTTGAAGTGGTCAAAGATTTTTTAAGAAACAGAATAAGGAAAAATTCAGTTTTATAAAAATACCTGTGTATGTGTGGACATGGCCTAAAGTCAGGTTAGATGCCATACTGAATTTAACGTGGATGAAAACGAGGCTCTGAAGGATAAACAATCAGTCTTTTTTTTAAGTTATTTTTATTTATTTATTTATTTTACAGCTCACAAACTTCAAACTGTTTTTGGAGATTTTGTCTACTGATCCCCCCCCCCCCCCTTTTCTTTCCCCAGAAAGAGGTTTGGTTAGCTGAACAATCGATATTTGTTAAACAACAGTACAACCCATTGAACGTACTTAACTAAAGTCTCTCACAGCCACTTTTTCATTTCTGTCAAACCTTAAATTTGGTGTGACCCTTACTAGTCTATTCCAGATATTGTTTTTTTTTTTTAAGATCTATCAAAAGAAAGATTTATTATTTATATGAATTATGCCACGTTGATTGTTTTGGCATTCAAACTTTAGACTTTTGGTCTGCGACTGTTTTCATACAGTCTATGGTCTGCACAAAGCTCTGGCGACATCTAGCGTGATTCGCTGCAACGACATACTGATAAGCGAATGTGAAGCCACAACAATCACTATGATCTGGATTTATCTGCTTAGAAAGAGAATCGGTTCCGCCGTTCACAGAAAGCATAAAGTCATTTATCGTTTCTTCATCAAATTTTTGACGAGACTTTCTACTCAAAAGAGACAGGTTTGTCTGTACTATCTCACATGTGAACTCTGTTATCTGATTGTGTACAACTGCAAACCTATGTTTTACCTTCAACCCATAAAAAATTGATGTCGTGATAAAACACCTGCATTGTTGGTAAAAGCTGAAAAATACAGAAATATAGTCTAATATTCAATGCAAATAGCTAAACAATCATATTATAATATCAACTTTCAAGGAAAACAGCTAATATTTCCCATGTGATATTGGCCATATATTTCTAACAAATTATTTGGGGGGAAAAAAAGCTTAATAAAATGTAATGGCCAATATGTATTTTCTCAGTTATGGTAAAAATGCTAATTTTGCATGTTGTATGATAGGTCAACAGTTTATGGACTTTGTCTTTCGATGTTCACGAACTATTCTTCAATATATGTATACATTTTATGTATTTATATAGTAGTACGCTGCCCTTTCAAAGTGCACTGAACTAGGGCAACGATTACTTCGTTATATTGAGTTACAGAAGGCTATTGTTTGCAGTGCAACTGTTATCACACGTAGACCCGTTCAGATTGGATGCAGCTCTGAATCCGTTACCGTACAGACAACTCCTCCCTCCGCCTGTCAGACCTAACTTATCTGATCTCCCTCTCATCATGGCTCCGGCGGCGGACAGGCCGGGCTACTGGGGAACACCGACCTCAACTCTCGACTGGTGCGAGGAGAATTATGTGGTCTCGTATTACATCGCAGAATTCTGTAAGTACGTTCGAACGTCGGGCTTGTGTTCGGTACACGCGGTCCATTGTCGTGTAGGACGGTAAACACGGATGTTAAAACGGGAGAGTGGAGCGTTGTCGGAGCCTACTATGAGAAAACGTAACACGTAATATTCATGAGGCAATCATTCGCTATTGGACGATTATGAGGTATCGTCAGCATAGCCTAATTAATATTGAAAAGGCAGGTCTTCTCCATTGGAAGTGTTCGAAGCAACGTCAAAGTGACCTAATTAATATTAAAAAGCCACGCCTTGTTCATAGCAAAGTTCCAAAGCATCGTCAGCGTAACCTAATTAAAATTCATAAGCATTAGCCAGCCATAGTAGGATTCGTAACTTGGCAGCCGAAGCCAGCGACCCTCTGTCCGCGTTGAATTTGTATCATAAAGCTCAATAACGAATAAGCAATTATTATAACAAATGACCTGAAAGAGAATGAATTAAACCCAGTGTGTGGCAATATTTAGGGAGGAGCTTGCGCCGCCGATACTGATTTTCAGTGAAATCAAATAGTGTGAACAGAAAACATCATTTCTTTCCCTCACCACGTAGATGTTTCCTTATGTTAATCGTTCTTTCATTTGCTTTAATTATAAACTGACTATGAGTATATGGTCTGAAAATGTGAGCAGTGACTCGAAGCAGCTAGAATGAAGCTAAGTCAGTTGAACGTGGTTATAAAGAACTAGCAGTGTAACCGGCAGCAACATAACTTGTACTGTAAATATCCATGCCAGATTTAGTGAAGTTGTATATTTGATAATTCTACTCATATTTACTACAGTAATTGCGTGAAGTGTCGTTGGTCCCTGCTGACAGAAAAACATTACTAGCTGAAGATGGTTTGCAGGTCTTAGCTTGTACAGTTGGTCTGATCAACCGAAAAGTACAGTAGATGATGAATAATAATAATGTAAAGCAACATTCTAAGTAAAAACTGAAAAATGCAACAATTGTCTAAAATTCAGCTAATTCATTCAATTACAGTCCTAATATTCAAGAAAAAACTGCAATATGTATGGAAGGACACAGTGTATGTAGCCATTACATCTCCATATCGTTTGCTAAAGTAGATTTCAGGTCACTGATAAGTTGGTCAAAGGGCACAAAGTGATAGTTAACATATGCGAACATTAATACTAATAGAGCTTGAATTCCAGCTGTATTTTCCTATAGGGTTTTAGGATAGCAGTGTTTAATTTAAGAATGAAACAGTCTGATTTTTTAAGCTTTATTTTAAAACATAAATTACACCCAGTCATATTTCAAACATAAGTTTAATCGCTGCTAGAACCAACAGGAATTTCAATGCCATCAAGATCAGAGGGGCCTGTTGCCTTGTGAAGGAATGTGCCATGTTCAGTATGACAAGCCGTATATCCAAACAGTGAAACAATAGGCCTGTTTACACCGCGTTAGGGCTTTCTAGGTTTAGTTTTCTTGGACTCAGAAGAGAGGCACGATAGCAGTCTGACAGCTGCTGGTGGTGCTAAAAAGCCGGTTTGGATGAAGTTCACTCATGTATTGTTCATATCCATTTAAGTGGAAGTTCAGGGCAGTTTTTACTTTTATCATTCATAGAATAACTCAAAACAGATTTATAAAGGAGTAGTTCACCCAAAAATTTAAGTTTGCTGAAAGTGTATTCAGTCTCAGGTCGTCCAAGGTGTAGACGAGTTTGTTTCTTCAGATTTGGAGAAATTTAGCATTACATCAGTTGCTCACCAACTGATCCTCCCCAGTGAATGGGTGCTGTTTGGACTCTCATTCTGACGGCACCCATTCACTGCAGAGGATCCGTTGGTGAGCAAGTGATGTAGTGCGAAAGTTCTCCAAATCTGAAGAAACCAACTTGTACATCCATGATTATTTGAGGGTGAGTTCATTTGAATTCAAATGACATTTTTGGGTGAACTATTTCCTAGTATATAAATTCATTAATATAATTTTTTTTTTTTTTTTTTTGCTTTCTCCAGGGAATACTGTCAGTAACCTGATAATGATCCTACCTCCCATTTATGGAGCTATTCAGACGTGTAAAGACGGTTTGGAAGTACGCTATGTGTGGTCCTTTTTAGGACTTGCTGGTAACGTATCTTTCACCTGATATTTATAAACAAAAACCTCATTTTTTTAGGAAGTGACCTTTCACCCAGTTATTCAATACTGTATTTCCTAAACAAACAGAGATAAAGTGTACTGTTTTTATGTTGTCTCTCTTTTCGCTACAGCCGTAGGCATTGGTTCATGGAGCTTCCACATGACACTACAGTATGAAATGCAGGTAAGCTTGGCTTTTCTTCAGCCTTTCAAAATGTACGCCTTGTTGCCAAGCACATGAAAAGCTTATTTTCACTTTCATTCTCATAGCCACAAAGCTGCTTTTCTAACGGTACAGCCCCAAAACAATAGCAGTAATTCACAAGTGTCACACAAATGCTGTCAGTTTCTGGATTGTCTTTTGTTTTTAGTTACTGGATGAGCTGCCGATGATCTACAGCTGCTGCGTCTTTGTCTACTGTCTGTAAGTTGACATTTCTTACACTGTCTGCCTTCAACTTTGACCTCTAAGCTTAATGAGGATCAGATGCTGTATGAACAGAATTTTTTTTTTTTATCATAAAGATTTTGGATTTCTTTTGTCATTCAAAAGTTTGGGGTCGGTATGATTTTTTGAAATAAGTCTATGATCACCAAGGCTGCATTTATTTGATTATAAATACAGTAAAACAGTAATGTTGTGAAATATTTTTAGTGACAAATATTAGTTTTTTTTGATACAGATTTTTTCTTTGTAAATTATAAATGCCTTTACTGTCACCTTTGATCAATTTAATGCATCCTTGTTGAATAAAATATTAATTTCTGTCAAAAAAAATTGTCAAAAATAATTTAATTACCCCAAACTTTTGAAAGGTAGCACATGATTGTAGGTCATTACTATGTTTATTCTGAATCTGAATGCATATCTCACATATTACAGATATGAGTGCTTCAAGCAAGAGTGTGCCATTAACTATTTATCAATTACATTTTTGCTGACCTTCAGTATTATTGTTAGTGTGGTAAGTTTTTTTTTTTTTTTACTGTTTGAAAAAAAAAAAAAAAAAAAAAAAAAAAAAAAAAATATATATATATATATATATATATATATATATATATATATATATATATATATATATATATATATATATATATATATATATATACACGCACATACACACACACACACACACACACAGTGGGGCGCAAATGTCAGAAATTTCTAAAATTTTTTATTTTCTAATAACCTTTTCATTTCAAATAAAATTATCAATATACTTTGAATTGAAATAAAAAATAAATGAATTTAAAATAAAACATTAATATTTCTTAATATGGCATTCATATTATCAAGCATTATTGAGGAATGTTATTATTCTTTATTTGGATATCCATTAGCTTCCATAAAGTGGCCATGACACTTTGCATAAAAATGCTCAAAGTAAAAATAAAAATGGGAAAAAAGTGACCTATCTTAATAAATATTTCCTATTCACTTTAAACTTTCATTGTTTTAATTTTTTTAGAAACTCTACAACATTGCTTATTTCCTTTTTTTTTAATGAATAAAATCCCAGATTTTCAGTGCAGTCTCAGTCCCCACTCTTTATGTACTGTATATATTATTGATATTTTTAGGGATTTTTTTCTCCATGTTCAAAAAGTGCATTTCATTTATCTTTTGCAGATTTACCTGATATGGAAGGAGCCTGTGTTTCATCAGGTGAGGCCTGACTAAACATTCAATGTTGCATTAAGAGCCTTTCTAGTTTGGTTTATCCTGCATTGTCAGGTGTTTTTGAGAGCATCACAATGTAGTGTCAAAACAACTTCTACAGTCAGTATTTGTTTGCTGTGATCCCTTTGTTTAATACGACCTACACAACACGACTGTCATGTAAACCGAAATTATATTGTATTGTTTATATAGCAGATGGTGCTAAATACACAGGTTAACAACAGTTTAATCATTTCCCCCAGGTCATGTATGCCGTACTAGTGGCTTTCTTGGTGATTCGCTCTGTTTTCATAGTCACTTGGTGAGTGAATGAATCTTTATCACTTCCAAATCTATATTCAGTGCATCTGAAACTTGTTTCACTTTCTATAATGTGAGATCTTTCCAACTGAAACAGTTTATTCAACAAGGAAAAAGGGTTGCGACTTAATTTTAGAATGTAGCCTGATCTGAATGTGAGTTTGCTAAAACAATGTCTGTATGATTAATGCATTCATCTGTATGAAGTTAAATAAGTGCATTAACATCTTGTCTGTGCTTTGCAGGGTGTATCCATGGCTCAGAGCCCTCTGCTTTACATCATTAAGCATCTTCCTGTTGGGATTCGTATTATGGAACATCGATAATATCTTTTGTGACTCTCTAAGGTAGATCTACATTTGCATTACATTACGTTTATGCATTTAGTATCATTTTAATTTTCGTCAACTAGGGTAACATTTTAGTTTACAAGAAAGTGCAAAATTAAATATTAAAATATTTTATATGGTTATTTGCAAAATCAACATTTAATGATGTTAAATGTTTTTAAATAGTTAAAATATGCATGAATGATATTTACACACACACACACACACAGATATATATATATATATATATATATATATATATATATATATACATATATATATATATATATATATATATATATATATATATATATATATATATACACATACATATTCATAAAAATATTGTATATTTATATTACTTAAGTCACTTGTTCTGTGGTTGACCAAGCAAAATGAGAGCAGATGAGGAACAGAAACAGAGATCATTGTTTGTCACTGTTTTTGGTTCAGAGCCACACGGCAGCGGCTGCCCCCTGTGGTCGGAGCGGTTACGCAGCTTCATGCCTGGTGGCACATCCTTACAGGCCTGGGGTCATATTTACACATACTCCTCAGGTACGTAATTATGAAACATTAAATCACTTAAATGCATGATGCATGTTGCATATGCTTATAATTTTTTTTTTTTTTTTGCTCTAGCCTTCAGATTCGCTCAACCTACCTCAAGCACAGACCAAAAGTGAAGTTTTTGTGTGGCGTTTGGCCGATGCTGCACATTGAATCTCAGAAGGCGAGTTGAAAGAGACCTGAGAAGAGGAAGATGGACCAATCACAGACCTCAGACAGACAGAGGTCCAGCCAATGAGCTTCAACGGCAGCAGGAAGTTAGCAGTGGCTGACAGTTTGGTTCCCCCGTTCCCTTCTTCCCCTTTCCGCACCGTTTGCCAAGTGCATTACTGAGAAAGCTGCCAAATGAAGGAAAGCTTTTGTCTTTATTATAGGGTAGATGAGAGATTTGTGGTTTCGTGATTTTGCACACTGTAATATGCATAGATATTGTCTTATAAATCAGAGGGTCTAATTAGCGAGCAAGAAGCGGCCAAAATTAGGATTTGGTTCCGGCTGGTATTTTCTGTTGCCTTCATGAGGGAAACTAATATAGCTTTAATAGATCATATCTAGTCAGTTTGGCATCTCATATTTTGTACTTGAACTTAATGTAGATTATGCAAGATTTTTTTTTATCTCTACATTTTTAGAGGTCAAATTAAGCAGATCAGAAAAATGAATGAGTGTTAATAAGTTGGGAGTAAAGTATGATCTTTTTCATCCTGAAGATGGGGATGACATATTACTGTAAAACATTTTACTGTTATAATGGTCATTGTACTCAGTGTTTAATATATACAGTAGCATGTTACAAAATCGCTTCCATGTCACACATATTACATAATAACATTATTAATTACAGTAGAACAGTTTAACAAAAGTCATTAATTCCTCTGAAAATTAAGTGAGTCACTATATCAATGACTCATGCATTAAGCCACTCAGAATGAATCAGTGTTTTTGAACAAATTGTTCCATTTATGATTCAGTGACTTGTTCCTGTGTTTTGAACGAATCAGTTGAATGAGTGACTCAAAACACAATTGATTCAAGGACAAACCAGAACGAATAGTTGTATAAAAATAGTGTTTTTGTGTGATTGTGCCCTTCAAACATTTTTAAGCCCCTCATGTCAAAGATATGTAATTGAATTGGTTTAATTTATTCTCATTTTAAGTATACTTATTATAAATTTATTGTTAATATGAACATTTTTATTAATATGAATTATTATGAGTGCTAATTGAAATTGAGCTAAGATACTTAAACGCTGTTACTCAGTAAATTGATTAAAATCATGTAAAACCTTACTATTATTAGTAAATTAATGTCTCATAAGCTAGATAGGCCTATCCATTATATTCTCCTCTCTAATATTTACTACTTGATTTGCCACTGGCTGCGCTTGCGGTCAAAAAAACTGAAGTTGAAGTTATGGTTATGTATGAAGATGTGTAGGCTATTAATATTGATTCGTCATTTGTTTTATGTATTGTGCCAAGCTAATGGTTCAACAAGAACTCAATCATCTCTATGTGAAGCACAGAGGATAAAAAGAAAATCTTACATATTCCAGTGAGGCGTGAGGCACAGTGTTCCCGATAAAGCTTCTGTTGGAGTCGTGTTTGTACACTAAAGGTGCCTTACGATAAACTGTAGTTTATTCCTTGTTGCCTTGATGTGCATTATATTAAATCACTACAAATTACATATTCCATCACGTATCTAATGATTCAAATAAAAGTAAGAGGTCAGCATTTTCTCTTAGAGTACAAACGAACTAACAACAGGAAAATTACTGCCACTATCACTGCAGTTTAGTGCCTAAATCCATTGACTCATAAATTTTTGGACCTCTAATAATGCTTATGAATGAAATGGTGGGTTATAATAATGGAATATTGTGGCTAACCTTCCCAGGACTGTCCTTTAAAGGCTGTGTAATGATTTATGTATGTTATGTGTGTTTTATGATTTTTCTTTTCTTTTTTTGGTGCATTAAAATCCATGTTGCCAAAACATTAAACATGGTTTTAATTTAACTTGTTTGTCTGTAGCAAAACATTTTATATTCATACGTAACATTCCTATTTCTGAACGATTACGTTGGAAGGTAAGAAAACATGAAAAGAAAAACATGAATCTTTATGAATTACTTTAAAATATAAAATTATTTTTAACATAACATTTTAGTAACATTTTAGCCTATGCTGGTATTAAACTAAAACCTAACTTAACAACACTTCTTAATAATATACAGTGCTATTATTTTTAATTCTAGGCTATTAGGCTATAGACGTTGTTTTAATAATTCAACAAATTAAATGAATGTACTTGGTTAAACACAATAAAACCATCCTGTTAATTTCACAAATTCTTTTTTAACACCTGTACAAGTTGTTAATATGAAAATGTAAGTGTGCTAGAACTACATTTTAAATAGGCTATGAGTTCTATGATTAATGAGTTCAGATTGAAATGGTAAAACACACCTTGCCACCGTAAAAACAATGGCTGTATCAGTGTTGTAACAGTCGAGGGCGCCACCATAGTGAACTCTATCCTATACAGCTGTGCACACAGACAGCTGTTACTGAGTCATGTAAGACAGAGATTCTGTGAGTCATTTCCCGCCTTGGAAAATAAGCATGTATGAACCTCTGGAGCTCATACGCTCAGGTAAACTGGGGAATTCTTCACGACGTCAGAGATTTAAGGTGAACACTCGTTTTCGGTTGCTTACATGGCTTCTGACTGTATAAAACTGGGAAATCCCTTTTATATCATCATGATACCTACTTGACATTAGATGAGATAGTGGTATATGTTATGACATTTATTTAGAATAACATTTAATTCACAATTCATTACATATAGTTTTTGTCACACCAACTATTTAAGTGATTGCAAAAAAGGTTTAAAAGGTGATTAAAGGCGATTAAAAGGTGATTAAAAGTAGCCTATAGTGAAAACTACATCAATGACAAGTTAAAATATACATTTTCCACACAGTAAATTCACATTTATTGTGTTTTTTGTCATGTTATTTGTCAGAGCAGGGTAAACTGGGTACATCTGTGTTTAATTTAGGCTACTCTTAATAAATATTTTTCTCAGCTGTCCTGTGACTGATCAATGAATCATTTAAGCCTGAATGAACTCTGGTCATAACCTAATGTGGTCTTAAAGCTCGTACAGTCAATGTCAAATTAAATGACATAAAGCTATGAAACATAATGAACTATTGTCTCAGTCAAAGATTGTATTCGTAAATGTGTGGGGGGGCATAATGAGTAACAGTCAGTCTATAAATTGATACAGAAACATGCACACATTTTATAGTACATCTTTATATGTTAAAAACTATACTCAGAATGCCTGAGCAGCATTTCATAAAGTGTAACTTATGATTAAAAATAATTAAATTAAAAAATAACCCATATTGTGAATTCTAATAAATCTGAACCAGCCAGTCTTTTAGTTGAGACAGAAGTATTTTATTTTAACAAGAGTGATCCCTATTGGGAAAAAAACATGTTGTAAATAAAAAAATCCCCTGACTCTATTGTGAACCAACAGCTTCATGTGTTACTAACACTACCGATAATACTGTTAACAGCAGATGTAGAGGGGGTGCCAGATTCTAAGGAAGCAGTGACAACATCATTTAGACGAGCTGATTGCAATATTTTTGCTTAGAGTAGACAATCAGTTACAGCTGAGAAAATCTGTGTTTGATACAGTGGGTACGGAAAGTATTCAGACCCCCTTAAATTTTTATTGCAGCCATTTGCTAAAATCATTTAAGTTCATTTTTTCCCCCTCATTAACGTACACACAGCACCCCATATTGACAGAAAAACACAGAATTGTTGACATTTTTGCAGATTTATTAAAAAGAAAAACTGAAATATCACATGGTCCTAAGTATTCAGACCCTTTGCTCAGTATTTAGTAGAAGCACCCTTTTGATCTAATACAGCCATGAGTCTTTTTGGGAAAGATGCAACAAGTTTTTCACACCTGGATTTGGGGATCCTCTGCCATTCCTCCTTGCAGATCCTCTCCAGTTCTGTCAGGTTGGATGGTAAACGTTGGTGGACAGCCATTTTCAGGTTTCTAGAGATGCTCAATTGGGTTTAAGTCAGGGCTCTGGCTGGGCCATTCAAGAACAGTCACGGAGTTGTTGTGAAGCCACTCCTTCGTTATTTTAGCTGTGTGCTCAGGGTCATTGTCTTGTTGGAAGGTGAATCTTCGGCCCAGTCTCAGGTCCTGAGCACTCTGGAGAAGGTTTTCGTCCAGGATATCCCTGTACTTGGCCGCATTCATCTTTCCCTCGATTGCAACCAGTCGTCCTGTCCCTGCAGCTGAAAAACACCCCCATAGCATGATGCTGCCACCACCATGCTTCACTGTTGGGACTGTATTGGACAGGTGATGAGCAGTGCCTGGTTTTCTCCACACATACCGCTTAGAATTAAGGCCAAAAAGTTCTATCCTGGTCTCATCAGACCAGAGAATCTTATTTCTCTGTTTTTTAGCAAACTCCATGCGGGCTTTCATGTGTCTTGCACTGAGGAGAGGCTTCCGTCGGGCCACTCTGCCATAAAGCCCCGACTGGTGGAGGGCTGCAGTGATGGTTGACTTTCTACAACTTTCTCCCATCTCCCGACTGCATCTCTGGAGCTCAGCCACAGTAATCTTTGGGTTCTACTTTACCTCTCTCACCAAGGCTCTTCTCCCCCGATTGCTCAGTTTGGCCACACGGCCAGCTCTAGGAAGGGTTCTGGTCGTCCCAAATGTCTTCCATTTAAGGATTATGGAGGCCACTGTGCTCTAAGGAACCTTAAGTGAAGCAGAATTTTTTTTGTAACCTTGGCCAGATCTGTACCTTGCCACAATTCTGTCTCTGAGCTCTTCAGGCAGTTCCTTTGACCTCATGATTCTCATTTGCTCTGACATGTACTTCTTCTTCTTCTTCTTCTTTCGGGTTTAATGGCGGTTGGCAACTAATCTCAAAGGTGCATTATCTGACATGTACTGTGAGCTGTAAGGTCTTATATAGACAGTTGTGTGGCTTTCCTAATCAAGTAAAATCAGTATAATCAAACACAGCTGGACTCAAATGAAGGTGTAGAACCATCTCAAGGATGAGCAGAAGAAATGGACAGCACCTGAGTTAAATATATGAGTGTCACAGCAAAGGGTCTGAATACTTAGGACCATGTGATATTTCAGTTTTTCTTTTTTAATAAATCTGCAAAAATGTCAACAATTCTGTGTTTTTCTGTCAATATGGGGTGCTGTGTGTACATTAATGAGGGAAAAAAATGAACTTAAATGATTTTAGCAAATGGCTGCAATATAACAAAGAGTGAAAAATTTAAGGGGGTCTGAATACTTTCCGTACCCCATGTATATTTTCTAGAATCCATGAAACACTTCTGATGAACAGCCGTGACAATCAGCTCACTATGGCTGCACTGATGTTTGGGGGGAAAACTGCAGAATTCTGCATAACACATTGTGGTGAAATGTCTTAATTGGAGCTGAGAGTACATGATAAGCATGCATTGGCGACATACAGAACTTTGTGGCTTACAGGAGTGGAGCTGTAGATACCATGTGGGCTTGGCTATGACTCCATTCACATTACCAGGTTTTTATGACAGTTAACTAAGACACAGGATAACGTATGCAAACAAAAAAAATGTATTCAGAAATCCACTTACAATGGAAATCTGGCAAGGAAGCAAATGTAAACGTGTTTTGTTTGGTTTTACAAACTGTCAAGTCAGACAAGTCAGAATTATTTTATTTCTGTTTTAACAAAATAAATTTTTTTTTATTTATAAACCAAAACATGCACAGAGGTGGCATTTTTAGATGTATTTAATCAGGAATCACTGTATATGGATCAAAGCAGAAAAGCATATTGAGTGTCTGAGAGTCTGAGACAGGCTTTCGGTCAAAAGTCCATTTAGAGACCACTGGGAAGTAGATGCGGACTGAATTAAAACAATATCTGTGTTGGGAGCTAAAGTATTTTAAGGAGTTAAAGTAGAATTTTTACTCTAAAAATTTAAACAAATTATCCAAAATAATATGCAACCTTACACCCCTGCCCTATTTACAGACAAAATATCTGCTTTTATGGCACTGATTTAAGGTATTATAAACTTGAATGCTTTCATATTTCATTCTGATAGTGTGTTTGATGAAACAGTTACACTAATTATAGTGAAAAAGCCAAATGCTTTTCAAATGGCAAAGCTTTTTTACGATGACACAGTCATGTTCCTGCAGATTGTGTGTTGAGAGATTTCCCACTGTGTGCTTCTAGCAACTATATTAAAGGAAAAGAAAAAAATGAAAACTCCCCCTGTACCCCACAACACCGCAGGGCTGACTTTTTACGTGCACGTTTTGGCTTAAACTTTTGGATCACTAGTTCACGCTTACGTATTATTAGCTGAGGTATGGAATGCATATTTGGCGTGCTGTCCGGGGAAGGGCTCCGAGCTCGGGAATGGCCCGAACCTAGAGTACACCCCCTTCCCCATCTAGATGTAAAATGAACTTGAAGTGAGGAGTTGGGGTGGAGGAGGGATGCTGATAAACTGTCAGTGGATAGAGGTAAGACAGCGGTATTTATGCTGTGGTATTGATTACTTGATTGTGGTCCACCGGTGTTGATTAGGCTAATTATCTAACGCGCTCCTCCCGAACCTTCTTAATAAACCATCATTTCACTAGTTCACGCTTACATATTATTAGCTGAGGTATGGAATGCATATTTGGCGTGCTGTCCGGGGAAGGGCTCTGAGCTCGGGAATGGCCCGAACCTAGAGTACCCCCCCAAAAAGCAACTGAACAAAGGACAGCCACCAGATTAAGAACGCCCCCCAAAAATAGCTTGTAAGTACTGGCGGGGGCTAATTTTTATTTTCCTGAGAAGTCAGCTGGTTGGCAGGCCGGAAGAGCCTATGTACTCCGGTGGGAGCGACTTAAGCGTTGGAAGGGTAGGCCCTACAAGCTGCTGGTACCGGACTGCGTGGTTTGGGGCGCCCGGTCGGTAGGGCTCGAGCCGATGCTCAACGGGAACTCACCGTGTTGGAACGGGTGAGCCCTACCGGCCGATGAGGAGGAGCAGCGTGATTGTATAGCCCGACCGGGAGGACCCGAGTTGCCTCGACTGGAATAGGTCACGGTGTCAGCGTATGGGCCCTCAGGCTGATGAGCCCCTGCTATTCAGTGGGCGAAGGGCAAATGGCTGACCGAGAGGGCCCATGAAGCCTCTGACTGGAGATTAAGACTCAGGACAACGGACGTATAGAAGTATAGAAACCTGACCGGGAGAACTCTCGCCAGACGTCTAAAGGGAGCGCACGCATCACACGAGTAAGCCTCGCCGGACGGGGAGAGTGAAAAGGAAAACCCGACTGGGAGGTCTATCGCGGCATCCGATGGGGTATCATACTCAGAAGATCGAACGGGTAAGCCTCGCCAGGCGGGGTTAAAAGATGTGAGGATAGCAGAGAGGGTTTTAGGCAGGGTTTGGCGGGAGGTCGAGACTCAGTGTCGGACGGTTAAGCCTCGCCTACCGTCAAATGGAAAGGTAGGTTTCGTGGCTGGGAGACTCTTACCGACGTCCGAAGGGAGCACATGCATCGAACAGGTAAGCCTCTCCGGATGTAAGATGGAAGAGGTAAAATTAAGTGGCCAGGAGGCTCTCGCCAGCATCCAACAGGGACTTCCTGCTCACTGTATCGGCTGGGTAAGCCTCGCAGGCCATAGAATGGAAAAAGTTTGTGTGGCCGTGAGACTCTTGTCGACATCTTATGGGAGTTCACTACTCACTGCATAGGACGGGTAAGCCTTGACGACCGCATGATTGAAAAGGTGGGTTTGTGTGACCGTGGGGCTCTTGCCGATGTCCGATGGGGGGCTTGATACTCACGGCATCAGATGGCTTGCATATTGGGTAGATCAGTTTGGCGACCGAAAAACATGCAAAGGTAACGGTTGTCTGGCCAGGAGGCTCTCGTCAGCGTCCGATGGGAGCACACGCATCGAACGGGTAAGCCTCGCTGGCCGAAGGATGGAAAAGGTAAGGTTGTCTAGCCAGGAGGCTCTCACCGACGTCCGATAGTAGCTCAAGCTCCCGGCATCAAACTGGTAAGCCTCTCTGGCTGAAGGACGGAAAAGGTTGTCTAGCCGGGAGGCTCTCACTTACATCCGATGGGCGCTCCAACTCCATGCATCGAACGGGTAAGCCTCGCTGGCTGAAAGACGGAAAAGGTAAGGTTGTCTAACCGGGAGGCTCTCACCAACATCCGATGGGAGCTCCACTCCAGGCATCGAATGGGTAAACCTCTCTGGGCGTAAGACGGAACAGCAATGTAGAGTAGCCGGGTGGCTCTCACCTACATCCGATTGGAGGTCCAACTCCATGCATCGAACGGGAAAGCCTTGCTGGCCGCAGAATAGAAAAAGCAAGGTTGTCTAGCCGGGAGGCTCTCGCCGGCATCTGGTGGGAGTTTAATACTTGCGACACCAGATGGGTAAGTCTCTCCAACCATGACAGGGGAAAGTTAAGGTTGTTTAGTTGCGAAGCTCTCGCCGGTGTTCGGCGGGAGCTTAATGCTTGCGGTATCGGATGGGTACGTCTCGCTGATCATAGAATGGAAACGGAGGCTCTCGCTGGCCTCCCACGGGGCCTCGATACTCTAATATTGGATAGGTCAGCTTGGCGACCATAGTTTGGAAAAAGTAAGGTTGTCTAGCCTGGAGGCTCTCACCGATGTTCAGTTGGAGCTCAATGCTCACTGCACAGAGGGGTAAGCAACACTGTTAGTTGAAAGAAAACATTCCCTCGACCTGGAAAGCTATT
This sequence comes from allo-octoploid hybrid of Carassius auratus x Cyprinus carpio, assembly GCA_024542945.1. Classification (NCBI taxonomy): domain Eukaryota; kingdom Metazoa; phylum Chordata; class Actinopteri; order Cypriniformes; species allo-octoploid hybrid of Carassius auratus x Cyprinus carpio. The sequence continues at coordinate 6,507,072 of CM045026.1, read as the reverse complement.
GCAGCATCTGATGGGAGTTTAATACTTGCGGCATCAGATGGGTAAACCTCGCCAGTAGTTGGACAGAAATGGCAAGGTTTGCTTGACCAGGAGGCTCTTGCAGGATCTGATGGGAATTCAATACTCGCTGCATCAGATGGGTGAGCCTTGCCGGTATTTGAAAGATAAAAATTTGTTCCGTCCGGAAACACTCTTGCAGCACCTGACCGGGAGTTCAATACTCAGACATCACTTCTGGCACTTGCGCAGACTAAGCCAGAACGTGTGCACACGTAACACCAGGAAGCGCGCGCGCCCTCAGATCACTTGGACGTGGTTGTGTACAAGAGGTAAAAACGATATAAATACTGTTCGTTTTCTCACACAAACGGAGCGTTGGAATTAATCGCTGTTTGCCTCAGGATTAAATGCGGTCAACTTCCCGATTGGAGGATTTGTAGGCACAGCTGAAAGATAAAAGGATGCCGGGGAAAAAATTGGAAGTGACGCCGGTAGTGGCGAGGTTAAGCCTCAGCGTCATGGGGAGCGTGTGGCTGGTCGAGCAGAGCAGCGGCCGCAATGAAGCACGGAGCTCGGCGGCGTTATCTGGCGGAGGAGGAGCGATCCTGGGCCCGGCAGATTGGCCGGAGAACTGAAAAATCCCCATCATAGACCTAGACTTCTAAATGGGATAAGCTGGGTCTGCTATATGATGGCACAGGTGCGAGCTGAATGCTGATAAACCGTCAATGGATAGAGGTAAGACAGCAGTATTTATGCTGTGGTATTGATTACTTGATTGTGGTCCACAGGTGTTGATTAGGCTAATTATCTGACGCGCTCCTCCCGAACCTTGTTAATAAAACATCATATACTAGTTCACGTACTGTAACATATAATCAATGTTTAAATACCACAGTGTGCTGCTTGTTTTGACTTGAACGTGCATTTAAATCAGGTACTCCGTTTCATGTGTGGATGTTAGGATAGTTATACCTGTATATAAACCCTTCTGTGAGAGAGCTGAGTTCACAGCAGACATGGGGAACCTCTGGCTGGGCCTGTTCACACTGCTGCAGCCTGCTGTTCTGTGTGCCTCCCCGCTGCCGCCTCTAGGACTGTCCGCTCATGGCGGCCTGGAGTTTGCAGAGGTAATTAAAGATCCTCAAGATATTCAAATTTACAAACCTGATTCCAAAAAAGTTGGGACACTGTTCAAATTGTGAATAAAAACAGAATGCAATGATGTGGAAGTTTCAAATTTCAATATTTTATTCAGAATATAACATAGATGACATATCAAATATTTAAACTGAGAAAATGTATCATTTTAAGGGAAAAATAAGTTGATTTTAAATTTCATGGCATCAACACATCTCAAAAAAGTTGGGACAATGCCATGTTTACCACTGTGTGGCATCCCCTCTCATTTTTATAACAGTGTGCAAATGTCTGGGGACTGAGGAGACAAGTTGCTCAAGTTTAGGAATAGGAATGCTGTCCCATTCTTGTCTAATACAGGCTTCTAGTTGCTCAACTGTCTTACGTCTTCTTTGTCGCATGTTCCTCTTTATGATGCGCCAAATGTTTTCTATGGGTGAAAGATCTGGACTGCAGGCTGGCCATTTCAGTACCCGGATCCTTCTTCTACGCAGCCATAATGTTGTAATTGATGCAGTATATTGATGCAGTATGTGGTCTGGCATTGTCATGTTGGAAAATGCAAGGTCTTCCCTGAAAGATATGACGTCTGGATGGGACCATATGTTGTTCTAGAACTTGAATGTACCTTTCTGCATTGATGGTGCATTTCCAGATGTGTAAGCTGCCCATGCCACATGCGCTCATGCAACCCCATACCATCAGAGATGCAGGCTTCTGAACTGAGCGCTGATAACAACTTGAGTTGTCCTTGTCCTCTTTGCAATTTTTCTCTGAGAAACTCCTTTCTGATATTGCTCCACTATTTTTCACCACAGCATTGGGGGAATTGGTGATCCTCTGCCCATCTTGACTTCTGAGAGACACTGCCACTCTGAGAGGCTCTTTTTAGGCTCTTTTTATACCCAATCATGTTGCCAATTGGTCCTCCAGCTGTTCCTTATATGTACATTTTACTTTTCCGGCCTCTTATTGCTACCTGTCCCAACTTTTTTGGAATGTGTAGCTCTCATGAAATCCAAAATGAGCCAATATTTGGCATGACATTTCAAAATGTCTCACTTTCAACATTTGATATGTTATCTATATTCTATTGTGAATAAAATATAAGTTTATGAGATTTGTAAGTTCCATTCCTTTTTTTACTCACAATTTGTATAGTGTCCCAACTTTTTTGGAATCGGGTTTGTAGTTTTAAAAACTACAAAACATCTGAATGTGCTTGTCTGTGCAAAACTCACCACCACAATGGTAGGGTCTTGTGAAGGGTTGCCAGCATTTATATGCAGATACTAGGGTTTTTGGGTGGTTGCAGGTCTCTCCTAAAAATCAAAATGACTTTTGGATTATTATTATTGTTTTCTTATTTTTGAATACATGAAGTAATGAATTAAAAATGTTGATATATATTTAGTATGTGTTGCATTGATCAGAAAGAAAATGTGTGTGTGTGTGTGTACTGTATATGCAGCTGTATATGATGTCACATAATGTTTCAAAATATCTTAGGGAAGTCACTAGTGTGTAGTCTCTGGGAACTTCCACTATTCAAGTCTACGTGAACAGCCACAATATCTGTTTCATTGTGTGTGAAAATTCTGAAGTGGTGATTTGCGTAAAAGCATTGAGCTGGTGATGATGGTATGGGTTTTTGTGCAATTGCACAAAGGGCATGATGATACACTGTAATACAGTGCACACATTAGCATGGGCAGACTACCAAAGGTTTCTGTGCTTGTCTTAAAAAATAGTTTTCAAGTATATATATATATATATATATAGTTTCGCTGAAGAGTAAGTTTTCTCAGCATAAAATAAAAGCAGCAGCAGTATATGTGGTGTTTTCGCTTCCCGCTGTGGAATTCTTGAAACGATTACAGTAAACAGCCCTATATGGGCAATATATTTGTGTCTATTGTGAGTGAGATTACATCATTAAAACATCTTTAAAGATGGTATGAAATGGAAGTAGTGATTGTCATTCAGGCTGCGAGATGTTAGGGATGTTTTGTGCCATTAATCATCCTCGTCGTCATCATCCTCTAAAAATAAAAAAATCTTCATGCTAGGATGTCGGCGGTAAATCCTGTGGAGAGAAATCCTCCCACAACTAACTGCAAACTGTCATTCAGATCTGCCTCCATTTTGTTAGCAACGCCCCAAATTCCAATGAACCAATCAATTCTCGAAGGACGAAATCAAGTCCCGCCCTCTCATTTCAGATGCCGTTTCACTCGGATAGACGTCACAGTAGAAAAAAAAAAGACAATCGCTACTTCCGTTTCATGCCGACTTTAAAAATTGAAAGGATATTAGGATATTACCACAACATTAATCTTAGGACATAACAAACTTTTTTTTTTATTAATATAACTAAACTCCAAACTATCGCTTCTAACCAAAAAACCATCCTATTCTTTTAAGACTGCAGTATACATTAACAAAATCCAGTAAATCAAACAAAATATTAAATGAAAATGTACTCCAGCTTACTAAGTATTCTACAGTATTTTTCATGTGGGACAACCCATTTTACAAAACAGAGTAGAAATACTTAGTAGCCTACAGACTAGAGTTTTGAATCAGTGAGTTTTCCTTATTGGTTCAATACGATTCATTAGAATGAATAGGGTTTTTCAACTCTACATTTGTGGTGGGAAGTGACTCATATCTTTTGAAGTTCGTTCAGATTTTTTCTCAGATTCCTTCAGTTCTTCATGCATATTACAGCATTACGCCAGTAGATAAGTGTGATGTGGCTGACTTTTAGGCTTATAGTTATATAAGCACATAAACATAGGCCCATTGTATCACTGAATCACAAACAATAAAAAAAAAAGCAACTTGGCCATCAACTTGGCCATCATATTGCCCTTCATTGAAATATGACATTTTCCAGAAGCATCATATGCAACAAATCAGATCTACAGTGTTTTTCAGTGCATGGAAGTGAACAAAAATGATTCATTTACTTAAAATATTAATTTGCTCACTTAGAATGTATTGGATTTTATGCAGTGACTGCTGTGTTGTGTGTCTGTCCACTGAAATTGATTTGGATGAAACAGGTTTACCTGGAAAAATTCTACAACTTTAAGACTGTAACTGGCCGACGGAAGCATGCAGCAGAGCCTGACTCAGGGAGATGCAGTACTTCTTTGGCCTGGAAGAGAGTGGAGATGTGGATCCACAGACCGTAGTGGCTATGAGAAGAGCTCGCTGCGGTCTCTCTGACGTTGAGCCGTTCAGAAGGACTATGCGATGGACGAACAGAACTCTAACATACAGGTGAGGCTCACATACTCTCGTGAGCAGAATCCACAGCATTATGCCTCACATTTTCATGACTCTGTGCTCAGAATCTCCAGACTCAGCTCAAAGCTGACAGCTGCACAGGTCAGGACAGCATTCAGACAGGCATGGAAACTTTGGGCTCAAGCAGTGCCCTTGAAATTCCACAGACAGAGAAGGAGTGATGCTGACATCATCATTTCCTTCAATAACAAAGGTGTGGGAAGAAAAGCTGACCTTTGAAATGATGGAACTGAGTAATAGTCATAATCTATTGTGTGTGCATGTGTATTTTCAGGGAGTGAACCGTTATTTATTAACAGAGTTGTCACCACAGTTAATAGTACTACTGTAAAATCATCAATGGGATTGCCTTCAAAACATGTATAAAGCTGTCAGAATATTTGTGTAATTTAGTCACAATGGTGACTGGTACCCAGATTACCCAAATGTATAGCTTATCTTCTTAACAAAACATTATACTAATGTTAAGTGACATTTTGAAGAATGTGTATAATATTAATATAGTAATATAGTATATATGGATGTATGTGTGTATATATAACCTCAATACAAACACACAGACACACATATGTATGTATATACTGTATATGTGTGTGTGTGTGCATGTGTATATTTAATATAGATCTATTAATACTACAAAAATAGTAAACCTTTTAAGAATAGTAGCTGAAACATTAATACAGTATTAATCATAAATTGTGTTTATATATAATAAATAAAAAATTACATGCATATGTGTGTGTATTTATTTGAATTAATTCATACTATATAATATTAATGGACATCTCAAATATCATTAGCTTGTCTTTTTAAAGAATATATTTAAAATTCTAATTCATTGTTTGTGTGTTTGTATGTATACATCACTTGCTAGCACTAATGTGTGGCACTTACGGTAGATCATGAAGATGGGTCACCGTTTGATGGTGAGGGAGGTATCCTGGCACATACCTTCTTCCCCGGACCAGGCATTGGTGGAGATGTGCACTTCGATGATGAGGAGGCCTGGACAACAAATACCAAGGGTAAAAAAGGAAGAAGAGAGCTGCAACAGTTTTTGTTCACTGATAGTAGTAAATGTTTAATGCCTATTCACATGGCTGACACAATGAAAATTTGAAAATGTATTTACTTACATTACAGGTGAGCTATACCTTAAAGACCCTGAATGAAGGGTTTCTGGTCCATGAATACATACTTAAAATGTTTTCTGTGCTGAAGTGACATAACACATGATGGGTGATGATATCTATGCATCTCCTGAAGGCTGTAACCTCCTCACTGTGGCGGTGCATGAGTTCAGACACGCTCTCGGCCTTCCACATTCATCAGATCCTGGAGCCATCATGTTCCCAGCCTATAATTTTGGCTTGCTCACTGTTTTGCAACTGTCTTTCCAGGATGTCAAAGATATACAGGAAATGTATGGTATGGTATGTATATGAATATGTTGGGAAACTGTTATTTTAAACTACGCATGTACACTGTTTTGAAATGTAGTTAGCGACAATAAACAAAATAGTAAATAATAAACAAAATAGCTAAGGTTAAGGAGAAATAAAATGCATAATTATTTAATGATATAACTATAAATGTAATATTTTTTCTTGTACAAAACCGTGTTGAAAACAGTAGCGTAGTGACTCAAATTGACATGAAACTGAACCGTCTGAATGAATCGATTCTCTAGAATGAATCAGACTTCGCAAAGATACATCAATGAGCATTTTGATTCATTCAAAAGACTCCTTTACTTTCATTCAGTGATTCTAGTTGCCCCTGTTATGCCAGTAGGTGGCGCCATAGTCGGATACTTATACGGAGTGTAAGTCATTGAATCACTGATTCACTGATTTGACCTCATGAAGTCTTAAGTTTATTAAATGTTTATCATGATATGTTTATCAAAATATATAAAAATGCCACACATAAATAACATCATTTTAAAATGTGTACCTTGCACTAACCGAGCGACTTCAGTTAACGAACATGAATCAGTTCATGGAAGTGAACTACAGTGATTCATTCGTTAAAAGATTCATTAAAAAATGAACAAACACCAGTGTTTAGGAGAACGTATGATAATTCACTCATATGTTTAATAAAACAATAACATTTTGATCTTACATCTCTAGCGCATTGGACAGAATAGCTTAGCCATTCACACAGAAAGCCTCTTTGCATTTTTTGAATGCTGTAGTGTGTGACACGCAAGTACAGCAGCCAAAGATGTCCGTCTAGCTACATAGAAAACCAATAAAAAGTAGCACAGTTGAATGGAAAAACGCAATGTGCGGGAACCAACACTGTCTACCTTTTGTTTTTCTGTCAAAGGTAAAAGGAAAATCAGTCTGGACAGACTTCGTCCGAAAACACCAGATAAATGTGATCCAATGCTGTCATTCGACGCGGTGACAGGCATGCAACAGGAGTTTGTTTTCTTTAAAGACAGGTAGTGAACATTGAGTCATTGACTTAAATACTTACTACAGTTGCACTACAGTGTCTGACTGATACTCCTGTTGCAGGTCTATTTGGCGGGTACATCCCAGTTTTGAGCAAATAGGAATCACACTAATAACAAGTTTGTGGCCTGACCTCCCAGCTCACATAGATGCTGCCTATGAGAACACGTACAAAAACAGCATGCTAGTTTTCAAAGGTGAGGCTTTCATAGCTCAACGTCATCATAAATATAATGGAATCGTTTTAGTGTTGTATGACTCACTCAGGCTCTTAATACTGGGAGGTGAACTCTCTCCAGGTAAGGCATGGATATTCAAGAAGCATCTCTGAATTTGGATTCCCATCCACTGTTAAGAGCATGGGTTGTATTTCCGGGAAACACATCTCATAGATTTCTTCATTGGTGGAGACTGCTGGAGGCATGAGATATTGAATAAAATCTTGTTAACAGTTATTTTGCCATGTGTTTTCATCTTTCTCTGAAAGACACTCTTGTTTTTTCTGCTGTGTGAAGGTTTGATGAAGATGCAGGGCAGATAATGGAAGGTTCTCCTGAACCTATCGCACATGAATGGCCAGGAGTTGACTCTCAAGTGGATGCTCCAGTAGCTCATGATGGTTGGTTATCCCATAGCTGTAGAAACTATCCCACACAAGCTCACTTTTAAAATTTATAATACAGCAGATTTTTTTAATTTTTTTTTAGAGTAGATAACTTTTTAAAGAGATTTTTGTTTACTTTTGTTACTGAAACATAAAGATCAGATAATGAAAAATTATTATATATTGTTATTATTACTCATAATACAACATGATAGTAAAACCTTCTTTTCCCTTAATATCTTGTGAAGCAAATTATCTTTTTTCAGGGGATGTTTAGATATTTTAACTGGAAAATGCTAGCAAACTACTAATTAAAAACAGGATTTGTTTTTGCAATATACAGTAGGTAGATTTTTTTAAAAATAGTATTTTCATATATTTTTGATAGCGAAAGATAAGGAAGTGTAATAATAGTGAAAATAATGTTCTATATATTTGTTATAATTTTAGTGTTCATAATAGAGCATGATAGCAAAACATTATACATTAATTTATTTATTACTATAGATATTGTCTTTTTCCCAGTATTTCTTTATTTTTTATTATTATTTCTCTATCCCTCAATATCTTAATCTGCAATAAATTGATCTTGTTATAATGACTTTTATATTTTAACAGAAAAATTATAGAAAATGCTTATTTAAATAAATATGCAATATAAAATAGGTAGGTTTTTGAAGATATTTTTGATATTATACCATTAATTTAAAATACATCATGTAAATAAAACTTTCTAAAAAAAAAATAATAATAAAATGTGACCCCAAAACTGTGAATAATGAGTCTGTATCTTTTTTCTCCAGGGGAAAACAAAGAGAATTTAAACATAACCAAACATTGCATAATGAAATCAAATTGAGGCCATGGTTTTCACACTTTGGACTAAATTCATTTTCTTTATCATTGTCTAGGAATTATTTATTTCATCGTAGGACCTCAACAACTGGAATTCAACCCCAAAGTTAGACAAGTAATGAAGACAGTGGCTGCAAACACATGGCTTCAGTGCAGAGAAATTACAGGAAGCTGATCAGTATTACACCATCTGGTGATGGGAACCAAATTGCGAATTATTTTGTTGCGTCCACCTTGTTTGGCTTAATGGTTTCCTGTTGCTTGATTCCAATTCATGCAAAATACTCATTAAATGGTTTTGAAATAAATTGCCTCAGTAGCATATGAACCACACATCTGTGGACCTCAGTGAGTGATGATGAAAGAGTGTATGTACAGTGGTGAAAAATATAAGTTTGCCCACTTACAAAGAAATAAAGGGTCTGTAATTTGTATTAAATATTTTATTAGATACTAATAAAAATGTAAATCAATTTTTAACCTTTATATAATGTTTATGGATAGTATTCTGTCTCTATACCTTAAAATAAACCTACCATAAAATTACAGACCCTTCATTTCTTTGTAAGCAGGCAAACTTACAAAATCAGCAGGGGATCAAATAAATATTTTCCCCATTGCACACATTTGGTCTATAGCCTTTTTGTGTGGGATACAGCATTTGACTCCAACTTCCCCAATTGATACAGTTTTGTTTATAGAGCAGTTCATTATTTTAGCTTAGTTTTAGTACATGATGAATCTGCAAAAATAGCACGTTTTATAAGCTTTGGCTGTTTTTTTTTGTGTGTTTAAATTATCTTGTTATGATTGGACTGAATACCTTCCAGCCCTGTTTTATTTGTGTGTACGTGCTCTGCTTGTGAAGCACTTTGGTCAACATTCTTGTTGTTTTAATTGTGCTATATAAATAAATTTGACCTTGACCTTGACCTTGTTCATCATTTAGCTCTTTTTGCAGATTCATCATGTATTAAATGGTTTGAGTCTTACCTATCAGATAGGTCCTTCAAAGTATTTTGGAGAGGTGAGGTGTCCAAGTCGCAATATCTACTGTAATTACTGGGGTGCATCAGGGCTCAGTTCTTGGACCACTTCTCTTCTCTGTCTACATGGCATCATTAGGTTCTGTCATTCAGACACATGGCTTTTCATACCACTGCTATGCTGATTACACTCAACTCTACCTCTCATTCCATCCTGATGATCCGACGGTAGCTGCTCGCATCTCAGCTTGTTTAACAGACATTTCTTGCTGGATGAAGGACCATCACATTATTGTGTAAACATGTTGTTAAAGGTATAGACGTACTTCTGTTTGTGCTGCTACTATTAATATGTATGGGTATAGTTTTGTGATGTGACTGGATTAGCAATTGCATTTTTGTTATTATTTTATTTGTTTGAATGATTTTTTGTATTGTGTAACTCTGTGGACCCCAGGAAGATTAGCAACCACTTTGTGGAAGCTAATGGGGATCCAAATTAACAATAAACAATAAACCTTCAACTCAACCTTGCCAAGAGAGAACTGCTTATGATTCCAGCAAACCCATCATTTCATCACAATTTCACCATCCAGTTAGGCACATCAACCATAACTCCTTCAAAAACAGCCAGAAACCTTGGAGTTATGATTGATGATCAGCTAACTTTCTCAGACCACATTGCTAATACTGTCCGGTCCTGCAGATTTGTTTTATTCAACATCAAGAAGATCAGGCCCTTTCTTTCAGAACATGCTGCACAACTCCTTGTTCAAGCTCTTGTTCTGTCCAGGCTGGACTATTGCAATGCTCTCTTGGCAGGTCTTCCAGCCAGTTCTATCAAACCTTTACAATTAATCCAGAACGCGGCAGCAAGATTCATTTTTAATGAGCCGAAAAGATTACACGTCACACCTCTGTTTATCAATTTGCACTGGCTACTAGTAGCTGCTCGCATAAAATTCAAGGCATTGATGTTTGCCTACAAAACCACCACTGGCTCTGGACACCTTTACCTAAATTCATTACTTCAGACTTATGTGCTGTCTAGAAGCTTGCATTCAGCAAGTGAATGTTGCTTGATTGTGCCATCCCAAAGAAGCACAAAGTCACTTTTACGGACTTTTAAATTAAATGTTTCCTCCTGGTGGAATGACCTGCCCAACTCAATCCGAGCAGCTGAGTCCTTAGCCATCTTCACGAATCGGATTAAAACACATCTCTTCCATCTTTATTTAGCACTCACAATTCTAATTCTATTCTTTAAATTTTTTTTTTTTTTAAATCTAACTAGCTTTCTAATCTTTTTGTATTCTATCTGTATTCTTTTCATTTGTTATACAATTAACAAAAGCAAAAAAAAAAAAATAATAATAATAATAATAAAATAAAAAAAATAAAGAAAGAAAAAGACATCTAACACTAACTTGCTCTATTCTTTTTATATTCTATATGTTTTCTTTTTATTTATGAGATTATTTAAAAGCCCTTGCTACATGTACTGTGTTTAAGCTAACTGAGACTTGTTATAGCACTTGTATATCATTGCTCTTTTGTTGATTTTGATTGCTTCCATTGTCTTCATTTGTAAGTTGCTTTGGATAAAAGCGTCTGCTATATGACTAAATGTAAATGTATTAAAACTAAAGTAAACTACATTTTAGTCTGTTTAGGACATTTTTTGGTTCTAATGGACTGTTGTATTTCATCGTTATTAATCAAAGCAGCTACTCAGATAACTAATAATAGACTTTAATAATAAGCTCAGAAGCCATTCAGTGTTGAAAAACACTGTCAAGAAACAGTTTCAAACCAGTCTATTCTGGTCCATTTCATGAATGACTAAGGCAGAGCTGTCATAACCCATCTGCTCATGTCACACATTTCATTACAACACTAACAAAGAGGATGTTTTGAATGCACTGGGCTTCCCCTACTCAAGATGATACATGAGAAATAATGGGATTTTTAATTTTTTTTTTTTTTTTTTATCAAACACAACTAAAATAATGGACTACATGTGGATGTACTATAAATGGAGCAGGATATGTACAAATACCTTTGTCACTTAACAGAAATCTATTAACAATTACAGCTAAATTCATGCTAAATAAAATTTTTTTGGCATTAATGATAATATTTTGTGTAAATAATGTAAATCCAGGGTTCATAAAAATACTGCAAGGGGTCTTTGGATTGATAGGTACATAAAACATTTAATAAACAACAAAATTAAAAATATATAAACGTACACACACACACACACACACATATATACAAATTCCTTTTTTCCAAACCGCGACAAACGCCAGTCTTTGCAGAATACGATATATCGATATATATCCACGAATCACAGCGCACCATTCCACGCACTCTAGACCCTCATTTACTTTGTACTTTGTGATCAACAAACAAGGGCTGCATGAAAAATCGCATGTGACCTTCTATAAATCTCCATCGCGCGCTTTAAGATGGAGCGGCATTTAATACACAGAGCCATACATCACTCTGACAAGTTATGCAATCGCGTGCATAATCGCAGATGAGTCGCATTCGATTATGAATGTGATATTGCGTAGCTTGTCAGTGTAAGTGTTTTTATTAATGCCATTAATGTTTTTGTTAATACAGCGTATAGCACTAGTCAATTGAAATGAATGTAACAAGGCAAAGATGAATGCACTTTTGGTAGCCTAGCTATTTGAATAAAAGGGAAATATCATTTTGGAATTTCTGACGTTTAATGTGATGTTGTTGTTCATGATGAAATTTTCTTGTATTGTTGTAGGCCTAGTTAATTTATAGCATTAACAAGATGACCCGTTGAATTCATTTTGGGAGCGATGACTGATGAATGTATTTTTAGTCCAGTGCCTGTAAATAAAATTAGTATTGACCAAGTTCAGAGCCGGCCATATGTGGATCAACTTACTATGTTGTGTATTTTCAACAGTTTCAATATGAAAAATAACTTTTATATTGATTCAATAACAATAAAAAATAATAATAATAATTTTGGAAAATTTCATTCTGGGAAAAAACTTTTTTAATAAATCTTTGAAAATCAAAATCTGGATTTAATTTTTTTTATGTTATTATAACCTAACCATGTGAAAGTTTGAAACAAAAGATGGTGTTTTTTTTTTTTTTTTTTTTTTTTATTTAAGTTAATGTGACACAGTGATATAAACTGTGTATATGTATCATATATTATACAGTATACTGTATTTTTATTATCAGCTACTAATGCAGAAATGTATTAGGGGGGTCCCTGGGTTGGTTGAGAGTTGACCACTCCTAGTGTAAATATTTGAAAAGAAATGTATATGTATATAGAATATATATATATATATATATATATATATATATATATATATATATATATATATATATATATATATATATATATATATATATATATAAATGACGCAAGTAGATTTCATTACAACACGACTATACAGTGCTCAGTAGAATATTATTATTATTATTATTTTAATATGTATGTATTTGGTGGCATGTCATTCCCTGATTTTGTTTCCTGTGGCGAGAGATGGAATATGTGACTCAATCTCATGTTGCACAATCTGTCCGTTTTTGCTGTATATAAGAGTGGAGCAAAACACAGACTGCATCAGTTTCTTGAAAGAGAAGCAACATGAAGAGCTACTACAAGCTGTGCGTTCTTATTGCTTTGGTGGTTTCTGGTTACACCAGCCCAATAGCGCCACCTGCTGATGAAGACAGAGAGAGCATCGCAGTGGTAATTTGCACGCTTTGAATTAATTTAACAATGCTGTTAGATACAGAATGTAAACTGACTTTGATCTTCTTTTTTCAGAATTACCTGACTCAGTTATATGGCCTGCCAAAGCAGAGCAATTCTGACACTGAAAAACGCTCCAGTGGCATGAGTCTGAGGTTGAAAGAGATGCAGCAGTTCTTTAGACTCAAGGTAACAGGGAAGCTGGATGAGGAGACGCTGGATGTGATGAAGAAGCCACGCTGCGGGGTTCCAGATGTTGCTGCGTACTCCACTTTTCAAGGGGACTACAAGTGGAAGAAACATGATCTGACCTACAGGTGAGACCTGCTAACAGACAAAACTGTATTGAATGTATATGAATAAAAAGGACTTGTAACATTTATGTTGCGTTTTTTTTTTTTTTTTTTGCCAGGATTGAGAACTACACCCCTGACATGTCTGTAGCAGAGGTGGATGATTCCATCAAAAGGGCCCTGCAATTGTGGGCAGATGTCACTCCTCTGAGATTCACCCGTCTCTACAGAGGCACAGCTGACATCATGATCTCCTTTGGTGTTGGAGGTCAGCTTTTAAAACTAACGCTGCAAAACATCCTGTTTGCAATGAGTATTTTGATCTTGTTTTCCAGTTAAAATATCTAAAAATCCTTAAAGCATGTTAAATTGAATGTTTTACAATATATACGAAATGAAGACTTGTGCTCAGAAAATGTTTTTAGTGCAAGTGTGTTTAGTCTTTCTGCACTGGCAGATTCTTTTGTGTACAAACAGTGCATAGAGACAAACTATGGAAAAAAAGTTTTAATCTCTTCCATAGAAAGTTTATTTGATTTATTTAATTTCATATATTTGTAATATTGAAATTTGCTGATTATGAAAAATAATTTTTGTTGTTTTCATTTTTCATGTGTGTTAGTACAGTATAGTAGAGATATAAAATATTAGTAGAGATATAATTTGGATTACATTTCCATGCAATATATTTGTGTATGTATATATATATATATATATATATATATATATATATATATATATATATATATATATATATATATATATATATGTTTACAAATATTGTGTATTAAAATGCATATTAATTATATTATGTTTTAATTATATTTATTAACTATATACTATATATTAATTAGGACCTATATATAAATATACATATGAATTTTTTAAGCTCAATTAGGTGGTTATTGTTAACAAATGTTCCTATATTTTATTTTTACATGTTTGAATTTGTTGAATGCTTTTCAACGTATAAATAGAGAGTGAGTTTAAAAAACAAATCTCTTCTTCTTTCCAGATCATCAGGACGGATACCCCTTTGATGGGCCAAATGGTCTTCTGGCTCACGCTTTCCCTCCATTTGAAGGCATTGGTGGTGATGCCCATTTTGACGATGATGAGAAGTTCTTCTACAGATCTCCTCAAGGTGAGGGCAGATTATACTTTTGAAACATCTCCAGTTTGTATCAGTGCACCAAAGAAAACCCCAGCTGTATTTACATTCCCACTTATTCCTCAGGTTACAATTTGTTTCTGGTGGCTGCCCATGAGTTCGGACACTCTCTTGGGCTCGAACATTCCCGGGATCCGGGTGCACTGATGTATCCCACCTACATTCACAGAGACGTTGATACCTTTGTCCTCCCTAAAGATGATGTCGACGGAATCCAGTCTCTTTATGGTAAATATGCTACAAATCGGAAACATCAGTGATGGTTTGAAAAGACACTGAAAGTGGTGTTTCTAATAATTTGACTTTTTTATTAAACAGGCCCAAACCCTGATGAAACAGGTCCAAGACCCACACCGCCAGTTACCCCAAACAAATGTGATCCCAAACTGGTCCTGGATGCTGTCACCATGCTCCGCGGAGAGATCATGTTCTTCAAGGACAGGTGATGAGACAGAAATGCTTGCAACATGTGTTCGTGAGCTGTGACAAGTCATATCTGACCCGTCGCTATCTGGCTTTATTTGCAGCTTCTTCTGGCGCAGTAGTCCTCACAGAGGAACCGTTGAACAACATCTCATCACAGGCTTCTGGCCTGAGATTCCAGGTCATATCGATGCAGCATTCGAAAGCCCATTGGAGGACAAAGTCTTCATTATCAAAGGTAAAAAACATATGAATAGAAATGAGAGAACTCTTAAAAATAAGGTTCCAAAAGGTAGGGATGCCATAGAAGAACCATTTTAGGTTCCACAAAGAACCTTTCAGTGAGAACCCTTAACATTCATAGGACTTTTCCAATGCACAAAAGGTTCTTCATAGAGGAAAAGGGTTATTTAGCATTTTTCACACCAAGGTAAACCCTTCACTGACAGATTCTTTTGAGAAAACTTCAAGAGTGCATGGATGGTAAAGGTTCTTCATGATACCATAGATGCCGATAAAGAATGCTTATTTTTAAGAGTGAAGATAACTATGTCATATGAGGCATGAAATATAATTCGAACATGTCGTCACACCTCAGGTGAGAAGGTGTGGGCTCTCTATGGCTATGAAATGGCACAGGGATATCCCAAGAGTCTCAGCATGTTCCGTTTGCCAAGAAAAGTGCAGAAAGTCGACGCAGTCCTCTACGATGAGACCAGCTACAAAATCCTGTTTTTCGTTAACAAACAGATATATAGGTCAGTAAATCTCTTAGTCTGACTGAGTTGGTCATCTTTTTCAAGAACCTTCAATTAACATGAATTCATTTTGGACAGTTACAATGAGGAACAACGCAGATTAGAGAAAGGTTATCCTAAACCGGTGGAAGTCGTTTTCCCTGGAATGAAAGGGAAGGTGACCGCAGCCTTCCAGTATCAAGGTATGGGTTTTGCGAAATATAACACACAACAAAATTTACTTTGATTCATTTAACAGCCACTTTTATTCAAAGTGACTTACAAACAAGAAAATCTGAAGTAAAATCCCATCTAACACAGTCTTTCATCATCATTTTTAGGTTTCAACTATCTCTTCAGTGGATCAAAGATGTTTGAGTTTGGCGCCTACAACAAGCTACGCCGTGTTCTCAACAACAATTATTTCCTGCCCTGTTAGTCAAAGTTGAGTTTTTCTTTAAAGCTCAGCAAAATACTGCCTGCATGAAGGAGAATCTGGCCTGTCAGTATTTGAAAGTAAATTATTAAGTAATGTATTAATTGTCTAACTTATTTTACAGTAAAGTAGGCTGTTTAGTATCCTTTAAAGTATTATGTGCAACACAAGAACAAAATAAAACATGTCCTATGATTGATGCAATTTCAAAATAAAGATTTAAACAGTTTGATGAAAATCTGTTTTTTGGTTTGTTTATTAACCAGCTTGACACCAAATATAGGAGGGTCATTCCGTGTCTACTCAAAATGGTAGTTTTCACCTGAAATTCAAAGCCAAATTCCTGGGGTGTAAAAATGGAAGCATCATAATGTTATGTTTTGACTTTAGTAATTGACTTTGTTGCATTATATGCCAATAGTGACCATTCAAAAATGGGGTAAAAGCAGTTTTCACATTTTTTTTTTTCTCCAAGGTTTGCATGCCTGTAACTCAAGAAGTATTAAAGATATCTTAATGACCTTTTAGATGTTTGGTCTTAACAAACTTTCCTTTTGGCGTCTTTATTTTTAAGGCCCTATATGTTTCAGTTCCAGAGATATTGAGATCTCAGTATGGCTCCTGGAGTAAATCTATAAATTGTACACATTCTCAGTGGTCAAAAACCAAATGTGGGTCACTTTGCAAAAATATGATACTTCTTATGATTTTAGATTCTGGTCCCTACAGAACTTTTCTTTTGAAATCTTAATTTTTAAGGCTCTGCATGGTTAAATCCTAGAGATATTGAAATCTTGATGCAGCTCCACGTCCAAATTGTTGTATCCTACCCATTTTCATTGGTCAAAACACAAATGTGGTTTTGTGTTTATCTAGTCATCAATGTTGACATTGCAAATATGCAAACAATAACAGTTACAGTACCTAGGGTTTAGGTATCTACAGAGTGACGTCAGATTATGAATGACCAGCTTTCATGTATGAACAGTGTGAAACGTAAAATAGGTTTACCCAGAGTTTAGAATTATTTCAAGTGTGAGAGACCATCAGTGATTCTGCCAAATATGCCCTTTAGCAGTAGATAGATACTACTTGATCTATGACTTTGCTTCACATTTTATAACAATAAAAAAGAAAAAGAAATTCTAATCATTAATTAATCCAGGTGAGGCAAATCTTGGTTTATTTATGTGAATGCAATGTGTGGTGAAAGCAACCACTTTTCCCTATAGGAGGTGTGGGATTTATACTGCATCTTTGCACTCTTGGTAGCTTCAGAAGCTGTTAAAATGAACAAAATCTCTTCTTCCAAATATCCCTAAAACTGATTTATACATAAAATCTTGTGAGAGCAAGGTAATGTGCCTCAACTTTACCATTTCAAAGCTTTTTTTAGCACTTAGACAGGTATGTTCATGCAGTTGTTTTGATAGAGGGAAACAAGATACAATTCTAATTTCAACATTTATTTATTCTTTAGAGATTGTTCTTTAAATAAAATTATTATAGGCTGTATGCAAAGTGACTTGGTTTTCAACCGCTGAAAATGGGTAATATTCAACAATCTAATTAGGAGCCTCATTGAGGTCCCCATATCTCTGAATTTAACTGAATTATGTAGGGCAGGAGTTCACAAAGTCTATATTCAAAGGTCCAACTTTGAATTTTTATCAAAGTCAAAGGTCCGGACCGGAACAATTGGTTGTTACAAAACTTGTTTTTAATAAACATTCATTAAATGCATAACAAATCAACACAAATAAAAAATAAATAAAAAATAAAATAAATAAAGTGCCTTTTGTATTCAAAATACATTAATAACAAGTGCAAAAGTGGCAAAATAATTAATTTAAGTGACAGCAATAGAGGTCAAACGATATATGTAAATATTTTTAAAATTTGTACTGTATGTGTGTGTATTTATATATAAATAATAAATATACACAGTACACACTTTACATATTATGTAAACAAAAACTTTTATTTTGGATGCAATTATTCGCAATTAATCGATTGACAGCACTGTATATATATATATATATATATATATATATATATATATATATATATATATATTTATATATATATATATATATATATACACATACACACACACACACACACACACACACACACACACACACACACACACACACACACACATACTGACTTCAAGCTTTGAATGGTAATGTTTTTTTGCTGATTTTTGGATCTTTCTATTCATCAAAGAATCCTGAAAATGTAATCAACTGTTTTAAAAATTGATAATAATAATAATTGAACAGCAGGTGGCGCAAAATATAGTTCATCAAAAAATATAGTTAATTGAAAAATAGTTCTTTTATTTTTCCCGGATCCTTACTTTGAGAAGTGCTGATGTGGGCCTTGAAAATAAAGACTCCAAAAAAAAGTTTATTAAAACCTAGAATCTAAAATCATATTGGAATATCTTTAATACTTCTTGAGTTATAGATACTCAAACCTTGGAAAAAGAATATTTATGGCACTCAGACAGGTATGTTCAATGCAGTTGTTTTGTCCGAAGTAAACGAGATGCATCTCTAGTTTCAACATTATTTGTTCTTCAGACCTTCATCTTTAAAAGAAAATAAGTATAATATTTTTGCAAAGTGACCCACATTTGGTTTTTGACCACTGAAAATGTGTGTATTTTAACAATTTAACAATGGAGCCATAATGAAATTCCAATAGCTGGAACCGGCCTTAAAAATGAAGATGGCAAAAGGAAATTTTGTTAAGACCTAATATCTAAAAGGGCATTAATATACTTAATACATGCTTGTTGTTGAATGATTGACATATATTTCAATCTGTTCCGTAAACAAAGCATTTATACAGCTTCAGAAGAAATGAAGTATAGAGGACAAGTCATATGGACCACATTCATGATTGGCGCTTATGGATTATTTTTTTAAGCTCGACAGCCTCAGTCATCATTGGTGTATTAATTATGAATAATACTCATTCCTCTGACAATAAAGTGTGACAATGGCTGGCATTACCTTTAGATCTTACATAATACCTCGAGCACCGCCACACCCCGCTCTCTTTGCGCAAACATGTACATGTTGTTCTCTAAATTGGACAATCCCACTGATTTCGCAAATTGCAATTCGTAAAATAATCTGTAACCGAAATTTTAACCCTAAAAATGCAACTTTTACCATTTTAAAAGTGAACAAAGACACCATAAAGACAACATACTGTATTTAATTTTACCTAGAAGATAAAAGTATGAATTAGCTTAGATTATGTGTTATATCAGCTGATTTTTGTTGTGTTTCCAATCAGAAATTTAACCAGAAATTATTACCATGTTGCCCTTGTTTGTATTACATACAAACTTGGAAATGTTGCTGTTAAAGGTGCTGTATGTAAGATTTTGAGTCTACTAAAGCATAAAAATACCATGATATGTTTGCAGATATTTAAGAAACATGCTATGTTAACATACTTGCTTATCTGAAAAACAATGCTACAGTCAATTATTCTCCTTTGAAAATGTGCGTTCCGCGCCGGAATGTCAATCTTTGTTTTGGTTTGTGAAACCCGCCCACTGCCAGTTTACCCAGTTGTATTTCAGCACGCGGAAAACACAGAGTATTTCATTTTATTCATCATCAAGTGCACTCTTCCTGTTTGTGTCGTCAATCTGGCAACCTGCGTGTGCGTCAAGTCTGAGGAGGAGGGCCCGGTGAAAAAAACCCTCTCTTATATTTTGAATTTGGACACAATACCTAGTTCAACCACTAGATAATCCTACATACAGCACCTTTAAATGAAAGTCTGAGGATGAGAAATTATACAGGTATCTGGGCGAGGAAGTCAAGTTTTGTCAGGAAAGTTGAAAATCCTGTTATTATTTTCTTGCCTGTCAACTTGATGGTTTACTCACAGAAGCTGATCATTTCAGATGTTGCTCAACACCTTACAGGTTTAAGGGTATATAAGTTGATATCAGACACCGATTGACCCGAAGCTAAGCACACGAGCAGAAAGAGATGCAGATGTTTTTTGGGCTTAATGTCACTGGAACACTAGACAAAGTTACACTGGAGGTGATGAAGAAGTCCCATGGTGGAGTTCCAGATGTTGTTGAGTTCTTAATGTTTGGAAAAAACAACAACCAAATGGCAGAGCACACATCTCACTTACAGGTGTGTGTGTGTGTAATAACAATTTTCTTGTTGTCACAAAAAAGCCAGAATGAAAGAAGCAGATACAGAGAATGATCGTGAACTACACCCCTGACATGTCAGTAGCTGAAGTGGATGAATCCATGGAGAAAGCCCTCCAGGTCTGAGCCAAAGTCACGCCAATGAAATTCACTCGTATTTACAGCGGCACAGCTGACATCATGATCTCCTTTGCTACAAAGGGTAAGTTTCATCTATCAATTTATCTATTTTTATATTTTGTATTATTTAAATGTTTTTTTATTTTTATTTTGATGAATTCTTTTGAAAATCCTTGGTGATGAATAGCTTAATAATATATTATAATATATATAATATATATAAATAACATGAAACATTGTTCATTAAAATAATTATGGCAGCTAAGGCATTGAAACTTTGGGCTGAATCAATTCAATTCACAGGGTCCTGATTCGTTTTAAAAAAGACAATATGCAAAAGCAGAACAGTGAAATTAATTTTGATGCATAATTCAGTGTTATTAAAATATAGTTTTAGAATTCTCTACATACTTGCCGTAATGTAACTGAGACAAGACAAACTATTTAATTAAAGTATTTCATGATTTCTTGGAAAGCTGAACCCTTTAGCACCACCATCAGCTCAAATTTGGTACATGTTATTACAACCTGAGATTGTCTTACTATTGGGAGATAAGAGGGTCTATATTATTTACCATTGGAGAAAATGTATTGGTCAACTTGGATCACATGTGTCTTGATAACCAATCACATTACAGCCTTGACTTCATTGAATTTCAGAGTTGAGCAACAGTCAATCGGCGTTTACAGATACTATAGAAATGGGGAAAATTCCTAACGGTAGTGAGCTTCCCTATATGCCCTACTCCATGCGAAGGGCAGAGCCCTTGAAGTGTGTTCTTTTAAGGGTATAGGGCATTACTGCCTCTGTCACTACAAGCGTTTGGAATTCCCTTGGCAAAGGGAAGGACTGACCAAATGTTACGCCTGTGTACAGCATTCAGCACTCAGCATTCAGCACTTGTTGCAAAAAAATATTTCTTCTTATTATTTTATTCAAATATTGTCTAATTGTGTCTTATTTACTATTCAACCTTTTTAAACTAAACGTGCTTAATCAGTTTAAATCATACTTCTATCACTGACAAAAATATTTCGCATTACATTAAAATAGACAAATTTAATAAGCCTATTCTATACTTACATTTGTATGTGAAGTTGAAATCGACCCCAACTTTGCTTTAAAAGGCATCGCAAGATCTCCTAACCGAAGGTCATGTGATCATAAATGGAAATCACTTCCGTGAAGTGACCATTGCATGTTCCCTTCACTAATGGACTTCTGGAAGGGCCCTTCGTGAAGGGATTCAGTTGTTCACTTTCATTTGGAACATCCCTACAAATGGTGCCCCCTTCCCGAAGTGCCCTTCAAGGGCGCAAAAAAGCTGCTGTAAACTAAGACCTACCAGTCACAAAAAGTGACTTCTCTTATAAAACGGTATTTTTTAATGTACTGTGAACTCTTTAACTCTATAATGTAAACAATAAAACTATTGTTTAATGCCAAAAAGTTAAAGATTAGCTGATAGGCTGTCAGTTCATTCAGTGATAAGCTGTTTCCTCGAAAAAGCTGTTTATTCAGCAAAGTGAAGCCTCTACTTCATATGTGTCTTCTGCACCATGCTCTGAAGCAACCTTTAATGTTTTGGGCTGGCACCAGCTTGTTGTCACAAGGTATAACAAGATTTACAAATATTCTTACAGCTGTTTAAATTTTGTCCTATGGCCATGATTCTCACCTTTTTCTGTTCCCTGGGTCTTACAGAATCGAAGGTCATAAACAATTATGTGATCTTACAAGTGACTGTATTTATAGGTTTGTGTTTGGCTCCTTAATTGCTGCTTGCAGCTGTTTATTTTTATGTTAATATTTATATTTATATTCATCGAAGAAAATGAGTAAATCATTATAGTAGAGCATAAGTTCTTTTGATTTATTTCTAAACAGAATCTATAGCACTCTACAGTACATGCTCTGTCTAATAATAGAACACCTGAAAATATATATATCAAAAATTAAACGTAAAACACCTAAATGTAAAACTCTTTCCAGATCATGGTGATGGTGCCAATAACTAATTTGATGGACCAAATGGTGTTTTGGCTCATGCTTTCACTCCCGCTCCTGGATTCGGTGGACGCACATTTTGATGATGATGAGTTTTTTACTTTCCGCTCATCAAAAGGTAATTTTTTTTAGCTAGAGTTGTTTTTAGAGCTTCAACTTCGTCACCACTTTAATTTCATGTAAGAATCTAAATTGGGAGTTAAACATTTTCATTGGTACCATAACTGTGCTGCTTATTTTCTCTATAGGATTTGTCCTGTTCTTGGTGGCTGCGCATGAGTTTGGTCACTCTTTGGGTCTTTCTCATGCCAACGTTTATGGAGCTCCGATGCTTCCCTTTTACAGCTTTATTGATCTGGATCGTTTCTCTCTGTCCAATGATGACATCACAGCTATTCAGTCACTCTATGGTAAGCATATGATCTTCAAGAGTACATTTACGATGTTGGAGTTAAACGTATCGAGTTGTTGGTTTACTATGTGGTATTCACTTGAGGTCCACCTGGTCCACCAACAACTCCTTCAGATTGCAGAAACCTGGTCTGGGATGCAGTGAAACTTTTAAAAGAGAAACAATGTTTTTCAAGGACAGGTAATACACAAATCAGTTAACAATCTTGTGTATTTATAAGCAAAATATTTAAAATTGAATGACTCATTGTCTTTCTCTGCAGCTTTTTATGGTTTAGTTCTCCGAAAGAAAATGAGGCCAAAACTTCCAGTCAAGAGTTTCTGGCCCAACTCTCCTGATAATATAAATGCTGCTTATGAAGATCCAGTGGAAGATATAGTTTTCCTATTTAAAACTACCTTCTCAAACAATCTGGGAATGCTGAAACCACAATCACCTGTATGCAAAAAACTCTTACTGTGGCCTTTATTTATTTATAGGTCAAGGAGTCTTAAATAACGCTCTTGAGCCTGGCTACCCTAAACCTCTCAGCAGCTTTGGTCTGCCAGAATCTGTTGCAAAAGTTGATGCTGCTATCCACGACAAGAACTCAGGAAAAACACTGTTCTTTGTTAACAAATATTACAAATATTACAACAGCTGGGTGCTGCATCATAAACAAAAGCCCTTAAATTTGCTGTGAAAAGACATACAAATGTAAAATTTCCCCCTTTTTTCATAGCTATAATGAAAGGTTGAATAAGATGGACAAAGGGAAACCCAGAGAAGTGGAAGATGTATTTCCAGTCATCACTGGAAAGGTTACAGCAGTACACATTGACGACGATAGGTGTTTCTAACTTTAATTTCTATAGATCTGCAACAATACAAAGAAAATTATTCAAGCATTAATGTGAAATTTCATGACGTTCTGACTTCTTTTTTTTTAAATCTCTTTAGCGGGACAACAAATTTGTATGAGTTCAGCTCCAGTAATAAGGGTCTCCGGCGTGTGCTGAAAAACAATTACTTCTTGTTCTGTTAGTCAAGCTTCCCTGAAACTAGAAATGCATGTAGCACTACAACACTAACTTCAATACAAAACATTTAAAAATGAATTGCTCGTTGTATCTCTGTAATCTGCTTTTCAAAGATGTCACTTGACTTTATTGCTGTTAAAATTTTAAAAAGAATGTATTTACGGAATCATTTTAATGTAATTGACTATTTTCAAATAAATTAAAGTGTAAGAGTATGTGAGCGTGTATATTTTGGAAGCAAGAATTGTGATTGGTAGGGAAACTGACAAGATAGACCACACATTCTTAAACAATTTTCATGTTTGTCCTGTTTGCAGTCAAAATTTACTGCCATAGGAAACAAATTGTATGTACAAAATCTGCCACGATGCAGAAAAAGCACATAGCAATGAAGGAACTCTAAAAAATCACGACTGAGTAGACGCAGCCACTCTGAGCTGATCATATTTTCTATCTCTTAACCCTCACCCGACCCCTAAACATAACCCTCACAGAAAACCCTTTGCTTTAAAAAAAAAAAAAAAAAAAAAAAAAAAATCAAACTTTAAGATGACATGGCCTTAAACACACACAGAATTATGAGGACTTTTGTTTGAACAAAATGACAAAATGATGATTATTGTCTTATGATTGTATATGACATGCAATTTCCAAATAAAGATTTAATAAACAGTTGTTTTTTTTATTTGTGTTTTTATTTTTGCCTTTTTATTAATGCTAAATAGGGGAGAATGAGACACAGTGTTGTTAACCAATTAGAAATGAGCTACATTGCAGGGAAGAAATCACTATGATACATGAAATATGATCAGGTAACTTTAGATGTTGCAAGTGTCTGTGTAAAAATTATATATAAAAAAAAACAATTTAATCATACATGATTATTATTTAATATAATTAATTATCTGTTAAGTTATGGGGGTCATATAACATTGCTAAAAAGAACATTATTTTGTTAATTTGGTGTAATGCAATATGTTTATGCGGTTTAAGGTAAAAAAAAAAAAACATTATTTTCCACCGAGCATTGATGGTGTGAGGACCCTATTGGAATTGCTCCGTTACTTATGTACATTATTGTTGCTCCTCTATGCCCCGCCTTTCTGAAACATGTTGATTTTTACAAAGCTCATAGTTCTGAAAAGTGAGGTGTGCTCTGATTGGCCAGCTATCCAGTGCACTGTGATTGGCCGAATACCACAAGGGCGTGATGGAAATGTTACACCCCTTACTATACTATGATGCCGTGTCCCCCTGCGCGACGAGACAAAACCAGTAAAACCCATTATAAATGAGGCATTTGTTGCATCCAGTGGGGACATAATTACTGATTATAATGACTTATACTAATTTTTATGCGTTGCGTTACCTATCACACTGTGTATCACACTGCGCAAACATAAAACCATGTCTGCATTTGTGATCGGAGAAACGACAAGCAACAAGCGCTACTCTACACTGCTCAAAACTCGCATTTGAATCGTCAGGCAAATTCTTTGAAAATGTAAACGTACAGACTGTGAGTCAGGAGTGCCAGACTGTCCTTGCAAAGTTGTTATTGCCCCACTTTATAGAAACAGACACCGGCATTGTAGGCTACTCTTTCAGGAAACAGCCCTTGTTCTCCATAAAATGCGCTGCACTCATCTTAATTTTTGTGTTGAACTGTTCTGGAACTTAATCACTGATTTCTATTTGTGTCCTCTTTTGGAACGCCAAACAAAGTAGTTTCGCTTTCACAACAAAACACACAGTGTCTCCACGACATGGCGGCAGCAACAATACTACAGCAAGAATCAAAGTCACGCCTTCTTTCTTTGCGTGAACATTTGGGTGATGTTATGCAAATCTTCCCCACATCGTGACGTAGACATGGGGGTGTGTTAGAACAAGCCGTTTTAGGGGGGCATGGTTGACTCTGTACTTTTATAAAGAATATCTCTTTGGATTTGAGACTTAATTCTTTGCAACTTTAGAGATCTTCTTTATGCAAAAATTGCATCATATGACCCCTTTAAATGATATTAAATGACTGAACATAACATCTGCCTCCACAGATTTTTTTTCTTTTAACAATATATGTATATAAATTTCAAAATTATGGTGAAAGTGTTTAATGTGTTTTTTATATTATATATGTTATATTATTATTGAATATCTAACACCTTTTAATAATATGTGTATAACAAATAATGTTATACATTTTATATATACCTATGATGTCATAAAACATCTGTGAAATGTAAATATTTCAGTATTTAATAATAATAAGAAGAATATTTTGGTTAATTTTTTTAATAGATTTTTTAATAGAAAAATTTTAATAGATCTATCTCACTTATTCTTGAGACATGGGACTGCTATTAGGTTTAAAAAATGTAAACATTTTCAATTGTTAATGTTATGAGTGATTTATAATATAATGTATTTAACACAATTATCCCCTTCAATTTAATTTTATCATTAATATCAAATCTATGACACTTTTGTCTTCTCACTACATCTAAAACAGTGTGTCCACAGATAAGGGTTCAATCATTCATATGCTATAAAATTAATACAAATGTTTTTTGTTTTTTGTTTTTTTTTTTATGAAAAAGAGCTTGTTTTATCAAAAGCAACACTTAAGAATATCTCATATCAAAGCAAGTTTTTCAATCACACATGCGTTTCATAAGGTTTCAAAATTGTGTCCTAAGCTGTCACTCTAAACCACCACCTTTCCACATTCCACCTCTTCAGAGTACATCAGTGTCAGACAGGCTTTGGTAAGTTTTATAACATTTGGATTGCTTGATTGCAAAATAAGTGGTGGCAAGGTAAAAAGCACATTTTGATAAAAAGTTGGGAAGTAGAATCAAAGCATATCTCAGTAGCTCAGTAAGATACAAACATGTAGTTTCATTTGTCTGAGTACAAGGTTTTATTTTTTCAATATTGCACCGTTTTGTCCCACTTCTCAAGAATCAGTGATATCATAAATACTCATGCAAGAAACATCATCTTTTTAAAAACATATTTTTTTTAACTGAACACAATATACGACAATATGACAAAACAGCCAATTCAAAGCAAAGAATAAATAAATAAATGTATAGAGGAAAGAAATATATTAATAATAGGTACAATGATGCATTTAAACAATTATTTTAATGTAGTATAATTTAATCGTGATTATTAATATTATTTAATTTTTTTTTTAACATTTTCTTCACATCTAAACAGGAAATATTCCTGTGTGTGAAAAAGACAACAAAAACAAACAATACATCAACTGTTTTTCCAGGGCGATGTCAGTCGTTGCATTAATTAATTGAAAATATTAATTTAATGACAGTTCAAGATGTTTACTGTAACATTCTTTGTATATCTATGTCACCCA
This sequence comes from allo-octoploid hybrid of Carassius auratus x Cyprinus carpio, assembly GCA_024542945.1. Classification (NCBI taxonomy): domain Eukaryota; kingdom Metazoa; phylum Chordata; class Actinopteri; order Cypriniformes; species allo-octoploid hybrid of Carassius auratus x Cyprinus carpio. Next base: position 6,479,745 of record CM045026.1, on the reverse strand, counting down.
AATCCAGAATCTCCTCTATGCTCTCCTCCTGACTTATTCAACCCTGCCTAACCCATTCTCTAATTCCACCATCTGTAATTTTCTCTGATATCAAATTCAATTCAAGTTTATTTGTATAGCGCTTTTTACGATACAAATCGTTCCAAAGCAACTTTACAGAAATTTAAGTTTCTACAATATATTTAGTAGTAGCTTATCAGTTTATGTACATATGGCAGAAATGTACGGAAAAATTAAAGACGTAATCAAACAGACGATGAACACTATTAACAGCAATTATTATATGATTCAATCAAACTTTTAGCAAAATTTGGTAGTTCTGTATGTTGTTTCAAATGTTTGCTTGATAAATGAGGATAGGTCACCCATTCAATTGATACATTAACAGTTAGTTAAAGATGTAAAGGAAACTGAACTACTATAGTATTAATTAAAAATAAACTGACTCTAGCAATCAGTCTCTTGCTCTCTTTATGTTACTATGTTTTTCCAAAAATTTTTTTACTTCAATTTCAGTTTAATAAGAAATAATTAAAGTCACAAATAAACTCACTTACATTACAGTGCTCACTTATATCACATTACTCACTTACAGTACACTGCTTACTTACATTACTCACTTATATTATACTGCTCACTTATATTCACATGTTAATACTGACGTCACGTGTCACCTCTTCCGTGTCCAAACGCTCTATCAGATACCACGAGAAAACAACAAAAGGTGCTAATATAAACTCACAATGCAATATTATACTACCAAAAAAATTATAATCCTAACCTTTAACTCCATACCGAAATCCCAGATGGTCAGACAATGAAAATATAAATAAAAATAAATAAATATAAAAATTATTTGTGTTTGGGACGCTGTGAGCATGGAGACTGTAGTGTACACTGTAAGTTTGAAAACGTTTAGCTTAAATGTTTAATATAAATAAACAGTGCTCATAAATGGCTGCTGAGGTAGTATTCTCAAGTGAAGCGAGTTGAGGCTTGGACCCGGAAACAGCGCTTCTAACATCACCTCTTAACAATCGAATTACACTGCTCCCATCTGTCCATATGCATCTTTGCTCTCTCATGTTTTTTCACCTTCTCCGAGAGACAAAGACGAAAGCACGTTAGTGCTAGCCCTCCCAGAACTTATTGAGATTGCATTGCAGTGCCTGCAGTAAAAAAAAAAAAAAAAATCTTTGTATGGAAGTCTATGGCCCCTTTCACATTGCACGTTGGTCCCGGAAAATTGCCAGGTCGCCTTCTGTGTGAACAAAAGCCAGAACCAATGCCGTAAAGGGTGTGTCATAGTGATGACGCACGTTATCGTGGGACTCTTATACCAGGTTTTTTGAAGGTAGATCAACGTTCGCGATGAAAAAATATGTGCAAACTATAATGAAGCAGAGATCAGTTAGCTCCTCACTATCCACGCTGAAGATAAGATTGTTAGCCAGCTTAAGTGAAAGACAACGTGCCTAGTGTTTTCGACTCGTACATTACACGTCACATCCTGATGTCACATGTCATTGCAAGACCTTTATAAGTTGTGTGTGAACGCACGCACAAATTCCGGGAAATCACTGGTAATGTGAAAGGGGCAAAATCTAGTGACCGGGGAACAATTTCCGGGACACATTACCCATGCATTTTCTGGAATTGCAGTAAGAAAGGGGCTTATGAGAGCACCTGGGGCGATTCTGTCCAAATGGAACACTTCATGTGCAGTTGCGGCCTTAAGGACTTAAAATGGCCGCCGTGTGCGTGTGTCTATTGAGTCCATGAGACGAGCATTCAGAAGGCTGCTCGTAAGCGCCCCCTTTGCGGCTGTTATGCGCAAATACTTCTGCTGAGCCCGCAGTGGGGCGAGCTCCGCAGCAGACTTCTACCCGACAGTCAAAGCGGCATTACTTCATGAAAGTGCAGACTTACCCTGCGTTCCATTCGGAAGGGCTCATCCCTATGCCCTAAGGGTTGAAGGGTGTAGGGGACCAAACAACTGTTTCTTGAAGTGCCCTTCTGCGCCATAATCAAGTGCCCACACGGAGGTGCCATCATCATGCAAAGAATCTGCACAAAGGATCATGGGAGCCCGAAGTGTCCATCAATTGTACCCTTCAAAATACTTCATTCCGAAGGGCCCTTTGTAGTGGCCAGTTTTGAGTACTTCGGTTTGGAATGACCCTTCAGTATGGTGGCCATGATTGTTTTCACTCCGAAATGCCCTTTCGAGGCGATATATCCCAATTGGAATGCGGTACTACACAAAACGCAACTCGATGCTGATTGGACTATTTAGAGGCAGAAAAAAGTCTAGAATAGTGAAAGCTATTGCAGTTCAATATGGTGGCCATGATTGTTTTCACTCCGAAGTGCCCTTTGGAGGGCGATATATCCCGCTTGGAACGCGGTACTGCACAAAACGCGACTCTGATTGCTGATTGGACTATTTAGAGGCAGAAAAAACAGTCTAGAATAGTGAAAGCTAGCGTAACACTGTGGTTGTATGTAAAAGAAAAAAAATCCCTCCCTTTTTTAAAAAAAAAGAGTTTTGCGACCTCAGGGAGCATGATAAATTATAGCGTGGTAGAAGTCTAGTTAGGTACACAGGAGCTAAACCATTTAGCACTTGTAGGTAAGTAATAATATTTTGTAACTGATACGGAACTTAATAGGTAGCTATTGCAGAGACTGTAAAATTGGTATGATGAATATTAATATGATCATATTTTCTTGACTCTAGAGGGACTCTAGAGAGCCACTGCATTTTGGACTACCTGTAGCTTGTTTATTGACGATGCAGGACAACCACCTACCTGTAGAAGTGCATTAAAATAGTCATGTTAGAAACAGGTAACATATTTTGTAGCTTGGCAATGTTTCTAAGATGGAAGAATGCGGTTTTTGCAACATGGGAAATATGATTTTCAAAAGACAAGTTGCTGTCTAATATAACACCCAGATTTTTGACTGTAAAAAAGTGAAAGTGACGTGACATACAGCCAAGTATGGTGACCCATACTCAGAATTCGTTCTCTGCTTTTAACCCATCCAAAGTGCACACACACAGCAGTGAACACACACACACCGTGAACACCCACCCGGAGCAGTGGGCAGCCATTTATGCTGCGGCGCCCGGGGAGCAGTTGGGGGTTCGGTGCCTTGCTCAAGGGCACCTCAGTCGTGGTATTGAAGGTGGAGAGAGCCCTGTACATTCACTCCCCCCACCTACAATTCCTGCCAGCCCGAGACTCGAACTCACAACCCGTGGGTTGCAAGTCCAACACTCTGACCATTAGGCCACAACTTCCCCTAGAGGAAGTAACAGTACATCCGTCTAGTTGCAAATTGTAATCCAAGAGATTCTGTGTACTGTTTTTTGGTCCAGTAAGTAATATCTCTGTCTTATCTGAATTTAATAGGAGAAGATTATTGGTCATCCAATCTTTTACATTTTTAACACACTCTGTTAGCTAAGATAATTTAGAAGTTTCATCTGGTCTCATTGAGATATATAGTTGTGTATCATCAGCATAACAGTGGTAACTAATCCTGTATTTTCTAATAAAATTACCAAGGGGCAACATGCATATTGAAATTAGCAGAGGACCTAGGACAGATCCTTGTGGCACTCCATATTTTACTGGCGATAATTGAGATGACTCCCCATTTAAATAAAAAGAAGTGGTAGTGATCGGACAGGTAGGATCTAAACCATCTTAAAGCCTGCCCTTAAATACATGTATAGTTTTGTATCATGATATATGGTGTCGTACGCAGTACTAAGATCAAGTAAAACTAGCAATGAGATGCAGCCTTGGTCTGACGCAAGAAGCAAGTCATTTGTAATTTTAACAAGTGCAGTTTTTGTGCTATGGTGGGGCCTGAAACCTGCCTGAAATTCTTCAGATCAACTGAGCAGACACAACTTTTTATAAAATTTTTAGACATAAATGGAAGATTTTAAATGGGTCTGTAATTTGCCAGTTCACTAGGATCTAGTTGTGGTTTCTTAATAAGAGGCTTAATATCCACCAGCTTGAATCGTTTTGGGATGTGACCTAAAGATAACGAGTTAATAATATTGAGAAGCGGTTCTTCTGCTACAGGTACAGTAACAACTCTTTCAGTAATTTAGTGGGTACAGGATCTAACAGGCATGTTGTTGGTTTAGATGCAGCATTTATTTAGCAAAGTTTATTTAGCTCTTCCTGTCCTATACTAGTTGTAAAGCACTGCAGTTTATCTTTGGGTGTGATGACTGAAGTATTAGATGCTACAGAATCTACATTTGCTATTTGTATTTCTTATGTTATCTATTTTATCAGTGAAGAAATTCTTAAAGTCATTACTATTAAACTGTGAGGGAATATTTAGATCCGGTGGCATCTGGCTATTTGTTAATCTAGCCACTGTGCTAAATAAAAACCTTGGATTGTTTTGGTCCATGTTTTACATGCTACCAATATCAATCCTCTTATTTTTAATGTGTGTAAAGTGTAAAAATTATACAGTGAAAACCTGTTAAAGTAACTACTGGAAGCACATTTTCTGCAGTTCTTCACATAGTGGACGTCCCACTTAATAAACCAGATTGTCAAAACCTGGTCTGGGGTGGTCTTTTCTTCCAGATAACATTTATCTCTTCAGTGGGAGAAATTTGTTTGAGTTCAGCTCCATCGATAGAAAGCTCCTTCGTTTACTAAAGAACGATTACTTCCAGCCCTGTTAGTCAGCTTCCCTCAAACATTGATGGAGATGGAGTGTAATGGGGTGTTTCAAAATTACAGCACTTACTTTAATACATGTGCATTTAAAACTAATTAAATAAATTATTCATCAATTGTTCAATTTGTCACTGGACTTCTAATTTATTGCTTTATTATTACTGCATTGCTTAATTATTGCATATGTCAGGATCCTGCCCTGTCCTGTCTTTGTTTATTTTGTGCCTGAGCACATGGCTGTGTCTTTAGGTGCGTTCGACTTAACGCAGCACTGCGCAGATCGATCATTTTCTGACTTGAAGCAGTGCATGTCGGTTAGAAATTCTGTCTGACTTGAGATGGCGCCGACTCCACATGACTGTCATGTGTGGCATCAAAGTACCACAAGAGCGTTTCGAGAGCAGCCGGCTGACTCAGCCACCGCAGTTTCTTCAGAGCGACTGCAGGAGCGCTGATGACGACACAGCTGTTTCATGATTGGCCAAATTCACCACACTGTTCGATAATCTGACACGGGCATGTGATTGGACAGAAAGTGAGGTTTCAGGTGCGTCCGACTTGAAGCACGGCTACAGACAGCAGTCAACGAAAGTAGCCGTTTGCAGTCGGGGGCGAAGTTGAAAACAGACATGTCAAGCCGGACACTTTCTGCTCCTGTTAGTGACACTCATGCGGTGCTTGCATACTTTATCACAGATGAAGTGAATTAAATGCAGTATTTGTCAAATACAAAGACGTTTCAGAAACATTTTCATGAGCAACAGAAATTTTTTTATATACTGCTTAATACAGCGAAATCTTTTCAAGAATAAAGTTCAACATAATCAACTGCTCTCGTTGACTGCCGTCTGTAGCCGTTCTACAAGTCGAACTCACCTAGTAGCTCTGGAGAAACAGCGGTAGCTGAGTCAGCCAGCTGCTCTCGAAATGCTCTCGCAGTTCTTTGATGCCACACGTGACAGTCATGTGGCGTTGGGACCGTCTCAAGTCGGACAAAATTTCTAACCGGCATGCACTACTTCAAGTGAGATTGCGATCGGTCTGCGCAGTGCTGCGTGAAGTCGAATGCACCTTTCGGTTTTCGTTGATCACGTGATTATCTGACACCAACACATCGGCACAGAGCTTCTTGAGAAACTGCGCTGCTTACTCGATACGCGCTTTAAAGCTTCAGTGTCATATGTAACATCACTACAGTTTCCCTCTTGTTAATTCTAGTTTTAATTTGTTCCCGTATTTAGTCTATAGTCTAGTTACAGTCTTTGTGGTTTGGTTCTTTATTTTAGTTTTTGAGTCTTTTGGTTTTGTCCTTTTATTTACTTTCTAGTTTTCAGCAAGGTTGCTGTCTTGTCTTTATTTATTTTATTTGTAGTTCTAGTCATTTAATTCTAGCTTTTCCCTATTGTTATCCTTTTGTTTTCATAAGTTTTTACTTTTGATCTGTGTCTATCTCTTGTCTCTCTCCTGTTGTCTTGTCTAGTCCTCCCTGGTCGATGATTCTTCAGACCTGACAGACATTTCGGTGCTTCAAGAGTTATTATCCCCATGCCAAGCCTGTGGCTCCTTGAGCTGCTACCTGATCCCCTTTTACCATGGAGTCTGGAGCTACTCCCATCCTCGACCAGCCTGTTCTCCTGTCGTGTGCCCTGCCCTATTGTGTGGACTGTCTTCCAGCCTCATCCTTTTGTGTTCCCATTTTTGTTAAAGGGGTCATATGAGCGATTTCAATTTTTCCTTACAAGTTACAAGCTCTTGGTGCATAAAGAAGATCTGTCAAGTTATAAAGAATAAAGTCTTAAATCCAAATGCCGCCCAAATGTTCATGCAAAGAAAGAAGGCGTACCTTTTATTCTTGTTGTAGTATTGTTGTTGCCGCCACCACCATGTCGTATAGACGCTGTGTGTTTCACTGTGAAAGCGAAACTACTTTGTTGGCCTTCCAAAAGAGGATAATATCCACTTCGTCATACCTGGAGCTGATCCGTGCTGGTCGCTGAGGAAATACATCAACTTTGCTCTGTGGCTCGCCAGATCAGCTTTCATTGTGGATGAAGCGGAGTCCAACCCGGGGTCATCACATGTGGTTGCCGCAAGCCCGCCGGATGCTCCTTCGTAGAATCCGCCGGCCGCGCCGTTCTCAAACCGCCCGCCTCTGCTCTATCAAGCCGGCCTCCACTCACTCTATATTAAGTAGCTCACTCTGGACAGCGGTGTGTGACACTGTCTCGCTTTTCAGGTCTATGAGCTTTGTAAAAATTGACGCATTTCAGAAGGTGGGGCATTGAGGAGAAACAATAAAAGTACAGTATGTGGAAAATAATGTGTTTTTTGAACCTTAAACTGTATAAACACATTTCATTACACCAAATACACCAAAATTATGTTCTTTTTAGCAGCATCATATGACCCTTTTAATAAACTCTGTTGCCCCGTTCATTCTGTATCTGGGTCCTCCCTTGCCAAACCGTGACAGCTTATTTTTACAGAATCATTTAATGTATTGATTGTTTCCAAAATCATTAAAGAGCTTAATTCAATTCAAAAGCAAGCATGTTCATTTTGAAAGCAAGAATTGGGTTTGGCTGGGAAATACTCAAGACTCAGGGCCTTTCAGACTCACCTCTTTTAAAAACTGAAAGTTTTTCAAATAATGTAAACACGCAACAATAAATAAGCCTTTTATAAAATGTCAGATCAGCAAATGACAGCACATGTTGCCGTTGATATAATATGAAGTGTTTCTGCATATGAGCTTCTGAAGGAATGGATGAGTGTGTTTGTAAAATAAAAACAACTATATTTATGCCACATATGGGCCCGCTCACATATATGGACAAAATTTCTATGAAAATAGTAATGGACAATTGAAAACTGAAGAAGAAAACAAAATCCAATAAACTGTACATGCAGAGCCTCATTTCACATAGGGATTTCCCTTTGGCATGTTTTGAAATTGAACTTTTTTTTTTTTTTTTTGCAAAACTCTAACCTTAAAAATACAACTTTTGCCATTTTATAAGAGAATGCATACACCACTTTCCTCTTGAGGATAAGGGGAGGTGTTTAAAGTTTGTTTGGATGTGTATCAGCATTTTTTAATCCCCATAAGCTCCTACTGTACCTGCAAGCAAACATGAACACAGTGGACGCCCCGGTTTTGTTGGGTGACAGACGCCACACCAGTGAATCACAACCAGAGATGACAATGAATCAGGAACTTCCTCTGAGACTGTGTCTGACATGGTCATGTATGTCTACTGATTTCTTGCTGTTCTCATTCTGATAAGGAACAATGGTTGCATTATTTTAGTGCAGTCAGAGTAAAAAATTAACAGAGTCAAGCTTCACTTCTGTACTTGAGGTTTTGTGATTCAGTCTTACTCATAATTATGTTAACAAAATATTTATTATTAAAAACCTGTTAACTGGTAATTTGTAATACTTTCAAATATTGTAAAAACGTTTATATATATATATATATATATATATATATATATATATATATATATATATATATATATATATATATATATATATATAGACACATTTAAATGTATGGTGAACTTTATTTAACAGGGCAAAGTATACTTAAAGGAAGCTGGTAATCCTGTAATTACGCCTTGTCTGTCATTTTAATGGTTTACTCACAGAAACTTGCGGCTGATGACTTCACCTGTTGCTCAAACCTTCACAGTTCTAAGAGTATATAAGCTTCCATCAAACCTTTGCCAATCAGAAACGCAAGAGCATAAGAAGCAGCTCACAACATGAGGATTCACAGTCAGCTGTGTTTTCTTGCAAGCCTGCTGCTTGTTATTCACGCTCGACCGATTTCACAACCATCTGACAAAGATGAAGCCACTGCAGAGGTATGTTTTTTATTTTTAATATAATACCTGTTTGTGTTTTGTTGGTCTTTGCTCATCATTTCTTCCATTTTTTTTTTTATCTTATAGCATTACCTGAAGAACTTTTACAATCTAACAGATGTAACAGATCAAATGACTGTTGACCGAAGAGAGTCCAGTCAACTGACTGAGAAGATGAAAGAGATGCAAAAGTTTTTTGGGTTTAAGGTGACTGGAAAGCTGGACAAAGAAACAATGGAGATGATGAAGAAGCCCCGCTGTGGAGTTCCAGATGTTGCTAAGTACTCCATATTTGAAGGCAAACCCAAATGGCAGACCAACAAGCTCACCTACAGGTGTGTAACAGTTCACTTTGTATGACATATAAAAGATTGCAAGAAGCAAATACAGACTATGGCACTTTTACAGAATCTTGAACTACACCCCTGACATGTCAAAAGATGAAGTGGACAAAACCATGGAGAAAGCCCTGCAGGTCTGGGCCAAAGTCACTCCTCTGAAATTCACGCGTATCTACAGCGGCACAGCTGACATCACGATCTCCTTTGCTACAGGATGTAAGTTGTCTATCTATCTGGGTTTATATTTTGTTGAATTCTTTTCAGTTTAATTCAGTGTGACTGATGATAAATGCAGGCCAATTAGTCATGTACTGTCATTACAATACGATTGTTCAGTGAAATAATTATTGCTGTGGTTAAGAGCTGTGGACCGCCAGCTCTTGTGTGAGGGAACGCTTGCTTTGCACTTGTAAAATAATTTATTTGATACCCATGTGTTTCAAATATTGTAGTCTACACTTTTTTAAAGAATCCAAATTCCCTCGAATTTAGTGTTTCAAATGGTTAAATAGCTTAAAATTCATGATTTAGCAGACATAATCCAAGATCGATGCGTCTGAGTCAGATCAGTCGTTACCAACCTAATTACAAAATTTCTTTGAATGTCTTAACTAAAGCCAAGGCTAGCTTCTGTGATTTAAAAACATTTTTATATCACTTTCATACTGTCTATTTAAATAGAAGACCTCGTTATGGATATATTAGGCCACATATTTATTGAACACTAAAAACTCTTTCTTACAGATCATGGGGATGCTTACCCGTTTGATGGACCACAAGGCATTTTGGCTCATGCTTTCGCTCCCTCTTCTGGAATCGGTGGAGATGCACATTTTGATGAAGATGAGTTTTTCACTCTCCGTTCCTCAAAAGGTGAGTTTTGCTAAATGTAGCCTATAGTTTTCAGAAGTTCTACATTTTAGTAGTGCAATAAACTCATTACAACAGATTGTAACTTAAGCACCACTCACGTTTGATTTTTATTTATACCTTAAACTATGCTGCTTAATTTCTCCACAGGATTTGTCCTGTTCTTGGTGGCTGCCCATGAGTTTGGTCACTCTTTGGGCCTTGCTCATTCCAACGTTCGTGGGGCTCTGATGTTTCCCACATATAGCTTTACTGATCCGGATCGTTTCTCTCTACCCTCTGATGATATCAGAGGGATTCAGTCACTCTATGGTAAGCGTATGATCTTAAAGAGCACATCTACAATCTTTAAGTTGAAAATATTCAGTCATTTGTTTAATATATGGTGTTTCCTTCAGGCTCAAACAGAGACAGTACCCTCATCCAACCTGAAGTACCAACAGCTCCTAACTCTTGTGACCCAGATCTGATCCTGGATGCAGTTACAACTCTAAGGGGTGAAACAATGTTCTTCAAGGACAGGTAATACAAATAAAAATGCAAGTATTTTCTATAGACCTAAATATTTAAATTAAATGACTTCATGTCTCTCTCTGCAGCTTTTTCTGGCGTAGTTCTCCGAGCAAAAGTGTGACACAACTTCCGATCAAGCATTTCTGGCTCAACGCTCCTAATAATATAGATGCTGCTTATGAGGATCCGGTGCAAGATAAACTTTTCTTTTTCAAAGGTATCTTCTCAGTCAATCTGGGAATGCTGAAACCACAGTTACACTTACAATCTCTATATCTGTGCTCAGAAAACTCTTATTGTAGTCTGTCTTTGTTGACAGGTAGACAAGTCTGGGCATTTAATGGCATTCATCTTGAGCCCAGCTATCCCAAGACTCTCAGCAGCTTTGGTCTGTCATCATTGGTGAGAAATGTTAGTGCAGCCGTCCATGACAAATCCTCAGGAAAAACACTGCTCTTCATTGACAAAGTTTACTACAGGTGGGTCAAGTGCTGCATCGTAAACATAAGCCTTCAAATGGGCTCTGAAAAGCTTTTAGAATGTTAAATCTCCCCTTTTTTGGAAGCTATAATGAGAGGGCAAAGAAGATGGACAGAGGGTATCCCCAACTAGTGGAAAGTGGATTTCCAGGGATGACTGCAGAGGTTACAGCAGCCCACATATCCAACGGTAGTGTTTCTAATCTCTTTTTCTACAAGCATTAATGCGCAATGATTATACTTCATAAAACTGAATGATTTTTTTTTCTTCCAGGTTACATTTATCTCTACAGTGGGACAAATGTGTATGAGTTCGGATTATACAGTAAGAGGTTCTTGCGTTTGCTGAAGAACAATTTTTTCTTGCCCTGTTATTAGTTGAGCTTCCCTGAAGGAAGCGGATGTAAATTTACATTTTTTAAATGCATGTATATATTTAAACAAATTAATTGTTCAATTAATTTCTTCATTCTGCTGTTTGTCACTGGACTTCTAATATAACTTAAAGAATGCATTTTTACACAATCAATTTAATGTTGTTGTTTTTTAATAAACTAAAATGCCTATTTTAACTTATCAGCATGTGAGTGTCTTCATTTTGAAAGCAAGAATGATTTTGGTGTGGACATTTTAAAAGACCTGATTTAAAGAGCAGACCTATATAACTATTATAAATCCAATATCAGCATTGTAAAACCATCTAAACTCTCAATAATAAGTAAACCTCTAAAGCTTTATAAAATGTCAGACTTTTTGTGAAAGCATGTTGACACGTGCGGTTGATACAGTATAATGATTTGATAAAAACAAAGCTAGTCCTTCTGTTATGTTTATGGGTCACTCAGACATATACGGACATAATTCCTGTGGTTACATTTTAGGGCATAAATAAGGGTGTTCCGAAGTGCCTCTGTTAAACAGCCTCAGGGGTTGTGCTTTTGTATTTTTATCTCAAGTATAGTATGTGCCCTGAAGGGAATTCCAGTGATTATTTAAAACTAAACCTAAAATAATAAAAGAAAAGAACAAACCACCATCAATTCACCAGTAACTGTTGTTATGTATGCACCCTCTCCTTGATTGGGTATGTAAATTTGTATTTTATTATTATTATTATTAATGTAATTTTGACATGTGTAATTATGTATGTTATTCTTGTTAAAAACCAATAAACATTCAGTCAAAAAAAGAAGAAGAAGAAGAAGAAGAAGAAGAAAAATAGCTTTGCTTCTGGCCTGTCACAGGCTAAACTATAAACATTTGATGCTTATTGAATTTTATTTCAGTGAGTTTGTGTCAGTTTGACTTCTGAGAACCCGTTCAAGTCATTTTTTCATTTTCAGAAAACCTACTTTAAAAAACTATTTAGACTTTTAGAGTTTATCTTGGTCACTTTAGCACTATTTTCTCAAGTGGTACATTGTCAAATTCTTAGTAAACAAAACTATTAAGCTTATCATGTGCGCAAATGTTTTTAAATCATTTTAATTCTTACAAAATGTAAATTAGAGTAAATATTTGTTTAAATTGAATTAACTTAGATTTCTCTCTCTCTATAAATTTTCCAATTAGCCTAACTAATTAACTTAATGACGATGTATGCATTTAAAACAGGCCCAATGAGGCACTATAAAGCCGTCAAACATTTGAAACATATTTCAGTAATCCAATTTGTAGTAGCCTATCGTCATTCCATCTTAGTCTAGTTGAAGTCGTAGTGGTGCGCATGTTTTATAGCCGTTTGCAACGTTGAAAATATTTGTCAAATTTATGACACGAAATAAAATAAAAATCTGAGACCTAAATTTAAAATTAATATCAGTTATCCCTTACCGATCCAGAAGCTTTCTTTTTTTTTCTTTTTTTATGACCATCTACTTTAGGAAATGGGAAATGCATGCATTCCATCTTACCAGAAACTCAGCAGAAAACTCAAAAGAAAGGTGGTAAATCAAAAGCAGAGGCAGGGAATAAAAATCCTAAAATCCTTTTGAAGCAGGACAATTCAGCAGCGTCAGAGGTGAAGTCATCCACAACACAAACTTCAGTCTAACATGTTCAGGCAGCAGACAACAAAACCTCTCAGCCTGACACTTGCGGTGTGTTTGGCTCTTTGCGACAGCAATCCCACGACAGCATCACCAGAAGACCATCAAATAGCAAAGGTAAGTACCCAATAAGTATTTATTTAATAACTTTTAAATATTTATTTATCTAGTAACTGCACTTTATGCAGTTTTTTAATATATACTCCAGTCTCCAGTCAGTGTCACATGATCCTTCAGAAATCATTCTAACATGCTGATTTGGTGCTCAAGAAACATTTCTAAAAACAGTTGTGCTGCTTAATTTATATTTTTGCGGTGATACAATACCATTGTGTGTATAAAACACTTTTATGCAGCAAGCACACACTAAAATGCATCAAAAGTAAAAGTTAAAAGATTTATAATGTTATATAAGATTTCTATTTTAAATAAATGCTGTTGATTTCTCTTTATCAAAGAAACCTGAAAAAAAACATGGTTTACACAAAAATTATTAATAATTCAGCACTGATAATAATGGAAATAAATTTTCATATAGTAATATGTCACAATATTACTGCTTTAGTGTTTTTTTTTTTTTTTAAGCATCCTTGGTGAGCATAAAATGCTTCTTTCAAAAACATGAACAAATTTAATTATTCCATATTTGTTTCCTTTTAGATCATGGAGTATTTTACCCATTTGATGGGCCTAATGGGGTTCTGGCACATGCCAACGCACCCGGTCCAGAGTAGGGAGGAGACACACACTTTGATGAGGATGAGAGATGGATCCTAAGTTCACAAAGTGAATGCACAAATCACACAGAATCACATGCTTGTGTGTATGTTAATTTTTTTATTTATTTATTATAAAAAAAACAAAAATCATAAATCTACTTCAGATATAAACCTGTTTTTGGTGGCTGCTCATGAATTCGGACATGCAGTGGGACTGGAGCACTCCAATGACCCTTCGGGTGTCATGTATCCAACCTAACAATATGTCAACACGAATGGCTGTACACTTCCCCGTGATGACCGACGTGGGGTCCAGGCCCTGTATGGTAAGTTTTTTGTGTGACAGAAAACACATTAATTAAATACAATAGATCATATTGTAGGGCAACTGGAGAGCATTATCAACTATAAAACTATGAATAAAGATGTATTTTCTCCCCATTTTGTGTCATGCTTTAGTAGTTAGAACATAAACAAATAAACCTGAACCAAAACCAAATCATGGACCAAGCCCAACAGAACCATGTTAATGTGACTTGGTGTTTGATGCAGTGAATAGCATCCGTGGAGAATTTATTTTAAAAAAATGTTTTATTTTTTTATTTAATATATTTTATTACATGCACACACACCGTGTGTGTAGGTGTGTGAGTACAAATTTATGATTTAAAAAAAAGAAAAAAAAGAAACAAAAACCAATATATATATATATTTAATTCTTCATTTGCATCAGATATTACTGGAAGAAGGGCTACAATAGTGGACTTTCAATGCATGAAATAAAATCTACCTGGCCATCCACTGACTCTGTTGACGCTGGTTATGAGTTCAGTGGCAGAGACATTAGTTTCCTCTTCAAAGGTAAAGTCTTATTTCCTTAAGTGTCTTTGGTGGTGTATAACATGGCTTCAGTAAATGCAGTTGTGTGGTCTTCCACATACAGATAAGCAGTACTGGGCAGTAAAAGGCAGAACTACTTTACCTGGATATCCCAAACTCATAACCAAATTCGGGTTTCCCACATACGTGAGAAAGATATATGTAAAATCAGCTGGCGCATTTTGTTTTTTGTTGGAACCAAATACTGGAGGTAAGAAAAAATGAATGATTAGCTTAAATTAACCATTGCCTCCACTTAATATTGTGTTCATTTTTCAAAATAACATCAAAACTAACATAATTTTAACAATGGTGTAGCTTCAATGAAAGAAAAGCTCAAATGGACGGTGGCTTTCCTGAAACTAGTCGACATCATTTCCCTGGCATTGGGTCACGGGTGGATGCTGCTTTTGAAAATGATGGTGAGTTTAAACACTATAAAACAAAAACACTGACTATTCAATCATTCATTATTTAATGATGTTCCCTGTAATCATTTTTTTCTATTCTTTTTAGGTTAACTGTATTTCTCAGAGGGTTCAAGGCAAACGGAGTGGAATTTCATAAACTGCTGTCAAATGATTAATCGCGATTAATCTCAAAATAAAAGTTTTTGTTTACATAATATATATGCGTGTACTTTGTATATTTAAATTAAATTAAATTAAATTTATGCATTTAGCAGACGCTTTTATCCAAAGCGACTTACAGTACATTCAGGCTATCAATTTTTACCTATCATGTGTTCCCGCGGATCGAACCCCCAACCTTGCGCTTGTTAACGCAATGCTCTACCACTTGAGCTACAGGAGCACTTATTTATATATATATATAAATATACACACATACAGTATATATTTTTAAAATATGTACATGTATTTACATTTATATATTTATATTCATGTAATTTATATTATATATAAATATATTTTATATATAAACTCAACATATTTTTCTGAAATATATACATGCATGTGTGTGTTTTTACATATACATAATAAATATACACAGCACACACACATATATATGTACCCAAAATCTTTTATTTTGGAAGTGATTTATCGCCGTTAATCATTTGACAGCACTAATATACACACACACACACACACACACACACACACATATATATATATATATATATACTGCAATTCAGTTGTAACTCATCTTGTAATATAATAAATAAAAATAAATAGGAATAGAAAATATGGATGCATTTTTTTTTTTTTTTGTAAGCTAAACAAGACCTTTTCTATATAAAAACTAGTGGTGTTGCTATTAATATAATGTATTGTTCGAAAATACTTTAGTACATTTGAAAGCGGGTATAAAAGCATAAAGTCAAAAATGTCTGTAGGCATAGGCCCAATCTTTTATTATTTTCTCTTTACAAAAGAATAAGCAGTGAAGCAATGTTGTTATACGTTATTAATATCGGAATTTTATCTGACAAATAAAAATTAGAGAGGACTGTGTGTCACTACCACTACATAAAAAAGAAAAAACATTCAAACCATTTTTATAAAAACACATTTCGTTCTGTTAAATTGAATAAATTCAACTTTCTCTACCAAAAATATAATAGCCTAGCTAAATATAAGTGAAAGAAAGAAAGATATAAGCGAAAGCTTTATGAACCCTGAGACAAATATGACATTTTTAGGAAGATTTTAAAAGCCAAAAACTACATTACCAATAATGCTCTGGGCGACGCCATGTGACGCAGACACACCTCATACTGTGATTGGCTGCTCACTGTAAGCGTTCACTACACTCTCGGAGAGCTGAAGGTGAAATTTGCTCTTTTGTGTATGCAGTTTTCCATCGCGATTATGACTTCCTGTGCTCTTTACAATACACGCACACACCTGTGCAGACATCTGGTGAGTTTGAACTAAATCGATATCGATAGCCGATATTGACTATGCCACGAGACTTGCGGAGCAAGCAGCAGTTTGACTGCAGGCCTGTTTCATTATTTACATTTCAAACAGTGCACCTTACTTCTTAAAAAGTAACGTTAGATGTTCAAAATGTAAAGCGTTCATATAAATTCTACAGCCATTTTATTATGTCAGCAAAATAGTTTTTGAATCTGCCTTTGCAGGCACATAAATATCTGAGCAGGACCTACAGCACACAGCCGTCTCTAAATGTGAGTAAAATATTATGCGATTTTATCAGTTTATGGAGCCAGAGCGGTTTCTGTTAGGTGTGTACTGAGTGAGTATTTCTTCCTCTTTCATCTCTGTCTGGACAGGAAGTCGTCATCGTCAGTGCAGTCAGGACTCCTATGGGGTCTTTCAGAGGAAGCCTTTCCACGGTCCCTGCCACTAAACTTGGCTCCATTGCTATTAAAGGAGCCATTGAGAATGCAGGTAATATTCTGATGGTCTTAGGAAGAATTCGTATTTTATCATATATTATATTTAATTATGTAGTTTAACAATATAACGGTTTATTAAAAATGTGACAAAAAAATAAATGAATTTTTATAATATTACGATGTTTTAATATTATTAATATTTTTAAATGTAGACTGTAATTCACAAGTTTGGGTTCAGTATAATTCATTTTTGATAGAATATAATACTTTTATTTAGCAATAATGCATTAAATTGAGCCATAGTGACAGTAAAACATTTATAATGTTACAGAAAAATTCTATTTCGTATAAAGGTTGTTCTGTGGAACCTCTATTTATCAAAGAATACTTAAAAATTTATTTTTTCAACAAAAAATTTCCACCGAAGCACAGCTGTTTTCAACATTGATAATAATAAGAAATATATCTTGAAATCAGCATATTAGAATGATTTCTGAAGGATCGTGTGCTTTGCCATCATAGGCATACCTTATATTTATAATAGAATATATTATGTTTAATAATATTTTAAAACAGTTAATTGTAATACTATTTCACAGTATTACTGTTTTTAAAGTATTTTTGATCAAATAAATGCAGCTTTAATGAGCAGTAAATATTTTTCATAAACCATTAAAAATTAAATAAATTATGAATATAAAATAATTTAAGCTATAATAAAACCTCATCAACAAATTTATTTGAATCAGAAAGGTGTGCTGTTTGTTTCCAACAAATGCAACATAGTTTGATATTTTGTATTCTAATGCAATGATATTCATATATGTGTGTTATTATTTCTACATTTTTAAGATTATTTGGATGATAAAATGTGTCATCTACAGGAATTCCTGTTGAGGAGGTGAAAGAAGTTTATATGGGCAATGTGTTGCAGGCAGGAGAAGGTCAAGCACCAGCCAGACAGGCTCTTCTGGGTGCAGGTGAGTCTTGTATCACACAAATAAACAAACATAACAATATGCACCTTTTATTTAGGAATTTACTATGCAACTTCTCAAAGAAAAGTGTGTGTGATCTTTGTTATCTTCCTCATGTAGGTCTCCCTCTCTGCACTCCGGCAACTACCATCAATAAAGTGTGTGCTTCTGGGATGAAGTCCATCATGATGGCCGCTCAGAGTCTCATGTGTGGGCATCAGGTAATGTGATAGACAGGAGATTCAGAAAGTGTTGTGCTTGAAAGTGAGAGCATTTAGCATCCTAATACAGCAGAGGTAGTAAATCTACGTGATGTCTTCCAGGATGTGATGGTTGCTGGTGGAATGGAAAGCATGTCTCAGGTTCCTTATGTCATGGCCAGAGAAGCGCCCCCTTATGGTGGAGTGAAGATGGAGGATCTGATTGTTAAGGACGGGTTGACGGACGTCTACAACAAATTCCACATGGTACAGTTATTATGAACCAGTAAAACATATTGCATTGTATTTGCATAATATTTAAGCCTGAAAATAGCTGTTGAGTCAATATAGGAAGGGAGTGTGGAAACATTGGACAGCAAATGTACTGTAAGTAAACACTGGAGAGGCCATGATTGTGTAAAACACCTCCACACTTCCCCATTTTTAGGGCAGCTGTGCTGAAAATACAGCCAAGAACAGTGGTATCTCCAGGGAGGAGCAGGACGCATTTGCCATTAACTCGTACACCCGCAGCAAAGCAGCATGGGAGTCTGGCGTCCTGGCCAAGGAAGTGGTTCCTGTAAGCATCCCTCAGAAAGGTTGGTTTCACTGCGTTAGCTGTTAAGTTCCGTATCATTCCCCAAGAATTCCCTTTTATGAGCTAAAATATTTTATTACACAATTTATAAATATGACACATAATTGCAATTAAATAAGCTCTCTCACCGCACAGGAAAACCAGACATCGTTGTGAAGGAAGATGAAGAATATAGGAAGGTTGACTTCAGCAAAGTCCCCAAACTGAAGGCTGTGTTCCAGAAAGAGAATGGTACAAGATTATCATTAACCCCAGTGAAAAAGTACTTAACATAGTGGGCTTCAAATTTTAAAAGTACATTTTGTACTTTGTAATCTCAATTTTTTTTTGTTTTAATATAAAATACAATTAAAAATGTTGTTTTAATAATTTTATTCACTTATTTTGATGTGTTGAGTAACATTAAAGCAAATGTAGGGTACTTGATTATGATTTAACTGTAGTGTTATTCAATATTACATTTAAAGTTAAAGTATAAATTACAAATATATTTATATTATGACATACAGGTTTCAGCAGAATATATTTTAGTTTACCGTATTTGCTTGTTAGTGCCTTCAACAGCACACTTTAACCATATTTCAAAGACAATAGATGTAATTATTCAGTGTGGTTGGATAAAGCACTGAGCTAACTGCATTATTATAGATGATACATTTTCATGTAATTGCAAAAAACATGCAATTAAGTGTCTGAGAACATTATATTTAGTTTTCACTTAAGTATATTATTTTGAAGTATATTATGCAGTTTTTAAAAGTATGCTATAAAGTACTTCTTTTCCATAAGTGAGGGTATTGAAAAAGTGTTTTCAGTTCAAAAGACAAGCGAAAGGTTTGTTTTTGCAGGCACAGTGACGGCAGCCAACGCTAGTACGCTGAACGATGGTGCGGCGGCTCTCGTGCTCATGACAACAGATGCGGCAAAGAGGCTCAATATCACACCGCTTGCAAAGATCGTTGGTGAGGCAATTCACTCCTCTTAAATTAAATTCATTTTTATAGTGCATTTTGTTCATTTGAACAGATACTGAGGTGGTTGACAGTTTACGTAGGAATGTTTTATTTTTTGATCTCCAAATTTATTTTGCATATATTTCATTAAGTTTAGGTTTATTACAGTTTTAATAAAGTATCAAAAGCATGTAATCATATGATTTTATTGAATAAATCTGTTGAAATGTATAATGTATTATAAACAATAGAGCTGACGTACGTACGCATTATAATAAATGCCTGCAGAGGGGACCAACGGCCTGATGATTTTTTTTTTTGACTTTACTGCACGATCTAATCCTTGTTTAATATTGACCAAACATAATTTGAATCAATTGTCCACTTTATCTTTAATATTTGGCCATTTCTTTATGACAGAAAAGCTACAGCCGCTGTAATTTCTTGAATAACTGGACATCAAAATGTGTAAACTTTAAACTTTGATTTTGAAATCGTGATGAACAGTCCGCATATTGCGAAAGATACTGATATATTCTCCTGTGTTTGCGTTGGTTTATAAATGATTTACTTTACAAATCTGATGAAATGGTGTGTTACATTCCGAGATGAATGTAATAATTAACCCAAACTCACAACGATATGCAAAGATGGAGTTTGAGGCGCTCCACACATGTAAATGTTAACAGTTTGTGTGGAGCAGCATTTACTGTGAACTGAGCCACTCTGACATGCATGTGTGTAACCTACACGCATGTAAATAATTAGCGCATATATTTATTTAATTGAATCATAGCGTTTGTAAATTCACAATGGCATTATGGTTTATTATGATTTTAATTATGCAGCCTTGGAAAATGTTCTAATAATGTGTTTCATGGATTCTCGTCCGTGGAATGCGCCATTTCCGGTATTTTGCAGATTATATGACACAGGCCAAATGCAATCAAGGTTTTTTAAAATCGCCTATTCGAATTTAATCAAGGAATCGTTGCAGCCCTAATTGATAGCATTTTTAAATGGTTACATGTTTTTTGAAAAATAAAAGTCTTGTTATTGGTAAAACTACACTATTTTGACTTACTGTCATGCTACTTAAAATATAGTTGACTTGGTAGCTTTGCTACTTACAGCTAGCTGCTGAGATGTAGTTAGACACTCATTCATGGCCTGTTTTGTCAGAGAACTATGCTTGCTAGCTTCACATCTAGATCACCATTTTATCCTAATTCACAGCTTTTGCTGATGCTGCTGTGGCCCCCATTGATTTCCCTATCGCTCCAGCCTTCGCCGTCCCCAAGGTTAGCTGATGTTTATGTGTTTATTGCTAAGCTAATGTGTTTTTGAAGTCCTTCGGTGTAGTAACATCTGTTTTGCACAGGTCCTGAAGGCAGCCGGTGTAAAGAAAGAAGACATTGCCATGTGGGAGATCAATGAGGCCTTCAGTGTCGTGGTGCTTGCCAACATCAAGATGTTAGACATTGACCCCAACAAAGTCAATATCAACGGAGGAGCAGTTTCCCTCGGACATCCAATTGGGTAAATATATGCAACATGCTTCTCATGCATCACTGTTCACTATATTGACATACTGTAATTAGATTTGCGTAATAATTAATGTGCCGGTTTTGTGGTTTCTAGAATGTCAGGGGCTAGAATCGTAGGACACATGGTGCACAATCTGAAATCCGGGCAGTACGGACTGGCGGGAATCTGCAATGGAGGAGGCGGCGCCTCTGCTGTTCTGATCCAGAAATATTAGGACTTGCACTTTAATCCACAGAATGTGTGTAGGATTTGGTCCTTGAGTGAGATATATTTTCATCATTAATGTGAGGTCAGTCCTGTTTTTCAATTAAATAGGAAACAAGCTGTCAATGTTCATACAATAAAAACTTCTCAAATTATAGTATTTATTCTGTGTCCTCAATGCAAATTTTATTATGTGGTGTCATTTTCAAAATAATGTTTTAATAAAAGGGTTTAGATGTTAGAATTGGTGTTTGCAATAAAATAGAATATTGATTGTTTTTGTTGATGTTGAATGTGATGATTATACTCAGAAATAATGCATTTCACCTGAATGAACACCAGATGGTGTTTGTGCTTTGAGCTCTGTTTGCTTATTGGCTAATGGACGCTTTTCACAGATTATAATGAAGCAATAATATATATATATATATATATATATATTTTTTTTTTAATGTACTGTTATAATATTTTATCCTGATATTAAATGACCAAAATAATAATAAAAAAAAAGCTGCGAAGGGGTCTCTATATTGGACAACATTAATTCTTCTGACTTCCTTTATCAATCTCTCTAAACGCAATAGTAGTGCTTTTTTTTTTTCTTTTAAGCAAATGGGAAAAAAAAAATTATATTTGCTTTGGTCTCCCATATATATTGTGTGTGTGTATATTAGGGCTGTCAAATGATTAATCACGATTAATCACATCCAAAATAAAAGTTTTGTTTACATAATATATGTATGTGTACAGGGTATATTTATTATGTATATATAAATACACACACATAAATTATATATTTAGAAAATATTTACATGTATATACATTTATATATTTATATTCTTATATTTTATATTATATATAAATATATTTAATATATAAACAACATATTCTTCTTAAATATATACATGCATGTGTGTGTATTTATATATACATAATAAATATACACAGTATACACACATATATTATGTAAACAAAACTTTTATTTTGGATGTGATTAATCGTGATTAATCATTTGACAGCCCTAGTGTGTATATATATATATATATATATATATATATATATATATATATAATTCTAAGTGAAAATTGGTTCTAAATAAATATGATCAGCCATTTTTTTCGGTCACTTCTCCTCAAAGATGCCTGTTAACTATTTAACACAAATGAGTTAACTATTTTTCTCGGTTGTAAGCTACATTTCAGCAAGAGAAAAGGAACACTTTGTTCTTCGAGGGAACTTGACGGAGACTCTTTTCCACGTCTATATAAATAATCCACCTGCAACACCTTGACCAAAAAAAACAAACAAACTCAAAGACTCCACCTCCAGACACTCTTATCACGTCACATAACACCTTCTGTTGATTCAACTGAGTTCTCAGAAACGTTTTATCAAGTTCTAATTTTACGTTTCTTCCTTCTATTTGTCATTGAAATGTTATTGTGCTTCAATCAAAGAGACAGACGTGCGAGTCAAATATTAACAGGATGTTGTGAGAGCACTTGTAACGTCATGAATGTCAAAGTATCGGCTCATTGACCCAGTTACTGAATAACTGCAGGGCCGAGACTGACCCCTGTGTGAGAGCTTAGTTTGAAAAACCACGTTTTAATAGTGCAGATGATTTTACAGTTTGTTTTTAATGTGGCAGTTGTTTGAACAGTGCGTCGGGAAATTGAATATGAAGTTTAGTTAGCTTGTAACAGATAAAACCTTCATCATATGAAAGTGAAAGTGACATGACATACAGCCAAGTATGGTGACCCATACTCAGAATTTGTGCTCTGCATTTAAACCATCCAAAGTGCACACACACCGTGAACACACACCTGGAGCAGTGGGCAGCCATTTATGCTGCGGCGCCCCGGGAGCAGTTGGAGGTTCGGTGCCTTGCTCAATGGCACCGCAGTCGTGGTATTGCCGGCCCGAGACTCGAACCCACAACCTTAGGGTTTGGAGTCAAGCTTTAATAGCTTTTAGCTGTTCAGGTGATTCTTGGTAATGTACGTAATGATTTAAATAATAACTTACAGTTGGCCTTGTTCAAATATATCTTCATATATGCCATTGAATCTTTAGCTGAAAAGAACAGCACTCTTGTGTAACATAAGATTGTTTAGTTTTCTCAGATACACAAAGTTAAAAGGTCTGCAAAGGTTGCATCTGTTGACACACATGGGGGATAGTGTTTGATTTGCTATTTGCTGAGTTAAAGAGGTATTTAAAGGAATAGTACATCTGATAATTCCTATTTTTGTCATTTACTCATCCTCATGCCATTGTCTGCTGCTGTTTTCCATATACTGTAGTGCAAGTAAATGGTGACCAGCAGCTGACTTTTCAAGCTCCAAAAATGTCGAAAAGCACCATTAAAAGTACCATAACATTACATTTCAAGTCTTCTTAAATCATATAATTGATTTATGAAAGGGTAAGCCTGGATTTTAAGACACAATTTACTCATTCTCATCTGCTGCTTCTCTCAAATTTCATTCACTGTCAGATATATTCAAATTACAGTTAACTAAAATGGAAACTAAAACTGCAGCAACAAAAACGAATCTTGAAATTAAATGAAATATTAAAATAAAAACTTTAAAGACATTAAAGAATGACCAAAAAAACATTAAAATGAAGACTGAATATATACAAAAAAAATCTCATTCAGAATATTAATATTATTATTAACTATTAATAAAACCTATGTAGTATATCAGTTATACTATAATAACACTGGTGCATCAAAAATACCAAACCTGTTTGATTCTCATGTATTGTAATAGATTTTGACCTGCCAAATTTCCCTTTTGCAAGTGAAAGGGAATATTTAGTGCACTTGCAGAAGGCAAATCGCCTGCATGCTTAATTTGTACAAATTAGATTTGAGCTATGAAGTGGAAGGTTTTCAGTGTAAACAACTAAACTTTTGGATCAGTTCCCACACAAAGCTACCATATGACTTCAGAAGACTTGAACCATAGCATTCGCATCACAGAGAATAAAGTTAAGGAACTTATGCTGATGTTATGTTTTGAGAAAAAGGGAACTTGAACGTACATTTGCATTTGCAAGCCGAGGAAACTTCTTTTAAAAGATAAAAACAAATGTAATCTCATATGTTGCAGTTGTACCTCACTCAAAACTCTCACTGTGAAAATAAGTGAGCAAGAAGGAAGCGTATTTAAGAGGAAGAATGTTTTCCAGTTTTTCCTATTATTGACACACCTTGTTTGGTTAGTAATTTACAATGCAAAGTTGTCTAATCTATGTTAGAGAAATGTAAGACCTAGTTATTGTTCAAAAGAAAAACAGTGGAATGCTCTGAGTTATAATCTCTTAGTTCTGGTCACCAGGTGATATTTTATATTCACCTGACTGATGAATGTTTCAGCTGGTTTACCAAGCAAAGGTGTGGCATTGGCTGCTCATTACACACACAGAGAGCGGACAGAGAGTCCGCTAACACTGAGACACAACGAGAACCCTCTGTCAGGTGAGTTTTACTATATATTATTATAATTTGTATGGCGTAATATATCATTTCATACAGATGCGTTGCTGTTTCTGAAACTAATGGATGTTTTGCTGTATGTTCAGTCAGCAGATCTTAGTTTGAGATTCAAGTTCAAGTGTTTTTTGGATTGCGTTTTGCAGTTCAAAGGAAGTCAAAGGCAAACGATGCAGACAGCAGATACGGTAATAACATGATATAACTCCTATCTGAACATATTTATCCTCTTTTGCCATATTTGGATCTTTTAGCCCCTGGTGTCTTTTGATTGTCATTAATTTTATGAAACAATACAGACACTGTCAGTCAACAGATGAGCTATATTTGTAAAGCATTAACTATCCTGGGGACAAACCAAGCACTTCATGAATGATTCATCAGGAAGGTCGTTTGATCTTTTAAAAAAGGAAAGCCAGTAAGATTTGAATTCATGAAAAACACTGGTGAACTATAGTTTAAAAAAAAAAAAAAAAAAAATTGTATGGTATTTAATATTCAGCAATTAACATAGTTGTTAGTATCCTGTCACAAATAAAATCCTTATATAAAATAAAATATTCACTCATTCATTCATTTATTAATCCTGTTTATGTGACAATATAATATTTATTATTATATAAATAACATTTAGACTTAAGTAACATGAAATCTGAAAGATAAAAGCAAGTACAGCTCATTTCCTGTCTCTAATGTTGATGAAATATTGAATTACTAAAGGCATGTTACTGTAAATACCTAAGTTAACCAGTTATTACACAGTGTCATTAAATAAGTAAGTAGTGATTATTATTGTTCAAATAAGGAACAATGTTTATTTTATAGGTATGTATTTCCTGGAACAGTCTGCACATTGTTGTTAGTCATATTGTAATTGTTAACATGGACAAAGTAGTCTAAAGTAACTTTTTTTGATGTATATTTTTCTAATTTGATATCCTTTTCAAGCAAAACAGGTTGCGAAAACCCTACCAAAAACTGACAAAACCCTAATTTCTTTCAGATTTACGACAATGTTTCTCACCTGAACTATGGTTTCCAACATGAAGAGCAGCGGCCTCCTCCGTATGCGCCTCCTTCTGGAATAAACCCGGCTTTACCTCAGTACCCCGGTCCCCAAAACCCACAACATCTATACCAGAATTCAGAGAGATACTCGCCTGCTCAGAGCCTGCATCAGTATACGCCTCAAACAGCAGCTGTTAATACACACCACACGGTCACACCTGGACCCTACCTTGACGTTAATCCAGCTCACAAAGGTATTTTATGCTTCTTACCCTCAAGTTGTTCCAAACTTGTATAGATCTCATTCTTCTGTTGAACACAAGAGATTATATTTTGAAGAACGTGTGTAGTCATACATCATCTAGTACCCTTTAGTATTTTACTATGGATTACTATGGAAGTCAATGGGGACCAACGACTTTAAATGTTTGGTTTAATTACCAAACATTATTCATCTTCTTTTCTTTGGGTGAACTATTCCTTCTAACCTGTTTTAGTCATTTTCATGTTCTAAATATTGGTTCTCATGAACTTTGATTCTTTGACAGTTTCCAGGAGAAAAAAATGGCCAATTATTCTTGGCATAGTCATCACCCTACTCGTCGTTGCTGGGGTCATAGCTGTGGTGCTTTGGTTTTATGGTAAGAAACTCACACGCTGGATGTCTTGCAGTTCATCTACCCAGTGATTTCTTGCTCTGATGTCCTTTGTCTACTCCAACAGGTGTATTTGATTGTTTGCAAGGGCGTCGCTGTCAGACAGATAATGAATGTGTCAGCTTCTCGCAGTGGTGTGACGGCGAGCACAACTGTCCATCCGGAGACAATAAAACTCAGTGCTGTAAGAATCCCTTATACACACTGTCCAAAATGTTGAATTGATACCATTTGAAGATCTTTATTGTACTCTCTGTTGTTGTATTTGTAGTTCGTCTGTTTGGATCGAATTTCCTTCTTCAGATGTATTCAAATGTGACCCTAAAATGGGAGAATGTGTGTTCAGATGGATGGAATGACAGCCTCGGAATGCAAGCGTGTGAGGAGATGGGATACGAGAGGTAAAATCTGTTACTACTACCTTGCAGTTGCCACAAAAAATATGAAGCAGCACAACTGTTTTCATCATCAATAATAATAATACATCAATAATAATAGTGCTTTATTAGCACCAAATCAAATATTGGAATGATTTCTGAAGGATCATGTGAAAGATGCTGAGATTTTAGCTTTGACATCACAGGAATCTTACTACATTTACAGAATGTGATTTGTAATATGTGCTGTGTGTTTGTGTGTGGTTTATCTCTAAGGAGCACTTATGTGGGTTATGAGGAGTTTTACTCTAGTGCATCGACTGACTACATGCTGGCGAAGACCGATTCTCTCAGCTCTTCCAATCTGACAGGTTTTCTTAGTAAAACGTGCGCAACAGAGTTCTGTTAATACAGAATTTTCTAGTTCTTCATATCTAAAAGGTTTAGGTTTTACATGTTAGTTATTTTATTGCAGTTAACATTATTTATTGGTTAGTAGTGTTCCCTATAATCAGCTTTTTTAAAAACTGTTCTTTTTATATTTCTCTTATGATAATTCAGTTCATACTGTCCATCTAACAAAGCAGTGGCACTCAAATGTATAGGTAAGATAATAGTTTACAAGTTCTTTTTTAATTTATTTTATTTTTATTTTTGTGTGTGTGTTTGTGAAAATATATTTATATATATATATATATATATATATATATATATATATATATATATATATATATATATATATTTCTAAGGTGTTACCCTTATTTTGTATTAAATAAAATGTTAAAAGTAGTTATATATAAAACTTAAGTATAATATAAACATTAGGTATAATAATAATACACAGTAAGAAAAACCAAAACATAATGTGAGATAAACTTGATCGAAAATTAGAAATGCCTTGACTAAAACTTAAAAAAAATTAAACAGAGAAGTTTGCTATATATATATATATATATATATATATATATATATATATATATATAATGAAATTGAATAAAACAACATTAATATAACTCAATTAAAATTAAAACTGAAAAATATAAAAATAAACACAAATTCATAATATTATTAAATACTATAAAATACATAAATAATAAAATAACACTGATCCCAATTTACAAGTTTGTTATCATCTTTTACTTAATCTCATATGAATTATGAGAGTTTTCATTTTTTGGGGTGAACCAACCTTTTAAATATTATAATTACTATAAAATTTTAATATGAAGTATAGCTTGTAGCTAGGAAAATAACACTTTTCACATACGCTGATACTGATCTCAGAATCCTGTTGTAGTTTGTGGACAGAACAGGGAGACCCGAATCGTGGGAGGAACCACGGTGACCTCTAAGGGGGTGTGGCCATGGCAGGTCAGCCTGCAAAATTCCAGAAGGCATTTGTGTGGCGGGTCTGTCATTACACCTTACTGGATCGTCACTGCGGCTCACTGTGTGCATGAGTAAGTACTTTTGTTTAGTACAGTCTCGTTTGATAATTTATGATAAACTCTAATAAATGACAAACTGGTATAGGAATTCAGATGCAAGGGATTGGACTGTGTATGCTGGATATCTGACTCTTGCTGAGATGCAGTCGGCCACCGGCAATTCTGTAAGCCGAATTGTCATCCACAACTTTGACCCGAGAACCAATGAGAATGACATTGCCCTGATGAAGCTAAACAGTCCACTCACGATTACAAGTAAGAGTGAATTTCACAGTTTTACCCCAGCCAATAAGAAAATTTCACGATCATTTAATAATAATGATACATTAAGTGACAATAAATTAAAACAAAGTGTTTTTGTTTCACGCACTGTTATTTTAGTATTATTTACAGTATATACTATTATAGTGTTTATTAATATTTAAAATGAGCTTTTATGTTTATATTTTCAGTTTTCATTTTAATGGAAGTGTAAGCTTTAGTAATTATGTTATGTGCTTTTGTCTTTTTTATTAGTTTTTTATTATTATTATTATTTAGTTTTCATTAGTTGGCAAGGGAACATTTCAAATTTTTTACTTAATCATTTTAAATTAATATTTTTAATTAATATTTTATTTCAACCATATTTCGTTTTAGTTTTAGTTACCCTGTAAAAAAGGATTTTTCTAAGTAGTAAATAAAACTGATTATTGGAGTATGTTTTGCAATAAAATACTATTTCAGTTTTTCTACAAGATTTCGCATTTAATTCAGTGTTTTTCTTTCTTTGTGTAATTTACTAATAATTAAATTTTTTACACCAGTTTTCTTAACGACATTGGTTTCATACTTGCTTTAAAAAATGGTTTTAATATACAATGTGTCTCCAAAAATTAAGTTTTAGGTTATAAGGTTTTAGTTTTAGTTTTAGTTGACTGAAAAAATCATAAATTAACAAATTTGTCTTTCTTGTGAAGATTTTGCAGAATAGTCAAGCTGCTCTTCCATATAATGGCTTATATATGAGCCTATCAAATGACTTGAGTTGAATGGACCATTTTGTGGTGCTTTTTGGAGGAAGATAGTGTGAACGTCCATTTCCACTGTGTGGAAAAGAGCAGCTTGAACATTTAGCAAAATATCTCCTTTTTGTTTTACAGAAGAACCATACAGCTTTGGATGCTGACAATTTCTGTTTTGTTTCTTGTTTCAGCGAACGTCAGGCCAGTGTGTCTGCCCAATAAAGGCATGTACTTCACTGCTCCACAGGAATGTTACGTCACTGGATGGGGGGCACTGTTTAGTGGAGGTTTGAAACTTTTTCAAGAGCAAATCCCAACAAGACTGTACTAAAACACCTACAGATCCATATGCATGTGCAATGATTCATGATTCATGCATGACAAGCAAATGTTGTTTTCTTAAAGGATCTCCCTCACAAACCCTACAAGAAGCCAAAATCCAGCTAATCGACAGAACGACTTGCAACAGCCAACCGGTGTATGACAGACAAATCACAGACACCATGATCTGTGCTGGCAAGCTTGAGGGTGGCGTGGACTCCTGTCAGGTCAGAAACACACTCTGTATAAACACAGTTAGAAGCTGCTTGATCATTCAAAAGAGTAAATTAAAGTAGAGTAAATGTAATGTATGTGCCAAAGGCCAAATTAAATAAGTACTCTTCCACACAGGGGGACAGTGGGGGTCCTCTGGTCACGAAAGAGAATTCTCTATGGTGGCTGGTTGGGGACACTAGCTGGGGTGATGGATGTGCTTTCAGAAACAAGCCCGGAGTCTACGGAAATGTGACCTACTTCCTTGACTGGATATATGAACAAATGCGGGTAAGATTTCAAATATAAATCCAAACTGTGTCACAGAAAATTTATTATTATTATTATTATTATTATACATGGCATAAGAAAAACACCTCTTTTTATATTATATTTGTATTTATTTTTTTCCCCAGAAATATTAACTGTTTTTAATATAAAGATTTTGGAGAAGAGCAACTGATCAAAAAAACGCTGACTCTCAGGAACTGTGACAGTGTCCATTTATTTTTTGCTAAATGTTTTCACATAAATCTAAAATAACCAGTTATTTATTTTCACCAGTGTCAATAATGAAGTGAATCGCACATTATGCTACAATATGCACTTTTCTGTCTTTTTTGTTGTATGTTTTGTATAAAGAGCACAACTGTACAAATGATTTTATATATATATAAAAAAAAAAAAAAACCTACCTGATAATCTCACACCACTGACATGTTTCTGTTCTCTGGCTGTCTTTGCCACCACAACAGCTCACATTTGCATTATTACAGTATTTGATACCAGGGTGTGACAGACAATAAAACCACTTTCCTCAGAACTGCGGACAGACATGGTGCAAACAAATGTCTTTATTGTATGACTCTATGGATAGCTAAAATTGTTTTACAACATCAAGATTTTATGTTAAAATGTATATGAATGTCTGACTATTTATTTTTTTCACTATGTTTAATCACCTTTTTGTCTTCTCATTAAATAAATTACAAATATACATATTTATTGTCGTCTCTGATTTAAAATGAGGACAAAAAAGCTGCATGTATAATAATTAAAAAAATAAAATTCTCTTTAAAATAGTTCTAAATGGAATATTACACATCAAATTTCTAATACATTTTCATGTCAATAACCCATGTTCAGTCTTAATAAAATTTCTGCCACATATTTCATGCTACATTTTATTACACATTTTATGACTTAAACTTAATTATATTTGATATAATACAAAATTTTGTATGTAATAAGTATTAAATTGTAATAGAATATTGAATATGAGCTTGGGTATCGTGATATACAGGTGCATCTTTAAAAATGAATATTGTGAAAAAGTTTCTTTTTTTTGTAACATTTCAAAAAGTGAAACTTTCATATATTTCATATTCATATATTCATAACATGTCAAGTAAAACATTTCAAAAGTTTTTTTTTTTTTTGGTTTCATTTCGATGATTAGAGCTTACAGCTCATGAAAGTCAAAAATCCAGTATCTCATCTCAACTCATCTGATCTGAGTTTCATTAAATGACCATCCCTATAGTATAAACTCCAGGTCTCTCTTGTTCTTTGAAACCACAATAATGGGAAAGACTGCTGATTTGGCAATGGTCCTGAAGACAATCATTGACACCCTCCACAAAGAGGGTAAGTCACAGAAGGTCATTACTGAAAGGGGTGGCTGTTCACAGAGTGCTGTATCAAAGCATATTAAATGCAGAGTTGACTGGAAGGAAGAAAGTGGGTAGGAAAAGGTGCACAAGCAACAGGGATGACCGCAAGCTTGAGAATACTGTCAAGCAAAGCCGATTCAAACACTTGGGAGAGCTTCACAAGGAGTGGACTGAAGCTGGGGTCATTGCATCAAGAGTCACCATGTCTTTTCAGATAAAAGTAAATTTTGCTTTTCATTTGGAAATCAAGGTCTGGAGTCTGGAGGAAGACTGGAGAGGCACAGAATCCAAGCTGCTTGAAGTCCAGTGTGAAATTGACGAAGTTAATGATGATTTGGGGAGCCGTGACGTCTGCTGGTGTTGGTCCATTTTGTTTTATCAAGTCCAAAGTCAATGCAGCCGTCTACCAGGAGATTTTGGAGCACTTTATACTTCCATCTGCTGACAAGCTTTATGGAGATGCTGATTTCCTTTTCCAGCAGGACTTAGCACCTGCCCACAGTGCCAAAACCACTTCCAAGTGGTTTGCTTACCTTGATATTGCTGTGCTTGATTGGCCAGCCAACATGCCTGACCTGAACCCCATATGGAATCTATGGGATATTTTCAAGAGAAAGATGAGAAACAGTCGATCCAACAATACAGACGAGCTGAAGCTCAATAGTGCCTCAGCGGAGCCACAGGCTGATCACTTCCATGCCACACCTCACTGATTCTGGAGTTTGTGCTAAAAGAGCCCCGACCAAGTATTGAGTGCATAAATGAACACAGAACTTAAACTTTTCTGTTTTGCAAATCCTTTTTTTGATTGATCTTAGGAAATATTCTAGTATTTTGAGTTACTGGATTTTTGACTTTCTTGAGCTTGTAAGCTCTAATCATCAAAATTAAAACAAAAAAAACTTTTGCCCCTGGTTTCACAGACAAGGCTTAGGCCTAATACCGGACTAAAATCTAAGTCTGAGCTGTTTCAACTGAAAGAAACTTGCTCTGACTGATCTTAAAATATACCAGTGCCTTTATTTTGTCTCAGAATGCACACCAATAATGTTTTTTTCTAAGGCACGTTTATAAAAATTACTTAAATGCCCTAATCCTGGCTTAGTCTAAGCCCTATATGTGAAACCAGGCCTTGAAATGTTTACTTTAAATATAATGAATCTAGAATATATGAAAATTTTTTTTTTTTTTTTGATGCACCTGTATATTCCTCAAAATATATGTCCAAGGTCATATAAATTTGTAAGAATGTTGCAGTATCCGAGTCCATATATAAAATAGTTATAAAAAAATTGATATAAACATTTCAAAGATAGATAGATAGATAGATAGCTAGACAGATAGATAGATAAAATTTTGATATAAAGATATTTGAAAATGTTATTTAATGTGTGTGTGTGTGTGTGTGTGTGTGTGTATGTATATATATATATATATATATATATATATATATATATATATAATTATTATTATTATTATTATTATTACAGTATTTTTTATCTGTGACTAAATGATTCTGAAGAAGATTTTTATTGGTCAACATGTGAACTAATCAAGTATAATCAATGTGAATCTAGCCATTTCTGTATCAAGTTATTCTACTGTTATATTTATGCATTTGCCTGTGTGAAAATGGAATGTGCAGACAGTGCAGGGGTACAGTATATGGTGTGGCTGCGCACTCTATTTGGACATTAGACAAAATATATGATGAGACCTCCTTGGTGCAGACATTACAAAAATACAGTATATGGTAAAGTTGCATGTCCTGTTTTGACATAGGACGAAATATATGATTAGGCCTCCTCGTTTCACTTAAAATACGTTCTACATCCTAAAAGCAAGCTGGAGACACAGCCAAAAAAGGTAAAAGAGTTGATAAACAGAACCATATGTATGAAATGTATTGAACATGGGCACGCCTTCGGAAGCACTGTATAAAGCAGAGAACCGACAAAGACTCGACAGACTGTTCTGCAGAGCTTTCTCGGTTTTATTGTCTCGTGATAATAAAATCTAAATTCTGGCATCAAAACCCCAAGACTTCGAGAGTGATTCTTCTAGAGAGGGCAGAAGACACCACAATTCCAGATAACTTTACGAGATCTAAAATAACAGAGCCTTCTGTTGGATATATATACATCTTTTTTTGGCTGTATGGAGCATTAAGGCTCACTCACAGCTGACCAAACCACAGGAGTAAAACTCCTATGACCCATTTTTTCTCAGCTTTTCTTCACGCCTAAAAAATGAATTCACACCAACCCTCAGAGTCCTCACGGTTCCTGGCTCTCAGTTAATCACCATTATGAAGTGTTATAGCATATTCAGCAGCAGTATTTAAACTTCTCCTTGGCCATTTTAGCAGGACCTTTAATCACCGCTCATTGAATTTGCGACTCTAATCGGCAGATGCTCAGTGGAGGAGATCAGCGTCTGCTACCTGTTTGTACCAATTAGCAGATGCGTGACACTCGGCTGACGGCTCTTCAGAGGGTTAACAGATGTGGCAATTACGGCCTCATTTGAATGAATGCTCAAGGGGTTCAACATAAGGGCTGCGCAATTACACGGCAGCCTGGGAACCCATTTCATCTTCAGCTTTATTTTCGGTCTCTGTGAGAGAGAAGTGTTGGCAGGGAACCCACTGTGTGTTGACAAACAAACCTGCTTCCCATGATTTTTTTTTTTTTTTTTCACCAGGAAATATATGCTGAGAGGTCCACATCCATAAACCCCCAAATGTCATGCTGATTTAGCCTGCTCCGGCCTGACTCGGGCTGCAGGAGGGCTTAGTTATGATAATGAATGATTTTAAAGGATATATAATTGTCCAGGAAATGGTTTTATTCAGATATTAAATAAAATAAATGAAAAACAATTTGAGAAGAGGAAATAATTCAAACCACAGACACTGATTTTAACAATGTCAAATGGATATTTAAAGGGATACTCCACCCCAAAATGAAAATTTTGTCATTATTCACTTACCCCCATGTCGTTCCAAACCCGTAAAAGCTTCGTTCATCTTCGGAACACAATTTAAGATATTTTGGCTGAAAACCAGTAGGCTTGAGACTGTCCCATAGACTTCCAAGTAAGACACAGATGAGCGTAAGCCGCCTGCGTACTGCTCAGATTTGTCAAAATGTCGCTACGCTGATTTGTAGAGACACAGAGGAGAGGAATTGTTGAATGAAGTCATTATTGTTGTTTTCTTCGTTACAAAAAGTATTCTCGTCACTTCATAACATTACGGTTGAATCACTGATGGCAGATGGACTATTCTGACAATGCTTTTCATACTTTCCTGGACAATGACACTGTTATTTATTTAGCAGTCTATGGGACAGTCACAGGCCTCCCTGTTTTCATCCAAAATATCTTCAATTGTGTTCAGAAGACGAACGAAGCTTTTACAGGTTTGGAACGACATGGGGGTAAGTGATTAATGACAAATTTTCATTTTGCGGTGAAGTAACCCTTTAATATACATTTATTTTATTTTATTTTATTTTACACTGCATTATTATATGCTGTTTTTATTTATTGTAATTAATATTAATAAAATATTGTAAAATATAGTAAAATATTGTAATTAATTATTATTTTTTTTTGTTTGGTTTTGTTTTGTTCCGTTTTTTGTTTTGTTTGTCTTATCTACATCTGAAATATTTATTCATCAAGTGCATCAGGTAAAGTTAAAGGCTAAAAATAGAAATTAGTTACTCACCTTGTGTCACAAACAAAATATATTTCATAGATGTATTGCCTAAATATTTCAGTATAATGAAAGTGCAATCAAGCTCCACAAATGATAAGTCCAGATGAGCTGAAGGCCACTGTCAAAGAAACCTGGGCTTCCATACCTCCTCAGCAGTGCTAACATATTCTTCTGTTACAGGGAAGACATAGGGTTTGGGAGTACATACTGACTAAATCTTCATTTTTTTTTTTTTTTTTTTGTGCAGCATTCCTTTAGGCAGTCACCCAGGTGTGAGCAGGGCACATAATCTTCAGATAGGACAGATGCTGAGGTCTTTCTTTAGCTCTCACAGGAGGTTTAGTGTCTGAGTAAATAAAACAGAGTGTGTCATTTAGTCTGAGGGCCTGATCAAATACATTTGCCTCTGCAGCCAATGAGGGGGGAGAGCTTGTTACTGGGCAGTTATGGGTTTAGTCTCTCTCTCTCTCTCTCTCTCTGTTCTTGAGGTCGATGTCATACATCAGCGTTCATAGATTCCCTGTGTGCGATTCTACTGAACATCAGCAGTCTGTGCTGCTTTTAAGATCAGCTAATAGCATCAACTATCAGCTCACCTCAGCAACACGAGCAATATTAGGCTTATTAGAGGAGCACTACCTGCTGACATCAAATTATTTCTGTATAGGCTATAGGAAATTTCAAAGGATAGATTCATATTTCTATTGCTTTCTGTTCTTTTTTACTCTGCACCAGCGTCGTGTGATGAATTCTAAAATAGGCTAGTTATGATTTGAAAACGTCGTATGACTAGAAATCAGATATTTTCTAGTTATAGCCTAAACGGGATATTTTTTAAATGTAATAATAAGATGCGCTAGTGTTTATGCAGTTCTCCGGATAAACAGCAGGCGGAGTCATGGACTGTCAGGATAAACAAACCGCCTCAGATCGTAGTTGTGGGGTTTCCCTTCATTTTCTCTCACATATGGATAAGCGTCACAAGATTATGTATCAAGAATGAAAAATAGCAAAGTGTTTTAGACGATATTACTACAGAATGGCTGGAAAAAAGATGTTTGAAGATGTCCCGTACGAAAATTAAACATGGTTTTTACCACAAATAAAGACAAAAATAAAAAAATTAAAAAATTAAATAAAAATGCATGGTTACTATAGTTAAACCATAACCATAATTTAATCATAGTATTTGTAGTAAAACTGTGGTCATACAAATGGTAATCAATATGCCAAAAAAAAAAAAAAAATTGTGGTTACTAGACTTTTACTACAATAAAACTATGGTTAATTTTCAGTTCTATGTAAGCGGTGCAAAACCCTCAAAACAAATAGGCTAATAATAGGTCAATAAGGGTAATGAAATAGAGAAATCATAAAAATTATTCATAACCTATGTGCAAAGTCTTGTGTGTATACACACACACACACACACACACACATTATTTTACATAGAATTTTCAATATGTCCAGGGTTTTATATATGAATCATTATGCATGACATCTTAGTCATAGGCTACCATTAATCTTCTTCTTATATTATATATTAAAGTCTATTATTTCTTTAATATTAATGATTATTCTCAATATACATTGACAGAAGTTTTGATTTAATATATATTCATTATTTTACTTTAAGAAGTTTCAAGTGTATTTTCCAGGACTATATATATATATATATATATATATATATATATATATATATATATATATGATCTTAGTGTTATACCATTTCTGACAACAGTATCCATTATTTTACAAAGAGTTTTCATATGTATGATCTTAGTACTCACATAGCCTATAGCGACTGTAGTTTTGATGTAATATATATTTGTTATTTTACATACATATATCCCTTGGAACCTGGTATAAATAGCAGTTATTGCATTTTAGTTCTCCTGTATGCTGTATAAATATGCATTGGATAATCCAAGACCGAATATTCTCTGCGATTCTCTTCAGCTTGTTCTGTGTTGGTCAGTCTTTCTGTTGACAATTTTGTATTTAGGTCACACAGGAGCCCTCGGGCAGCAGTAAAGCATGTCCTCTACAGGAGTGATTGACACCTTCTCTGATGGTGAATGAAGTCTCCAGCTTCTCTGGGCTCCAGCCACAGTAATAAACCAGCGCTGCACAATGACGGTCGGTCCTCGTCTCATTTCTTTAATTCAGTCTTTTATGTGATACATCGTAATTGAGGCAAATAAACTGAGACAGCTGTAGAATAACACAATTAGTGTTTCATTTTTTTTTTTTTCTCTAGGATGCAATCATCTTTTATTTCCCATTAAGGAAACAACACCTCATTTTATGGGCTACTGAACCGAACAGCATGGATTGTGAATTAAATTGAAAGGTAAATAAATAACAAGAAAATCTTGTTACCAAAACTGCTTTGCATATTTACACTGAGCTACAGCCGGGCATGTGTAACCACCACGGAAATGAACTTTAAAGAGCTGACTTTGCTTCTCTGGCACCTTCCTTTCAAATTACACCAGCTTTATCAACAAGCATCCGAAAATACATTCAACAGGGTGTCATTAAACCCATAAAGGCCTGTCTTAAAGGTTTGGCATCTATTAGCATTGCCAGCATTGAATACAATGCAGTATATTCATCTGCAAACACCTGAAAGCTTTCTAGCACTATATAGAACAATAGACGTTCTGTTGCAAAATGTAATTTCCTGCCTTTACAGAGACCAGCTTGGATTAGCTTTCAGTGGTGAGTTGAGGTCCGTCTGTGTTGCTTTAAGATGAAAGGGAAGATGAATCTGGTTTTGGATCAGAGGAAAAGCTGTGGCGGTTCATGTCAGTCTCACTCTCCCTGTGTTTCTGTGAGAAAGAAAAGTCACACAAGAGCTCTTCAATCTCACAGTCAGCAATGAGATTAAAATGGAGAGAATGTGAGACTTTTGCTTAAGTCGACGTTTCTCCTCTAGAGCTGCGTCTCCTCTAGAGTTTAAGAAAATGTCTCATTAATGTCTCATACTGTGCTCTGATTTCCCCAAAATACTTACGTGTCAGAATTTCAAATCTAATTATATAATATATAACAACAATACTAAAGTCTGCAGTCAGGAATTGCAATATAAATGCAAACTCTTAAAATCCAATTGGTTTTGCTTCTGATTTGTCTTATTTAATTTAATTTAAATTAATATAGTATTTATATAATTATATAATATATAACAATAATAAAGCTAATTAAATTTTTTATAATTTTATTTACATATTAATATAATATATAATATCACTGAAGTATGCAATTAGAAATCTGAAAATAAATCAAGATCTTTCAAGAGCAAATTAGTTGTTCTTTGCATTTTTTGTCTAGTTGTATAATGTTAATTTTCATTTTCTTTATATAAGTAATAAATAGCTTTCAGTAATAAATTAAAATATTTTTATCATTATTTTGTTATTATTATTTAGATAATATATAATAACACATTTTTAGACATTTTTTTTTATTTTATTTGTCCGTTAAGTATGCGACCATACAGGAAAATCACATATACAGCACATTATGATGTTCGCATGAATAATTTGAGCATTATTTCTTCTACTCAAGTTCACAGCAGAGACCGTCTGCTCTCAGCAGCACGTACCAAACGCAGCTCTGTACATTCATCTGTCTGTCATGTTGACAGGTCTTCAGCCGCAGCGTTGTTAACGTCCCGTGGCTGTTCTCCAGTGATGAGTCCAGATGGAGGATATGTTGGTACCTGCCCTTCTATTTCCATTGCCAGCTCACTCCCTCCAGTCCCCGGTACACCTCCACGCCATCTGTGCCAACCTGCAGTCTCTCCGTCAGACAGTTGCAGGTTCTGTGGTGCGTGGCAGGCCTACAGCTGTGCAGACAGCCAGCCCAACATCTGTGTGTCCTGTGGGACAGACGGGGGGGAATGTCCCGCTGATCTTCTCAGCTGCTGCTGGCCTTAAACACAGGCATGGGCCGGCAGTTCTGCGGACAGGATGAGTTTTGCAATGTAAGTGTGAAATAGAAAGGCACTCTCTGTTCAGTATTTACTACTGAACTTTTCCTAACCTTGCAAAAGTATACATTATGTAAAAGTAGTAGTAGAGAAATGGAGAGAGATACACTTCCCTTAAAAACATTTAAAAAAATATAAACATTAATATATAATATACATTGAAATATCAAATACACACATGCACACGTATATATATATATAGAGATAGATAGATAGATAGATAGATAGATAGATAGATAGATAGATAGACAGATAGACAGATAGATAGATAGATAGATAGATAGATGTTATAGAAAATTTAAAGAAGTCTCTTATGCTTACCAAGGCTGCATTATTATTATTTTTTTGTATTAAAAAACAGTCAAAACATTAATATTGAGAAATATTTTTTACAATTTCACAATAAATGTTTTCTATTTTAATATATTTAAAATTTTATTTATTCCTGTGTTGCAATACTGAATTTTTAGCAGCCATTACTGCAAACTTCAGTGTCACATGATTTTCACAAATTATTCTAATATGCTGATTTGATGCTCAAGAAACATTTATTTTTAATCAATTAAATTCAAGTTTATTTGTATAGAGCTTTTTACAATACAAATCGTTGCAAAGCAGCTTTACAGAAAATTAAGTTTTATCCACAAAAAAAATATATTTTTATCATTGTTGAAAACATTGGATGCACTTATTTTAAATATAAATGTTTTTTTTAACAATATACATTTCTTTACTGTCCCTTTTGATCAATTACATGCATCCTTGAGGAGGAAAAAAAAGGTATTAATTTTTCTATCTATATATACAGATATATACAGCAGAATAAAATTATTTTTGGAAAATTGGTTGTATTGTATGGTTTTACAAATAAAAACTTTAAGTACTCTCTCTTAAATTAAGTAACTCTCTCTCTCACTCTCTCTCTCTCTCTCTCTCTCTCTCTCTCTCTTTCTATATATATATATTTATATATATGCTCTTATTATTTCTTAATTTCCAAGTTTTTATTTGTAAAACCATATATATCACACACACAGACACATATACAGTATACACACACACACACACACACACACACACACACACACACACACACACACACACACACACACACACATATATATATATATATATATATATATATATACAATATGAATCTTTTATATAATATAATTTAATATTATATTATGTTTGTGTTCAAATTAGAAGTAAATAAATATTTGAAAATATAATCAGACAATAAAGATCTGCACACAATGATTCTGCTAATGGTGAGACACTCCTGCAGAAAGTGAGATAGGGAATGAAACAAAATCAAGAAATAAATAAATAAAAGAACTTCATACATTTTTATGACCACACATACAGTATAAGGTCAGCCATGTGCTTTGGTTACTAAGCAACACAGTAAGCCTGTGTGAGGGTTTTGTCAGAAGTTGACTCAGATGTGTTGTACGGCTGTGAGAGTAACAATCAGGCTTTGATTACTGTGCAGAGTCAAGCCCGACAGCAGCTGCCTGTGAGCTCAGTCCTCTGTCAGTGTCCCCTGCTCACAAATTCAGCATGAACTCACAAATGATTAAGGAATAGCGAACATCACAGCAGAATGCTTTATAATAGTAGCTATTCTCTGGCAGAAATGACTGTGATGGAAATTTTAAATAGCCAATTACTTTGATTTGTTTTATAGTTAGCATTTTATGTATCCTGAATCAGAATCAGAAGAGCTTTATACCAAGTATGTTTACACACACAAGGAATTTGACTTGACGACAGGAGCTTCAGTGCAGAAGAAAACAGACATTTATCAGTTTTCATACATTTTACATATGTTGGATGAGAGTTGTCTCATATTTCTTCTCAAGCATGCTCTTTCCTGACACATTTGTCTACTTGGTTAAAAAAAAAGGTATGTCAACATTATATAGGTTACATGGACCAAAAAAAACAGTCATAAGTAGCAGGGGTATATTTGTAGCACTAGCCAACAATACATTGTATGGGTCAAAGAGATTGATTTTTCTTTTATCCCAAAAATCATTAGGATATTAAGTGAAGATCATGTTCCATGTAGATATTTAGTAAATTTCCTAACGTAAATATATCAAAACTAAATTTTTCATTAGTAATATGTATTGCTAAGAACTTCATTTGGACAACTTTAAAGGCAATTTTCTCAATGTCTTGATTTTTTTGCACCCTCAGATTCCAGATTTTCAAATAGTTGTACAAATCAGGCCAAATATGGTCCTATCCTTACAAACCACACTTCAATGGAAAACCTATTTATTCAGCTTTCAGCTGATTTATAAATCTCAGTTTTAAAAAATTGACCCCTATGAATGGTTTTGTGGTCCATTGTCACATATATGTATATGTTATGTTAAATAACCTAAATAATAAATTATTATTATAAATTTATTTATTAGTTTTTTTGTTTTTGAAATAATTTTATATGTTATAATTTGCTTTTGATCATGTTCTGAAATATATGTATATATATATATATATATATATATATATATATAGAGAGAGAGAGAGAGAGAGAGAGAGAGAGAGAGGTTATTACTAGCACATAACATTTAAAAGAACAGACCATAGCCATTATTTACAGTCAACTGAGCATGATTTTTTATTTTTATTATTATTATTTTTTTGAAATAATGTCCATGACACTGAAATATTCCCTAAAAATTGAGGAATCCTGAAATATTTCCTGGACTATTTTATACATACATTTTATACATCCTTTAATTAAATGTAATAAAGGGGATAATTTTTTAATTTAATTAAATTTTATATATTACATATAAATGTACTATATTTCTTTATTATTTCTTTTAATTAAATGTATAGAATTACGGAATATTTTTATAATATTTATTAAAGAATTCCACCACATTAAAAAAATAAATAAAAGTGTTTTATTTGCTAAATGTCATCTGAAATAGTATAGTGGCACAAAATGAAATTGTAGTTGCAATGACTTATTATGATGCTATTTAATGCCTCTTTCATTCTTTCTCTCCCTCTCCCTGTCTGTCCTCCAGTGCCCCGTTTTATTGCATTGTGCCTGTAGAGACCTGCTGGGCGTGGATCGGTGTGGACAGCCAATAGCAGGCCAGCAGGCGGGTGGTGGTTAGTGGCCAATGAGGCAGGGCTGGGTTACTGTGTCATAATCACAATAAAGGAAAGGGTCAGCACTTCTTTATTCACACTCACCCAAAATCATC
Source organism: allo-octoploid hybrid of Carassius auratus x Cyprinus carpio (assembly GCA_024542945.1). Lineage (NCBI taxonomy): Eukaryota > Metazoa > Chordata > Actinopteri > Cypriniformes > allo-octoploid hybrid of Carassius auratus x Cyprinus carpio. The sequence continues at coordinate 6,437,338 of CM045026.1, read as the reverse complement.
ATACAAATTTCAATAATGATAAACCTGCAGACGACTGAACGACAGACCTTTTTCGCATTTACCTTTGAACAGAGATCAGAAGAGATGCATTAAACAGATCAAAGTGGTTTTATTCAGCGCTGCACTGGAGGATGACATCTGAATGAAGGCACTGCTGCACTGAGCATTCAATATATATGATCAATACATGGATTCCCAACAGCAGGTCATTAAGACTGTTCAGCCCAATCAAGTGCTTATTCTCCTGTGTGGGAGAGATTCGTCGTTTCATTTAGCTCCCAGTGATTCATGGGAGTTACCTTATTAGGCAGGATCTCTCCTGTAAAACGAGCTCATTCACATGAGCACCCGGCTGCTGGTTTTAATGAAATCAAACAGACATCAAATCTTAAGCATTTGTGACAAGAAAGTGGAAGAGATTTTGTGTGTTACATATTCTGTGTTTGATCATATTCTGGTGTCGAAAAGCCGGTGATAAAATTATATTGGTTATTACCAGTATATAACATTCAAAACTACAGACTGCAGCCATTATTTACAGTCATCTGTGGATGATTCTTTTTCTTGTCTTTATTCAGAGGAAATGTAATCTCAGTAAAATTAAATGTCTGCGATGCAAATTTTTCCTTAAATCTGTAACAGAGTATTGATTTTTTTATTTAATCTATATTCTTTTTATTTAGTATAATGTTTATTTTTTATTGTAAATGTAATTTTTACAATGAAATTTAATTGATGAAGAACTAAAAATTAAGAAAAATATTTAATTTAATTTAATAATGTTATTAAATTAAAAACAAACATTATATTATATTAAATGAAATATAAACTAGAATATTATTGCATATATATATATATATAGAAATTAATAGATAGATAGATGTTTCAACTGTTTCAACTGAAAGAAACTTGCTCTGACTGATCTTAAAATATACCAGTGCCTTTATTTTGTCTCAGAATGCATACCAGAATATATGAAAATAACAAAAAATGTTTTTTTTTTTTTTTTTTTTTTTTGATGCACCTGTATATTCCTCAAAATATATGTCCAAGGTCATATAAATTTGTAAGAATGTTGCAGTATCCGAGTCCATGTATAAAATAGTTGAGATATAAACATTTCAAAGATAGATAGATAGATAGATAGATAGATAGATAGATAGATAGATAGATAGATAGATTGGAAATTAGAAAAATTTGAAAAAAAATTATGTAACTGAGAATCTTGACATGACCTACATGTTGTTTAAAAATTAAATTACGTTTCCTTTCATTTCTTGTTTATAATATAATAATATCATCTTGTTTTAATCTTTTTTATATTTAATAATATTATTTATTTTATTACATAAATGAAATAAAAAAGACATATATTAAAATGTTATAGCATATTACTGCATGATTTTGCAATTTCTGGCAGCCAGGAAATATTAAGACATTCAGAAGTCCATACTAACTAAAATGTATGGCATTTAATGAAAATTTACAATCCAAATACGTTTTTAGGAGGAAAATGTCACAATTAGAATGAATAACATTTAGACAATTCCATTTCCTTAAATGTATCTATTTGTATAATATTTGTTTGAATACATTCCTTATATTTTTTAAATACATTTTGTATTATGAATACAGACAAATGTTGTTATTTCTCAATTTTCTCGCTATACTAATTTTTACTTGGGTGGTTGGATGGGATTTTGACTCCTTTTGTTCTTTTTCTCTCTGTTGGCACAGATAACATCCATTCCCCATGCAGAGGAACATCCGGACATCCGGTAAGATTCTGTAATTTATTGTAAGCTACATTCCAGATGAAATGAAGCAGCATGTGAGTAGAGTCCAGGGAGAGCTGCAGGCATGTGTGCTTTTGTAAGGGATTCTCCAACCCAACAGCTGCAAGAGCGGCAGCTCTGGTGCTGATGCTCCGCCACAGAAATGCTTGTTAGGGCAGAATATAGCCAGAGCTCCAGGGACCATCCAGACACAGTGACTATTCATAACTGTAATGGGTATCAACCACGTCAACAAAAAAAAAGCCAGTGAAGGAGAGCGAGAGATCTGCTGAAAACACAAATTTATGGGAAACACTTATTGTATCAAAACTAAAAAATGCTGTCCAAAAGAATCATCCTAGACCGTTGCATAGAAATGATATCACATCAAGAGGTTTACTGTTGTTCCAGAACAAGCACAGAATAGGAACTAAGGTACTAAAGATCATGTTTTAATGCATAAAATGTTTTACAAAACTAAAGCACATGCAAACGTCATCACAAATTGAGAATCCTGAAATGTTTCCTTTTTTTTTACTTTATTCTATAAAATTAAATTAAATTTTAAATTGAATTTAATTGTTTTATTTACTTAATTTTAATGTTTATTTGAATATTTATTTAAGTTTAGGTTTAAATAAATTTTGTATTAAATATAATTGATATAAAATTACTGAATTTTACCGATAATGAATAGCAACATGCATGCAATTTCTGACAGCCAGAAAATATTAAAGCATTTAGAGATCCATACAAATGTATGGATAAATATACATCCATAAAATGCATTGCATTTAATAACAGTCGATCTGAATGAATATAGGAACTAAAAAGCACGCTATAAGGCAATTTACAAAATTATAACGCATGCTAACATCATCCAAAATCCTGAAATGTACAGAGTTGTGTGTGTATATATATATATATATATATATATATATATATATATATATAGTATATATAGTAATTTATAATATGATATAATATAATACCTTATTCTATAAATGTAATATTTAATTTAATAAATGATAATAAGTAGTAAAATATAGAATTTGTGCAACCGAGAATTGAATTATTAACTTTATTTTCATTTAATTTAAATAATTTTTGTAGTATAAAATTTAATTTATGAATAAGTAAAAATTAAGAAAAAATATTTAATTTAACTTAAATTCAAATTAAATTAAAACATTTTATTACATTAAATGAAATTGAATTAGAATTTTCATTAGAATTTTGCACATGATGTCTGCAGTTTCTGACAGCCAGAAAATATTAAAATGTCTAGAGATCCATATTGCCTTAAAGGTATTGCTTTTAATGATCATTTACAATCAACATGAAAACAGAGGAACTAAGGTACAAAACAGTCTACGAAAGTAAACTGCATGTAAACATCATCCCGAATCCCTCCTGACTGTACTGCCTGTCCTGATCATAATTAGCTGTTCTGTTTTATCCTTTCCCTGAGGTTCTCTCCCATCCTCTAGGCTGGAGTCACTCCGAGAGAGCGAACCGCAGGAGATGTGTCCATGGGCAACGCCTATCCATGGACACAACACCCTCGGCGTGCCTGGTGCACATGACTCGCCCCCTGAGAAACAACAGAGAGAGCCGCCCTGATATCTGCTCTGTGATAGCAGCCAACGCGTCTCCCCTCGGCTAAACCCGTCTCGCGTGGGCTGTGCGAACCCAGCGCCAGCATTGTTACTGGCTCCAAAAGCAAAGGAAACCGTGGCTTTTTCTGTGTTTGGTGTCTCGTGACATCAGCCTGTCTGCTCTGTGAATCAATGGCTGCTTCAAACAAGCTTACGGTGCATGTGGAAGCTCAGTTATGCTGCAGTGAAGCGGCTCATGCATGGAGAGAATCAGGATGAATGTTAATGTGACAAACACATTTTAAAAGGAAAAAAAGACAGGACTGTGTGTATAGAAAGGGAATCCTGGGGATAAAAATGGTCTGTAGTTCAGTAAATGGTGCAGAGGTTGTGCTGGGTGGTGGGTGGAGGGAATGTAATGAGTTGTGCAGCTCACGTGAAGACAGCCGTGGAAAAAGCACTACCGGACACGGTGAATGGAAACAATACGGGGACTTAAAAATCACAGGGCTATTTGAGAAGAGATTGAATCCTAAAATAAGAACCGTCCCAGATTCTCATCTTTATTTGCCAGCAGAATTTGTATTTCATGCCGCCTGTTGAGTTAATCGTAACAGCAGACTTTCTAGTAAGTTGCGTGTGTGGAGGGGATTTGTGTAAATGTATGAGGATAAGCGAGCGTGTTGCGGTGGCTGAGTCTAATGATGTGCTGTGGTTTTGGCAGTGACGAGTGACAGCTCCTGTATTCTGCAGCATGCACAGATCTGTGCTGAATCTGAACACCACTGGCAGAGCTTGTGCAGGCAAGAAAAAGAGCAATTTGTCTACAAATCACACTGGAGATGGAAGATCAGTGGATAAAAGAAAAATAGAAATGCTTTTGAAATATGATTAGAAGATAGCATGTGATAAGGAAGATGCGAAACTAACACAGCCATTAGAATAAAACATTTCAGACAGACTGAATAATTAGTAATGTAATAAAAAATGTATGTATATATATAATTAGTGTACAGTATATTTGTTATCATGTTTGTGTGTGTGTGTGTGTGTGTGTGTGTGAATAAAGAGTTAATTTGCAAAAACAGATTTTCAAAAATCATGTTTTTTCATTGTGCATTCCAATTAACCTCAATCAAACTGCAGTTGGGTTATTTTTATTAGGTTTAAAAATAACTAACAAATATAGCTAACAATGCCACAAAACCATAATAACATAATAAAAAACATGATTTTTGAAAATGTAAAAAAACAGAGTTATCTGTTTTTGCAAATAATCTCTTCATAAATACAGTATATATATATACATACACACACATACATATACAGGTAAAATAAGTATTGAACACGTCTCTAAGTAAATATATTTCTAAAGGTGCTGTTGACATGAAATTTTCACCAGATGTTGGTAAGAATCCAAGTAAACAAAACAAGTTCAGAAATGAAGTTCTGTCATAAAATGGAATGACACAGGGAAAAAGTATTGAACACGCTTGCTGAAATTTATTTAATACTTTGTACAAAAGCCTTTGTTGGTAATGACAGCTTCAAGACGCCTCCTGTATGGAGAAACTAGTCGCATACATTGCTCAGGTGTGATTTTGGCCCATTCTTCTACACAAACATTCTAAAAAAATCTTGAAGTTTCTGTGGGCCTCTTCTATGAACTCTGATGTTCTTTCCATAGATTTTCTATTGGTTTCAAGTCAGGAGGTTGGCTGGGCCTTTCTAGCAGCTGCACTTTCTTTCTCTGAAACCAAATGAGAGTTTCTTTGGCTGTGTTTGGGATCATTGTCTCGCTGGAATGTCCACCCTCCCTTCATCTTCATCATCCTGGTAGATGGCAGCAGATTTTTATCAAGAATGTCTCAATACATTTTTTCATTCATCCTTCTTTAAATTATATGTACTTTGCCATTGCTACACCATGATGTTTTGGGGTGATGTGCAGTGCCATTTGACCTCCAAACATGGTGTGTATTATGGCATCCAAAGAGTTCAATTTTTGTCTCATCTGACCAGACTATGTTCTCTCAATATTTGACAGGCTTGTCTAAACATGGTGCAGCAAACTTTAAACGAGCTTCAACGTGCTTTTTCTTCAGCAATAGAGCCTTGCATGGTGAGCGTGTATACAGGCCACGGCGGTTGAGTGCATTACTTATTGTTTTCTTTGAAACAACTGTACCTGCTAATTCCAGGTCTTTCTGAAGATCTCCACAAGTGATCCTTGGCTCTTAGAAAACTCTTCTGATAATCTTTTTCACTGCTCTGTCAGAAATCTTGCGAGGAGCACTCGGTTTATGCTGAAATGATGTTCTTTCCACTTCCGGATTATTGCCCCTACAGTGCTTACTGGAATATTCAGAAGTATAGAAATGCTTCTGTAACCAATGCCATCAGTATGTTTTGCAACAATAATGTTGTGAAGGTCATGAGAAAGCTCTTTGCCTTTACCCATCATGAAATGTTTCTTGTGTGACACGTTAGTCATGAGACACCTTTTTATAGGCCATCAGTTGAGACTAAACCAGTTAATATTAATTTCCACTGACGAGGGGCAGGATTGCTTTCTAACTACTGATAGATTTCAGCTGGTGTCTTGGCTTTCGATGTCTTTTTGCACCTCCCTTTCTTCATGTGTTCAATACTTTTTCTGTGTCATTCTACTTTATTACACAGTGTGTGTGTGTGTATAAATACATAATACGTAAAACAAGATTATTATTATTAATTGTTATATTACTAATAATTTAGTTAATAAAACATTAAAATATCACATTTGTTTATTTTTTTATATAATATTAACATTAATATTATTACTACTATACTTTTATATACACATAAGTATCATTATTAATTGTCTTAAGAATAATTAGTAATGTTTTTATTTCTTTATTTCTAATTGCAGATGGTTAAAAAAAATCAACTTTATTCTGTTGTTAAACTTACTGGGAAACTTTGTTTTAAAATCAAAACTAAAAATGTTGCACAAACAAGCACAAAATAGTTGACATTACTAAAGAAAATAATATAATGCATAAAACAGAACTAAAACGCATGCAAACATCATCCTAAATCCTAGAGAATCCTGAAATGTTTCCTGGACTAAAAATTATAATAGCATTATTTTTAAAATAGAAAGAAGTATAAAATTTCTGTATTTTGTTTATTTCCTTTATTTTTAATGGAAATAAAAACATCAAGTATACTCTGTTATTATTAGACAAAACATAGGCCACTCAAATCTAATTAAAAGTTCATGTTTTTTCATGAAAACGCAATGAGTCGGCCCAACGCCTCACTGCGCAGGAGGCAAATGCTCTGATTTGTCAAGGTCAATTAATGAAGCCAGCTTAAGGGACGAAAAAAAAAAAAAAACTCACACGCCCTCAGGGGTCCTGAATCCTAACACAAACCACATTAAATGACATCAATTCATGTCCACCAATTAAGATCATTTAGAGGAAGTTGTCATGCACAGCTGTGATGTTACTGTTACCTTCATTCCATGCTGTTTATTGTTCACTTTAAACATGCATGGTGCGCAATTTCTAACGATTCGATGACAAAAAAAGATGATAAAATATTTAAAAATCTCATTTAAACCATGCTTGTTTCATATTCTAGTTACAGTCATGTTGGTTTCATTCCTTTTTGAAAAAAAGCTCATACCATTTCAATGGTGGAAAATGTTCAGTGGTGTAACTATCAAGTAAAAAAAAAAAAAAAACTAAAACCCCTTTTTTTTCTTTTTTTTTTTTTTTTGCACTGTGAAAACATGCAAGTTAAAAACTGTAATACATTATTTCCAAACATGTTTTACACTCTTAAAAATAAAGGTGCTTAAAATGTTCTTCACAGAGATGCCATAGAAAAAAAAAATTTGGTTCCACAAAGAGTTGCTTTTGCTGCGCTTGGACTCTCTCTTTAAGAGCAGCACCCCTGCACCTTTAAGGCTGCAGAGGAGAGAGAGAGAGTGAGAGAGAGAGAGAATGAGAGGGGGTGTTGTGTTGTGTGATGCTCTGGTGCTGATGCTGAGCTCTGGAGTGATCAGTGCAGCAGGGGAAGATGCGCGAGCTTGCTGACTGCTGGACGGTGCGAGGTGGTGAAGAGGGATGTTGCTCTGAGTACAGCTAACGGCCATCATCTCGATCCATTTACGCGCTGGAGTTTCAGAGCTTTTTCTTTTTCCTTTCTTTTTTCGTTCTTTTCCTTTCTTTTCCGTAAAAGTTTCGACTCATTAATAATTAAGTGGATTTACTTTCCCGCGGTTTTATCCCTCGTACGCGGCTACACCTGTGCGCAGTGCCCTCAGTAAGCGCGCGCTCTGACTCAGCATCGCACCTGACCGCCGCTCGCTCACCGTGTCGCGCTGCAGCTGGATCTCAGCTCGGAGACAATCAGCCCCGGAACGCACGCTTCATATGCATCCCTTCCGCTGGAACTACTAAGTACAGATATCCATATTCCTGCGCAACGGCTGTTTCTGGGGGAAAAGTGTGCAGTGGGCAAAGAAAAATCTTAGTTTGGAGATTGAAAGGAGCGGGGCATGTGGATATTGGCCATCATCTTTTTCCAGTGCATTTTGAATGGTGAGTAGTGTTTTGTTTTATTATTATTACTAATATTATGGAGGCTGTAACTTCATGCAAATTAATTAACAGTGCAATGGATTTACGCATGCTTGAAAAATAGTGCATTGTGGTCCATTTGAATTTGTCTCACACCACCTTTAGTGTATAAGGTTTACAAATAAAATTTTAGTGCATGTATCATGCATTCAATGCATGCAATTTTCCCCCAACAGTTCATTATAAATATGGCATGTTAATTTCAGCAAGTAATTCAGAAGGAACCAGACTCCTTAATAAGCATTCAAATCGTCTGTTTTATGATTAGTCACTTTATTACATTTCCCAGCTCATAATACTAAACAAACATGCATGCATCATTATGCAAACAGTGCATCAGGAATGTCAAAAATATGAATCTGGACTAAATGTGATATGATGTGACAAATGTTGTTGCTTTTATTTCTTTTATTATGACCATGGACAAATTTCTATATTAAGCGTTAGAATAACAAATTGATCTGCTGATATACTAAAAAAAAAAAAAAAAAATTAAAGTAATAAAGCAGCTTTAAGAATTAGAAAATGGCACCAAAAAACCTCGAAAATTAGCTTAAAAATGCACAAAGAAAAAGAAAGAAATTTAAATTTGTTGTATTGTGGCATAGTGACACAGCCGCCATGTTTCACGAAGAAGCACTGAAGCATTAAATAAAAAATAAAAAAAACTCGCAGTCACTCAATTGGCACTTTACTGAATGCTTTCACTGTGACCTTTTCACAAAACATTTATTCAAACATTTTTTCCCCCGTGTGGGTGTCCGAATCATATTGACCTCCAAAAAAAAAAAAAAAAAAGAAATCTACCGCAAATGCTCGACAGGAGGCGAGTGTGTTGATGGCTTTAAAATGGAGAGACAGCGAGTGGGTGCTGGTTGCTGGGCTAAATCAGGATGGGTGTGTTTGTGGTGGAATAGAGAGAGTGGGTGGGGGGGGTTGGGGTATAAGGGGAAGCGAGAAGAAAATGTGTCATTTAGTTGGTTTTAACAGAGTAACGCTGTGGGACATTAATATCAGACCCAGGTCACTCCAATGTAGACTGACCGCCGATGGCAGATGCATTTTGATTGGATGCAGAAAAATAAGGGAACACAGCGATGCTTTAGCACAAAGGGTGGTGGAGAGCAGCACAAGGAGCTCTGCGATGATCTTTTCCCAAGCTTTTTCAGTTTTTTCTGCAAGGCAGAAATTGACACAGTCGTTTAACCTCAATTAATAGCGTATCAATGAAATTGATTATCATTTCAGAGGGATTTGGGTTTTGGCCGATTGAGGGCTGCATGTCTAGCCAACTGTGTTCAAATGAGCATTTCTAAAAAGCATTTTAAGTGTTTCTCTTTGAATCAATACGGTCCCATTTGTGCCGCTGTGTTCTGGCCGTGTGTATGTGGGTCTCTGAGGCTCCATTGATCAGCGTTCTGATGCAGTGCCGCTGCTGTCAGTGCAGTGAGCCTCTCTCTCTCTCTCTCTCTCTCTCTCTCTCTCCCCCTCTCTCTCTCTCTCTGGCCAGTGTAGCATGTTTCTTGCGGGTGTATGTGTGGGGGGAGAGGAAAAGAAGCCATACAAAATGAGCCCTTCATGATTTGGTTAAGCTCACAGCCCAGTTCTCCTCTGGTCTCTATGGAAACCCCTGAAATGTATGTTGGCGCAGTGGCCTTGGAGCTTCCTGAACAGGTGACCCCGGAAGTGTTTCTGTAATGACTAGCTGTGGAAAATGTGGTGTGCTTGTTTGCAAAGCCGTTTGGGATTTTTATCTGGAAGGGACGGATAAATTAATTCCCTGGTTTCTTCAGTATCCCTTATGAGATTTCAGATTTTTTCCTTTTCAGCTGTGGATGCACAATTAATAGAATAAATGTGTATCATTTTGTCCTAATAAAAGACATCTGCACCATTTTTCTAAGCTCAACTCCCTGGTACAGTGATATACTTTTACAGTTTTTAATAATACTTTTATTTTTACATTTTCAGTTTTAATTTTATTTCAACTTTTAGTCATTTTATTGCGTGTTTTTGTTAATATTTTTTTTACATGCCTGTGTAGTTTTTGCTCCTTTTTAATTTAATTTTTTGTGCCATTTTAGCTGATGCAATTATTTTGTATTATTTATTCGTAATAACAAACATTTTCACCCCTTTTCTAAGCTCAGCTCCCTGGTACAGTTTTATTTTAGTATCAGTGAGATACTAGTTTTGATTAATATTTTGAATCAGGTTTTAGTTTCATAATTTTGTCATGCGTTTTTGTCATTTTTTTTTATTTTTTTATATGCGCATGTTTAGATTTGATTAATTTAAATTTTATTTTAAGTGCAGATTCAGCTTGTAGATCCACAATTAAAACAATGAATTTGTATCAAAGTCCTAATAACATTCACACTGTTTTTCAAATCTCATCTCCCTGATATAGTGTTATTTTAGTATCATTTTTGATACTATTGTAGTTTTTATTCATATTTTGAATCAATTTTTGTATTTATATTTTTTATTTTTATTTTAGTTAAAGTTTAGTCATTTTGTTGTGCGTTTTGGTCATTTTTAGTAGTTTTTGTTTTTTCATACATGTCTGTGTTATTCATTTTTATTTTAGCCTTGTAGAATTATTTTGTATTATTTAGTCCTAAACATGTGCAACATTGTTTCTAAACTTAGCTCACTTAGTATTATTTAAATACTATTTTATTTTTTACATTTTCTGTATTCATTTTAATTTTAGTTGAAGTTTTAGTAATTTTGATGTGTTATTAGTAGTTTTTTATATATATGTATATAGTTTTCATTCTTTTTTATTCTAGTTATTTTAGCGCATCAAGTTAAACTCATTTAAAATGTCAAATGTTGCATGTGTCTGAAATATAAACTATGTTTTATTTTATGTCAGTTAACGTTCATTTCAAGTAACATTTTTTATTTTTTTAATGGTTTTATTTTAGTTTCAGTTTTAGTTAACTCTAATAACCCTGCCCTGATACTAAACAATGAATGTTTTTGCATGTAAAATCATGCTGAGTTGTTTTCAATGGCTCTTGTGTTGGTGAAGAGCACTCGAGACCGTGTGCATATTAACACACAAATGTAATTGGATCAACAGAAGCGTCCTCGCACAGACGGAGTGGAAAGTAGGTGCGATGTTGTTTTTGTAAACTGATGCTAGGGGCCAACTCTGACATACACACAAATGGACACGGGTAAACAGCACTGCGTAGAGCAAAGTGCCCAATCAGCTGTCGTTTTCCATGAGATGCTTTTTAAGAGAGCTTTTAGCTGAGTCCAGATCAAACAGACAAACCTGTGTGGGCATATCCGTTTGTTTTGCTCAACTGTACGCCTGGGTTTGAAGACCGCGTGCTGCACTGTGTTGTGCTGGAGAGAAATCAAAGCCATGTTTGCAGTCCTGAACGCAAAGCAAACTGCGTATTGTTCTGCAAATCATTTGAGATGTTTTAAAATCAGCTTTGATTCTGAATGCATTGTTTGTTTTTTGAAAGCTCCTGAAATGTTATGTTTAATGACAAACAAACATATGTTTTTGTTGTTTTTATGTAATTATGGTTTTTATAGGCCATTTCATTAGTATTGTTTTAGGGTTTTTTTAATTAAATTGAAAATTAATCATTATTTACTTTATAGAATTGTTTTTGCAGAATTTTTTATTTTATTTTATTTTATTTATTTATTTTTGGCATACATAGTTAAATGGCTATCAAAATGAGGACTTATTATACATATATATCATATAAATTAGAAACAAATTAGCCCTTAAGCTAAACTGCATTTTAAAGAGCATTTTTTTTTGGGATAACTGTTCACTTTATTGATGAATCATTACCTATGTGAAATTTCTCAAATTTACATTTTACGTTTAATTAAGATTTATTCTTGTGAGAAGTTTTTTTTCCCTTCTAATTTTGTTATCAGATTAATGAATAAAACCTTTTGCATTTTATTTTTCTATTTTTTTTATTATTAAACAATATATTTACTTTACGTTTATTTCACTTAAAGACTTTGGAACAATCTACTTTGTATCTAAAATATATTTATATTATATACCGTGCCATAGATGATACAATAAGGAAAAAAGGTCTAGGACGTACTGTGAACAAATTTTCATTCAAAAAGTTAAACAAATAATTGAATTAAACACGAAATTCTAAAGTAGAAAGAGTAATATACATTGTATATTACATAGTCCAATCATCTTAGTTTTATTCACAGCTTTGAAAAATGATTTAAATGTAAATTAAATAAATTATTTAAAATACATTTATTTTAGGTTAATTTTCCCATAATAAAACAAAGCAAAACAAAAAAATCCTTTGCAGTAAAAACAAGGATTTTTTGGAAAAATCATATCTGTTTCTGTTTTATCTGTTTTGTACAGAAGCAGGTACATTTGAATCTTGTTCGAGTTATAAAGTCAGTGGTTGGGAAGGTTAAAGCTGTGCCACAGGAAAGCACAATGTGCATTAGAATTAGACATAAACAGATACGTGGTGTGAGTCAGACTCTCTCTCTCTCACACACACACACACACACACACACACACACACACACACACACACACACACACACACACAGCGCCACTCAACCAAGTAGCTCTTTATCCAGCGTATTAGTAATTTCAGGAGTCGTTTGGCATAATGGCATTTTGATGATCTGCTTGTACTAACTGTTTAGCCAGCAGTAAGGCTGATCAGTGTTCATATTTTCCATCAGCACAACTTATTGTCAATCAGCAGGAAATATGCCTGACAGACGGCCCTGTGCTGGTGGCCGTAATGTGTATTTATTTCCTGCTTTGATGACTTGGCAGAAAAAGCACGTCCGTATTTTCCACTGATGAGGACTTTCAGGCTTTTTTTAGTAAAGAAGCTTGATGACTTTAGCACAAACCTCTGCATTCCTCCAGCCACTGTGACCAGCTTAAACAGGGAGTTTTTCCTGTCAGTCTGTCAGTGGAGCTTTTTGGTCTGTTATTGTGAAGGAAATGGTGAGTCCTGATCAGAGAAAAGATGGATAGGAAGAGATGGATTCATGTGCTTCATGGATTTTTCTGAAATTAGAATATTGCTGAAATTACATATTACAGGATGTAGTGTTTGTAAATGTTCTTCTTTTTTTTTCTTTTTTCATGAACATTTTAAAATATAAAACAACAACATCACTGTCCAGTTAATGATTTCTATTCGATTTTCAGTCACTAAATAATATCTTATATTAGTGATATTTAATATTTAATTACACTGGTTAATATTAATTCAGGTAAATTAAGTCAAATGTCAAATGAAGCACATTTTAGGTTACTTGACAAAGTATTAATAAATGGTTAATAATAATTACAGCAAATGAGTTACTTAATTTTTTTGCAGTCCAAATTAGTTGTTAACCAACATATTTTGACCTAAATAAAAATATACAAAATCATAATACACATTTGAAATTGCCTCCAATATTCATATAAGCGATCAACTAGGTTTTACAATAGAATTCAGGGAGAAAATGGGTTAAATCTGGTCCCCTCAGTCCTGGATATATGGTTACATCCTTGATTTGTATCCATGAGTTAACAGGGTCTCTTTGATCACTGAATGTGTCCATGTGGCAGAGCAGACAAAAAACTGGGCAGAATTTCAACAGCCAGAAATGTGTAACATTTACAGAGATCCCAGCAAATGTCTCATTAAAGCTGCTCTTGCCTCAGGTCTGTTCTGTTTCCATTGCATCCTCTATCGGCCCGTCCCCAGAAGTGATTATGCTAATTGCTGTTTGATCAGATGATTAAATTATAATTCGATTAATCCTGAGCACTAAATGCTCTGAATACATTTACATCTGCTTGGCTGCGTCAGAGCACAGGGGCGCAAGCTTTCTCCCATGCATCCAGTGAGGAGAGGAGACGAGCTGACCTGAGACTAACACCCAAATATTAGCACATGCACATGTTTTAAAAAGAGGGCAGGAACTGAGACACTGGGATACTGTAAGCTGTTTAACAAAACAAGTAAAAAGTATTTAGACTAGTGGTGAACCAACATATGCACATATCGATATATGTATAAATAAACTGTAAAGATTATGAAATTATTTAAATAACTTGATATGCTATTTAAAAAAAAAAAAACAAAAAAAAACATTTGTATTATTTTTGTCTGTCATTAATTCTTAACTGGTTATTTTCTCGGGCTCAATTTATTTTGGTTGTCTAAAATGACCTTTTCCTATTATCTCATAGTGTGGAACTCTGTAAACTTTTTTTTTTTTTTTTAGCTATTCAGAAAATGCTCTTTGCCTTCTATGTGGTTGGATTTGCTGACATTGTATGGTCTGACATGTTTGGAAAGTTGGTTTGGTGGGAATGGAGGTGGCAGTTAAAAAAAAAAATGTTTTAACAGGTAGTTTGGGACATTGAAGGGCATGTTTTATGTGTATATCATGACCTCACTTGTACGGTTTCATATGATTAGTAAAAAATCGTACGTATTTTACGAGGTGGCAAATTCATAGGAATTCGTATGAAGAACCACTCCTAACACCTAAGTTTGTGCGAATTAGCCACCTCGTAAAATACGTATGAATTGGCTGTGAGATAGCATTGCTATTGTAAGTAATGTAGACTGACATTTTTACGGAACCAAAAATGCTTCTTCTATGGCTACGTTTACACTAGTGGGTTTTCATTTTAAAACGCATAACGTGTCCACAATCGAAATACTTTGGCATCTAGGGTCATACCTGCATGAATTGTCATGTGACATGCATTTTCGGGTCATGTAGTGTAGATGGAGATCGTTTCTAAAACGCAGTGAAAACGCCAGTGTAGACGAGGATCGTTTTCTTTTTAAAACGGTGTTTTAAAACGAAAACTCACTAGTGTAAACAGGGCCTATGGCATCACTACGAAAAACCCTTTTAGAACCTTTGTTTTCAAGAGTGTAGGGGGAGGGACATTCTAGAAGGGATTTAATTGGACAAATATCTGTGTAATGCAGGATGAGTCATCAACATTTTGTGCTGTTTTCCCAATATGGAAGGACAACTGGTGTAGAATGGACTTTTCACTCAGAAATACATTTCATAATTACAAAGATGTGGCAAGTAACACGTTGAAGTAAATGTGAAATTTTAAGTAGAAAGACTGAGGGGGCATTTACACAAATGAAAAACATTTGATAAGTTCTACCCATTCGTTTTTTGAAAATGTGTTTCAATGTGTATGTTTTTGAAAACCATGCCATAATTGTTTCTGTGTAAGCTACAAAAACGTGAATTTGTGAAAATGGTGACATTACGTGTTCAGTCTACAGGTTTGTGCACAGAAGCATAGTGTTTCTTTACAAAATGACATTGCCAGCTATTGGTTTGGCATAAATAATACTGCATTTTTGCAGATCCATGTGAAAGGATTGTTTTGACAAATAATTTTTAACGGTCATGTAAATGTACTCTATTTCTTATAAAATGTACTCCAATAATCAGTTTTATTTACAACTTCAACTTCATTTTTTTTTTTTTTTACAGTGTACGTATTATAAATGATATATTACAGTATATTAAATTATATAATTTTTTCATTAAAGCAATCATTTGATTAGTTATTTAATTATGTATACATAGCATGGATTTGTTCTAGCTGAGAATACGCGATCAGTATGAGTTGTTGTAGGACACGTGTCTCTGGGAGACGAGGGGACATCAGCCCAGTGTGACAGCCACGACTCTTTTAGCTCTGCCTCGCGTTCCCTCATCATCCGAGTCAGCGGCGCTTCAGATTCAGACATCAGTGGCATCAGCTCTTGTAATTGATGTAGATCCACGGAGGCCGTTTGATCTCCTTCTCACCACCAGGGAGGCTCTAAACGAATGTTTGCTCTGACATTATTCAGATGATATTCAAATCATCTCACTTAAGAGATGAGGGGAAAAAAAACACAAGAAACTTCGCTTTTCCGGTGGGACTCGCGCTGCTCCCGCTCTCACCCTTTCCTCGGCATCTGGGGCGTTCTTTGGCTTTACATATCGGCAGTGAGTGGGGGTCTATTAACCCAGACACGGCTGGGTTGTGCTTAATATTCATGAGAGCAAATTGCAAGCTGGTTAAATTGCGGTGCTCCACTACAGCTCCCTAATGCCAGGCCCGCTGTAGCCCCGGGGCAGGGACTGGAATTCTGACTCTCCCGGCTGCTGTTCCGGGCTCCCCTGCACTCTCTGCCTTAATTACCTTGAGCCCGTGACGTTCTGTCAAGGTTCCGCAGCCTGCGGGGGGGAAACACCCCTCCTATCTGCTGCACAGACAACAGCGCAGACACAGTCGGCCTGCAGCCAACAGAGTGACCCATCCACCCACACCAGAGCCAAGATTTCATCCTCAGAGAGCTGCCGATTTTATGCTTTGCACCGTTTAAAGACATTCTAACACCATTGAATTTAGAAAACTGGTCCCTTTAAACCTGTGCATACATTTCGAAATTTGTTTATTTTTATGAATTATACACAAATTCATCACAACAATATTTAATCTGTCTGAAAATGATTAATTTTGCTAAATATGCAGGTTTAGAATAGAACGACGCAGCATGTTTTACTTACAAAAAATCGTAAGCTATTGCTACATTATGTTCTCAATTTTTGACAGGTTCCATATGTATTTTTTTCTGAATTATACAGAGGCAATATATCATTAAAATACTCAAATTTTGCTGGTTTAAAATGAAAAAATATCAGGGTATTATGGCTGCGGATTTTAGACTTAGTACTATGGTAAAACCATAGTCAAATGTAACACTGACGTTTAAAAAAGCCACTTTTAAAGTGTTTTAACTACTGTAAAGTATGAAAATGTGATTTTGCTTTAAAAAGCTTTACTTCATTTTTTTAATTACTTTTTGGTGACATTTAATGCACTGAGGTGAACTAAGTTATATTAAATAATAATATTTACTTTTTAAAGTTACTTTGAAAATATGTATTTTACTTTTATTGCTATAATTTTTGTCTAGTTTTTAAATCATGTGGGTGTTTTTAGCCTAATATATACATATATATTTATATATATTTATTTGACATTGTGTGTGTGTGTGTGTGTGTGTACATTTAAAATGTTCACCTGTGTGAAACTACCCATTACTGATCATTTATTATTTAAATAGTGAATATTTCTAAAATAGTCTCATTTAAATGCCAATATTTTATTTGAAATTTTTATTATATACATTGTTAAATGTTAGCCGGACCTTCATCGTAATTGTGTAGACTGTTAAAGCAAAATGTGAGCTCGTCTGTCCACCCTGCCCCAAGATCAGTTTGACTTTAAAATGGTCTCTGCCCTTGAGCTGTCACATGTTCACCCCATAAATATCACCCTGAGTCAAGCCCAGACAGAGACACAGAGGGACAGCGCGTTAGACACTCTCTCAGCGGGGATTTACAATGATCGCCTCTGAAAGACAGAAACAAGCAGCAACAAAGAAAGCGCTCTGCCCGTTATTTCAGGCAGATAAGAATCGCTGTTAATCAAACAGCCTGCAGTGCTTTCTGAAAAAGCCAGATTAATTATAAATTCATTCAATTCATATTTGAGGAGTCGTGTCTGGTCGCTCCTATCGTTTAGATAATTGAGAGCAGAATGATTCTGACGGCGTCACTAAGCATGTGCTGCGTTTTACTATCTGAATTTGAATCAGATTAACAGATGCTGACCATGCAGATTTTTAAAGATGAAGAGTCCATCAGTGCTTGAATCCACGCACAAGCTTTACTGCATGATGTCTGAGGTGCTAAGCCACATGCATCATGTCTGGATAACAGCTGCTGGCTTCTTTATGTCGTCCTCTTGTGTGTGAGGGAATGGACTGTTTTATAGTGCAGATCTTTTTGGTAGCTGCATGCATATATTATGATTTTTTTATTAGATAGAGGTAAAAAGATATAATAAATATATATATTTAATAAATACTATTGTAAAATGTATTTAATATTACATAAAATAAATTAGAACATTTAAAATGTTCACCTAATTGGTTTATTTTTATTATTCTTTATCTTGACTTATTTCAAATATATGTGACCCTGGAGCACAAAACTAATTATAAGTAGCATGGTTATATTTGTAATGATGTAAATAATATTTGCAATGCATTGTATGGGTCAAAATTATCGCCAACAATTATATTAATAAGTAGCCTAATATTAAGTAAAGATCAGATGTTTCATATTCCATTTTGTAAATTTTCTACCATAAATATATCAAAACTTAATTTTTCATTAGTAATATGAATTGCTAAGTAAGGCCTCATTTGAACAACTTGACTGGTTTAATGGTCCAGGGTCACATATAGAGATATTTAATAAATACTATTACATAAAAAGTATTTATGAGAAATATTAGATGAAATAAATCAGAATATTTACATTTATTATTATTATTATTATTATTATTGATCTTGACTAATAGTAATAATAATGTTTTTAGGGAGTTATATACAGCGGTAGACAGTGCATAAAATATCTGTTAAAATGCTTCAGGGTATCACTGTATAATCTCAGTATTGACATAAAGTCTTTTAATATTTTATAATTCTTCTTAAGACCCAAAGTTCTTTTGATCCTTTACTGATTCTTTGCTCTGGATTATCAACAGACCTTTTGTTTTGTGTGAAAAAAAAAAAAAAAAAAGTTGGATTGTCAGTTTTATGTTAAATGTTGAGATGTATGTTCTAAATGCAGATTGATAAATTGAAAAAAAAAAAAGTTGAATGAATATAAAATATGAAAATATTTTGATACTGTATGTATCTCTATTAACTCTCTGACCTTTAAAAAGGATGTTGGGGCATGAACGTGTGCTATGATTGAGAGTAGATTTTGACCACAACGAAATAGCTTGACTTTCTATTGTCCTTTTTTTGTCTGCTCATTCCACTTGTGTTCTATTTCCATTTATCTGTGTTTTTTTATCTTGGGGAATCAACTAGCTAGAGTATGGGTATAAATATTTTATTTTTTATGTGCTTTTAGACAATAGTAGCTTTATCCATGGCCCAGAACTGAGCTCCATTATCTATAAAATACCCCAGGGCACTGAAATTGGCTTGCATGCCCAGCATGTCCATCTGAAAATGTAAGTTATAAGTGAACAAATCCATTTAATTTCAAAAGGGCTTTACTGGCATTACTGTGTTGCAACAGTGCCAATGGCCATTAAAGATGTAATGAATTAATATAAAGTATTAAAATACATGAGAAATGATGTGGTTTCATTAAAACAAAGTTCAGGACTCATTCTCTAAATTAAATCATCTCTTTTAAAAGTCCCAGTGGAGAAATGTAGCTGAATTTGGCCATGCCTGGCTACATTTCCAGTACAATCTATGCCAGTTTTATTTGAAAGATTAGTACATTTAGAAAAATGAGTACAGTACATTTTCTGAGCCAGCAGTCTGCAAGTAATGTATTTGAGTTCCAAATCTGAGAGGTTTGTGCATCTATGTAAGCATGTATGATTCTGAACCCTGTAATTAATAGACCAGTGACTAAAAAGTGCCAAGACTAACTGTTTTAATATATTTATGAGCTGTTAAAGTAATTCATCCCTGGAGATGTGTAGACCAGCTGTGACAAACAAGCTGTTAGTTCTTTCATACAGAGAGAAAGAGTGTTGTGTTCTGATGAACCTCTCCTGTCTCCTGCAGTTCTCAGTGAAGACCTACATTCCAGCTTGTATTTTGTCAATGCATCTCTGCAAGAGGTAGTGTTCGCCAGCACCACAGGGACTCTGGTTCCCTGTCCTGCAGCAGCGGTGCCGCCCGCTACCCTGCGCTGGTATCTGGCCACCGGCGAGGAGAGCTACAACGTCCCAGGGATCCGCCATGTCCATCCAAACGGCACTCTCCAGATCTTCCACTTTCCTCCGTCCAGCTTTAGCAAAGTGATCCACGACAACACTTACTATTGCACAGCGGAAAATCCTTCAGGGAAAATTAGAAGCCAAGATGTTCATATTAAGGCCGGTGAGTGTTTAAAGATATTTACAGATTGTTGGAAGATTGTTTTAAAGCCAAATCTTAATTAGGATATTTGAATGAATGCATTTTGAAAATATGGTTACTTAAATAAAAATAGATGCAAATACTTAATAATAAAAATTAAGTTTGTGTGTATGTTAAAATAGTGTTTTCATCCAAATGGATGAAAATTTTCTATGCAGTGGAAATACAAAAATCTTAAATACATACCTAAATATTGTTTTTGAGTGTAAATGATGACAAAATCGATGAAATTGTTATAAATGCACATGTATACAAATGAAATTTACAGTCTTTCTTTTTCCAGGAAAATTGCTTGCATATTAAGCTAGAAGATAGTATTAAAACACTTTTAAACATTTTTGCAGTCCTTTTTTATCTTTTTTTTCTTCAAACAATGACAATTAAAGTATCAGTTAAAAATGAACTCTTTCTCTCCAGTCTTACGAGAGCCCTATACGGTCCGTGTGGCGGACCAGACCGCGATGAGAGGAAGTGTAGCGGTCTTCAAGTGCATTATTCCTTCCTCAGTGGAGAACTACATCACTGTTGTGTCATGGGAGAGAGACACCGTACCACTCGTCTCAGGTAGGACACTGGAGGCTTTTGTGTTTGAACTAAGATGCAATTTTATGTTACTTTAAAAGAACAGGTCACCAATGTCATCCCATGTTGCTCCAAACCATTTGCACGAACCACTTGTTTCCATATAATGAAGGTTAATGGGGACTCAAATGTATTTGACGTCAATGCTGCCATTTGATTTGAGGTTGCATCCACTCAAAGTAATTGTATGGCTTCAGAAGACTTGGAATATAGTGCATGAGTCATATAAAGCTTTTTATGATACTTTCATGGTGCTTTTGTGGACCTTCACAGATCCAGTCCTCATTGACTTTCATCATGTCGGCCTGGATATTTTTCAAAACTTTTGTGATCCACACAAGAAAGAAAGTCAAACTGATTTGCAATATGATGATGAGTAAATTACAACATTCTGAGGTCAACAGTGTGTGATTTTAAACACGCGCCCCTAAAAATCTGTGTAGTTTTGATCTTCCTAAGCAAATTTTAACCAATTACAGTCCTTGGCTTTCTTGGTTTTCCATCAGTTTAACAACCCCAAGCCTGCTCTTTAAAACACAGCCACATCTTTAAGTCGTTTCTTGTCCTGTTGCTGACAACGTGAGATTTATTAGTCTCTAACTTGGCATGCTGTCACAGTAACGCTCTTATAAAGAGCTCCTCTCTCGGCTCACGGCTGTCTAATCGTGAAGAAGTGGACGGTGGCAGTCGTGTCACTGAGATCCACTGAACTGACCTACTTCCCTTCCAGAGGCAGCGCAGTTTTGAAAATCTGTATCAGCTAAATGGAACACTCGTCTACACAACTGTTTCCTTCCCTCAGGGCCGTCGGCTCGTTTTATGGGGCATTTAGCAAATTCAATAAAGAATCAGAAGTCGTTTAGACTGGGGAGCAAGCGGGGACATTTTCCATAGATGTGTCGCATTTTTCTGTTCAGGTAAAAGAAACCAATGAGATATAGGAATCTTTTATTCATCTTCAGGGAGTAATGTGACAAATGTTCGCCTGCAGTCTAAATTATAGTCTTTAAATTCTTCAAACATTGCACGTATAATGCTCAGTCTCAATTTGTGTGCACATTATATTCCTATAAGAATGTCAGAGCCCAAGACGCGTCTATTTCAGTGTAGAACAGAGAAAGTGTGCAATGAATCTGACAGATGTCTGTCATTTAATAGCGGCTGTCACAAAACATTAGCTTGCCACTTGTCTGCGCCTTTTTTCAGTGCTAAATATTTCATAGGTAAAGCAATATTCCTGCAAACAACAGTTTAAACACAGTTCACTGCATGTGGAACACTTTCAACACACTGTCGAGGGCATTTTGAAGGAATCTGTGTGTGTGTGCTTGGCATACATTTGCAAATGGCCCCTCTAAAATTTACTGAAACCTATTCTTCTGCGCTATTCTATAAATAAAAAAGCTTTCTATGTGATCTCGCATGAGGAAAAGTGTAGCTGCTGTATATTTTTTTGTTATAAAATATTTATTTCTATCTGTATTTGCAGATACTCCATTGGTTAGTGAAACTTTTCTGTTTTCAAATGTTAGAATTTCACAACTCTGAAATTTGTACTAATTGATATATGCCTAATGTCCATTTCTAATGTCAGCCATTCAAAAGTTTAGGATCAGCAAGATTTTGAATGTTCTCTTATGCTCATCATGGCTGCATTTATTTGATCAAAAATACAGAAATACTGTTTATTATTGCAATTTAAAATAACGGGTTTTAATATTTTAATATACTTAAAAATATCATTTATTCCTGTGATGCAAAGCTGAATTTTCATTAGCCTTTACTCCAGCCTTTAGTGTTACATGATCCTTTAGAAATCACTCTAAAATGCTGATTTATTATCAATATTTTAATTTTAATTTTAATTTTCATTTATTTTTTTATTTTTTTATTTATTTATTGGAACCTGTGATATTTTTTTCAGGATGCTTTGATGAATAAAAAGTTAAAAAGAACAGAATTTATTCAAATTAGAAATCTTTTCTAACAATAGAAGTTTTTTTTATCAATTTCTACCATTTTGTTGTGTAAAAGGTAAACATTGTAGGTCTGATTGGTGATGCAATAGTCCCCCTTTAAATAGAAGACTTGAGTTATCCAAGTCCATAGTATAAAAAGTGTGAGATAAATTACACCTATAATACCAGCTATAATACCAGTAATCCTTGCCTTAGCAAGCACCACTATCTCTGGTTTCATGGCTGAAGTACATGCAGTATTATTTGGTATTGCACAGGTGTTTTAGTCGCAGGGGATTCTGGGAAGATCTGGTTGCAGGCGGCTGTGTTATGCACACAGAACAAACCGCTACAGGCACTTTAGAGAGTCCTTAGCATTCCACACACATGCCTCGCACTGAGACCTCTGGCCAGAACAACCACTAAAGAGAGAGAGAGAGCGCCAGCGATACAGACCCTTTCTGTTCTGTTTTTTCCTCTCTTACTGGTTCCACCCTGCTCATATTCCGCAGTGAGCAAACGCATTTTGGTGCAGACAGATTGGCAAACATATAAAAATACATTCTACTTGGAGAAGCTTATATGTATTGATGTAGATTAAATGCCGTAAAAATCCCACCTCTGGCCTTGCTGTGCATCAACTGAAGCTGGTGTGCCAGAGATTTTCCTTACCATGTTTTCCAGTTATGTTGTTGACATTTTGCAAACCATTGAGCAGCAAGCTGACCATTCACTGAAAATCACATTTGGTGCCCAAAGTGGGACGTAGCACGCATTTAACCCAA
Source organism: allo-octoploid hybrid of Carassius auratus x Cyprinus carpio (assembly GCA_024542945.1). Lineage (NCBI taxonomy): Eukaryota > Metazoa > Chordata > Actinopteri > Cypriniformes > allo-octoploid hybrid of Carassius auratus x Cyprinus carpio. Next base: position 6,413,959 of record CM045026.1, on the reverse strand, counting down.
CACCAAATTAATGGAGTGAATCTAACAAAGGCCCAGCAGTAATGAATAGATTCATTAGCACTAATCTGTTTCATAAATATTCATAAATGCTCAATATTTTGAGATCGTTTAGCCGGTGGGGCCGAAAGCAGTCAATGCATTCCTACATTTTGACAAATATGGAAAGTTTTAACCTTTTAAACATGCAGATATGCTTGAAAATGAAGGAAAACGGTTACATAGCATTCAAAAGTATCATAGAGGAGCGGGAATGTTTTTAACTGGTCCCACTGCGGCTTTTTTCCTCCAAGCTGGGTGAGGCTGAGCTCTCTCCTCTGCAGTCCGTGTTTCTGTGTATGACAAGCAGGATTGGGGACTCTTGTCCTCGGTTTTCCCTGTGATTGGTTGAGGTATTGTTATCCAGAGAAAAATGGGTCAACCAGCCCGCAGAGGACAGCATGTGTAAACAGGCAAACCGGAGAGAAAGTGGCTCTGGGGTGGTGAGTGATGCTCTCTCCGGCCAAACTGTTTAAAAACCTTTTCTGTACATCAGTGCTCAGTGAGCAGAATTCCCAGAATTCCCAACCCTCTCTCAATCCCTGCGTCTTTTCCACTCTGACAGAGACGAGCAGGGCTTAGCCAGATAAATAAAAGGGATACTCTGAAAAGGAGAGGAAGAAAATCAATATCGGTGTGCATTTATCATGCTGCGGGTGCCAGAGAGAATTATGGGTACACGGAGGGAGAGAGGCATGTGTGCTTTCGCATAGGAATGGTTCTCAAGGCTCACACACTTCTCAGGCATCTGATTACAGTGATTGTGAGGAGTTTGGTATGATTTCTTGATTATTATGGATTATGTTAATACTGATTGTTCAAATATTTATGAACAGTGGACTGATGGTCGATATTCGTTGTTGTTTAAGAAATGGTTCTTCATAAATTGGTGGCTACTTCAATAACTGTTATAGTCAATGTGAATTCAAAACGGACCCTTTTAATTATGTTAAAGGTTATGTCTATAATTCCGAAACCACTAGTAGCATCAAATAAAATCACAAAATTTACGTTTTCCTGAAGTTTCCCAAATATTCTTAAACATGGCGGGACGCTCAGTGGGCCTCATTACATTTTTAAAATTTTTTGTAAATTGTTCATAAAGCCATTCTGATGTAAACTTTCAAATTGATGATGTATGTATTTTCAAAATGTTAGTTATTTTTATATTCAGAAATATTTTTCAAAATGAAATACTAGTAATACTTTACTGATGTGGATCATAACAAGAAAAGTGTCTCAGCTGAAGATCAAATCAACGTTCGCAAGAGCCACTAGCTGGTCATTTTCAGAGGAGTATTTTTTCAACTAGCTAAAATCCCTTTGGTGGACACATATTAATTGAATATTTATTGCTAGGCCTATTAGTCCTTTTTACATTTATGCAATATACTGCGGCCAAACCTGAGCGGTCCTGGACAAGTAACTTACGCAGTTGTAATTCATAGGCAGGGATTATGCTAATTGTGAATGAGTACACCCGCCATATTTATGAATTACTGGAATTCATTAACATACGCAGATACGCAAATCTGATGTTTACGAAGCATTTCAAATCTAGAGGAGAGTTTTCAGGAAGGTCTGTTCTGTGGGCAAATTACTTCAAATTTATTCATATATTTACTTAGGTTTCATGTTTTGGTCCAATGGTTGACAGCATCAAAAAGCACCACTGTTTACAGTTTTCGTAGGATTTAACATCGGAAGAAATGGTGGAAACCATTTTTTGCCATTTTTGCTGATGTCACCAAGCTCTCTTATTTTTAAACCCCTCATGACCGGCCCCATTCTAGTATTTGAATGCCCTCTTTATATATATATATATATATATATATATATATATATATATATATATATATATATAGTCTGTTTGTTCTTGGCCATTTGAAAGATGTTATGCTGTATCCATTCTATAATGATTTAAATTTCAGTTTAATCTTTGTTAAATCACTCACATCATAGGCTGGTGTTGATTACAGTTCTTCCCACACAGATGATTAAACCCCAGCTTCAGACTGGATCATATCCAGCTTAGAAAACACATCATAAAATAACATTTTGCTTCCCTAAAGACTTAAATTCGAACGTAAAAATTTCCCCCAATCTGGCTAATTATGATGATGTCATAATCCTCATTTGACCTTTGACTCCTTATTCTGCATCTGCAAATCAGTTTCCCCACAGCAGCAGCTAATCACTCTTGAGGAGCGTGTCCATGAGCCCTTATCGTCAGCGGACAGCTGCCGCAGTGTGTTTGAATGGTGGCGACGTTTGTTCAGCGTTCATTGTGCTCATGACCACAGCCCCATAACACAGCGCTTCCCTGCTATTGTTTACAGAGAGAAAAGGGAAAAAACCTGGCAGGCGCTTTTATGATAATCTTTGAAATGGCCGTGAGTAGGAAGAGGGTGAAATGTTTGGTAAAGGAAGAGTAAAACGCTCAAGGTTGTTTACGTGGCAACACTACACCACGCTATTGGAAAACAAACAAAGCTAACGGCTAACAGCTACAAGGACTTAGCTGTTGTTGCACTTAACTCTGCACTTCACGTCTGATGTGTGTTTGTTCACTGATTTATTAGAAATTCATTGCATTTATTAGAAATTCATTGCACTGGAGGCTTGATAACCTACCTTAGGGTGGTTTTAGGTGTTTTCATCAGCAGATAACCGTCGAGTCGGTTTGCATTTAAGTAAAATAAAAAAAACATTACAAAATTACCAATAGCGTAAGACAGAAATGCATTTTGAGATGAGGATAAAACTCCCGTATTCCTCAACAAATAGAAATGTTGTTGCTAGGGTTTTCTGCTGTTAGCTACGCGGGAAAATGATTGGCTGACACATTGCATGCCTCTTCGATTTGTAGCCAGTAAAATCTTCTGCGCCATTTTTTTTTAGTAAATTGCCTGGAGAAATTGAACAAAATAACTGAAAAGGGAGAGGGGGGGTTGTGTTTCATCTAATTGAGAGCTTCATATTATCTGTGCGGAGAAGATAAGCCCTGTTCTCTTAACAGTTATTACTCACTCTGTTTGTAAGTATGTTTCATCCTTTCTCTGGCGCTCTGAGGTTTCAGGCCTGTTATCTGTCTTTCCCCCGCCACAAAGCTTTGCCGCTAGTGCAACTGCTCAAACATGCAAACTCCAAAATGGAGGCCAAATCATGTGACGGTGAGCAGCCATCTTCTGTGTGACTGCACAGTCAAGTTTGCATCAAGACAAGGCATTGTCAAGACACTGCTGAATGAACGTTTTTAGGGGAAAAAAGGACAGATTCATTGTGTTCATCATTTACATTATAACAGGTAGAAGTGCATGAAACCTGATGTGGTTGCAACAGATTTATTGTTCTTTCTTCATGCGTTCATGTACACTGCATGAAAAAAAAGGAAAAAAAAAAAATTATTGTGCTTACAGAAGCATTTTTACCAATGGGGTAAGAAAAAAAATTAAATGATATTTTTTGAAAATAATAATATATCTTGTTTTTTTTATTTAAAAAATTAAAGTAAACTTTAAAAATATAATAATGATAATAATAATAATAATAATAATAATAATAATTATTATTATTTTTAATGCTTCATCATTTCCACAACCCTAGACTAGAAAGGGTAACAATGATAATTAATAATAATAAAATATATTTAGTGGCACACAAAGTGACATTTTTGCTGTGTGTCTTGTAGACTCATCACTTGAAGCAATAGGCACCAGATACCAGTTTCTTTCCACAGATATGAGTCCTGCTATGAATATTGTGAACATACGGTGAATAATTTATGAATGACTAACCCCAGATGCTGCATTTGTTAAAATGTGTTAAAATGTATAAATGCCTTCTCATCTGAACCTGGATTTATAATTGATGACATCTGAGTATTTGTTTTAAAGGTTTTTTTTTTTGGCTCAAGTTGTTTTTGAGACTCTGTGTGCCCATTTGCACAAATGAAACCACCTGTGTGTGAGTGCTGTATTATTTTCCGGGATATAATGACATGGACAGGTGTGCCGTTTGGCTAATAAAAACCTGTTTCTATTTAATCAGTCAGGGTTTGCCAAAAATATTGAGTGCCTAAATTGATCATCTTAGTCTGACTAATTTATATCTGCATAGTTATTAAATACTTTTTTCACTTAGTTTAATTAATTAATTGAATATATATTAATTACTTTATTTGAAATAATATTAAATCTACATAAAATATATGTTAAATAAAAAAAAATGATTGTGAAAATTAAACAAAAATATATATTTGGTGTATATGGAATTTTAAGTTTGATATGTATATTTTTTTCACTCTGACATTTAAAATGGATGTTTTGATGTATAAATTGTGCTGTGACTGTGCACCTGTCGTTGAGGTCAGGTTTTGAGCGAGTCAGCATCTAGACTCTGGACAAACACTGGTGAGTGATGGGCACACTCTTCAAACAGCTTGTGTTGCTGTTGTCACGGCTGTGCTCTGCTCTTCTGTGTGGGGTGCACTGAGCAGATGGGTCTCGGCAGATTAGATGGACAGATGAGTGGAAGTCGGGTGTTTTTGGGGGAGGGGTGACCTTAACATGCTGACCTTTGAAATAGAAGATTTAGTGGAAAAGAGGAAGACATTTTACCAACAAGGATGTATACAGAGAAGATGGCCATCATGTCCCCATCCCCCCCACCGTATTTCATTTTCATTATGTAATTGTAACACACAATTATAATTTTTTTATTCTTATATTATAATCATGTACTGTAATTATTCTAATATTATATTTATAGATGTTTTATGAAATATTACATGTGTGTGTGTGTGTGTGTGTGTGTGTTTGTGTTGATTATTGTGATTTATATTTATATATCTGTTTTATATTTTATGATAGATACATGATAAAACATTTATTTTATGATATATTTTAGATATTTATTAAGTTACCAAGTGTATGTGCATGAATTTTATAATAATAATATTAATAATAACTTAATATAATTATTATTTAATAACATTTATTATATTATATTATATTATATTATATTATATTATATTATATTATATTATATTATATTATATTATACGATTTGTTGCCATCACAGGAATAAATCACATTTTTAAATATATTTAAATAAAAAATGATTATTTAAAATTTTAGTAATATTTCAATTTTCAGTTTTTTGGATCAAATTAATGCAGCCTTAAATAAACATAAGAGGCTTCTTTTAAATACATAAAATAAACTTAATTAATGCAGACTTGTATATGTTAATATTAAATTAGAAGATGTTATATTATTTATTACAAAAATAATAATACATAGTTTTTGTCTTTCTTCATTACAGTGTTAAGGAAATAATATGAAAAGGCTCATTTCAACTCAAATTATTAATAGTCTTGATGTTCATTGTTTAGTTTAAAATAAGGGAAATGTTTCTAATCGACAATCACTAAACATCAACTTTTGTTTTATCCTTGCTCTGTCTTTGGACTTTAGTTGAAGATGGCACTGCATAAAGTTCCCCTCTGTAATGGTGATGCCACTTGTCTCATAAGTAGGTTGAAAAATGGACCCCTGGGATGCAATCCAGGGCCACACCGACAGGGGCCATGCGGCGTAATTAAAGTGTCCGCATCCAGACAGCAGATCTGTTGGTGTGCGGTAATCCGCCTGGCATATGGAGATGAACAGAATTAACGCAGAGACGAAAACAAATGAATTAAAGCGGCCAGAAGCTTAAAAGCAAATATTTGGTTTTTGGTGACCTGTCAGGATTCTCCGCTGAGCTGAAGTGGTTTAGACAGACGGGCTACTGAAACGCTCACTGACCCAGAGCACAAGTGTGCTTCAGGAGAATCTGTCTGCTGTGACATAGCTTTGACTTGAGTTGTTCCTGCAGTTGATTATATGTTGCCTGTAGAATATTGGCATTGATGGTTCCATAAAGAACCTTTAACACCCATACAACCTTTCCAATGCACAAAAGATTCTTTACAGTGGAAAAAGGATATTTAGATTATTCAAATATTCTTCAAACTATGGGAAAAAAGTGGTTATTTTAACCTTCTGGTGCTACTTGCTTTTTTTTATTTCAATAAATATTTATTTACTATATTTTTGTTTTGTAATATATATATATTACTTAATGTTTTGTATTTTTATGGGATTTTATGGTAATACATTATATACGGAATAGTTGATCCATTTATGAAAATGAAATTTCCAATTTAAACTGTCGTAAATCTTGATTGCTTTGGACTCAAGACTGGTCTTTTTTTTTAAAAAAAAAACACCTGGCATATTATTGCAGAAGAGAAACACACAAAAGTTAAATAAGTTTAAGTTTATTATCATAATAAATGCACAAACACTATTATAAAATTTTATATGAAATATATTTTCCAAAATGTGTATTACTCTAAAACTGTGCAAAAAGCAATGCTATAAATCTTAATGCTGTGTTCCAGATTTGAAGTTGATATCTCAAAAAATAAGATTCCAGTAAGATTTTGTTTAAGGGCAGTACCGAACATTTCCACTAGATGAAATTCACTTCCCATTCATTTCCAATGTGGACAATTGTGACTGCGAACATTACAAGTGTGACTATTTTTCCAGGACCATTTAACCTTTTTGAATCATGTCCATGAGTTTTGTGTGTGCGTTCACATACTACTGTAAGTGCCAAAACCCTTACCAAGTTTCGTAACATTCTGATGAATGTAGAAAATTCTTCAAAACCAATGTTTTAGTAAAAAATGACTGAACAGCACCAGAGGGTTAAGAAATGTTCACTTAGGTGGTTCTTTTATGGCATTGCTGTGAAAATGCCTATTTAGAACGTAAATTTTTAAGAGTGTATAGTCTCAAACAGCATCAAAGTTTTATCAAAGAGGTTTGTGGTAGTAATTATGATAGGTGCATATTTGTAACATTTATTTGCAATGTCCTTCATTGAGTTTGTTGTAGTAAATGAGCTAGATCTTTTTTTTTAAATAAGAAATCATTTAAGAATATTTACTGTGTCTGGTCCTGCATGGTGACTGGGGGTGGGCAGAGACAGATCACTTCTCTCCATGGCAGTAAGTCAGGCCGTTAATGTCTAATTGGCACCTAATGAGGGACCGCGGTCTGACAGCCTCTGAGATCCGCTCTCATTACCTCTTCAGAGCCCTCAACATCTCTGACTGTGTTCATCTGAGCGCTGCGGTTCATCTTTAAACTCTTTAAACCATCAGGTCAGTGTGTGATATTAATCAGCCCAATCAGGATAAAATACTCTTATTATCATCATCATCGTCCTCTATTAACTCACAGCTTCATAACTTGCAGATTATATTAGTGAAGTAATTACATTAGTTTAACACGGATTTGAAGATTTTATTTGAAATACGGCAATTTCTTGTTTCCGTCAAAAGCTTCTTAGGTTTATTTTAAACTCGTTCCTGAGCCAAAGCAAATATAATACGTGTATCTAGTTACATACTATAGGATTATAGAGATAAAGCTCTCTGTGTATCAGCCGATCATAAAATAACATGTGTTTCAATGTTTTCAAACCTCTAATCTGACTATTTTTTTTGCAGATTTTCCACAGGATAAGACATCTGCTTTAAAAAAAAAAAAAAAACCTCCACAATAATACCTAAATCTCTTGCAAGGATTAACTGAAGTGAATATAACCGCTGTAGATTTTTGTGCATGTACTGTAAATAACACAGATCTGTTTTGAAGATTTTAAGGATATACACAACTCCAGTGTAAAGACAAAAAATGCCCTTTAACTACTATTTTTCACTTTATGTTAGCAAAGAACATTAATATTTTGAAAAAAAAGTAAATAGTGTTTAGAGGATTTTTAGTTATTTATTAGCATTGTTGCTAAAGCTAACTGAAAGTCTCAGCTCTTTCTTAAACTGTTTAGGCTGCTAGTTCAACAAACCTAGTCAGTTGCTACCTTGGTTTTCCTAAGAGACACAGCCTCCAGCCTAGCTGTATTTAATGAGTAAAACTGGGTCAGCAGGATTACATGAATGTCCTTAAATTGATCTAATTCACAAAACAATGTTTGCTCGCAGGCAGAAGTCGAACCTGCGCTGGGTTTCTCATCTAGCTGTTTTCTTAACTCCGCTGTGTGTGCGCTAACGTGCCTCCCGCACAAGTTCATCTGCATAAGATGATACAGTAGCGCCTCAGGATATGAACAGATGGGAGTGTTTAGCAAACCCACAGCCCACCTTCTCCCCCCACCGCAGTGCGGCGCCCCCCACGGGCGGCTCTGTTAACCTGTCACTTGTCATCACAGGAGATCCAGGCACCATATGCCCAGAGCACCAGAACCTCACATGAAAGCAGTTACGGAGAGGAGCAGGGAAGCTTCTTTTTTGTGCCGTCTGTTGTCGCGATCAAAGATCTGTCAGTTTGCTCTGCATAATGTGGAAAACTGTTCTGATCATGCCACGTCTGCTTCTTAGATTGATCTCTGGGAGATGTTACTAGCTCATTGATCCTCCGCAGACACCTGTGAGAAACTCCTGTTGACTAGTTCAGATCTGAGAGGTATAAATTGTCTCTCATAAGCATTTGTGTGTAGACAAACAGGATAAATGACACCCTGAGCTCAGCTTTATTTATTTATTTTACTATTATCAGTATATTTTTGGTTGTTTTAGATTTGTAATTTTTAATTTGTAATACAGTGTACTCTATAAATAGAGTCTGATCTTTTGTGTAAATATGGTTCTGGAGAAATCATTCCCAACAAAAACCAAAACATTCTTTGATTAACTCATTCCTCAAATATGACTGTAATGCTAGTGGTTTATCAGTCATATTCAAAATTCAATATTTGTATATTCAGAAGAAAATGTGAGTGATACTTGCCTGTGCAAAGTTGTTGCCATTGATCAGCAGTTGATATGGTGTGAAAATTGTTTAAAAGTAAATCCTACACATTTTTTTTCACTTAAAAAAGCCACAAGATTTTAAATATCATTCTTGTTTGTAGCATGAATGAAGTCACACACCAGGGTTTTGTATTCATATACGATATGCACCTAAGAAAATATGCTCTAAGAATGTTTTCTAATGTTCCAATTGATTTATGAAAATGTTATTTCTGAATGGTCTTTGAATGTCCGATTTTTTCATGTTGTAAAAGCATTGTTTCATATACAAATGTTGAGGGAATATTCCATTTCATTTTGCAAACATTATGAGAATGTTACTTTTGGATGTTCTCTGAACGTCCTGAAACAAGTAGTAACATTAAAAAGCCATAAAAACCAAAACGTTTGAAAGTGACACAGCCAAGTATGGTGACCCATACTCAGAATTCGTGCTTTGCATTTAACCCATCCAAAGTGCACACACACAGCAGTGAACACACACACACCCGGAGCAGTGGGCAGCCATTTATGCTGCGGCGCCCGGGGAGCAGTTGGGGGTTCAGTGCCTTGCTCAAGGGCACCTCAGTCGTGGTATTAATGTTTCATTAATGATGAAAAAATAAAATTTTTATGCTAATGCTTTGAATCAGAGAACTTTGAACGAACATTCCTGGAAGAATGTTTGTTTGCAACTTCGAGACAACCTTGCCAGAACATTCTAAGAACATTCTCTGTTAGCTGGCTAGTATGTGCAATAGTGAGAGTGATGTTTGCCTTAACAGCCACCACTAATTAAACCGTGCAGACGTCTTTTTTATTTTAAATTTCCCCCACAGCGCCATTTTGATGTGGCAAGAAAAACGCCAAGGGCTTTTCATATAGCACACAGACCCGCATTGTCCAATTTCAAACGGCCGAGTCCATCAAAAAAGCTCCATGTATAACATGTATAATGCATACAAAATTCCACTCTGAATGTTCAGTCGCATGAATTTTGAGTAAGACATTGCTGGGGGCTTGACGTCCTCAGAGGCAGGGCCTTAAAAAGGGATTATTTTCTCTTTCTCAGAGCTTATTACTGCAAGGAGGAGATGGCGAGAATGTCTTGGTGCAGTAGCCCAGTGACACATTGCTCTGATCTGCCTCCAGCAATCCCACCGCCCCCCAACCCCCCGTCTCCACCCGCTAATGTCACAGCCTACGAGTCACTCCGCTGGTTGCCATCGTTACCGACTCACCTTCCCCTCGCCTGTCACATCACAACCTAAAGAGACCGATACGTCTCGTAGTGAAGAGTCAGATAGAATGCAAACCGTCTCTGAAATAGCTAAAAGCTCTTTTTTTGTTCACTACATAGCCAGAATAAGAACAGCTGTCAAGGAAAGAGAAAGAATCACGGTTTTGCTCGAGAGAGGCTGTGGAGGGAGGGGTGTTCTTAGTAGAAAGTGGGTGTATCAGACGTGACAACCTGACTTTTGCAAATTTGCAAGCTTCACAGGACAGCTGTAAGGAGCGTCTCGCTTTATACTGTCTGTCTGCCGCACGAGCACAAGCTGTCTTGTGCATCACAGCACTGCAGGTGGCAGCCACAGAGGAAACACAGCCTTTTGGCACCTGGGCGTTTAACCTGCATTTTACTGCATGTGCTGACAGGCAATTAAACTGTAGCCAGGGGCTAATTACTTCAGATAGCAGCAGCTGTGGTTGGGACGAGAGGTAAAATTCGAGCGCGTCAAAAATGGCGTTGTTAGTTTAAATTACGAAGACGAGTATTGCTGTGTCCGACGGCATAAGCCGAAAGATCTGCGATTTGGTGATTTACGTGATGTGGGTTCTTGGAAACTTTCGCACGGTTTAGCACGAGGGCAAGCATGGCTTTTCGAGGGAAGATGTAGAGAGCTAAAAGAACAATGTCATCTCCACAAAAGCGTAATGGAGTAATTGTCGGTCTCCACGGTAACATTCAATGCACATTGTTCAGGTGGAGCAGCTGACAGAAAGACCATTACGTACTAACCCTGAGAGAGAGAGAGAGAGAGAGAGAGAGAGAGAGAGAGAGGGAGCGAGAGTCTCATGTGGTTAATACCCCCATTTTTGGTATCCTTTTCATCATGTGCAGTGCAGAACTGAATTATGAAATGTTTGTTTTCCTATAGAACTACCATTTGCTGGTTAGTTGAGTTTTTCAGATAATCATAATTTACTATTTTTAATAATTATTTCCCTCGTGGGGACTGCAGGCTGGTCCCCACAATGTAACATAAACAAGTACACACACACACACACACACATGACCACAGCTGCAAAGTGTCACAATGAGTTTAGTATGAGAACATACAACCCTTTTTTTTTTCATTATTATTTAGTAATTGTTTGTAATAATAAATGATAATCATACTGTTTTATATAACATACTGATATATATGTATAAAATGTATAGCCTGAATGCACTGTAAGTCGCTTTGGATAAAAGCATTTGCTAAATGCATAAATGTAAATGTAATCAATATTTAGCAATAAATTAGAAATAATTTTAATAATAATAATAATAATAGTAATTATAAATAACAAAGACAAAGCAAGTGTATTTTTTATTTATTTACTTATTTTAAATTTTTTTTTGTTGTTTTCTTCCATATATATATATATATATATATATATATATATATATATATATATATATATATATAGTCAGTTTTGCATGGGAAAGTGTGACTCACATTTTCTTAAAATATTTAGAAATTGTTTGTTTTAAAAAATGGTAGATAGTACTTAATATATTATAAATACTATTTAAAAAAAAAAAGACAAAGCAAGTGGATTGTTTTGTCGATGTTTTTAAATTTATTTTTGTTTTTATTTTTGTTTTGTTAATTTACACCAAATATACACCAAATTATGAATATTTTATTTATATTAATAAAATATAATATATTTTGGTATATTAAATTGTATATTGTATGTGTTTAACAGTCATTTATTCATTATTAATTATTTATTATTTATTATGATTTATTTGATATTTATTTCCTTTTTATATACAACTAATTCTAAATTATAATACATTTTATACAAAAAAAAAAAAAAGTAATATGCTAAAAATCAAATTGGACCAAACAATCCACTTGCTTTGTCTTTTTTGAAAATTGACAGTCATTTTGTATGCATACTACTGCGTCTAGTTGACATGGGGAAGTGTTGTCCGGAAGTCCCAAGATGCACGTAGCCGTCTGTTCCTGTTTACTCTGACGGGAATGGCAGTCCTGCCAGCAGTCACGAGGGGATGGAAACTTCCCCCTGGAGCAATTAAAACCTGAGCATAATTGACAGGGTGTTATCACACTTCATCTCTCCACTGACTCCAGGAGAGAGAAAGGTGCACAAGGATTATTTGCAAATAAACCTGGTCAACAAATATCCATTTAACAGAAAACACATCTAGGGCTGCTAGCTCCTTTAAGTTGACAGAGATTCTGTATAATGAAATTTATGAGCATCAGAGCGAAAACCTATTTAGTAACGTTGCACTTGTCACATGCTTTTATCCAAAGTGACTTACCTTGCATTCAAAGTACATTTTATCAGTATATGCCTTCTCAGGAATCGATCACATGACCTTGCCGTTGCACCTGCCATGCTGAGCAGGAAAAAGTTTTTTTTTTCCCCAAACGAAAGCTAACATATTTGTTTTAATTTTAGTTCATAAAGCTGTACTGTTTTATTGTCACTGCTCACTGTAAATGAAACTCGTTTCCCAGTAAGCAGCATTATAAAAGATTAACAGGATCTAATTTAGCACATGATTTGACATTATAGGCTTCAGTTCGCAGCAGTTTTTTTTTTCTTTTTTCTTGGAGTTTAATGAACTGAGCGCAACAGCAAGGACACATGCTCTCACACTTACTGTCGCAAGCTTTCATCTGTCCATCTATCTTTCATTTGTCTTGTTCTACCCTTTTCATCACACACGCTCTCTCACTCTCGTACTCAGTCTTGAATATTTCATGTCTTTGAATTATGGTGCCTCTCATCCATAAGGAAGAGATATCAGACAAATGGAACTTCTGTTTTCAATCGCTCGTTTCGCAGCTGAGAAGCTAAATGATTTTAAGGGTCAGGCTTGTTTGAATATCTAATCCAGATTCGCTCTCAATGTGTGTTCCCTGACTCAGCTGGATGAATTTCCTATTAGCTGCTAATAATCACTGAGATGGGATGCTAAAATCAAACCTCAAACTGCTGGGAAATTAATCATGTTATGTAGAAATGTTCAAATTAAAAAACAAACAAATGGACAATATTGTATTGTAGCCTATAATTAATACAGTTTAATATATTCATAATGCTTTATAATGCCTTGTGAGCAATATTCATGCTCTGTTATTTTGGTTTAAAAAGGATTCAACTGTTTTTATAGTAAACAGACAGACAACATAGTGTCAGAGTGATGAATTTATTTTTAAAATATATATTTCTTTATTCATTTGTCCTGAATAATAATGTTTTTATTGTGTTTACAGTAAATCTATTGATTTAAACCAGTGCTGTACTGTAACATATTACAGACATTATGAATGTTTGTATGAACAGCTGGATAGAAAATCAGTCCTCTTCAGATGTAGAGAGCATACAGGAGTGAGTGTGTGTGTGTGTGTGTGTGTGTGTGTGTGTGTGTGTGTGTGTGTGTGTGTGTGTGTGTGTGTGTGTGTGTGTGTGTGTGTGTGTGTGTGTGTGTGTGTGTGTGTGAGTGTGTACAGTATCAGGATGGAGTGCGTTACCCTGACAACAGCAGCTGCTGTCAACATCTCACTCTCTGACAAATGATGCTTTTTACAGCCATGTTAATTGCATTCCATCTCTCTCTCTCTCTCTCTCTCTCTCTCTCTCTCTCTCTCTCTCTGATAAAGACACTGATCAAAGCGAAGCTCACTTATTAGCATGATTAGGCTTTATTAAACGCCTGGGTCTCTCGCTCCATTTTTTTTTTCTCAGAAAACTCTCCCCTGTATTATTTTGTATAATGTGGTCTCACAAGAGGAGTTGTATTTTGCATAAACTAAGAATTAATCAAACTCCTAACCTATGTAAGCTCAAGTGTTTATTTAGCTTCGAGTTTAAGGTGTTTGGAGTTATAAATCACCTGAACTAAAAGGTCATCCTAAAAGGTTAGGTTTAGTGTAGACTGTGATGGTCATCAGTTCAAAAAAAAAAAAAAAAACCTTGGGATTGAGGAAGTTTGTTTATTATAAATAAAGTGTTTTTATTGTAATAAAGTGTGTTTTATTATAAATCAGCCCATGATTTTATGAGAACAAAATCTTCAAGTTAAGCAGGGACTAAATGTTTATGTTAAACACATACATAGCCTTCAACAGTTTGGGGTCAGTACGAATTTTTTTTTTTTAAGAAATTCATACTTTTATTCCACAAGGATGCATTAAATTAATAAAAGGTAAGAGGGAAGACATTTATAATATTACAAAATATATTTTAAATAAATATTACTCTTTTGAATTTATTATTCATCATAGAAACCTGAAAAAAGTGCATCACGGTTTCCACAAAAATGTTAAGTAGCACAACTGTTTTCAACATTACTATAAGAAATATTTTGAAGTAGCAAATCAGCATACGAGAATGATTTCTAGAATCACACTAAAAATTCAGCTTTGCCATCACAGAAATAATAACGTTTTAAAATATATTCAAGTGTAAAAGAGTTAATTTAAATTGTAATAATTTTTCACAATATTGCTGTTTTGGATAAATAACTTCTTTCAAAAATATTTAAAAAATCTCCACATTTTTGAACATTAGTTTAATCGTCTTACAGGACAACAGAAACTGTAAACAAAAATCATTCAGTGACTTGTTAGACATCATTATAAGTGATGTCTGATTTAAAAATGATGATTCACATAATCAACAATTAGCTCCTTAGCAGGCACAACTAACTAAATATTTATTTTTTTAATTATATTTTATATTATATTATATTTTTTTGTTTGATGTGAAGAAGAATCAAAAGAATCAGTGAATCGCCTTATGAACAGCTACACTGAAACACTTGACTATAGTGAATCAGACTTCTCAGCGTTTGCAGTTCACATTGCAGACAGGCCGCTGTTAGAGGCAAGGTGGATCGTTAGTATTGATCTCACGCCATTGTTCAGTGAACACATTCTCTCACTCACACACACACACACACACACACACACACACACACACACACACACACACACACACACACACACACACACACACACACACACACACACACACACACACACAAACAAACAAACCAATTAACTGCTCAAATACCTTACAGGATGTTGTCAGAGCCAAGGGAACTGATTCAAGTTGATTGTGTTCAGTGTTTTCATGTGTCATTTAGAAGGTGACACTTGTGGGAGAACTCTACAAAGAAAAGCAGAATTTCCCTTGCTCTTACAGAGTGTAAAGTTAAGGGTTGAAACTGTATTGTGGGATATGCATTAGAGGTCAATGAGGAGCATTGTGTGGCCTGGCTTTCCTACTGTGTTTAAAGGAGAGGGAAAAAATGTGAGATTGCTAGAGGGAGAAACTGAGAAATCGGCTTTACAGGAAGAGAAAGGAAACCAGTAACCTGTCATTTCAACACAGTTAAAGCACCACAAGAGCTACTGCTATCAGATTAAGAAACTGGGGCACACGGCTCCCCTATCAGCTCTTCTGTAAGTATATTCGTCCTCGACGCCTGGCCTTTCGTTGCACCATCTCAAATACAAAACGGCACAGGATAGCAGTGCTACTGAGTTAATAATCTCATTCTAAATAACCTGAAACGTCTTCTCCTCATTCTCAAGACAAATACAGCAGCACATTAAGTGTGACTTTTTGTAGAAATGTAATTTGCTCCCACTGAAGTGTATGTTTAAGTAAATGGGAGATAGCTGCAGAGCCGGGCGTGTGTGTGTGTGTGTGTGTGTATGTGTGTGTATGTGTGTCTGCTGCAGTCAGCACACATACACACACAGTTATTTTCCTTTTGTCACTGAAGACAAGCTGTCTTATACTAGCACTGCTCGCATGCAAAGGAATGGATAAACAAGTACCTCACATATCTCTGCAATGTGATGTGTGTTGCATGATTCGGACTGAAGGGATGGGAAAAATGAGTGCAGATTGTGATGTGATGGGTTTTTCTTAGTCTTTTCAGTTTCTTTGTCTCAAATTAATAAATATATAATTATAATTATATATTTTTATAATGTATACAAATTGTTTATTATAATTTATGCATTTTTAT
Organism: allo-octoploid hybrid of Carassius auratus x Cyprinus carpio; assembly: GCA_024542945.1. Taxonomy (NCBI): domain Eukaryota; kingdom Metazoa; phylum Chordata; class Actinopteri; order Cypriniformes; species allo-octoploid hybrid of Carassius auratus x Cyprinus carpio. Next base: position 6,397,766 of record CM045026.1, on the reverse strand, counting down.
AATGTATAACATATGAATTATAATGTTTAATTTTACAATAAATAATAATTGTATGTGTTAATAATAATTTGTAAAGTACTAAACATATTTTTCTGATAATATTTTATTTCTATTAATTTATATTTAAATACTGTATTTTTTACATTTATAAAGTATATATATGTATGTGTGTGTGTGTGTGTATGTATAATTTTAAAATATAATAATAATATATAATAATATGTAATAATATAAATGATCAAAATTACACATTTTTAGATTATTAAAGATTCTTTATGTAAATAGATATTTATTTATGTTTGTTTAAATTATAATCTTAATTGTTTCATTTTAAACTTTTTTTTTTAAAAATGTGTGTACAACATGTTTATATGTATAATTTTAATGTATATAAATATATGTAGATTGTACTATGTAGTATTTAGATACAATTCAGATGATTCATGTTAAAGATTCTTTATGTAAATATTTTTTTGTAAGTATTATTTTAATTCTTTAAGTAGGGTATTTATTTTATACATGTAAAACGATTATACATTTACATACATGTGTACTGTACATATATATACTGTATATATATATATATATATATATATATATATATATATATATATATATATATGCATATATATGTGTGTATATATCTATGTGTGTGTGTGTGTGTGTGTGTGTGTGTGTGTGTGTGTGTGTGTGTGTGTAGTTAAATATAAAAAAAGACCAAAGAAAAGTAAATTTAACTCTGATTTAATAAAATAATTTTACATTTAGATACTTACTTCCTCATGCTAGTGGTTTAAAAATCAGACAGCTCATTAATCTTTGCTTAGACAAAATGAACACTTTCTCTCTCTCTCTCTCTCTCTCTCTCTCTCTCTCTCTCTCTCTCTCTCCACCCACTCACTGTGTAAATTGTAGCTCGTCACACTCCACATTAAGTCCACGACTGGCAATGCCTGCAGGACCTCAGATCTGCGGTGTGTCATCTCTAACTGGGTCAGAACTCACAATAGCTGCATCTCGCCTTTTGGCTCGATCTAGCTTCTTTTATTCATTGCTAAACTGTTTACTTATGGTACTTGATTTAACACAGAGACAGTAAAAGACTGGCATACACATAAATACACACACAGAGAGGCATTTTGTAATAAAATGGAGCTTCTGTTGGAAAATAGCCCAGACAAAGCCCACAGGAGAACAAGAGCATCAGGAGCAGCTCACAGGGGCATTTGAATATTTGTAATCTAGAGGGAAGCATCATCCTTATAGCTGCTCTTTAAGGCTTGTGATTTTGTACTGCAGGAATAGTTCACCCAGAAATGAAAATTATAATTTACTCACAAGCTTGTTCCAAACCATTCTTTCTACAGTAAAGTGTGCTCCTGGTATTGTTTTTTCTTACAATGAAAGTGAATGAGGAAGTATATTAAAATACAGTATATGACATTATTTTTAAGAAATGTGAGTATAAATTCTAATTATATGTAATTTATAAGAAAGTGTAATCTGAGAATTACCAGTATTAACCACTGGAATGAATGAAAATTAAATAAATTAATTTAAATTTATAGCTCATAATTACTCAAAAACAGTCCAAATGTATGAAGCCTGCATACAGTTTTTAATTTCTAACAAAACAACATTAATATTAGGTTTCAAACGAAATAAAATTAATTTTACTTTCATAAACTTTCAGATAAAAAAAAATAATAAAAATAAAATACTTTCAGATAAAAATCTATATTTAAAAAAATTTCATGTTGCAGTGGATAATCATCAAGTGCACACATTCATGTTAATCAACAAAATTCAGTCCCCCAAAGTGTGTGAGATATGGGGAAAAGCTTAAAAAAAGTTTTTTGATAGGTAACTTCATAGATAATTTTACAAAGTATTTCTGACACTTATGGTATTCCATACTCTGGTCCAAAATGACCCGAACACAAAGCATTTTATTAACATTTTATTTTTATGTTTCATATTTTGTTTATGTTTATGTTTCATATTTTGAGGGTCTTAAAATGTTTTGTAAATAAAAATTATGCATTTTTGGAATATTTTATGTATCTCTTCTGGATCAAATTGACCCAAATGCATTATGAGAGTGAGAAATTTATGTATATAAATTCTATAAAATAAATAAATAAAAATAATTATAAAATATATATTTCTCTATATATTCACTCTCTACAATCTAATAAACCAATTCTATTTAGAAGTGTGGGAATTCTAGAAAACTGAGCACTTCTCTAGCTTTAAATGACATAGTGGAATTACCTTCTTATTTGAGGCCTGTGCGATATGTTCTTGTTACAGGAAGTGAGACAAATTCCACCCCTCCGTTTTAGTCATTGCCTAGAAAAGAGAGCAAATGACATTCTCAATCAAATGTGACACAGACGTCTCCTCTGAGAGGCATGGCAGAGCATGTGGCGGCCCTGGCAGACATTATTCCTCATAAAGTTTTATGACCTGCATATTCTGTGTTATCAAACCATTAGCATGAAATCAGTACTTACTGGTATACGAGCGGCAGGCCTATCAAAACTGCACGTGACCAGCAGGAATAGCTGCGCTAAATCAGCAAGTTCCTACTGAGGCTGATGGGCAAAACAAGATTTGTTAACCATGCCTGTAATGTCTCATTAAGACATACAGATGCTACTGATTAACTGTGTTTAACGCTCACCAATTAATTAAAGTTTACAGAAATGTTTACCTCACCCTAATTATATCGTATTTTGTGATTTTAGGGCCTCGATTTCTCATCACATCCACGGGGGCCCTGTACATCTTGGATGTGCAGAAGGAGGACGAATTATTCAACTACCGCTGCATGACGAGACATCGCTACACATCTGAGACCAGACAGAGCAACAGCGCACGGCTATTTGTGCCAGGTAAAAGTGTTTAATTATATATTATTAGTCTGTCAGATCAGACATTCATCATTCCTGTTGTTTTAAAGTTTCACTGAAAGCCAGAGGTTTGCGTGTGTTAGCTAGACTAGCTACCGACCGCTGACAGTGAAATTACAAGGAGACTTTACTAAAATTAGATATATAACTTATGTCTAAAAAAAATGTCTAATAATTTTAATTCAAAGTGACTTGCAGAGTATTCATGGTGTATCATAGTCATGCTTTTCTAGTTGAGCTATGGCTAATGATGCTAAGTTTGTGATTTTTAATTTCCACTAGATTTTGACATGTTTTGTAAGATTTCAGCTGATGTTGTGGGAATGTAAGATTGAAAATTGTCAATTCAGGTTGATAGATAGATAGATAGATAGATAGATAGATAGATAGATAGATAGATAGATAGATAGATAGATAGATAGATAGATAGATAGATAGATAGGATGGATGGACGAATGAATAAATAGTTGGATGGATGGACAGATGGATGGATGAATAGATAGATACAATTTTTTAATCTAATTTAATTTGGATGGATAGATGGATGAATAGATAGGTGGACAGATAGATTTAATTAAATTACATACTAAAATTAAATTAACAATTTTCTTGTTAATAGATCCAACAAACTCAGCACCTGCAATCCTCGATGGGTTTGAAAAGCGGGAGGTCATGGCATCCCACAGAGTTGAGCTCCCATGCAAGGCCTCTGGACACCCGGCCCCAAAATACCGTTGGCTAAAAAACAACAGACCGCTAGAATCAGACTCCCGTTTCCATCAGAGTGCAATGGGCCTGCTGATCGAGAGAACCCAGCCCAGTGACACCGGCAGCTACCTGTGTGAGGTGTGGAACAGCTATGGGAACACAGAGGTCATAGGTCGTCTCACGGTAAAAGGTAAAACTCAAGTTTCTCCTGCCATATTTTTTTATTGATTTCTAAATATCTTATTGATAAAGTTAACATAAGCAATGTTACTGTGTTGTTCCAGAACCTCTTAAAGTGGTGGTCAGTCCACGAAAGGTGAAAGGCAGTGTGGGTAGCCAAGTGTCGCTAACCTGCAGCGTGACTGGCTCAGATGAGTACGAGCTCTCGTGGTACCGCAACGGCGACAAGATCAACACCGGCACCAATGTGCAGATGAACGGGATCAATAAGGAGTACCTTGTGATGGACGGGATGGCGAAGAGCGATGGAGGAGTATACCAGTGCTTCGCCAGGAAGGCTAAAATGTCAGCTCAGGATTTTGTGCAAGTCATTTTAGAAGGTCAGCACCATCCCGTCCTTTTAATTTTGGTTCTTTCTGATTTCTTAAACTTAATAAAAACGTCTTTATCCACAGATGGAACCCCTAAGATCCTGTCCGCCTTCAGCGAGAAAGTTGTTGGGCCGAACGAGTTTGTCTCCCTGATGTGTCACGTCAAGGGAACTCCACAGCCTGCCGTCACCTGGACATTGGATGATGACGTTGTCACGAAGGACAGTCGGCACCGCATCGGTCACAGCATAACGGCAGAGGGGAACGTGGTCAGCTACCTGAATGTCTCCCACACCCAGGTCCGGGACAGTGGGGTCTATCGCTGCACCTGTAACAACTCGGCGGGGATGGTCTCCTACCAGGCTCGAATAAACGTAAGAGGTGCTTGTCAGATCAACTCCTCCAAAACACACACATATATTTCATTCTGCTCATCTCAAGTTCATACGTGAGACGAGGGCCTGACTAACATCCGTTCCTATTTTTTTTTTCTTTTGAGCTTTCTGTGCTTTTATTGTTTTTTTCTGTCATGTTCACTCTTTCATATGGATTGATGTTTATTTGTTTTCTTCTGTGGGTTTCCAACCACCCCCTTAAATATAAAGGTTGTTTATTAGCATCAGTGGTTCCATGAAGAAACTTTAACATCCATTGAACTCTTTATAGAAGGTTATTTAATAGTGAAAAAAGGTTCTTCAGGTTATTAAGATATTCTTCATACTAAGAGGGGCCGTTTACAAAACACAGTCTTCAATTAAAATTTTTTTATGTGCTTTGGCTGTTCATTTACACAACAATTGCGTTTTGGGGACCTGAAAATGCAAACTTTTTAAAAAAGGTTTCAAAGTGCAAGTTTTTGAAAATTATACCATTATTGTGCAGGCACATAGTGTTTCAACTGACATCGCCAACTACTGGCCTGGCATGCATATTCGGCATTTTTAGTCATTTTCGCAGATCCATGTGAATGGGGACCATTTTGACAGCACTGACGTCTGTACATAAAACTGTTCAAAAACGCAAAGGAAGCCATTTTTCGTGTTAAGTACATCTTTGTTGTTAATGTACCCACATAAAATTTAAGCATATTCATTGAAAAGTGCTTTGGGGACATTAGCTTTAAATGACGTAAGCCCCGTTTCTACCGCAGGAACTTTCCCCAGGAACTAGGGACTTTGGGCCGGTACTCTGTGTTTCCACCACAGAAACCAGGATCTAAATAAAGTTCCTGGTAAAAATTTGCCCCTCAGAGAGTCCCTGCTTTTCAAAGGTGCGGAACTTTCGCCGGTGGGACTTGGGCACTGAACATGCTGATTAGTTGAGTTCACGCAGCATTGTATTTCAACCACCATTTATTTGCACATTTTTTTAAAATATTACTGTTATTGTGTCATGAAATGTAGTTTTAAAAGTATTTTTACACGAGAATGTAGTTGTTTAAAACTCAAATCTGTGGTTTATTTATAAAGACAGCATCTATTTGAAAATGTGCTTCGCCGATTTCGGAGACCTGAGCTCCATGCAATCAGGAAATGCAGGAATCCTCGCTGATGTCGGTGCGAGCAGCGTGGTCAGCTCGCAAGGCTTCTGAGGTGGTGGTGGCCGCTAGTGATCCCTCCATGGCGGCAGGGCTTGCTTCTGGCCTTCACAAAGCGGCGGAGCCCACTGATGTTCCCTGCGAGGCGGCGGGGGCTTGCTTCCGGCCTTCATGAAGCGGTGAAGCCCCCTGATGTTCCCTCCAAGGTAACAGGGCTCGCTTTGGGTCTTCACGAAGCGGCGGAGTCCGCTGATGATCCCTCCGAGTCGGTAGGACTCGCTTCCGGCCTTCAGGAAGCGGTGGAGCCCGCTGATTATCCCTCCGAGGCAGCGGATTCACAGGTGGCAGCACCCGCTCAAAAGGCTCCAGAAGTGTCGGCGCCTGCTCACGATCCTCATGAGGTGGCGGTATCCGCTTACGGTTCCCCCGAGGCAGCGGCGTCCGCTCACGGTTCCCCCGAGAAGGCGGTGTCTGCTCACGGTTCCCCCGAGAAGGCGGTGTCTGCTCAGAAAGCTCCAGAGGAGGCGGTGTCCTCTCAGAAAGCTCCAGAGGCAGCGGTGTCCACTCAGAAAGCTCCAGAGGCAGCGGTGTCCGCTCAGAAAGCTCCAGAGGCGGCAGTGTCCGCTCGTGGTTCCTCTGAGGCGGCGGTGACCGCTCGCAGTTCCTCTGAGGCGGCGAGGCTCACTTCTGGCCTTCCCAAAGCAGTGGAGCCCGCTGATGATCCCTCAGAGACGGTGGGGCTAATTTCTGGTTTTCCCAAAGTGGCAGTGTTCGTCTATGGGGCTCCCGAAGCGGCGGAGCCAGCCATTGCCTGTTCCAAGGTGGCAGCTACACACACACACCGCTGGTTCTGCCCTGGGTCCCCATCCTGCTGGCTCTGCCTCAGTCCCCAGGTCCCCCTCCAGCACAGAGACCTGTAACCCCCATCCCTCCCCCTACTCTGCCCCCGCTCTGCTGTCCCCCTGGCTGGGTTCTTCAGAATGTCTGGAAGCTGTTCCTTGGAGAGGGGGTTCTGTCATGAGTCCGGGCCCTGAGTTTCTCCCTCTCTCCACCAGAGGTCGCCATCTCCCGGACTCCATCCCCCAAACTCCATACACCTGTACAATCATTACACCTGTACACTTATTTCCCCAGACACCTTTACCTTAATTCTACACAGCTGTTCCTCATTGTCTTGGACTATAAATACACCACACTCCCACCACACTGTCTGACTGAATTGTTAATTTTATTTCTAGTTCTATGTATGTGATGCAGTCAAGCTGTAATCGTTCCTGAACCTGTTTTGTTTTGCCTTTTTGGCCTTTTCTGTTTATTAAAGAGTTCTTACCTGCATTTGGACCCAGACCTTGTTTTCCTACGGTGCTCTCTTACCAGACCGTGACACTCAGTACTCATGTTTCCCAAGGAGAGCAGCCTCAACTCGGCTTGTCCTTATGACATTTGCCACTGGCTCTGATGTCTCTGTAGTGGTTAAACATAAGACATAATTTGTCTAACAGGTAATCTTTGGTCTTAATTCTATTATTCTATAAATCTATTAATATGTTAAAATGAAAATGAAAAGAGGCAATGTTTGATATAATATTTTGCTTCATTGTATTGTATGTACATTCCCTGAACTACATTTCTGCGGCTATTAATATGTCTAAATGAAAACGAAAAGAGGCAGTGGTGTTTGATATCATATTTGTCTTATTGTAAATACAGTGAGGAAATTGCAATAGCCAAGGTGAGCTGACTAACGTTATCAAGTACACTGCTGTTCCATTTGCAGAATTACCAGACTTCCGAAATTTGCATACTTGGTATTGAGAAACATGTGCAGACCTCTGTCACCAGACTATTTGCCTATTCTTCGCTACACTTTAGACGCGATGGAAACGCAGACAGCAACAGGTCTGGGGGAAAAAAGTTCCTGGGAGAAATTGTTCGAAGTAATTTCAATAGCCGCTTACTGCAGAACACAAGATCCAGGGTGCATGGTTGGATCCACATCTAAGGTGTGGAGATGGGTAGGTTTAGGTATGTAAGGTGGGAGGAGTTGGATCTGGATCCAACCACGCACCCTGGATCTTGTATTCTGCAGTGAGGACCATCTCTGTAATTTTGGTGGAAAAGCGGCTGTAGTGGATGGATGGATGGATGGATGGATGGATGGATGGATGGATGGATGGATGGATGGATGGATGGATGGATGGATGGATGGATGGATGGATAGATAGATAGATAGATAGATAGATAGATAGATAGATAGATAGATAGATAGATAGATAGATAGATTTATTGATTCATTGATTCATTGATTGATTCATTGATTCATTCATCGAAAGGTTGGGGAACCAAAAATGTTTTTTCTATGGCATCACTATAAAAACTATTTTGGAACCGTTATTTTTAAGATTTTAGGGCTGTAGTTCTTAAAAGTAATTTTAACATCTTTGCATTTAACCCTAATTGTTTCTTATGTGTATGTAGTGTTTGTTTGTGATCATTTTACTTTTTTGTGTGTGTGCTTCTTCATTATTAAACTTTTTCTTTCCCTTCTTTAGAACAAATGTTTGAATTCTTGATTTACTAATTCTGCAACAACCTGGCAACCACCCACAACACTCTAGCACCACTTTTGCACTGACAAACACAACTCACATTTGACTTTTCTAGTTTTTAATCGCTATTTTTAATTAGAGTTTGCAGACCACACACAGAATAGCTTTTTTTTTAACAATATGTACTTTAAAGAAAAATATTAAATGTTTATTTAAATTATTTTATCTTATCTGCAAGTACAGTTTATCTTTTAAAATATACTATTATGGTTTGAAGTGCACCTTCAGTATAACACAAGGGTGCATAAAGAGATGAAATGTGTGAGAAACAAGCCATTTGGGAGTATCAAAATAACCATCCTAAACGTTTACTTTCTGTCTTTTGTTTCTTTGATCTTAAAAAAAGGCCCTCATCCATAAACCATAAATCTACATTTTCTTTATTATTTTTTGCTACATTTACTGCAAATTGGATTTTCATCCCAATGTCGAAAATTCCTATAAAGAGAAGTGTTTGGTTTTTTTTTAACTCTGAAGGTCCTGCTGACATACGACCAATGAAAAACCTCACAGCAATAGCTGGCCGGGACATGTACATTCACTGCCATGTGATTGGCTACCCATATTACTCCATCAAATGGTACAAGAACTCCAACCTTCTCCCTTTTAATGACCGTCAGCGGGCGTTTGAGAACAACGGCACGCTGAAGCTGCTGAATGTGCAAAAAGAACTGGACGAAGGAGAGTACAGCTGCCATGTGCTGGTTCAGCCCCAGCTTTTCAAGAACCAGAGCGTCCACATCACTGTGAAAGGTAGCAATACTTGACTTTTGAAGTAAAATGAGTTAAATGATGTCATTATACTAGCTTGTTCATTTGGTATAGCAATATTTACCAATGTTCTCTGGTTGTCGTCAGTGCCTCCCTTCATCCAGCCTTTCGAATTCCCACGTTATTCCATCGGCCATCGCGTCTTCGTGCCCTGCGTTGTGCGCTCAGGTGACCTTCCCATCTCTATCACCTGGGAGAAGGATGGAAAGCCCATTAACGCCAGCCTGGGGGTGACCATCGACAACATCGACTTCACCAGCTCCTTGCGGATCTCCAACCTCCAGCGAGTGCACAACGGCACATACACCTGCATTGCCCAAAACGATGCTGCCGTCGTCAAATACCAGAGTCAGCTCATTGTTAGAGGTAAGACTACATATTTAGCATCTTATTTTGGACTACAATAAAAAAATAAATAAATAAACTTTTAAAAAGACAGAACTTTAATGTGAATTTGTGGGGGTTTTGTAGTTCCACCGAGGTTCAAAGTGCAGCCTCAAGACCAGGATGGAATCTATGGTAAATCTGTCACCTTGAACTGCTCTGCCGATGGAGAGCCACGACCGACTATTGAGTGGAAATACTCAAAAGGTACATGGCTTCATTGACAACTATAAACTTGTATACAAAAATCACTTTCCTAATTGGTATTTTGTCTTGTAAATATATATAAACATACTTAAAACAAGATACATTTACTTGAGAAACACAGTTGTGTAAGATAATAATAAATAATATTTTTATATATATAATATAATATATATAATATAATAATAATTTTTTTTCATATATGGAATTACTAGTATTGTTCCAAATATATTATTTTGTGTTCAACAGCAGAAGGAATCTCATACAGGTTAAGAACATCAACAGAATTTTCATTTTTGGGTGAACTATTCCTCTAAAGCAACCTAATATACATGTAGCGCTGGTTGCCATTTGTGTCAATAATGTAAATCAAGCATCAGAAAGAAAATCACTTACTGTCCTTGACTGAATCACTTTTGTAAAATAAATAAGAATGTATGTATATTTTATTTACACAGTGAAGACAGTCTATTTGCACATTTTCTTTATACAATATAATATTTATTATTCAGTGCTTTAAGTTTTCCAAGTAGGCCGATTGTTTTATGATCTTTGTTCTGTTGTAGCCTAATTTGTGACTGTTTACTTGTCTCCAGTGAGCTTTTTTTACTTAGGCTAGTATTATTTTTTGTGATATTGAAATTGGTCACAAAAATTATGAAACTGCAGTGCGTCAAGAATTTTGATATGGGATAAACATCCTATTTAAAGCTTTATATATATATATATATATATATATATATATATATATATATATATATATATATATATATATATAATTATTGTGATGGGGGGCCCTGCAGTAAGCCCCAGGGGCCAGTGCAGTCTTAATGCGGTCCTGATGATAATAATAATAACAATATACTCTATCGTGCATTTTAAAACAATTTGCCAGTGGTGAAAAAAGGAAAAAGTATGATGTAACTGAAGTTTTTTAGCAGGTTTTCTAGAAGATGTCTTCATCTCTCTCTGTGCCAGGTGCTGGGGTGCCCCAGTTTCAACCCATCGCTCTAAACTCGGGCTTCAGGGTCCAGCTGCTTGGGAACGGCTCACTGCTGATTAAGCACGTTCTTGAGGAGGACGCAGGTTATTACCTGTGCAAGGTCAGCAATGACGTGGGAGCCGATGTCAGCAAGTCCATGTACCTCAACGTGAAAAGTAAGAAACAATATTGTACAGATACATAAGATGATCGTTTCACTTTGTAGTTCTGCTAAAATTCTAACCCTAAGAGATAAATAGTTAGTGAGACACTTTCGTCCATTGCACCTGAAGCAAGCTTGGGGTTACAAAGGTGCTGTATGTAGGATTGACACCGAGTGGTTGAACTAGGTATTGCAGGCTAAATTCAAAATATTGGAGAGGGTTTTTTTCACCCGGCCCCTCCTTCTCAGACTTGACGCACATGAAGGTTGCCAGATTGAGGACACCAACAGGAACGAGCAGACTTGGCAATGAATGAAATGAAATACGCTGTGTTTTCCACCAACTGGCAACCCAGAGTGCCGAAATACAATTTGGTAAACTGGCAGTGGGCGGGTTTCACAAACCAAAACAGAGACCGACATTCCGGCCCGGAATGCACATTTTCAAAAGAGAATAACTGACTGTAGCATTGTTTTTCAGATAAACAAGTATGTTAACATAGCATGTTTCTTAAATATCTGCAAACATATTATGGTATTTTTATGCTTTAGTAGACTCAAAATCTTACATACAGCACTTTTAAGGACACAATGGAGAAAGTTTGCACAGTGAGTGTTATGCGTGGGGCTCGAACCAACAACCTTCTGGTTACTGCCACTCTTGATCCACTTGCAAAACCAATCAAATGTGTGTTAAGGTCCCAGCTTTTTTGATTTGTGCAGGCTTGGAATTATTTTTTTTGCAACATTCTTGTCAGTATTACAACTAAACAAGAGTGGATTGTGTCAGGTGAGAGGGTTTCTGCAGTGGAGTCTCTTTGTCTGCCTCAGACGCGTGTGGGTGTTTATCCACGAGTAGCCAAAAACCTTTTTCCCCCTCATTACACTGTGAACTCCAGTAGGAGCTGACATGTGGAAAAGCGTGTGCTTTCAGTGTTCTTAATGTGTGTGTGCATGTCTCTGTTTCCACCCACTCTCTGTTACACTCAGTTACCACACACATATAAACGCACAGGGAGAGAGAGAGTGAGCAGTAGAGATTACCTCAGACTATAATTTCATCAAATTCTTCTTCATGATGCTTGTGTAAGAGGTATTCAATTACAAAGTATCCAAAGAAGATAATAGGAACAGAAATAGGAAAAGTGGTGTTTATTTTAAAGACAACATGAAACTTGTCCACAACCCATCTTACATCCATTTTACAATGTGATGCATTCAGAGAAAAACTAAATATTTTAAGGGAAATAAATAATTAATAATCATTACTCCAGTCTTCAGTGTCACATGATCCTTCAGAAATAATTTTAATATGCTGATTTTCTCAAGAAACATTTATTATTATTAATGTTGAAAACAGCTGTGCTGCTTAATATTACTGTGGAAATCATGATGCATTTCAAAAGAAGAAAAGAACAGCATTTATTTGAAATGTAAATCATCTGTAATATTATATTATATTATATTATATTATATTATATTATATTATATTATATTATATTATATTATATTATTTAAAACAATATTGTATTGACTCCAAACTTTTGTACAGTAGTGTATTTGTTTTTTTGTTTTTAAAATTTGAAATGCAAAATAAAATATAAAAAAATATAAATATAAATATTTATTAATAAGGTTTATATTATATTTATTAAGGTTTATTATAATAAAACCTGGAACATGCTTTCCAGGTAAACTGGGTCAATTTCGATTTGATGCTGACTTCAAGTATGTTTATTTAAAATGTAGTAAAATCTTTACACCTTATTGTGTGACTCAAATAAATGCTAAAATCCATCTGATTTAACGGCGTTTTCTACCGTGTGTGACACAGCAGCTAAATGAACTGTTTTAATGTCAGGTTATCCGACTATTCCCTGTCTGCCTTTGCATGCGGCAGCGGCTGCGTTCTCATTTGATCAGAGTGTGATGTTAGAGAGGCTTATTTTCACACCCTGCTCTTATCAGCACGCAGCAGGAGCTTCCCTGCAGAGCCGCTCTCTTTGCCCAATACAACCTCTTCTTCATCCTCTTTCCCTTCCTCCCTCCCTTGCTCTCACTGTCTCTATTCTCTCTGCCGCTCTCCTTCTCATGTCATGTAACAACACACACACACAAAACTGTTCTCCTAGAGATCGATCAGGCTGACGGGTGAAATACTGTGTCGTGTTTGTGCGGAGAGCTCTGCTCCCGGAGGCACGGCTCTGTTGTTGTGGCTCGCTCTTGTAACTCGAGTCTCCCTGAGAGGTTTGTTTCAGAGTCCACTGTGATCTCTCCAGTTTACCGCAAACAAGCTCCTCATTAAGATCAGCCGTGATCAGCGCTGAGAGTTCAGGTCGTGTCCCCGTGGCCACAGAACAGAAGGAGAGAATTCTACCCTTCTGAAAGAAAACTGCGAAAATACTTCAATGCATTACTCAATATTTAAATCTATTTGCTAGGAAACAATAACAGGTTTGAGTTTGTTTTTCAGAATTAAGAGATTAACTTCTTAACGGGAAGTTCATATTTATTTGTTGATTTTGAAAGATTTGCATGTGAATGTATCATAACTAACTGTGTTATACAGTACTATATACTGCAGAAATAGTAAAAGTAATATGGTCTTAGTATATGCTACTTAGACTGTATGAACAAAAGCTGACACGTTGCTGCTTGATTGTACAGTGCAATATTCAGGAAATCCTGCTGATAAAAAAGCTGATGATGATGATCCCATGAAACTCTCTATATAACAAGACATAATGGAGCGTCACATCAGTGGCTACCGTGATCCCTCCCCTCTTTCGCTCTGATTGGCCGCGAGCTTTTCCTTTGTCAGCATCATGATGTGGCTCATTCTCCACGCAAAGCCCAATGGTGCAGTAAAGGAGGATATCAGGCTGCGGTGAACACGGCCACTTAACCAGTCAGCTCACTGTTTACCCTGGTGCATCGTGGGGCAGGAGCTGCTGTACACATGCGTGTAATCTGCCTGCCGGCCCAGCGAGGCGGAGGGTCTTGGCCTACATCCCCCACACACGGCCCTGAGCGCTGATGTGATAGGGGATGATGGGTGCCCTCAGAAACCCTGCGGGGAGCCAGGAGCCGCTATGAGACTGAGACAGGAGAGACATTACACTGCAGGACGACTCTGTCTCCAGATTCACTCGTTCCGGCTTCATTTGTAGCATTATAGGGCCAAGAAATTAAGCAAATGATAAACATAATCATTTTGTCATGTTGCGACAAGCTGTCACAGTCTATATAGTCATAAGATTTATTATATACAGTATACATTTTCTATTAATTGTAATTTCATATCATAAATATTAAATATATTAAATGTAGGTAACGCAATAAGGTCGTGTGTCCACCAAGGCGTTTTTCCCCGAGGCTAGTGTATTTTTTCAGTTGTTCTCAATGGGAGCGGCACATTTTTTAAAATGCCAGGAGTGTGCTGAATGGCTTTTTCACACTGAGCGCACGGGCGTTTTTTTTTTTTTATTTGTCTCAGCGCTGAGAGTTGAAGAATGTTCAACTTTGGGTAAAACTGTCACTGTTTCGTGAGCTTACCAATCACAGTGGAGGAGGGCGGGACTAATACCGACCAACCGTCACATCCTGCTTGTATTACGACTAAACAACAATAGAGAAGTTAATATCGCTTGTCTTCCAAGGATTAATGTCTTTACCAGATGGAATTGCCGGACTACCATTTTACTGTTGTGAAAAATAATTATCAGAGAAACATTTCATTCGCTATGCATCTGCGAGATGTGTGCAAGACTTCTGGTTCATTAGCCGCTGAAGGGAAATAACGAGAAGAATAACAAAGTGCAGTAAATGGTAAAACTGTTTGCACTACAATCCAGTGTGTTCCTAATTTAGATAATACATTAAAATAATATGGTAAGACACACCAGTTTGAAATGTCAAATCGCAAAATGAGCTGTTTTGTACAGCTAAAAATAGCTGGAAGCGGATGAAACTGGAAGCCAAACGCATTCAATTTACAAATGACCGCAGCCACTCTTACAGGAAAAGTAAGGTGGATATTAAGGGTGCACGATAAATATCGGCCTATAATTAATGTGCATCTCGTCAGTAAAGCCGGTTCTTTAATCAGCGGTAAATTCCATCAGGTGCGTGATTTCACATAGAGCAGCTGTTACTACACAGAGCTGTTGTTAACTGACAAGCTGCGCAAATCCATGTCAGTTACCAACGGCTCTGTGTAGTAACAGCTGCTCTATATATACATACATACATACACACATCATTTTATAAATATATATAAAAATTATCTTTTTGTAACAAAACAATAGTTTGATACATTGTTTTTTATTTAATTTTTTTCTGTTTCATGAGTTGTTTTGTGTTTTAGAAATTAAATGGCAAATTCCATTGTAACAGCTAGAGCATGTTGTCACTGAAGGTAAATGTGTTAAGGTTTTTTTCCTTTTTTTTTTTCTTTTTTTTTTTTTGTGAAATTTAAGAAACAACTTTATATATATTCATATGTAAAAAGTAAGACAGTTAGCTCCGGTCTGCCCTATTTTTTCTTTTTGCTTTAGATACTTTTTTTTCTGTATAGGGGAAACTGGATCATGTCCCTGTATCTGCACCCAACATGCGACAAACGTTTCTCCGATTCACAGATTTATGTGTGGATTGATAGTTTGGGGTCAAATGTCATAAAGCTGTGCAAAGCAACCTGTCAATTCTGACCCCTCGTGACCTAATTAGACTGATTAGTTTGACAGCCTCTCCAGCCTTATACACATCAACACATTAAACAAACTCAATCCTTCTTTTCCCTTTGCCCTATTTTTTTCTTATCCTGAAAAAGCACAAGATTACCAGCATCATCATCCTCCCAGAGAAAGATATTCAGCTTGGATCCATGATACAAACATGCAGGCTCGTAACTGCTCTCCTCTGAAAATCAATTCTGGATGTTTGTTCTATTCTTGTCCTCCATTGACAGCACCCTCTTACAGCTGGGGGAGAGCAGGCAGGCCGGGGCTGGTTGGCATGGTAACATGTCCAGGTGAAAGGGAGATGCAGGCATGGGCTCTCATGGGAGGGAGGGAGGGAGGGGTGAGTGAGGATAGCAGCCAGGATTCCCTGTGGGCTGGATATAAACCAGAGACCACAGACTCCCTCTGCATCTCAGTCAGCTAGACCTGTCAAGGACACATCTGAAAAATCACCTCTGCGTTTACACAGATAGATAGATAGATAGATAGATAGATAGATAGATAGATAGATAGATAGATAGATAGATAGATAGATAGATTTGTCAATAGATTAAAACAATTGTAATAATTTATATATACATATATTATTATTATTATTATTACTATTAATAGTTTTAATAGTAGTTACTATTTTCCTACATTTCCTTTCAGAATGTTGTATAATCAGTTCTAATGCATTCAGTTTCTCTTAACCAAAGAAAACCAAATACTTTGTCACAAAGACTGTGAAAATTATATTTAAATATTATAATTAATTTGTCAATCACCTAAAATAATACATTGTAATAATTAAACTTTTTATATAAAAATGAAATTTGCCATATCTATATATATATATATATATATATATATATATATATATATATATATATATATATATATACAGTATATATATATATATATAAAAAATAACTAGAATATTTTTCCCAATATTCTAATTATTTGAGATGCACTTGTGTATGCCATACATTTCTAGTTAGTTGTATGTGTAATAAAATTTGAATACATAATTTTTTCTTTCAAAATGTTGTGCAATCAGTTCTAATGCATTCAGTTTTTCTTAACGAAGGAAAACAAACTAATTTGTCACAAAGATTGATGTGGCAGATGTCATGCGGTGTTGTTCTCATTAACGTTAGTACCTTCAATAGTGTGTTTCACAAGTACAAGCGATAATTGTTGAGCTTCCGTAATTAAATTTTGAAAGATAGACTGCAAATGATTTTACTCTTGCTAGAAAAGTCCCTGGATTTGTTTTATAAAAAAATATGCTGTGACCTTTCAACTGTTGTAGGATAAACAAGTATCCGGATTGGGTGTGTATGGAATATGAACTTTAAAAATCACACAGAACAGAAAGAAATGGTTAAATGTCAATATGGATAAAATAATTGTGTTAAATACATGTTAAACACATGAATTTTGGCAGGTATAATATAGTGTTTTAATGTACATCTGAACCTTTAAATATACTCTAATACAGTTTTCCTTGATTGAAGTGAACAGAAGTTATGCAGTGTTCAATTCAAGTTTAGAAATTAATTTTTCCTCTCAGGTAAAAAAGGCTGAATCCACCAGTTTATCATCTCTGTTTGTCTCTCAGGATGAGTGAATCTCTCTTCTTCTGCCCCTGATAGAGCAGGGAATAAAACTGCTACCCTGAGAGACCGTGTGTAAATGTGTGCATTCGTGACATGCAAAAATAAATGAATGCTCGGGCTCAAGCGCACAAAGCAGCCTAACACAGCTCATTTTTGTCCATTTACGACCCCTAAATGAACGAGTAAAATGAGCCTGAATCAATCAGAGAGGATTCAGAAGAGACGTAAATCACTCCTACAGCCGGAGAGCAAGTTCCTGCCCAGCAACACACAGTTCTTCTGTCTGCATCTCAGGAGAGGAATTAGCACCTTCCCTTTCAGTCCAACTGCTGCTTATAATTCAGCTGGATATTAAAGAAATACATCAACACAGCAATTATGCAGTCATGATGAAGACAGCTCGCAGCCTGAGGGAAGATACAGCTGCCCCTCCAACACAGAGACTACTTCCCTCTTTAGTGTTTTATTCTGGATAATCACATAAGGAGCGAGCGCTCGGCCGGGATAAGAAATAGGATGCCGGTTTAGGCTGCCTGCGTCTTTTAGCGGGGGACTGTACAGTTTAATTTTTACCTTCTGATCAACTGTAGTCCTTTTAAGAGACTTTGCAAGTGTTCTGTTCTCAGAGTTTATAAATGAAATCGCTAGGATTGCTAAGAGGCTGAACATAAAGGACTAGCGTTAGCCAGTGCTCAGTGACAGCTTCCAGTACATGATGATGCCATTTTTAATTTCATCATTTGAAATGTTTATATTAATCATACTGATAATCATTAAATCATGCTAATTTCGGTAACTTTTTTTTACTAAAGTCATGCAAAAAATTATATTAATCATTGTATTCAATATATTTAGATTTATTTATACATATACTGCCATTCAAAAGTTTGGGATCAGTTTTATTTTTATTTTTTTTAAGAATTTTAAAAAATAAATAGTTTTATTCAGCAGGATGTTTTCAATTGAAAAAAGTGATAGTAAAGTAAATATGCTGTTCTTTTTAACTTTTAATTCCTCAAAGTATTCTGAAAAAATTATCACGGGCTCCATAAATAAAAAAATTAAATAATAATAATAATTAAATATTTCACAATATTACTGTTTATTATATTGCTATAACTGTTTTTCTATTTTTAATCAAACAAACGCAGCCTTCATGAGCAAAAGATACTTCTTTAAAAAACATTAAAAAATCTGGCTGATCCAAAATTTATGAACAGTAGTGTGTGTTTATATATATATATATATATATATATATATATATATATATATATATATATATATATATATATATATATAAGTTTTAGTAAGTTTTGATAATGTTGTTGCATTGCAATATTTCATAAAAAATGTGGTTATAATATATAAAAAGTACTTTTAAAAAAATCTGAAAATGTCATTTTTAATTCGGGCATGGATTTTTTTTTTCTTCTTTTTGTTGTTGCTGCTGAGCTGAGAATTGCTAGAGTGAATAAGAGATGACATGTAAACGGTCAGAACTCTCAACCTGACACACTCAATCACATCACAGGCTGTACCGGCGCTCCCACGTACCCGCTTGGTGCTCCGCTCCTCCAATGAATGCCTGTGAGGAACCGGGACATGAGTGTGTGTGTGTGAGAGAGAGAGAGAGAACGGAGTAAAAACTGCACCTCTACATAAAGCATCACATTCAATCTTGTTATTGCCATAGAGCTGTAAAACATTTACCTTGTGTGGGGTAGTACAGTGTTCTGATCCTCACTGTTGCAAAGTGTTACATGGCATTTGCACAAATGTACTGTAAGTTAAAAGTTGTCAACGTCATAAAAAAAACTTGTTTGGTTTGATCCGCAGTGATGGCGTTTGTCTTCATGATGTTTTTTCTTTTCTCTCTGTCAGTTCCGGCCATGATAACATCATATCCAAACAACTCACTAGCAACGAAAGGAGAGAAGATAGAGATGAGCTGCAAGGCTCATGGTGAGAAGCCCATCATGGTTAGATGGGAGAAGGAGGTGGAAAAGGAGAAGCAGTCACACATGATCAACCCAGACATGTGGCGGCACACGGTAACGGTCAAGAACGTCGGTGACGAGGTCGTCTCCACCCTTCAGGTCAGATTCTTCATTTGTGCATTGTCATTTTTCATGCTTGGCTTTTGATACTTTAATGCACATATATTAAAACGAAACAATCTTTCACACTTAGTTCAAAAATTTCATACTGATGGTTTAAATTCTTAGTTTAATTAACGGTGAACAGGTCTTTCAAGGTACACATACTTACTATTATTTTATATTTTAAAGGTAAAAAAAAATAAATATATATATATATATATATACAGAGTAATATATTTCTATAGTTATTTACATATTTAATTCATAATAGATTATTTATATGTAATAAATAAATACAAATTAGACTTACTTATTAAATATGTACTTATTCAAAAATTTGCAGTTGGTGGGTTTTTTTGTTTTTGTTGTGTTTTTTTTTTTTTTTTTTTTTTTTTTTTGCAAAAAGTCTCTCATGCTCACCAAGGCTGTAATCATTTGATCAAAAATACAGTAAAAGCAGTAACATTGTGAAATATTATTAAAATTTAAAAGAACTCTTCTAAAATATTTAAAAATGAAATTTGTTAAATGATCAATTATTAATGTTAAAGCTAAATTCCCTGGAATCATTACTCCAGTCTTCAGTTTCACATGATCCTTCAGAAAAATAATTTCAATATGCTGATTTGGTTCTCAAAAGGCATTTCTTAATATTTCAAATTTTGAAAACAATCGCGTCACATTTACGTGGAATCCATGATACTTTTTTTCACAATTCTTTAATAAATAGAAAGTTTAAAAGAACAGCATTTGTTTGAAATAGAAATCATTTGTAAAATTTTAAATATCTTTACTGTCACTTTTGATTGATTTTATGCATCCTTCTTGAAAATTTTTAATAAACAACAACATATATCATATATATTTTTTTTATATTCTATATTGAATTTATATTTGACTACCAAACTAATTTCATATTATAAGCATAGCAGGTCCTTCAGGTATCTGCACTTTCTTTATAAAGTTTGATGTGAATGGTTTGTGATAATCAGGGTCATTTAGGGTATTGATGTCTTTTTTTCTAGTAGCTCATTCACACACCATATTGCTGATTTCAGATCTATCCAACAATGAGAGAGGATTCTGGGTTCTTCTCCTGTCACGCTATTAACTCCTATGGTGAAGACAGAGGCATCCTTCAGTTAACAGTTCAAGGTAAGCAGCCGGAAAATCGCCTGGGCTTGGCTGGAGATTCGGGGGATTTATTAGGCATTTGAAATGACTCTTGAGGGAAATCTCCTGATTTAAATGCCATTGTTTAAATGTGGGGAGGGTTTCAAAACCTGAGAGTGGTATCGTTGAATTCTCAGAGCCACCAGAGCCTCCTAAAGTGGAGATTCGTGAGGTGAAAGAGAGGACCATCGCCCTCCGCTGGACCATGGGATTTGATGGGAACAGTCCCATCACCGGCTACGATATTGAGTGCAAAAATAAAACAGGTATATAATCCAAACCAATACAAGCAATAGTAGCTGTTTTGGCATGAATAGATCATCTTAGACCTTGTAATAGACCTATAAATGAAGCTGATCAGCTGTCACATGAGATCCAGATATGTTATCAACCATCTCCTCCACCATAAACAGAAACTTGGGAACGAGCTCGCAGGACCAGAGATGTGTCTCCCACCCTATACCAGGCCACCATCATAGAGCTTCACCCATCGTCCACCTACAACATCCGTATGTTCGCCAAGAACCACATTGGCGACAGTGAACCCAGCAATGAGCTCACAGTAACCACCGATGAAGCAGGTACGATATACTAGTCATATTCATGTTCCTGGTATTATTATGTACAGTTCATCAGTGCATGTTACTCTTTCATATTTTTTTCTGATATTTAAAATAATGGACCATCTTTTAAGAGTGTTTGAATAGCTTTCCTATTTATAAGAACAAAAAGCTATATATATATATATATATATATATATATATATATATATATATATATATATATATATATAGATATATAGATAGATATATAGATCAGTTGACAAACAGAAGGAATTATGTTGCAATACTGCCAACTGGTGGTCAAGGGTGACATTACAGGAGCGTGATTGAGATACTGATAACTACTGAGGCCACTGTCTATGAGAAACATGATGGCAGATATCAGACCAGGCTAAACAGAGTATATGTTTGACCACTCTAGATCCTGAAGGACCACCCCAAGACGTCACGCTGGAAGCCATCACCTCCCAAAGCATAAAAGTTACATGGAAGGTATGGCTGAGCAGGTTATTGTGATTGTATGAAGTTTTATGTTATATAAACATATTTAATATAGATAGATAGATAGATAGATAGATAGATAGATTACTAAAAATAAATTAAAGAACAAATTAAATAAAATGCCATGTATATGTTTTTTTTATCTTTTCATGTTATTAATGTTTTTTATTCACTAATATTATTTAAATGCTAATTTTTATAAAGACATTGTAATATATTTGACTACAAAAATAATTTCAAGGATCTAAGCATAAACCATAAATGCATGCATAAACTTTAAGTGGTTATTAGAGAGAGAGAGCGAGAGAGCAAGACATATACATAGTGTTTTAACCATTGAATATAAGAATATATATATATTTTTTTTCCAATTTTTTATTGATTGTTTATTGACTGACTGCACTTTTTAATTATGTGGTGATATATATACAGTATACACTGTTAATTAGGTTAAAAAAGTGGGGTTTTCACAGCAATGCCAAAGAAGAACCATGCTTGGTTCCCAGACAGAACCTTTCATCGATCAGTTCTTACATTTTTTTTTTTCTTAATGTGAAGAGAATTTTTATTTTCTAAAAAAGATTTGTGCATTGGAAAGGTTCCATGGATGTTAAAAGTTCTTCATGGAACCATCAGTTTTATAAGAGTTATTTATAAGAGTGCATGCCAGTAACTGAGGTCTTGCTTCTAAACACTATCAATTCATCACCTGCAGGCACCGCTGAAACATCTCCAGAATGGCGTGATCAGGGGGTATCAGGTGTGTCATCGAGAACACTCCATCAACGGCAGTCACCAGTTCGTCTGCATCAGCATGGAGGCCACGGGAGAGACCGAATCCCTGAGCCTCAACAACCTGAAGAAGTTCACAGAGTATGAGGTGGTGGTGCAGGCCAGTAACAGTGCTGGTCCGGGACCGGCTTCCAGTGAGGTCCGGGCTACAACAATGGAGGACGGTAAGCCACTGTAAACTTTCACATGATACAGAAAATTTTAGTCCCTCAGTGTAAAGTCTTTATAGCTTTAATTATTTCTTTTAAAAACAAATCATAAAAAATACAATGATATGCACCAAGCACATTTGTAATATTTGCTGCCATCTAGTGGCTACTTGAAAAGTTGACAACACTGCTAAGAACCCAATTCAAGTTAATTCATCAGTTTCAGTTTCTTTCACACCTACTGTACATGTTCTGAGCCAGTGAGAAATTAGGCTACTTATGAGATGATTTTCTATATTTCTCTTGTGCTCTCAGTACCCAGCAGAGCTCCAGAGAAGGTCGTGGCCACCGCTGCTTCCCCTGAGAGCATCTCTTTGTCCTGGCAGACTCTGTCCAGGGAAGCTCTCAACGGTGTTTTACAGGGTTTCCGCATCATCTTCTGGGCCAATCTACCAGACGGAGGTACAGCTCAGAGACCAACCCAGTTGAATGTGCCTGAAATAGCATTCATTTCATTTTTTTAGATTTTATATATATATATATATATATATACACACACACACACACACACATATACATATGTATATATAAATATATGTATGTGTGTGTGTGTGTGTGAGAGAGAGAATGAATTTATTTGTTATATATATATATATATATATATTTAGAATTTAGTAAAAAATTATATAAATTATAAATTATATTTAAATTATAAGTTATATATTTATATTTACTAATAAGAAATAATAGTAAAATTATATATTTAAATGTGTGTGTGTGTGTGTGTGTGTGTGTGTGTGTATATACAATTTGAGTAATGATAAATAATAAATTGGAATTTATGTACACACACACACACACACACACACACACACACACACACAGAGTAATAATAAATATTAATACATATAAAGAAAAACTCTCTCTCTCTCACTCAAGATAAATTATGTTTTGAATTATATAGATAATAAAGAATTATAAATTGTAGTATATATATATATATATATATATATTATTTTTATTATTATTATTACCCTGTGTGTGTATTATTATATTATTACACACACGGTAATAATAAACATTCATAAATGTTATAAAGTGTTTGTGTTTGTGTGTGTGTGTGCGTGTGATATTTGTTATTATACATATTTTGCTTCCATGGACCACTAGGGGGCAGAATATACCTTTTCAACTGGGAATTGCATGGGCATTATGTATATTAGTATTGAGTTTATTTTGCCTTCTAAAGGAAGAATTCCCAGTTGAAAAGATACATTATATAGAGTGTACTATATAGTGTGATAATATTGCATGCCAAATATATATACTATTTTCAAATTCTAAAGTATGCTTTTTAGGAAAATGTTATCCACAACCGGGTCTCTGATATCAATACATGCAGCTATGCAAGGGCTCTCTAATACCAATATGCAATTTAATGTCCAGTACTGGCATACTGACTTACTACATAATGAAAAATACATACTACACTATCACCAATGCATTACATGCATTTTGCAATTCAGCAATAGTCTATTTTCATAAGTGTTGTGCCAGCATGCATACTTGAATAGGCCTTTGTCTGAGCAGGCCTCTCATGAGTGATTTAGACTGTGAGGTTAGTTAATCGATCACTCAGCGCCGCAGCACACAAACCAGAAAGCAACATAACACATTCTGCACACCTGTTTAATTGGCTGCTTTATGGCTCTCGATCAACTTGTGCTCAGTAGAACAAACTCACAGCACACATTATGTCGATCCGGCTCTTTCCAGGAGCTATTTGCTTATAAATTGCCTTATTATGAAGCGGCAGAATTCAGCCCAGGCAACTCGAGGACAAAATTCAGCACCGAGCAGCAAAAGACAGCAGCTCTTTTCCATCCAACAGCAGCAGCTACAGTGCTAAAGGAATGATAGATAGCAGGAAAAAATGGAGACATTAAAAATTTAAAACTTGCAACTGTGCTGGAGAGCTGCAGACAGTCTCAGTGCCTGCCCTATATCCTGCATGGGTTTACATTGTTCATTATTTAATTATACAATAACAGATTCCTGGCAAAAGAGCTGTTAAAGAAGTCATATCATACATTTTATATTATTCATT
The DNA here is from genome assembly GCA_024542945.1 of allo-octoploid hybrid of Carassius auratus x Cyprinus carpio. Classification (NCBI taxonomy): domain Eukaryota; kingdom Metazoa; phylum Chordata; class Actinopteri; order Cypriniformes; species allo-octoploid hybrid of Carassius auratus x Cyprinus carpio. Next base: position 6,373,215 of record CM045026.1, on the reverse strand, counting down.
TGACTAATAAATGGGATAGTCTGTGTTCTGTTGAACACAAAAGAAGATATTTGAATGATTCCAGATAGCTTATTATTTAAGTTTTATTATTGAGCTTATTATTTGAGCAACATGATGGCAACAAAAGCAGCAGACGGGATGAATGAAAATGCAAATTCAATCTCTGACATTAGGTGGCGCTTTTGGATAAGCAGAAACACAATGTAAACAAAACAGTGCTGCACTGCTAAACAATTATTTTATTAGGCGTCCATTTAGTGACTAGCCGGCAATTTTTGCACATCACTAATCAGCAACTGTTTGGTTTTCCAACATTCTTCAAAATGTCTTTTTTTATCTAAATTATGACAGAATTTTCATTTTTAGGTGAACTATCCTGAGCACATTTATATAACCAAATTTTTTTGAACTTCTCTCCACATTTGCCACAATATAATTTCACACAAAAGCATGTTGTACACAATCTACTACATGCCTTCTGCCCTTTTATTGATAGTTCATACTTTTTAGCTAGTAAAAGGCCTTTTAATAAAACTGAAAAACAAACATCTGCACTTAATTGCATATTTTTGCTCAGTTTGGGCCTTTGAATAAAACTGAAGAGTTTTTTTCATTAAGTGTGAGCTCCATATTCTAACAAAAGCCTGGTGTATCAAATGTGATATGAAGTTATTTTTTAAATTTTCTTTTTATATTTTGTCTAAAGATTTGATACACTCTTCTATTTTATATATATATATATATATATATATATATATATATATATATATATATATATATATATATATATAAAATATATATATATATATATATAACCAACTAATACTAGTACTTACCTTTTTTTCTTTTTCTTTTCTATCATATTCCCAAAAAAAAAAAAACCCTGGCTACGTGTTCTGTACTAGACTAACTGAGACTTGTCATAGCACTTGTATACCGTTGTTGTTTTCTCGTTGATCTGATTGTTTCTACTGTTCTCATTTGTAAGTCGCTTTGGATAAAAGCGTCTGCTAAATGATTAAATGTAAATGTAAATGTAAACCTGACTATTATTTTGTATGTCAGGCTTTACAGGGTTAAATTTGCAGTTATATTTGTAAATTTACAGTATATATTGTATAAAATCAGTATTCACTACATTTTAGAAATCTCAGTAATATTGTGTTTACCTTAGCACAGTCAGCTACTGTATGAGTTGATAGCATTTTAAAATCTTGTTGTTTATGCCACTACAGAACTAGGGGAAATCAAAAACGTCACTACACAGAAGGCCCAGCTGGAGCTGGAGGGTCTGGAGAAATACACCAACTACAGTATCCAAGTTCTGGCCTTCACCAGAGCAGGAGATGGAGTACGCAGCGACCAGATCTACATCCGCACCAAAGAGGATGGTATGACCCATGGATATCCATTCTTTGACCAACTAAAGTCATAGAAAAAAGATCTTCTGCTGTCAAATTCTGTCCTTATGTTTGCCATTCTGTTAGCCAAAAAAGTTGGTAAGGATCTCTCGAAACAGCCTGAATCTTTTCTCTGCAGTGCCAGGTCCACCCGGCGGGGTGAAGGCAGCTGCAGCCTCCAGCTCTGTGGTGTATGTTTCTTGGCTCCCTCCGCTGAAGCTGAATGGCGTCATTAGGAAATACACAGTCTTCTGTTCCAGCTCGTATCCCACGGTAGGCCTAAGACTCGGCCAACTGCTCTCATACTAACAGGAGAGATATCAGGCTGGCTATTAAGACAGTGTTAAACAGCGTGTGGAAGTGCAAAGCATTTTAGCGCAGAGCCAGTACTGTGTCATCGAGCTAAATGTGGTGTTTAAATAGCTTCTTCTTTCCCATTTTAAAATGAGAGAACTATGTGACGCAAGTTGTCAACTGATGGAACTGATGGAAGACACGAGGTGTAACCAGCAATCATTTATTTTGGGTCTCGTTTAGGTGGTCAGTGAGTTTGAAGTGGCCCCAGATGAATTCCTGCACCGGGTTCACAATCTCAGTCGCAACAGGAAGTACAGTATCTGGGTGATGGCAGTGACTGCGGCCGGCCGGGGAAACAGCAGTGATGTCATCACCGTGGAACCTCTGGCCAAAGGTGAGTCGATTCGTTTGTTCGATTTGTTCAGCCATTCTGTAAATCAACCATTCTGGAGTAATTAGTTGTATTTTGAAATGTTGTGGGCCTTCCCATGACAATAAGCAATGAGCAATCTAAGATACAAAATACGCCAAAGTGTAAAAATATCCTGAAACATACAGTGGGCCCAAAAGATATTTAGGGACTTATAGAGTTACTCCATCCCAAAATGAAAATTTTGTCATTAATCACTTACCCCCATGTCATTCCAAACCCATAAAAGCTTCATTCGTATTCGAAACACAATTTAAGATATTTTGGATGAAAATCGGGAGGCCTGAGACTGTCCCATAGACTGCCAAATAAATAACAGTGTCAAGGTCCAGGAAAGTATGAAAAGCATCGTCAGAATAGTCCATCTGCCATCAATGATTCAACCGTAACATTATGAAGTGACGAGAATACTTTTTGTACACGAAAAAAAAATGACTTTATTCAACAATTCCTCTCCTCTGTCTCTCCAAATCAGCGTAGCGCCATTTTGGCAAATCTGAGAAGTACGCAGATGGCGTACGCTCTTCTGTATCAGTCGAGCCACAATGATAAGTTTTTTACGTGTATTTACGCTTTGGTTTGAAAGCAAAAAATGCATCAGCGCAGCGTGGCTGACACAGAAGAGCGCACACCATCTGAACAGCATTTAGTTGAGCATTTAGTTATAAAAGTCTTTACTGTCACTTGATTGTCAATTTAATGTATCCTTATTGAATAAAAATATTAATTTATTTTGAATAGTAACATAAATATGGTGTATTTTGCAATGATTGTGTTTTGCAACAAAATTCTGCAGCAAAATTGTGTATTCGGCTTTCCGAAATCAATAAAACAATAAATTGTGGTGTTTTTTTAAATGTTTTTAAACAGCTCCTGCCAAAATCCTCACCTTCAGTGGTACTGTTACAACGCCATGGATGAGGGACGTTGTTTTACCCTGCAGGGCGGTCGGAGACCCACCTCCTGCCATTAAATGGTTAAAAGAGAGGTAAATAAATCTGTTTCATGGGTGCATACTAGAATGTGTAGAACATACACTCTCAAAAACATATTAACATGATTATGAGCATGTGATTTAAGACAAACATGACAACAGCTCCATATTATAGTGAAAAACATACCGCATTGCAGATCTAGCCTTTCTTTAAGAGCAAACACAAGCATCTGAATACCTATGAGTAGAATCAGTCACTGGGGAATGCTGGGAAATGTCAAACTCTGCCCTCTTCATTGAGGATTCACACTGTTTCTTACCAGCGGGAGCCCAGCCCCTGCGGTCATTGATGGAAGACGCAGTATCCATGGAAATGGCAGCTTCGTCATTAAGACCGTGAAAGCAGAGGATTCTGGGTATTACACGTGTGTCGCCAGCAATAACTGGGGAACAGATGAAATAATTCTGAACCTTCAGGTTCAAGGTGAGGTGTGAGAGCTGGGCAGAATGGACCTCTATGTGTCAGTTTCATTTCCTTTGAGTTATTACGCAGTATTTCTCACTGTACAAATATCATCTTCAGTCCCCCCTGACCAACCTCGTCTCACTGTGACCAAGACAACCACCACATCCATTACTGTGTCCTGGATACCAGGAGACAACGGTGGGAGCTCCATTAGAGGTGAGCTGCTTCCACCTTCAGCTGTTTTCCTGCTGGAAAAAAGATAATAAAAATGTAATCCATCTTTCAAATGATCATGATTTAAGCAAAACTCTTTCTTTCTTTTTTTGGCAAATTCTATTCAAATATATTTAGTATTTTGATGCCTGAATGACAAAAAAAACAATTAAATATGTTTTAACATTTTTAGAAACCCAGTACAAACATTTGTGGGTAGGTTAAAATCTTATTAAAATCAGATATTTTCCCCTAAATTAATCTGAAATTTTATTAATGTGTTAATACAGTTGCATTCTTACAGGCATAAAGCTTTGAATGTGGCTCATCCAATCAGAGTTTAGCCTCTGAACTATCTGTTTCATCATATTAGTTTGAATCTGTTTTTGCATTGATGGTAGATTAATTTGTGATAAACAGTCTGGTCCTTTGGTTTAGTATCCATTAAGTTCAGAATAAGAAGAGAAATAATCATATTAGATTACGTGTACATTTGATTTGTTAATTATTTAAATCATTTTTAATGATTGTCTCAAAAAAAAGAAAAAAAAGAGAAAAAGAACCTTTCATGGTTAGATGTGTATAAAAATCAGCTTTGCATCACAGGAATAAAAGAAAAATGTAAAAAAAAATTTTTTTTAATTGCAATAATATATTACTATATTACTGTTTTACTGTAATTTTGATTAAATAAATGCAGCCTTGCTGAGCATAAGAGACTTCTTTCAAGACATTAAAACATCTTATCAACCCCCAAATATTTGAATGGTAATGTAAATATAAACCAATTTTACATAAATACAGTGTGACAAACTGTACAATCCCTCATATCATGTTGTTATAATTTGAAACTTAAAATGCATTTCATTGCATTAGTTAATGAAATAAACAGTAAAGTGAGACCTGTGTTTGAATACATCAAATATAACAAGGTCTAGAATTCATCCACCCTTGTCACACTAACAGCAACTCTGTCGATGTGAAAGAAAAGTCATTACTATAGCAACTGATGTGGATGAGCTGGATATAAAGTGCACTGAACAAATGGATTCGATTGCATTGCTTGAAAATTGAGAGTCAGTCCTAAAAAATCCTTCAGATTTATTTTTATAAATTAATTCTTTATGCAGGATATATTCTGCAATACTCAGAGGACAACAGTGAGAAGTGGGGAAGTATTTCTATAAGTCCCAGCGAGCGTTCCTACCGTCTGGAGAATCTCAACTGCGGCACTTGGTACAAGTTCACGCTAACGGCCCAAAATGCTGTTGGTCCAGGCCGAATCAGTGAGATAATCGAAGCAAAGACTCATGGGAAAGGTGTGCATTTTGTTTTGTATATCCTATTTCTCAAATAATGGTGTGTAATTGTGTTGAAAATAGTGATCACAAACAGCGTTCCTGTTCTCCTTCATTGTCTTCACCCATCACAGAGCCACAGTTCTCCAAAGAGCAGGAGCTCTTTAATAGCATTAACGGAACAAGCGTCAAACTCAACCTGATTGGCTGGAATGATGGCGGTTGTCCAATCACATCCTTCACTCTGGAATACCGTCCTCTGGACAGCCCCGTGTGGACCAAAGTGAAGCGCACCTCTCTTACGAAGAGCTTCAACCTGCTGGACCTGCAGGAAGCCACCTGGTACGAACTGCAGATGAAGGTGTACAACAGCGCAGGGTTGGCTGAGAAACTTGTCAAATTCGCAACTTTGAGCAACGACGGCAGTAAGCGAAGTTTGATGGATCACCTTTAATGTAATTGTCAAATTAATTGTTTGCGCTTTTAAATATTGAATGTGTTTGCAAAAAGGCACCATTCGTCCGCTGGTGAAGACTGCGGTGAAGAACCCGGTGAAGAAAACCAACAACGAGGGGATGAAAATGATGGTGACGATCTCCTGCATTTTGGTGGGAATGGTGCTGCTCTTCGTCCTGCTGATGGTGCTGAGGAGGAGGAGGAGAGAGCAGAGGCTGAAGCGGCTCAGGGGTCAGAAGTTTTTCACAGCTCTTAGCTACAGATCAGAGCGTTTTTAAAGAGAAGGTGTAGATCCGTAGGCGTAAATACAGACAGTATATGTTGCTGTTTGAGGTTTTACTCATATCAGTCTTATTCTTCATGACTCGATAGTACTTCCTTTTTCTGTTTATGTTAATAAAGCTTATTGTTTTTTTTCCACAGATGCAAAGAGTTTGGCTGAAATGCTTATGAGGTAAACACTTTGATGATTTTCAGATTTGTTTTTTACATCAAATGCACCCCAAAATAGAAATCCTGTCATTTTGTTCCAAACCCATAAGAATGTTTTTATTTTCTTCTATGTAACAGAAAATAAGATATTCTGAACAGTCTCTGAGCTGCTCTTTCAGTTTAATATCAGCATAATGATCCTAAAATGACTAAAAGCATCATAAGAGTAGTTCAAGAAGAGTGTAAGAAGATTCCAAATCTTTTGAAGTCATAATAAAGCCAGTGTATTTAACAGATTCATTTTAATGGATGGTTACAAAGCATATTATGCACAAATGAATAAAACTCTATCAGCATTTTGTGAGAAAGCATTATCAACGTGTCATGCTGACCATGTACAAGCCGAGATGTTATTCACAGGCTTGTTTGTGTTCTCCTCTAGTAAGAACACAAGGCCTTCAGATACCATGAACAAACAACAGCAGACCCTCCGCATGCACATCGACATTCCCCGAGCGCAGCTGCTCATCGAAGAGAGAGACACCATGGAAACAGTGGGTGAGTCGTGTTCGCTGAACCACATTCAAACCTAAACATATATCTGAGAAAGAATGATACTATTGGGGTCTCTAATAGTTCCATCTCTCCCTTCCCTGTTAGACGACAGATCAACGGTGCTTCTGACGGATAACGATTTCGGAGAAACTGCCAAACAGAAGTCGGCCACCGTCACGCACTCTGTCCACTATCAGTCTCTGTCGCAGGCCACCGGCCCGCTGGTGGACGTCTCTGATGTCCGACCTGGAACGAGCAAGAGCAGTCTGTCGAGTAAGAAAGAACCTTCTTAACACACAAACAACAGAGTGAATATGTGATCATGCTATTTAACTGAGCGTTTCACAACCGTCCCCAGATCCCACCTCTCGCCGTACAGCTAAAGCTGGCCCTGCGGCCCGTAACCGGTATGCCAGTCAGTGGACGCTGAATCGCCCCCACCCTCCTGTCTCCGTCCACACACTCAGCACGGACTGGAGGCTGGGAACACCCAGAGTGGCCGGCTCGGTGGACAAAGAAAGTGACAGCTATAGTGTCAGTCCATCACAGGACACAGGTCAGTCTGCTACACTGTGTGTACATCTAGAGTTTTTATTAGGTTCTTTTTTTGTTGGCTTGACAAGCTGGGTACTTCAACAACTTCAACTTTGTCAGCTTTTTTATAATATTTAGTATATATCTTAATATGTATGTGTTTGCTGTTTTTAAAAATGATGAACATGATGAAGAATGCACAATGAATTTTTTTATGCACAAATATAAATCTACAAATAAATAAACAGTATTATTTACCTACTTGAACTGCGATAAAACATTTAAAGCATATAATATAGCATAAAAAGCATAAAATGTCATGCAGGAAATTTTTAAGTAATGACGCAGTTGAATCATTCAGTCAATTTTGAACAGATTCATTGCAACAGACAGTTATGTTGAAAATTAATCAAACTAGTCTATCAGCATTTAATACATTTTATTTTAATTTTTAATTATTTTAGTTTTTATTTTATTATTTTATTACAGTACTGTTAAAATATCTGGGGTCAGTGAGATTTAAATTTTTTTTTTTTTTAAATAAATTAATACTTGTATTTAGCAAGAATGGGTTAAATTGATAAAAAATGACAGCAAATACTTTTATAATGGTACAAAATATTTTTATTTAAAAAGTTTTTTTTTTTTTACTTTATAGTAATCAAAGTATCATGAAAAATATATTATATTTTTCACTAAAATAATAATAAAAAATCAAGTACCAAATAATTAGATTTCTAAAGGATCATGTGATGCTGAAGGCTGGAGTAATTTCTGCTTTTCCATCATAGGAATAAATGACATTTGAAAATATATTGATTTAGATATTGATATTATTTTAAATTTCAACAATATTTCACAATATTACTTTTATATTTTTAATCAAATAAATGTAGCCTTGGTGAGGCTGAGGCATGAGTGTATCTGTTCATATTTCTCCTCAATGGCCAAATCATGTTCAATTATGACAACATTCTCAATGTTAATTTTATACCAGCAACAAAAAAATATCACGGTAATACAAGCATAATAACGTTAATACAAGCTAGAAGTGCCTATTGTTAATAATGAGTTCTGACCCGCTGTGTTCAGACCGCGCCCGCAGCAGCATGGTCTCCACTGAGAGCGCTTCTTCTACGTACGAGGAGCTGGCCAGAGCCTATGAACATGCCAAGATGGAGGAACAGCTACGACACGCCAAGTTCACCATCACAGAGTGCTTCATCTCAGACACATCCTCCGAGCAGATGACCGCCGGCACCAATGATTACACGGACAGTCTGACCTCCAGTACACCATCAGAATCAGGCATCTGCAGGTTCACTGCATCACCACCCAAACCCCAGGATGTCTGCAGGGTGATGAACATGGCCGTACCCAAGGCACACAGACCAGGTGAGACTGCTGGTGGGAGGTAATGGGAGGTGGGAGGTAATGACTCTTTAGGGGAAGTCGTGACCTAGTGGTTAGAGAGTTTGACTCCTAACCCTAAGGTTGTGGGTTCGAGTCTCGGGCCAGCAATACCATGACTGAGGTGCCCTTGAGCAAGGCACCGAACCCCCAACTGCTCCCCGGGCGCCGCAGCATAAATGGCTGCCCATTGCTCCGGGTGTGTGTTCAGGGTGTGTGTGTGTTCACTGCTGTGTGTGTGCACTTTGGATGGGTTAAATGCAGAGCACGAATTCTGAGTATGGGTCACCATACTTGGCTGTATGTCATTGTCACTATCACTGTCACTCTAAACTCAATTTCAGCCAGTTGGCGCTGTTCTTACTAACCTTGTGTTAATAATAAAAGCTGGAGAAGCTATCTATGCACTCTAAAGGTGAGGTCACATTTATCACTTTTCTGTGGGTTTTTGTGGGCAGAATCCAGTCATTCCAAAAGGAATTCAGGCGATCTGGAATGTTACATGAGTGCAAATGTTTTTCCAATGCCGATTTAACAGCAGTTTCAAGTTGCCTGCAGCTTGATTTGAATGTGACTTTTTTGTGAGCTGTGCTTAATACTTCTCTAAATTATTGACAATGGATCTTTCTTCTGCACAAAATTTCACTAATCTGACCACACGTTAAGCCTAAATTATTATGATGCCTTCTAAGGTTTAACCAAAATCTAAAACAGAAATGCATGGATCCTTTTTTGGATGAGGCGATTCCACAATAGATTGTGATATTGGCAAAAACAATCTGATTGTCATTTTAATGAGATTGAGTTTTAATATTTAATATGTGTGGTTTTATTTTATTTTTTTTATTTTATTTTTTATTTTTTTTACAGTTGTTAGATTAGAAAAATTCTAACATCAAACTCCATTCAAAGTCAGTTGTGAATAGAGCTTCTTACAGCGCTTCATGAAAAGAGTGTGTTTATCTTGTAATTTGGCCCAATCATGCTGAAAATAATTCCCCAACCCTAGCTGGTCCCCCAGTCTGTAGCCCCTCACTGCAGAACACAAAATCCAGGGGGTGTGGTTGGATCCACATCTAGGGGGTGGAGATGGGTAGGTTTAGGGGTGGAGAAGGGTGGGTTTAGGGATCAAGGGGTGGAGACGGGTAGGTTTAGGTATATGTAAGGTGGGAGGAGTTGGATCTGGATCCACATCCGAAAAACAGTATGTCGAAATTCATATTATTCAAAAACGGAAAGTAGGCGGAAAGTACTTTGATGACCTGCTACTTCAGCCAAGAGTGTGCATTTGATGGACACTGTACTATCCCATGAAACCACGGGAGAGGAGTTGTGACTGGCAGTAAAATAAAGCAACTGACACTGTTAGGTCACGTTGCTATGCTAACAAAAGAATTTCTCTTTATTCTGCAGGAGGGGAGCTCGTACACCTGCCTCCGTACCTGCGGATGGACTTCCTTTTGAACCGGGGTGTGTCGGGAGCCTCTCGGGAAGCGGCGATGGGCCAGGCCTGTTTGGAGCCGCAGAAGACCCGCTCGATGAAACGCCCCGCCTTGCTGGAGCCAACACCCATGGAGGTGCCGACCAGCAGGGACGTGCAGCAGTGGCAGCCGGGCACGGCCTCAACGCTTCCACAGAGAGAGGCCGGAACGGACTTGGCGCAGGCTGCCAAAATGAGCACCTCCCAGGAATCGCTGCTGGACTCCAGAGGACACTTAAAACAGAGCAACAATCCCTACACAAAGTCCTACACACTGGTATAACAAAGATCGGACAAAAATAAAACATCAAGAGCAAAAAGCGAACTCTTCATGCGCGGTTGTATATATGTTTCCACTTCTACTCCTAACAATTTCTTTATTTTATGCTTTTTTAAACAGTGAATTCACTTCTTAAAGAGAACTCCACATACCCAGAGATTGCCAAAATGATTTTATTATTATTAATATTATTATTAATGATGATTATTTACTAATTTACTTATTTTAGCAGTTAGTGTGCACAAACTAATGAATGGGAACCCATTTTCATTTTTTTTTTTTTTACTAAAATTTCTTTGTGTAGTTAGTTTGAGATAATGCGTGAGAGTGATTTCCATTGGTCCAAAGTTGTCAGCGTTCTGTTTTGAAGAAATCCTGGGAGTGCATGAGGATGAACCAATTTAAGACGAAGATGACAGTATGAATACCGACCACTGGAGGGTCCAGGCCAGAATTTTTTGACTACGAAAATATTCAAATGTGAAGATTTCGTATTCTTATGAGTATAAATATATATTAAAAATCTATATAGAAAATGAGAAATCACTTTTATTTGTGGGTATTACAGGGAAATTTTGATTTTTGATTTGGTTAATACAGTCCTTTAGTCATGTTTGCACATATCTTGTTTAACCTAGAAAAGCAAGTCTTGATTGATAATTATTTGTGTTTCATTCTCTAAAGGTGCAATATGAAAATCCATGAACCACGTTTGCTTTCTACTGTACTGTATCTCGCCCATGATGTGAGCTTCTGAGAGCCGGAGCGAATGAAATGACAGATTCAGGTGCAAATCAGCTGTGGTAGAAGCAAAGGTTGATTTAGCATGCTGCACGGGGGAGACTGGACCACCTACTGCACTGACAGTGTGGCTTTTTCACCTCCTATGTTTAGTGCACTAGAAAGGTGTCTTCAGGGCACGCTCTCTCGTCTTCATTAGATTTATTTTTGCTGCATTGCAGACATGCTGCACTACAGGGAAACTGAGACAATCTAAAGAGATCCCCTAAAAGAATAACAATTATGATAACATTCATAAAGAACCACAAGCAGTTCTATATGATTATGGGCCGATGGTAGCGATATGTTATTGTTACCGCTCTGCACCAAACTGTCTTGCAGGGAGAGTTATGATGAAGAATTGTGAGATGATATTTCGCTATATTTGATTAGATAAATCTATTGTCCTCACTATACTCATTTTCAAATGTTTTTGTTGTTTTTCACAATTTGTTTTTCTATTTTTTCTTTTTTTCAACAGAGTGCTCAGTTGTGACACTCCAGAAAAGATTTTCCATGATAATCCTGTCGACTAATAAAAGGTTGATCCCCAAACGAATCTGGCAGTTTGGTTAACACTTTTAATTTTGCTGTGGGATATAAAGGGATCTGAGTGTATGTGATGAACGGTGAAAATGAACAGCTTAATATACAGAAATGAGATTCACTTCAGAGAGATGAACTTGAAGCAATAATTCACCCCATATATGTCGTTAAAAATCTTCAGCATTTCTTCTTTTGTGTTCCACAGAACAAAGAGAGTCATACAGGGTTTGGAACGACATGAGGCTGAATAAATGATTTTCATTTTCAGTGAACTATTGGTTTAATCACAGCAAAGACAGAATCAGTGTTCACTGGATCATTTGAATGAATAATAGAGCTATTTCGTTTTGGAAATCATACTCAAATGAAAGACAGAGAGCTCAGCAGGAACACAATGAAAGTAGAACCACACATTCTCCTGAGAGGAAGCAGAACTTTCCTCTTCTTGTTGGTATGCTGATTTTCCTCAACTATGGTGGCCCAAGGGGGCAACAGAACATTAGCAATGCAAACAAAAGTTAGAAATAGTCCACAACGAAACCGAAATAAACCACAATACAAATAGCCCATATCACAATGGAAATAATCAGTGCAAAAGAAATAAGCCACAAATTGCTGAACTGAAAGTGACTATATGGATTTCTATATGTAATCCATTTATAATTCACACTGCTTGGGTGACAAATGGTTACATAAGTGTTGAAATGTTTCTAGAGTAACAACTGCAGGTATGAATCAGTCACAATTTTATGATGATTGACACAGCAACGGAATAAACATAAAAATAAATGTAATAAAAAATAGTTTACCTAAAAATTAACATTTGCTGAAAATGAGCTCACCCTCAGGCCAACCAAGATTAGTTTTTTTTTTATTCTTCCGAAGAGGTTTGGAGAAATTTTGCATTTACATCCAGGGGCGTTGCACAAGATCCCGGGCCCTATGCATAGGCAGTCCTGATGGGCCCCCATGCCCCCCCTCCTTGAAAATATCCAGGTAAAATAAAATATATTCCAGACTTTTCAAGGGCCCTCTCTTCCTTTGGGGCCCTGGTAATCAGTACTGGTTTTACCCCCAGTCCGACGCCCCGTTTACATCACTTGCTCAACAATAGATCCTCTGCACTGAATGGGTGCCGTCAGAATGAGAGTCCAAACAGCTGATAAAATTATCACAAACTGACACGGTCCATCAATTAACATCTTGTGAAGTGAAGAAAAAAAAAAATGTGTTTTTAAAAACAAAGACAAATCCTTCTTTAAGGCATTTTAACTTTAAGCTACTTGAATACTAACCCAGTCTCATGAAAATGCATATAAATAGTACGGCAAATAAAAACAGAAATTTGTGGTATTGATACGCATTTGGCGTGCATATGATACGCATCTACCCCACAACCCTAATCGCGTATTATATGCACGCCATAGTCAATTTTCTGCAATTTCTGCGATTTGTGTACGCCATTGGATTGTAAATGCCCATAATACATAATCCTTAATAACACTTCCTCCGGTGAAAAAGTCACATAAAAATCCAATAACATATTTGTTTGAAACTCTTTTTTTTAATTTTTTCATCTGTTTTCCTTTCTAGCTGGTGCTTTATGTGCATATTTCTCTCCTGATTCAGTGAAGATGACTTTTCATTATGATGATACTGACCACTGAAATTTTGGTATTGTGACAATACTAATTTGTAATAGCTACAAAGTTAGCAAAACATGCCCTCATAATATTTTTTAAATGCAGTTGCCTTATTATATTTGTAAAAAAAAAAATATGTGATTTGATTCTGGCACCAGTCTTTGGTTAATGTTACATGAATAAACTTATTTATTCTTCAACATAAATTATGCCACACTGGAAATTAATTCCAGAGGGAACCCACTGCTCGAAAATGCTAATTTTCTTCATATAATTTAGGAGCTACTCCACCTGAAGTTAGTTGGTGGAAAAACTATTAATTGCGTTGTTTTCATCTTTTGTTTACTATTCTAATTTTGTTCAGCCCCTTTAGACCACCTTACCTGGCAGACTGTCGTTTGTTGAGCGAATTCCCGCGCGGCCTTCAAAGAGCGCGAGCGACTCTCTCAAAATGCTGTATTGATTCAGTGCTTTCAGTGAAGAGCCGGTGACAGCCACTCTTCCTGGAGCACTTGGACAGAAATTGGTTTTATAGGTCTATGTCAGCCCGGTGGGCAATGGGGGAACACTTAGTCATTGTGACAACTATATTCTCCATCTTCGTCTGAAGTGCGCAACAAATTAAGCGTCGCTGGCATATATTTATAGACGGTCTCACTCGGCTGTTATTAACCACCGTCATAAATATAGCAGCAGTGTGCTAAATTCTGATCTCCCTCAGAAAGACACGTCAGCAACACAACACTGATGGCGTCTGAATGAAAAGAAGAACCTGGCTGAGTTCCTCTCATTCTGTTTGGTTCATCTTCATTGCTTCGATTTGAGAACATTTTGGCTGTGATCTCAATGGAATATTGGCAATGTGAAGTAGCCTATACTACAGTCTTATTAAAAAGTGTGAAAATGTGAAACAAAATATGTTTTGTGAAAATATTATAAACATTGGGTTGATCTTGGTCTATTCTTCAATGTGAAAAGCTAAAATGATGGTCTAGTCAGAAATCATAAGTGTTTCCAACTCTGCGCTCATGGCACAAAAATACCATTAAAATTGAACTATGAAGAATACTTTATATCAAAAATATTTTTGTCTTGCATAACATAATGAAATTTAACAAACTCAATGCTGATCCATTTTCAGCTAATTAATCGGAATCTATGCAAAAGATTGTGGGCGACTGAAGGACATTGATGCATTCTTTAAAACATTCTAAAAAAAAAAGTTAAAAAAATCTTCTGTTTAAGAAGCACCCATTATAAACATTAGCATAGCATTTGGGAAATTCCATTTTTAAATTCAGTTTTCTATATTAAAAAAAAAATGTACTTGGCACCAACTTGTTTTAAATAGGTGCTTAAAAAGAGAAGCACACTACACACGACTGTCACTTAAAAATTGTTATTTTGCATTTTTATTCATTTTGAGTACAAAAAAAATATTTTTACTTTTTGAAACCTGATGAACTAAAATATCAAAAACATTAAAAACCTCAAGTTGAGCACATTGCATTATGGCATATAGCCCAATATTTCTATACTGTGCATTTTGACCAATTTAGGTTGTAATATTCGCATACTGTATGCCTTTTAAAACATAGCTTTACTCGTGAAAAATTAGGCTAATATTTACTTCCAGTTTAACTTCACTGAAAATGGAGGGTCAAGTCAGGCATTTTGCCTTATGGGATATTTAGGGATATTCAGATATAGTAATAGTAATATGGAGGTAATAACATCGCTTTTGCATGTGGACTTGCAAAACTTGATCCAGTTTTGCGTACAAAGACTGTTTGACTGTTCATAATATTTTCAGTGTGTATATTACACACTGTATTTTTGTATTTTTGGTTGTGAGCAATTCAGATTAATCCACGTTTCATCTCAGTGTTTTTCCTGTGTGAGCAATAGCTTTTGGATCAACATAAATCCCTCTGTTTTCTTTTCTTTACTGCATACATCAGAGTGTAACACCCCCTCCCAGCTGAAACCTAATGAACCTGTCAGACCTCAGCATGTGGTTCTGAACAGAAAAACTACCATAATTAGACCCATGAGGGGGATTTTCTCTGAATCTCTTTGAAACCTCCTATACATGACTCACAGAACTCAGCGTTTGCTGCACATACTAGAATCACACTACAAAACAAATACAGCACAGTTTTATAAGATTAGAATAGTCAGCAAGCTGTTGATGAAATGGGCTTGTCTTCTCATTCTCTCTCATTATAAATGAGTGTTAATTCATTAAAGTAATTAATTGAATCACTTTCACAGATCAATAAACCAAGACTTGGATCCAGAATTAATTCATCACAATGGCTGTGTCCGAAACAGAACCAGGGGCCTCGCTGCCCAATCGATGCCTTAACGGATAGCATTTTGAATGAAGGTGCCGCCTGAAGAAACTAGTTTTAGATTGGCTTCTACTCTAATGGACCAGTGAATTTTAAAGGGATACTCCATCCCAAAATTAAAATTTTTTCATTAATCACTTACCTCCATGTCGTTCCAAACCCGTAAAAGCTTTGTTCGTTTTCGGAACACAATTTAAGATACGATTTTGATTTTGCTGCGTTTCACAGAACCAATATATGCTGTTGTTGTAATGTTGGTTATAGTACCAGGATAGTTCTGTGTTTGTTTGAAGTACATTTCAAATATCAGTCTCTCCACTTGACCACTGTAGCCTACTTATTTGGTCCAAGCATTCAATTTTCAAGATTCAAGAATCAAAGAACTTGAATGCGAACAGATCACAGAACAACACTTTTAACAACTGTGCATACAATATATTGTTGTAATTTTTTTTTACATAGCTTTATTTATACATTTTGTACTTGTAACAGGACAGTTTTGTGTTTGTTTAGTGTCCATTTCAAATATCAGTCTCTCCACTTGACCTGTTGTCTACCTATTGGGTCCAAGTGTTCAAGACAGTGTCTCTTTTGATTAACAAATGTGACATGCTTACAATATAGTGTTGCAAAAATGCAAGTAAAGTTTTTACATAGTTTTATTTATATATTTTGTACTTGTAACACTTTGCGCTTTTAAATAAACTTATACATTTCTGCTCCATAATCCCTATGAATAACAATTTAATTGGTGATTCTATTTAAGTGATAAGAAGAAGCTGCAAACTTTTTACGAAATACACATACCCATCTCTGTACCAATAAATGTGCAACACTTTAAATTGTACACAAATTATGTGTTAGCCTATCTAAATAAATTAACTTAAATTGCGAAGTTTAAGGACTTCTCACAATTTCAGAGGATGTGAGCTCCTGAACATGCTCCAAAAGCTGTTTTGGAGATTTAGTGTGTGTTAAATACACTTTGAGCATAGACATGATTAATACAACAGATATGATTGTTGACTAAAGATATAGATACAACAGATATGATTGTTTTCTAATTTTATTTCCAAGCCATTCGAATTTCTGGCATCTTTGGGTGAAGCAGTGCCTGACGTTTTCCAAATACACTTTCTCAAATCTTTCCTCCACCAGATTTGGCTGGAAAAATACATGTGCGAGAACAGTAACAGTTAATGAAATATTTTGTTTGTGTCTTTTCTTGTCTTTTTTATCGAACCAGTTCTGAACAAAAAATTGAAATTTACAAGAATATGGCAAATCATAGTCTTAAAACCTAAAGGATAGGTTATGCTTCCTTCAAAAAAAAACAAAATGAAGTATGTTATGCAAACACTGGACCACTTTTTGATATTTGTAAGGTTTTGGACACAGCCAGTGTTGAAAGGTAAGCAAATGGTATTAAAAATATGGTGAAATAACCCATCAGTCATTGAGATCATCCCAATATTTATTAAGTTCACATACGATTATTTCCAACAGTTTGGTGTCATGAATAATACAATACACTGCTTTCTGACAAAACACTGACTTGGGTAATGATAAATAATGATAAACCACAAACACAATATCAGTTCATCTATACAGACAAAAACACAACATAGGTGAAAGATTAAATAAGTCTGTGTGAATCCTAATGATCTTTATAGTTTTAGATGCCATTCAGAATATTTCCTTGAGCAACATTCTTGATCATTTGGCAATAAATACCCCTGGTTTCTGGTCTTAAACAGAGGAAATACTGTCACACAATAGTATTGGTTAGCACTTTAAGGTGGATATTTTCAAACACCTTGACATTAATGATGGATCTGTTCGTATTTATCAAAAAAAATAACAAAAGTATTTTCAAAGGAAAGTATTGTACTGAAAAAATCTATGTACTAGTGGGAACCAGAATATCACATTTTATTCGTGACAGATGATAGCAAAAGGCAAATTGCCTCTTCACCTCTCATCTGCCCCAACCCTCACCCCCAATCAACCCATAACCCCCACCCGAGAACAGTGCAGTTTATCAGACATGCAACTCCCTGCCCTAATGGTGCCATTGGGCCCACGCCGGGACAGGGATGCCCTGCATGGGCACGATTATGATTTCACCACCTGCTTCTTCTTCTGGAACTTTCTGAACTGTGATTGGATGGCGACAGCTGCCTTCTCCGTCTCGGGGGCGCCCATGTCGATGTCAATGTCCTCAGCTGGGACGTCCTTCTTGGAGGGGTCTGTGGGAACGACACAGTGTGTATTGGATCGATATTATGAACTGCATTTCTTTGCAGTTCTGCAGTCAGGCTTGACTCTACTTTTTATGGTTGATCAGGTTTGACCTTTACATAGACCTTTATGCTCTGCAGTAGCTGTACGACATGAAAACATACACATTCTTAAAAATAAAGGTTTCTTTAGTGACATCAGTCGTTTTATGTAGAATCTTTAACATCCATAAAAAAATTTAATTACCCAAAAGGTTCTTTATAGTGGAAAATTTTGCTCATTAGATTATTAAAAGGTTCATTACACTTAGAAAAAATTGATATTTTAAGAACTGTTCACTGAAAGGTTATTTGGGGAACCATAAATGGTTCTTTTATGGCATTGCTACAAAAACTGCCTTTTGGAACCTTTATTTTAAAGAGTGTATGAAATTAAAGGACTAATCAAAAATGAGCAATTCTGTCATCATTTACTCCCTTTAATGTTGTTCTAAATTCATGATTTTCAAAAGTCAAAAAGAGATATTTTTAAGTGTATTTACTCATATATTTGCATTTTTAGAAAATAACAACTTTGAAAATTTAATGTTGTTCCTTACACAAAGCTGTTGTGATCTTCAACTTTTTTTTTAAGAAGAAGAGCATGAAATTAACGTAAACACTTTACAGTAAAGTAACACTTTACTTAAAGCCTTTATGTATAATGCATTATAAAGGGTTATTGAATGGTATAATAATTATTCATAATATTGCTTGTAATAAATTATATTTTGTTGTCATAGATAATTATAACCTAACTTAAAATGCATAGTGTAACAATGAATTAAGTATATATAATGTATTAACTGTGGTTACAATTATTCAGGTGATTGTACAATGCATTATAAAGTGCATTACAAGCCATAATTAATGCATTAAAACTACCTTTATAATGCATTATACATAAAGGCTTTAAGTGAAGTGTTACCAAAAATACTTGCACAACATTTATTGAACTTAGTTATTTCTACATTTACTAATGCATTATTAAAATTAAAAGCTTCATCTGTTGATAGTTTAAATGTCCTGACCTAACATGAACCAACAAAGAACAGTTTTATTTATTAACTAACGTTAACAAAGATTATTTAATCCTTACACAAATGTCTCAAATGTCTAATCCCTCTTAAATTAACATCAAACGTCAAATCGCTCTTATAGCATGAAGCATCTGAGATATTCTCCAAAATGGCACCAGGGTGATGCGGAGTAGACAAATTGTTGAATAAAGTCATTATTTTTTTTATTTTGCACACAAAAAGTATTCTCCTAGCTTCGTATAATTGCGGATGAACCACTGATGTCACATGGATTAATTCACATATCTCCTTGCTACGTTTCTGGACTTGGGAACATTTCAGTTGTGTTGCTGTCTATGCAGGGTCAGACAGCTCCAGATTCCATCGAAAAAAATCTTAATTTGTGATCAGAAGATGAACGAAGGTTTTACGGGTTTGAAACGACACAATGGAGAGTAATTAATGACAGATTTTTCATATTTGGGTGAACAAACCCTTTAAGTAAATATCAAATCGCTTTTAAAGGGGTAGTTCACTCAACAATGAAAATGACCCTATGATTTACTAACCCTCAAGCCATCCTAGGTATTTATGATTTTCTTCTTTCAGGCGAATACAATCGGAGTTATAATAAAAAAATATCCTGGCTCTTTCAAGCTTTATAATGGTAGTGAGTAGTGGTTGAGATTTAAAAGCAAAATAAAGTGCATCCATCCATCATAAAAAGTACTCCACACGGCCCCGGGGGGTACATAATTGCCTTCTGAAGCAGAACCGAAGAGTTTGTATAAGAAAAATATCCATATATAAAACTTTGTAAACCGTAATCTCTAGTTTATGCTAACTGTCATACGTGCATTCACGAAAGAGTGATGCTCCAGAGGATGATAGGACGTAGGTGTAGCGTAAGCTCTGGTGAGAAGTAATGAACAAAGAAGTGCATAGGAGAGAGCAAAACAAAACACAGGCTATGAATTAGAAGTAGGGTGAGTGCAGGCAAAGAGGGCCACTTTTTGTAAAACATTTAATTTAGACACCTAGATGATTTTTTTTGTTTGTTATGTTTTTTTTATGCCACAGCCATAAAACCCTGCAGCCCTAGACTGGTTGCCCACTGACGCTAAGCAGGGTGAGCCTGGTCAGAACCTGGGAAAACTAGGTTGCTGTTGAAAGAGGTGTTAGTGAGACCAGCAGGGGGTGCTCACCCTGTTGTCTGTGTGGGTGCTAACGCCCCAGTATAGTGATGGGGACACTATACTGTCAAAAAGTACAGTTCTTCGGATGAGACATTAAACCAAGGTCCTGACTCTCTGTGGTCATTAAAAAAATCCCATGGCACTTCTCGTAAAGTATAGGGGTGTAACCCCAGTGTCCTGCCAAAATTCCCGCCACTGGCCCTTGTCTATCATGGCCTTCTAATAATCCCAATCCACTTGATTGGCTCTATGACTCTCTCTCCTCTCCACCTGTAGCTGGTGTGTGGTGGGCGCTGTGGCTGCCGTCGCATCATCCAGTTGGATGCTGCACACTGGTGCTGGTTGAGGAGAGACCCCCTCCCCCCCAATATTTGTAAAGTGCTTTGGGTGTACAGCAATACACAATAAAGCACTATATAAATGCATCATTAATTAATTCATTCATTCTTTTCTTTATTACTTTTGTTAACTTTAGTGTCCAGCAATAATATTTTGATTTGAATATGGTTCATATAGAGTGTTATTTGCATGGTATATACCAATAAACATTTTTAGACCATGCACTCCAGAAAAAAAATATTTTCAGGTAAAGTGGGCCATCCCTTGTTAATCAAAAATTATTCTGCATCTTAATTAAAAACATGTGATTTATTAACACATGTTATCAGACAAATATATTTAACAAATCCAAAAATATATAACCAACAAGTTATGAGTAAAATAAATCATGTGAAGTTCCAAACAACTGAAAGATCATGTAGTGCTGACATTAAATTTGATTACATCTGAATATCAGAATTTTCTGAAATCAGAATATTAACAAAATGAGCTCTATAATATGTTAAAAATGTGACTATGACACAAGCAACAACGAATAGTTAAAAAAAAAAATAAGAAGAACATTTGAAATGGTCACCATATGTAAAAATGTTTTTCGGTCTATGTTCTCTAAACACTTTAAATGAACTACATCTACATTTTGCTCCTCTCATCCTTTCTTCATTCCACAGACTGAATTGAATGACTCGACATCCTTTCTATTCTCTCTTTCCTTTCTTCCATTTCTGACTTGAATTCCCTGACTGCAGACTAATTTCTGTTTTCTAAAAAAGTCAATTATTCATGTCAACTGTAAAATAACCAGTGAATGTCAATTTATTTAATGAATTTGTGTATAATAACTGAAGGTTAAAGGTAAGCCCACTTTACCTGAATCCCACTGGCCCACTTTATCTAACACATTCAGCCAAAGTGCCACAGCAATATTTAAACACCTTACAAGAAAACTATCACCTTTTTAAACATTTTTTTTCTTTGCATTTTATTCCCTGTTAACTGTGGAAACAAAAACAGCAGGAACTGTCCCATTAATATTTGTTTCCATATAGTGAGCAACCTTATCATTTAGAAATTAAAATTTTATGTCAAATGGTTTTCTACCTTTCACAATGACACAGTCCTGTTTTGAGGTGTGGTATCTTTCTTTCCTTTCCGTATCTTGGACACTTCATTATAACCCCCTCTTAAGCCTTCTACACACTGCACGATTTTAGCAATCCTATAAGATCATTGCTGGTCACAACGTGTGACATGGATCTAATAAACTTGGGTATGACATGCATGTAGACTGTACAATGATGACACCTATTGACTCGTAGGCTACGACACACATTTCTATAAAATAATAAAACGTCATTAGCATGCGCTAGTGGTAAACAAAAAGAGCATAATGATTCACACTTTGACAGTTGTAGTTTTTATGTGTGCTGAAAAAAGAGGGAGCGGCGTAAGTGGAAGAAATAAGAGCTTGAGGTAAGCAGTTTTATGTTTTAGCGCTATGCTGCGTTGATTTCATGTCGCATTTTTACTGGTTGGTCAGTATTTGTGGGTCGTAACTGCAAACAACACTGTGTGATGAACATGCTGAATTTCTGACACTGCCAGAAAATTATCGTAGGCTATCTTTTGTCGCAAGACCGTGACAACAGCCATCTTTGAACCTCTCTCACTGTACGACATATGACCACCGATTAGGAGCCACTGTTGTTTCACAATGCCAATCTTTGTCTGGGACAGCTGAAAATCGTGCAGTGTGTCTTGGGCTTTAGTCTGTTCAATTCCCTGTTAGCCCCAAGCTCCACCCACCCAATCTCAAGCCAATTAGAACTATCTCATAGACTTTATTAGCTGCACCTGTGTCCACAGCTTGGGCTTTTTTGTTGCATGTGGTTGTACTGTGCAGAGGACTGAGTTTCACTCCTTTCATTCTGTGTTTTCGCTGTGTGTGCGTAATTGACCATGTAAGTTTATTTGTTTGATGCTTAAATATTATTTTGTATGACTTAAGTTTGGCCTAAATGTGTTTATTTTCATGATTGTTCTACAGTAGTTCCTGTTTAGGCGTGTGCTTTAGTTATTTAATGTGCAGTTGATGGAACATTATGGTTACCTTGTACCTTATTTAGCACTGTTTATTGGTAAACTAAAACTTTATATATCTGTTCCCTTTATAGAAACCACATGCACTCATGCACATCATGCACAAATCCTCCTTGGATGTACAATAAACTTTCCTATACCTGGTTTGACTAGACTGGACCTGTTCTTACCGACAGCCCTACTGGCTTCAAGCTAGCTACCTAAACATCAGCAACCTCCTTTTTAAGATCCTCCTTTTCAGTAAGTTCCCCTACTATATATGGTAAAAAACTGTATTGGACATTACATGTAATTTTACGGTAGTATACCATTTTGGAAGTGGGTATGATTTACAGTGAATAACCATGAATTTACATTCCCATAATTCCCTTCATTACATTTCAAATTTCATGTTTTTTTTTTTTTTTTTTTTTTTTTTTTTTTGTAGAAATAAAATAAATGTTTCTTAGTTTTTTTTTTTTTTTCTTATCAGTTGAGTTGGGTTGTATGTTACATCTAATGTTGTTCAGTTAATTTTTATTGCATTGTTTCAGTTTCATGTGCGTTACCATGATGGTGTTAGTGTTTGTGTGAATGACACGGTGCACCTTATATATGTTAATATTTAAAAGCTGCTTGCTTGCTTTGGTTCATCATGTGACTTTGTCATTACCACCTGCTTTTGGTGGTTATCAGTGTATTACAAAGACACAAAACAGATTTTAGTACTTCAATAGGTTGGTATATTAACATCATATCAGTTAATGAAATTAAGGCATTTATAAATAAATTTGTTAAATCAGTAAGAACCTAAACTGTTGCTAGCGTGTTTTTTTTTTTTTATGGTAAAATTCTGGCAACCACAGCTGTCCTTTTATTTTTTTAATTGTTTTTTTTTTTTTTTTTTTTTTTTTTTACCGTAAATTTTAGGGATTTTTTTTATGTCCTATACGTCATCCGCTGGAATGCCACTCTTGTGAATGCACATACAAAAGTAAGCGGAAGCTAGAGATTAAGATTAGCCTTGTGGTGTAATTTTATGATGGATGGATGGATGCACTTTATTTTGCTTCAAAATCTTGACCACTACTCACTGCCATTATAGCGCCAGGACATATTTTAATGTAACTCCGACTGAATTTGTCTGAAAGAAGAAAGTCTTACACCTAGGATGGCTTGAGGGTGAGCAAATCATGGGGGTTATTTTCATTTTTGGGTGAACTATCCCTTAACGTTAATGTTAATTAATGCATTAAAAGTGTTTCAATGTTTCCAACAGTACTTAAATTTCAAATTTTTCATTCATGTGATCAGAACAACATCATGATGTGTTACCATAACTGTAAGAAAGTCATTTAAAACGATATGAGGCCGAGTAAATATTGACAGTTTCATTTTTGTGAGATCAATTCCTTTAATTGCACTTTATTAAATGACTGTTTTTTTTTTACTAATTTACACTTACCTTCAAACAAAAATCATATTGCATTTTCTACAAATATTGTTTACACTGTGTAAGAGAGAAGGAAAATTAATGCAAACTTGCAAAAGACTCTGTCTTGACTTTATCCAGATAATAAGATGCACAATTCCACTGTGGAGTAGTGATTTTTTTACCTTGTCCACCTGAGGGTTTAATGTTTCCAGCTGATCCGGATTCTTGTCTCTGTAAACAAACAAAAATAGAACTGAGATTAATGTCTGTAGATATATTAAGAAATCCCATAAAGCCGATGAATGACTAGACAGGCACTGAAGATGTCAGTTTTCTGTCTCATTAGCTGATCACAATTTAGTGCTTCATATCCTGAATTAATAACTCTGTGTGTACAATGAATTTCAAACACTTCAGAAGAGCTTTGATGCTCTGACGCTAAAGCAATCTTCCTTGTTGTATGTGTGTGTGTGCTGCTTGTTTTCTGCTGATGGCATTCTGTATGAATCTGGTTACAGTGGAAAGCATGTCATTATATGCACAAGGATTATTCCACACACACACTGGCACAATTTAATCATATTAGTCTCTCTCTCTCTCTTTTCCTCTGTCTCCTTCTACCTCAATCAATCCTCTTGCATTCAGTTCTATCTTTGTCTTACAGGCTCTGATAAATGTGTGGAATTTTGCATAAGAATGTTTGGCAGGGGAAATCTGTGAACGCTTCCGGTTGCACAAATACAAAATGCTCTGTTATTGCTTTGCATTAAGGAGCCGATGCAAATAAGTCATCCTGTTGGATGGGGTAGCGTATAGTTTCGTGGCTGTTATGAGGATGGTAAAGGGTGCTACTGCATAAATTAGCCATTTGAAATGTCATACAGTGTAGAGTTGAACGCATATGCATTCGGTGCTACATTGCATGATTAAAGCCTGAGAAATTAAATAGATGCTGAAATGTGAGCCCAAAATCCCATTCAGTCAAGTTGGTTCAAAGCAGCTGCACAATATTAAACAGGAAAATAAGAGAATAAATGTTGAAACTTCATAAAAATTCTACTGTAAAGCAGCTTTAACAAGACAATAGTGTCATTGTCCAGCTCAAGTCCATTCAATGTTGGTGCAGTTCAGTTCAATAACTGTAAACTTCAATAATGAAACAAATATTCAGCAGCAGCTCTAAATAAGACAATAGTGCCATTATTCAGCTCGAGTCAGTTTAATGTTGATTCAGGAGGAAATATTACAAAGTTCAGTGAAAAAGAAAAAGAATACAGGTATTCAAAATGATTTGATGCAGATACTGGACATTTATTTGTGCATTAATGTCTCCATCTTTACATTTAAGTTAGTTTTGTCTTAATGATATTTAAAAATATGCATGTATAATTTAATAACACTAAATATAATAATTTGAAACAAATTCAAAATGAATATCCCTTTTTCATATTATACATTATAGTGTTATAATAGAAGAAAATTAATCAGAATATATGGCTGTTTTTTGAATGCATTTAAAAAAAAAAAAAGATCAGATCGTTTTACATGAAAATACTACACTGGAAAAAATTCTATGAAACTCATACTCCAATAATAACTCACCATGCTAACTGTCTGCACAAATCTATGCACAAAGTGATACACTCCCAGCCAATAAGAAAATTTTATTGTTTAATGTATAGTTACATAGAGCAGAATTTTGGACCAATCGAATTTTACTGTGGGCGGGGCTGTCCAGTTTAACACAACGGATCTAGAAAAGTTGCTGACAAAGTGTCCTGTGACTCGTTGGTCATGGCTGGTAAGAATAAAAATCACTTATCGTGGTATAAAGTTCAGGAACAATTAATGTATGTCAGGGCAGTTTATTCTGCTCCAGCACTTCTCATTTTCAAAACACATTTCTAACCGCGCTGTAGGTACAAACCCACAGTGAGACCCCAGCCCTGCTTCAGTTTCTGCTTGGAAAGGGGTGAAATGAGGGAAATCTCCTCACTGCAGAGGAACGCTCTCCTGTTTCTAATCCTGTTTATGTGAGGAAACTCTGGAGCGAGGAGCAGAGGGAGACATTTTCTGGCAGAATCAATATCAGCAGGGTCACATCCCTCCTTCCTTACAGTCTCAAACCACACAGATTCAGAGCTAATGCCATTAAACTTGGATTATTACATTGGGCTATGGGGGCACAAACAAACACATTAATTGGAGTGAAGTGACAGTCAGCGGTGTGGCATGTGAAGATGCGAGTCTGAGTGTGGTCAAATAAGGGCGAGAGAGATTTTATTAAATTTATTTAGCTAATCAGATGGATATCTAAGTATAGCCAATTTAAGGCAAGCCAGTTCACCCAGCACCCAGCTTGTCCACAAGGCAAGGGTTTACTTTATCTACAGAAATCTGTTACTCAAATATGCTTTGATCACTGTTATTTAAGTATTATTCATATACTGTTATTAAGAATTTCAATTAGCCTTTATTTTATTTTCAGTTTTCATTGTAAGTTTAGTAATTTTATGTACTTATGTTCTTATTAGTTTTCTTCTTAAATATTTCTATATAGGGATCTGATGCATCTCTATTTGTTTTTAATTAAAATGTTTGTAACTTTAGTACTTGTATTAAAAGGGATAGTTCACACCAAAATGAAAATTCTCAGCCTCAATTACTCACCCTTGTGTCGTTCCAAACCCATAAGACCTTCGTTCATCTTTGGAACACACAAAAAAATTTTTTTTGTTGAAATCTGAGAGCTCTCTGACCCACCATAGACAGCAACACAGCTGAAATGTTCCAAGCCCCAGAAACGTATTAAAGACATCATTAAAATAGTTCAAGTGACTTCAGTTGCTCAACTGTTATTTTATAAAACTACGAGAATACTTTTTGTGAATTATCCCTTTAAAATTATTTATTTCAGTTAGTTGCCAAGGCAACATTTTTAAAGTTTTTAAGGTTTTATATATTATAATTTTAGCTTGATTTCAGTTGCAGAAAATCATATTTAATAGTTTTATTTTTAGTTAACAATAACAACACTAGTATAATATTATTTATATTCAAACAAATATATTTCAAATCAGCAAAAATGCAACGGTTGTAACACATTTTGCTCTTTTCAAGTTATGAAAACATTAATTCTGAAAGTTCTCCCAATGTTCAAAATGTCCAAAGAAAAAATTATGCAAAGGATAAAGGAACATTACATTTTATCATTTTGCAAACATTATGGGATTGTTACTATTGAATGTTCTCTGAACGTTTAAAACATCCTTCTTTTTCTTTTTTTTTTTTTAAATGTTTCAAAAATTATTTTCCTGGTTATGCGAACATTAACATTCAGTAACATTATCATTTTGAAAACATTGTAGGAATGTTACTTTTAAACATTTTAAACAAAAAAGTAGTAACATTTAAAAAATGTCAGATAAACATCTAAAACCTTGAACAATGAATAAATGTTTTTGTTTGAATATTTTGAAAACATTTATTAAAGACCACAAACTTTGAATAAAAGTTCTATTAACATTACAGGAAGAACATTTGTTCAGAATTTTAAAAGAACCTTTCCAGAATGTTAGCCAAAGTTCTGAGAACATTCCCTGTTAGCTGGCACTGCCGGGCTCACCTCAACAATGCAAATGACAATCTTAGTTATCCGAAAGAGAAGCAGGGACACCAAATCGCATTAATGAGAGAATGACTGCAGGAAATAATTAGTTAATGCATAAACATTTCCGGCTTCATTCGGAAGCAGCGAGCAGAAAGAAGTGTTTTCACCCTCCTCGTTCTCTCTTTCTCTCTACCACCATATGCCTCCCCCATATTGTGTGTTCATTATGAACAATGATGAAAACGATGATTGCAATCATAAACTTCATTAGCTGCAGTGAAGCAAGAATTGGCAATGAAACCCATGTGAACATCACGGGGCAAATTAAACATTTAAGAGAACAGGATGTTTGTTGCTTCTCAGTGGACAAACATGTTCGGACCCACAGGGCTGTAGTGGATGAGAATTACGGCATGTAAAAATATGCATAAAAACCCTTTTACTTGGCCTTTAATGTCAAGGGTGGAAAATGAATCTGTCAAGCATGACTCGGGTGTCAGACTCGCAGACTTCTGCAGATCCAAGCTTTGCAGTGAACTGAACCTGATGCTGCAGAGATGCCCTGAGCTCAGCACACCAGTGCCCTTCAGAGCAGTGCTTGGCACTGCAACAGCATCCCGCTCCTCGCAGTTTGAGCATGCACTGCTGCGACGCTAATGAAGAACCTCATTTATTTCCACTCACTCTGACAGCTGGATTCACTAATTAATAGAAATGCATTTTAAACCCCATTTACAGACGATCATTGAACCGAACACTGACAGCTTCCCCCTCAAAAGATGATTTATGGACATACTTCTGGTTTCCAAAAAGGTTTTTTTTTTTTTTTTTTTTAACCAACAGTGAGTACAAATCATGCAGCTGATAGCTGAATCTATAAAATGTGAATCAAACACTCTCCACTAATGATTCACACTCAAAGCAGCAAATTTTATATCTCTCCCAAATTCTTGTTGTGTTAAACAAATGAGTAATTTACAAAAATAAAAAAAATACTGTATTCCTTTTTTTATTCGAAGCCATTTGGAGAGCTATTTTAGATTCATTTGGCAGCTCGAGAACTTGGAAAGGCTTCCGTGCTGTTCTCAACATCTATTAAGAATTTAAGGGAGAAACACACAACTAGGACACAGACGGCTAAAGGGGGGGGGGGACTGGGATCCGATGCGTCATATTTGAAGGCTAACAGATGCTCGACTGAATGTAGGAAACAGGCTGGAGGATGGGAACTCATAAGGTGGCTTTTATTTGAGCGCCTCGCCACCAGAAAACACTGCAGGACGTAAATACTGAACTGATGAATGTGTGGAACCACATGCTGCTGATTCCATAAATGATTATCTCAAAGCAGATCTCGCTGCTGGAACGAATCGCAACTTATTTTTGGCACAGAAACTTTCTGTATTCCATTGCATTCATATTAACTGCAGTCAAAAAATCTTTAATAAATGTGTAGAAGATGGCTTGCCACTAATTGCTAATGGTTAAATAAGGATTTTTTTTCATAATCAAATGCAGTCAAAGAGTGAAAAAGGCATGCAGCATTGCTAATTGCAGCTAACTACTTGAATTAAATAATGATCAACAAGAAAATTAACAAGAAAAACATTCTATTGGACAAACTAAATTTATATATTAAATGTAAATTTTGCATCTCAATCCAATCTCATTTATTTTTTTATTGGTTCCCTTGTGAACATAATAAAGAAAACAATAAATTATTTTTAAATAAATATATTATAAATTTACATATACAAATATATTATTTTTATAAAACCATACAAATTTGTTTTATAAAAATCTAAAATGTATTATAAATCTATACTTGTAAAGTCATTAAACATTTTTTTTTGTTTTATATATATATATTCCCTGTAAAAATAAAAAAAATTAGGGCACTCCCCAGGTGAACATTTTTACGATATATTCCTAACTGTTATTTTGACTACATGTCCATATATCAGTTTCCATGCCAATTTACTTACTAACTTTCTGAAAGGTCAGTTATTGTTGTGCCAGAGCAAATTTGCATATTGAAATGAACTCGTACATCAGGGCGTTTCACTCTGGTGTCTTCTGAGCTCCGTTTACATTAATAATATGCTGCTCAATGCAGAAGAGTTTGTGATTTACAATATCTCCAGGAATCGCACTAGCGCTGAGGCAACACACTGTTCCAGAAAGCTGTGCCTCTGTTTTATTGTTCAACCAGCCTAATGAATAAACATTATGATGGGGAAAACAGAACGAGAGCACGAAATCAGGGGGAAAACAGAGGTGACTAGCTAATCACACTTGAGGAAGCGAGTACAGATGACTGACAGCTGCTTTTATTGGCCGTCTTGTTACATGTACATCCGGTTTCCTTTTCCACCATCCTGTACATGAATTTTGCGATAATGGAATCTATTTTTCCTGCTGAGATAATCCAAGCAAGACTAATGACGGCGACTGCATGGACTCCTCATCAAATATTTAGTGACATTAGCGGTGGCAGCAGCCTGCCTTCAGGTGCCTCCCACCAGGCGCCTCCCTTTCCCCTCATAAGAGGAGGACTCCACTGCAGGGGTATTTCCTCCTGCCCCGACACGTGCCCCCACCCTTCACGCAGCATACTTCTGTGGCAGGAAGATTCTACCACCCTGCAGAACAAGTCAGAAAAATGAAGCACACCCCATTCTCCCCATCCGCCATCTTATGAAAGTAACGTAGAGCACCAGTCCAATGTTTGTTGATATCACACTTAACCACAGGAATTGTACCCACCAGTCACTACGTGCCACCTCAGTACTACAAAAAAAAAAATGCGACTTTTAATATACAGTTTATCATTAAACATTGCAGAATTCATAATTTATCACTAAAATATGTTTCAGGTATTCAGAATACAGAGGATCACAAAAACGGTCATAAGGGTCCATTTTTCGAAATTGAGATTTATACATTATCTGAAAGCAGATAAATAAGATTTCCGTTGAAGTGTGGTTTGATAGGGTCAGACAATATTTGGCCGATATACAACTATTTGAAAATCTGGAATGTGAGGGTGCAAAAAAAAATTAAATATTGAGAAAATCTCCTTTAAAGTTGTCCAAATGAAGTTCTTAGTAATGCATATTACTAATCAAATATTAAGTTTTGATACATTTATGTTAGGAAATGTACAAAATATCTTCATGGAACATGATCTTTACTTAATATCTTAATGATTTTTGGCAAAAATAAAAATCGATAATTTTGACCCATACAATGTATTTTTGGCTATTGCAACAAATATACCCCAGCGACTTAAGACTGGTTTTGTGGTCCAGGGTCACATATTACTTTCAATACTTGATATTATATGTAATATATTAGATATGTAAATATATAATATATTTTAAATAATATTTTTAAATGTAGTGAAAAATTAGAACAAGAAAACCCTATTGAATTCCATGATTTTGCATTTAAAGACATTAAAAAAAATCTTGTCCTTGTCAGGTCTTAAAATTTGGAAAATAAAACCTCTAATGAACAGCAACACATGACATATTGCACCATGTCATTATGTATTTAAAAAAAAATAAAGCCAAGATGGAAAAGCCATGTGTGACAAAGTTAAGACACCCTCACTGTTAACATTTAAGAGGGTAAGTAGCAGTCGGGCACTGCTAATCAAATACTGTACCTTTGACTAACTGATCATCAGCAAGAGGGAGGTGTATATATTTTGTCATCATACTCAAAATACCAGACAACCAAATTCTATTTATATCCACTGTTCAGTGTGCAGGGAGCAGTGAACACTGTGTAGAACCCAGAGTGCAGCTTTAAACTTGAGCCAGTAACTAGAAGTGTGGGGTAAAATCTTCTTCATTGACTCTTTAATGGTCTATTTTTTTCTCTCTATCCACATCTAATCCTCCTATTGCCCTAATATGCCTTCTTTCATTCATTCATCCCTCTTTCTATCCTGTTCAGTGACATTTCCCTTTCAGAGCGGCTGCAGGGATTACTGCTCAAGCGGTGAGGCTGGGCAGAGAGCTGCGGTCGGACTCTCTCTGGCAGTTTAGAGGGATTACCGGAGATCTGAGCGGAATCTGTGTGTGTGTTGTCAGAATGATTATGGTTTGAGGGGATGGTGAATCACAAACATGACTGTGATGAACAGCAGACACATTACAGTGGACGTAATTCATCATACAGCGGATGCAGGTGATGCATCAGACAGTATGAAGCAGACGCAGAGATTGAGGGACCATTTCATGAGCTTTAAAGTGGAACGGATCACATTTGATGCTTTACAATTTGACATGTTGGGAGATATTTATACAGCCTATCATATAACAGGCCCTAAAGCCAGGTGCACGTCATATAATTTTTTTTTTTTATTTTTTTTTTTTTTTTTACAATGGTTGATTTTTTGCTTTTGCAACAAATCAAATACTCATTTAAGCATGAATCAAGACATTCTGCGATAAGAAAGACAAGATTTATACAAGATATATTTTCTGAAAACAAGTTTTAACCCTATGTGTCATCTAAAGCCTTTAAATTATCACCATGATCAAAACTTGATCCATGCATCATGTTTGAGAAAAAAACTTTAAACTGTCAGCATCAAATATAGGCTTTTGAATTTTTTTTTTTTTTTTGGTCTTTCAGTCATCATTGCATTGGATTGCATTATAAGATATTTATATGCATTTTATGTAAATAGTCTGTTACACTGCTGTGAGGTAATGTTATTTCTGTATCATTGAGATACTATTATAGTTTTTATTTATAGTAAGAGTTTATTTCTTTTATGTCTATATAGTCTATTATTTTTTTCAGTGTTTTAATTATTTTCATATACATCAAGTTAAACTAAATTAATAGGAATGTTGCCTTGGCAACTAGCTGAAATAAGTTTTTTTTTAATTTATTTTTTTTTAGTTTTAGCTATCTATAATAATGCTGATATTAATTTTTCTTTGATTTACAAGCTATAAGAATTGAATCTTACCTTTTGGCTATATAAATAGCAGCAGCTGCACCAAATTGCACATTTTGTTCAGTTTGAGCCTCTGAATAAAAATTCTTCCCTCTTTGAGTATGAGATCCATATTCTCCTATATCATACTATATGAGCGATTAAACCCTGATGTATCAAATATTATACTCATCAAAACATGCAAATTTTTTTGTATTTCTATTTTAATATTTTGACTTAAGGTTTAAAAACAGAATTTTTTCCTCCTTGCTATTATTTCACAAGTCAGGTTTTACAGGGTTAATATCTTGCAATTTTGCTTCTCAAGATTTCTTTTTAAATGTTTAAATGTTATTTTTCAACAGATTTCAGTCCTTTGCTTCATCATTTGGAGGCAAAAGGCATTGTCAGCTGGTAAACGATTGAGTAGTTTTGTAGGCGGTTGGCTTAAGAACTGGTCTTGTCTTCTGGTGTCAGCAACTAGATCAAATTTGCATGTGAGCGTCTGGCTTAGAATTGCTGTATACTCAAATTTGTCCATCACTGTCTTCCAAGGGTGGATGTAACTCACTTACAAATGCCTTTAATCTGCAGATTGGGGGTTCAAAATGATGAGACGGACACAGTCAGTCTGCCAACCATTCTTTCTTAAGCCAGTATTTCAACATTGACGATTTCCATGAATCAATAACCCTTCAGAACCCAAGCCTCTTTTGAGGAGCGAGCGGCACAAATCCCTTTCTGCCGATAATGGCTCCAGGTTCTGACAGGCGGTTCAATACTGTGTACTGTGTGCTGATACATCAGGGAAACAAGTGCAGTGCTGAGTTGCAGGAGAGTTTGCTCTGGAGTCTGCTCAGGGCAACTGACCAAGGAAATAACCAGTAAATCTGCTCCCGTGCAATGCGGGATCTGAGATCTAGTGCTGCGCCGTCAGATGTTTAATGCAGCGAGAGGAAGATGAAGACATAAGCAGGAGGAACAGAACCGTGTGCCCCGGACCGCCATGTGCAGTGTGTTTGGGGGGTCGTTGTTTATGCGTGTGCACTATGGTTCCCCTATGCGCACAGTCGAGCGCGCATTTTCTCTTTATCCGTGTGGAAGATGCAGACGCGCTGGGCCGTAATGTATAAAAATCAGTTGTCAGGCTTGATTACATCCAGTGTTTGCACCTCAAGGGCCACAAGTTGCTTTTGATCTCCATCAAGTTCATAGCTACGTTCACTACAGCACATGGAGCTGCCCCGTTCAAATGTAGCTCCAAACAGATCAACCACATTGTTTAGGTTTACAAGGGTAACAAATTATTTTGCATATGGTAACCATCATTCTGCAGAACATCTTGCACCATTATTTTAAGCCCTGGAGCAATTCTACTGCAAACACAACAACAATATTAAAATCAGCTTTCAGTCTAAATAATGAAACAGATGTACTTTTACCAGCCATGAAAGACTGCAGATATTCGCAACATGGCCCAATAAGCTAAGACTGTATTTTACACGGTATCACAAAAGATAAACAGTTGTACAGTCTCCGATGACTTCAACTTTAAAATCTCAGGGTCATATCATACAATCTAACCAGAAACGATCATAAATGGAATGCAAAAAAATAAAATAAAATAAAAAATAATTTAAATAATAATTTTAAAAAATTAAGAAATTTATTCTACGCAACTATAGCTCCTACAATCAACCATTTAATTGTATGAACTTTAAAATTAAAAATTTAAATAAATTGGACAACAGCTATTTGAAGTGCAAGCAAATTTAGGAACCTGGTTAATTTGTAAGCATATTAAAATTTAAATATAAACTTTATCATATAAATGTACATACAAATGTTTATTAGTAAGCAAAACTATAAATTTTTATCTTTGAATATGCAGAGACATGTTTTTTTTTAAAGTTAACAATTTAACTTTGAGAGCACAAAACAAGAAAACTACATTTCCCATGATTCTCAGCAGCAGTTTACTTTTATGACTTCTGATCCACAACCAAGACCTCCCCAGGAGCTCTTGAAGACAGCCTTTATACCAGATGTCAGAAGACAACCCCTATTATGGTTCAGATCCAAATCCACCCTGTTACATAATCCTACACCACAACAAAAGTCATCTACAAATCCGCTTAATTTAATATCTGGACCTCTTGGATTTACCATACTCTCATTCTGTAGCTGTATGTACAGATTTGCTAACCAATACACAGCAGTAGCTTCTCTGGGAATAATGGGAAGGCAAAGAGAAAGTGATTTTTCCACTCTCAAATTTCGGAAAGACCAATCAATCCATACTAACATCAGTGGAGGTCATCGCTGATTGTGCCTAATCCTGATCTCTTTGTCTGATCTCATCAGTCTGTGCGGTGTATTTTCACTGCATATTTATTAAATCCCTGTTTAAACAATGATTCAGTTATCTAATCAGGTAAATGTCACAGATCCCATTTCAGGCATAGATTACACTCCAAAACATATCAAATCCTAATGCTCCCCCTCAAATTCAGACAGACTCTTGTAAACAGGACAGATGTTTTGGTTTGCAGGGTTTTTTTTTTTTTTATTTTTTTTTTTTTTAAACCCACCCTCATACCAAACCCCAAAATGAGTCGATGTATTATAAAAGAGGTTTATATGATTCATGCAACTAAAATCCAAGTTTATAATTTTTTTTATAAACAATTCAAGGTGGTTCAATGTACGTAGTAATGAAACGATTTCATATTTTAAATTATTAAATTAAATGGATTTAAAAGATAAATTAAATAATGCAGGATCCATTCTTTCCCTTCCTGAAGTAGATATGCTTATGTATTTTCTCCTTGTGCAAATAAGTAATTTTACACAAATTTTACAGTAATGATGAAGGGCTATATTGACACATTTTATCTCCAGAAATTGATTTATCAGTTTAAACTATATTAACTGGAGTTTTCATGCTTTAAAATGGGAAAGAAAAAGCATGACAACACCAGTCCAGAATAGGGTTGGGCCGATAGACGATGGCATAATCCATACATCACGATGTTGCACCGGCATCACTTTCGAGATTCGCAATCACACGTACTCTGTTTATACTATGGAGTGGCAGTACTTACCACACATTTTACAAGATTATATATTTGTCAGTGGTACTGAGGATCTGCCAATCATTCGCCA
Organism: allo-octoploid hybrid of Carassius auratus x Cyprinus carpio; assembly: GCA_024542945.1. NCBI lineage: Eukaryota > Metazoa > Chordata > Actinopteri > Cypriniformes > allo-octoploid hybrid of Carassius auratus x Cyprinus carpio. Next base: position 6,337,628 of record CM045026.1, on the reverse strand, counting down.
TCGCCCATAGTCATCTCTCCTTACACAGTGTTTACACCAGGCGCGAAAGTTGTCATGTGGCACCGAGTCACATCAGCTAAAGACCGTCTACACAGGACATGACAAAGTGACCAATGAAAATGATTTGAAATTTGTGTCAGCATGTCATAAATAGAACCTGGCAGCAGTTTATTGTCAGGGATTTGTGGTGTCATGCCACACCGCATCCAGTGTAGACAGCAGCACTGATTATAATGAGTTCTACTGACTGATCTATATGAATCTCTAATTTAGATCAGTGGTTCTATAGTATTTTGTCGCGCCACGCCGCTCGCATCTGGTAAAGACATGGTGTTAGGAATCGTTAGTTGTTTTCCTTTATAAGGATTCACGCTTCGGGCACACCTCCCCCACCGATGTCATCATCCATCGCGATGTTTCACTGTAGACATCGTCCGATGCCAAATTTGAAGACATTGCCCAACCCTAGTCCAGAATCACTTCCATTATAAGTCACAGAAAAAATAAAATCAAACAGGGATTGAACATCATGAAATAAAGGCAGAATTAAAATTTTCATGTCTGCTAATCCTTTAAGAATAAAATACCAGCTTTTGTGTTATATTGTTTTGAGTCCATAATGAGCAAATCTAGGATTCTGCCCACCTGTGTTTTCCCAAAGAAAAGAAAGAAATCACCAAAGAAATCTGACAACAACTGTCATAAATGTTACTTTTGCTCAAATAGCATTATAAGAAGCTTATTATAAAGGCTAGATCAGTCAGTGTGCATGCGCAGTCCTGAGCGCATGTCTCAGAGCACTGACTGTTTCTATAGCAACCGGGACTTCTAATGGCAGCTGCAGTGATGCACTGACTTTACCGATTAGCAATTGGCTCTTTAATACAGAAGGTGGGGCTTCCTGCGATTGTGCGGCCATATTGAGCGTTGCATCTTTCCCCATTCAAAACTATACGAGTGACATGTCTTGGGTATTCTTTAAGGTGCATCCCAAATCGCGTACTTCTGCACTATTCTATGATGTTTTTTTAGTATAAATAGTGCGAGTAGTGCATTCACACTGAACTCCCCCCCCCCCCCCCCCCAAAAAAAAAAAGTGCACTTGAAATACCTGGATGATGCACTTAACCAAAAAAAAGTGTGGGATGTTCTTCATGCACTCAACTGTCGCAGCTTTAATTACGTAGCAAAGGGGGAGGGGCTATCAGACTCAGATTATGAATGACAAAATGACCATATATAATTCATGCACTACATGGTTGAGTGCCTAGTGCGTCATTTGGGCCGCAGCTATAGTGTTTGGTATTAATATTACTAGTCCGAATCTTTTCTGGAATCGGTTCTTTCGAACACTCAAAGCAAAAACAAATCAGCGGTTCTTGTGTCATCACGTGCTCCCTGACACGCCAGAATGCCATATTAGGCGTTCTAAAATGTTCCAGTTAAGTATATAAATTGTTGTTTGTCATTTGATGTCTAATAGTTAAGTTAATTGCAGCCAAGATTCAGTTCATTTAAAAAAAAGAAGCCATTTAGAATCTAAATATAATTAGCATTTAATACAATAGCAAAGGGTATTCTTACTTGTATGGTTGTAGATGTGGTCATTAAAATATTTTTCTTCATTAAAACAAACTGTTTATTAAAGTGTCAATGTATTTTTAAGATACTGCTTTTTGTCATATTGGTTCAACGAGTCGGTGAGTTCTGTGAATCATGGACCATTGCGAATCTAACAACAGAGGTTTTTAGGTTGTCAGTGGGGATACGAACGGGGAAAAAATAAAAAACAGATGATTCTCGGTATATCGAGTTAGTGAGCTTTTAACCCAGATGATCACGAGTCGGACAAACGATTCTCTGTTCAATGAATCAGCGCGTTGTTGACTCTAAAACTACGTTTCGACTTGTTCTGTAAACCAGTTCAATGTATTAAAAGGGTCCGAAAGAATTAGCCAACTAAACGGCTATGTTTAAGATTGACTAAAATATTTTAAAATCAGCCCTAATTTAAAGAAAAATCCCCAAAAGATTAGCCAGAAAAAGAGTCCAGACAGCTATAGGCGAAAAATTCGTAAATGTGTGGTGGCTCCATGTGCATAGTAGCCCAAGTAAAAACTCCAAGAATTCCAACGAATTCTAAATACTTATTTATATATTTTATTTTATGCAAACATTATTAAAAGCATTTGGTGCATCAAAATACGACTAATTCGACTTAAAGATCATGAGAGCATATTCAGCCGCTTATCATCAAACGTCAGTGTGATCCCAGGTTAGTGTTAAATCTTAACTGACAGCAGTCATTTGTTGCATCATTAATCAAAGCGTGGATAATGCTGATTCGACAATCTGCCTGCGCGCGCAGATGCAACAGAACAATATTCCCAATCCGTCGCGCTCGTCTAAGATGTACAAAGCATGCTGTTCTTATAAATGGATGCCATTTCAGTTTTTAAAATGATTTTTTTTTTTTTTTTGCGGTTGTAGTTAAGAAAGCATGTGCGCAAACTCCGCAGACGGGGAAATATTAGACTGCAATCAATGCAAGTTCAAGGCACTGTCTTAATGTAGCATTTTATGTCTCCCCAACACTGAAAGATAATTTCCTCCTAGGGAAACCCCATTAGCTCGTTACAGTAGAGTGATGCATCGTGCACCGAGGGTTATAGTATATGAGGAAAGCTCACCTCACTCATGCTGAATAATGAGTATGATGATGAAGGGTGGATTCGGCAAAAGAGCAGCAGTGGTGCAGTCCTTCACTCCGCGCGCTGCGTGGGTTTGTGCGCCTGCTGGAGTTTTATACTTGGAGCTCCAACTCCCTTTCATGTCATCACGTTTGCACTAAACCAATGAAAAGCAGTCGGTGTCAACGCTTCTGATGTCACCACTTTAATCTTCTGAATTATCACTGAAGCGCGCAATTGCAGCTTTTACGACTCCTATAGAAATGTATGCTACAGCATGATAAATTACATATTTTGATGCATAGGAATTCAACTTCAATGCATTAAACATATAGCTTATACTATAGATTTCTATCAAAAATATTTAACTTCAACATTTTTATGTACTTAACGCACCTTCATTGCATTGAAATATATATAATGTGTGTGTGCGTATGTAACCTACATGTACGTGTGTTCATATGAGGGTTAAATTGATGTTTAAAAGGATAAAAAATTATTAGCTCATAAAAAAAAAAAAAAAAAAGATAATGGAAAGTCGCCACCATGATAGCAAAAATTACATTTCTACTACTTTGAAGAATAAATAATTAAATAATATTACTAATAATAATATAAAATAATAATTAAAATATGTATACAATAAATTTACATATACAACCATGTAACTATCCCCACTATATATATTCAGTTTGCATTTCAATTTGCAGAAATGAGACTCTTTTAAGGTATTCCCTCCACAACCTGACAGCAAATGTGCTTGTGCACCTCAGTGCAGATCCGGCATATCCCTCCTGGAGAGTCAGCATGCAGCCCTCGACTCGCATACAGTAGATTCAGATGGACGCCAGTGCAAAAGCTTCACTGCAGCAGTGCTTCTTGGCATAAATGAAGTGTGGATCAATGTAATCTTTAAAACAGCAGCAGGGAGATGCCTCACCAGCAAAAGACCTAGAGCCTGCACCGATGAAGAGAACGGTCCTTAATAAGTGGATATCTTAATTAATCATTTGTATATTAGCATGCATTGATTTTGCAAGTTTAATGGAGGGGGAATATGCGCAGTCTTATCCTTCGCTGCAGCATGTGAGCTTGGGGAGAGTTCCTGTTTGCATGCTGCCACCACAAATTAACACAATTTCAAACCGTTTTTGGGCTTGGTGCATCAGATTCACATGTGGTCTTTATAATCGCTGAGCAGTGAGTTTGGTTATCACAGATGTTATCATCTCTCTCAACAGATGAGCTCCATTAAACACAAGCTATTCCTCTGGTGCCGTGCAGGATAAAAGCAGCTAGAGCGACGCAACTACAGCCAGATCAGAATTGTGACATCTCTGTCTATGTTCCTTGAATTCCCATAATATTTTTTATTTGCTGGCTTGTTAAATGACAATCGATTGCCTTCCATTAACGCAAGCTGGAAGACCAGTTTTAACAGAGACATTTGAATGGAGATTGGAAATTTAAAGGCAGTCCATGGTGTTCTCTATTGACTCACACTTGGCCAAACAGGCTTTACAGGGCACTTGTCACCATGAATTTCATGATGAACTGTGTATAAATGGAAGAAAAACATTCATAGTAAGAAAACCATTTTATCTTTTTGCATTTCCAGCACTTTAAAGAAATAGTTCACCCAAACTGAAATTTTCTGAAAATGTACTCACCCTCAGGCCATCCAAGATGTACATGAGTTTGTTTCTTCTTTGGAACAGATTTGGTGAAATTTAGCATTTCATCACTTGATCACCAATTGCAGTGAATGGGTGCCGTCAGAATGATGGTTGATTAAAAACATCACAATAATCCAAAAGTAATCCACATGACTCCACTCCATCAATTAACATCTTGTGAAGTCAAAAGCTGTGTGTTTGTATGAAACAAATCAATTGTTAAAGTGTTTAAGTCCAAGTGTTGAGTGAAAAATCCATAATGCTCCCTTCAGTGAAAAGTCCAACCCTTGTTGACCTCTCACGTTAAAATCCACTGACATATTTGTTTGTAACTGTTTTGAACTGTTTGTCACTTGTAAATGGTGCTTGATCTGTGCATATTTCTCTCCTGATTCAGACAAGTTGACTTTTCCACTGGTGAAAGAAATATTATGGATAGAGGACTTGTATTTTGGTAGGAAGCAATGAAGCAAACAATGGTGTTTGAAGTTAAAAATACTTTAATGATAAATTGGTTTCTTACAAACATGCAGCTTTTTACTTCAAGACATTTGATGGACTAGAGTCATGTGAATTACTTGTGGATTATTGTGAATATTTTTTTTTTTTTTTTATCAGCTGTTTGGACTCTCATTCTGATGGCACCCATTCACTGCAGAGTTTCCATTGGTGAGCAAAGTGATGTAATGTTAAATTTCTCCAAATCCTTTCCGTTGATAAACAAACTCATCTACATCTTGGATGGCCTGAGGGAGTGTCAATTTTAAACAAATTTTCATTTTTGGCTGAACTGTTCCTTTAATTCAAATCATAGCCCTGCAGAGGTTCACTGCTCTTTTCTTTACATTTACGATTGTGCTCGGGTCGCTGTATTTTTGGTCTTTCTTAAATAAACAGTGCCGCAGACAGTCCCTGTTTAATGGCGCTGCCTGGTGTCATATAATCTCTCTGCTGGCCCCGAGCTCTGAATTTGATAATGACACACACTGCCTCAGAGTTACACTGCAACACTTTAGTAAGATCCGCAGAAACGACTGGCTGTGTTTTTCAAAGCAGTCTCTAGAATTTTCCTGGTTGATGTCGAGCATTTGACAATCCATAACCATCATCCAGCCAAACCTGACAGCAAAACCACATTACTGTACATATTCAAGCAAATGCTTAATTAAAGTCTACTTCTCGTGATTACTTTTCAGCTATTCATTAGACTGACAAGGCTTTGAGAATGGTTAAGCCTTAATTAAGGGCATTCCTGATAGACTATCAATGACCATTGGCAGAATAATATGAATCATCTCCAATGCACTGCTGGCACAGAAACTGCCTACACTAAGAAGAGCGCAGGAGATGGAGGAGGAGGAGGGGAAACGTTCACTGGCATTGATACAGCTTGGCTTACATTTATAGTGAACCTACTTGTGTCTGAATCCTGTAACTACAGAGGAAACCCCTCTCAGACCTTCTGCCCAGTGTTATTCTGTCATTGCTTGTGCATATTATATACTGACTAACAATGCAAACTTATGGCACTTTCATAATTATTTTAGGTTTTTGTGGGTAATTCATAATATACACTCTTATTTCTATATTTTTGTATGATCTGCTTGCATCCCCAGAGACATTTATGGTTAGAGGTGGATCTTCATGCTTAATTTGATAAAACTTGATTCACATTGCACAACTCATATATTTTCGGACTTGATTCATGCAGTGCCGTGATGTGCATATTTACATACTTTCTACGTCTTACGAATGTGCCTGTAATTTTATTTTAACAACCACCTAAAACACCCTAACTGCATAGGAATGCACTAAAAAAACTTTCAGAACATGTTAGCAACCACATGGTGAGGAGTTTTGCATTGACAAACACTACTTATGTTCTTCATACAATCTAAATTATAATTATATCAGTTATTTTTAAGCATTATAATTAAGTTATCCTACATTATTCAGTGAGGACTTTACAGTGGCCTCAATACACGTCATGAACTTGCACCTCATTTTGACTTTCATTAGCTGTGTGCTGTAATGAAGTGTTCAATTTACAGTGGGCTCATTTGAAGTAAATGGCTCTGCGACACTGAATCGCACTGAATTATTACTGGCCTCCCGGAAAACTTGAACATTTTGTTGAAAGAGCAAGAGTTGCTCCTCATTCCAAATAACTCCATGGAAACATGCACAATACAGTTTTTAATAGGCACTAACTAATGATGCAAATTACTGATTAGCAAAATGGTGGAGTTGTGTACATGGATCTTCAATGCTGATGAGAGAAAGATCTTGATTACAGAATGCCTGCGTGTTTATTGGACTAGAAAATTTTGATTAAATTTAAAAAACCGTTTACATGAGGCACTGCATGAATACTAATCGCAATCAGACCAATGAGATCAATGCAGTTCAGAAATGTAGTCTTTACACCTCAACAGAGCCAAATGACAAAAGCTGAAATCTACCTGACTATTCATTAAATACATTAATTTTGGTTATATACCAAATCCAGATACATTTAAGGAGCTAAAAGGGCTTATGAAAATGGATTGGTGGGACTTTAGGATGCATTAGTGATTGTTAGGATGAGAGCCCACCATTATGTGCAAGGGAGTAGGTTTGCTTTTGACATTGGTGGGGACCCCAACCCCCCCATTCATGTCACCTAAAGTCTTCATTTATAGCCTATGTTTGCCAACATATTCATAACTAAACAGTTTGTTGTTGTTGTTGTTGTTGTTGTTGTTAGTATGTTAAACGGACAATTACACAATTTTTATTTTGTGAACCAACATCAGCATCAGAGTGCTGGGTACATGAAAAAATACTATAGTAATTTATAGTAAATACTGTAGTGTTTTTGAACCATACTATAGTAAAGTGTATTATACTGTATATATAGTATTTACAACACTTTTAATGAATGCTACAGCATACTGTAGTATTAATTATAGAGAACTGGTAAACTGTAATAAATACTGTAGTATAGTTTAGTTTTTATACAGTGAACTGCAGTGTATTGTAGTATAATATAAAATATACACTTGGTCAGTATTGGGTAAAGTAATTTGGTTATATTACTAAAGTTGTTATATTACCACAGCAACTATAGAATTACCACAACAAATAAATTCAAGTACTTCAGTATGGTTCTAAAGCACTATAGTATTTTTTGATGTGGGGTGTCTTTGTCACGCATCAATTTATTTTAATATTATTCGACTTGGACCCAAGATGATTCTGAAAGAATATTCTGCTGCTGTTTTAGTAACGAACACAACTTTCATGCGCATCTGATTGACAGATAAACCGCACGCTCTTATTTCAGTGTTGTTGTTTTATTTTGTGGATATTTAAGCTAACAGTTTGATTTGTACATTCAGTTGAGCAACATTAATTTAAAGTTAAAGACCGTCCGCAGGGGTTCAGGATGCTGTTCCAAATCCTGCTGCACCACAAAGTGCCACTTCCATATTATTTACCATAAAATCACATTATATTTGTCCCAAATTATTGTTAATGTTCATAATGACTTTATCCTAGGCTGGAAGATTGTGTATCTTTCCGCTGTCCGTATGCTTTATATAGGGAGCTAATAAGCGCTTTCTCTTTCCGTTTGCTCTGTTTTGTCAAACACCGTACTTCAAACTCATCGATGCAACTTTGTTGCTTCCTGAAGTTAACTTAGGCTATATATGAATTGTTTGGACTGCTGTCTTAAATTTTGTACAATACCTGAGTTGTTCTGGCGCTGCGCTTCTTGTCCTTCTTGTCCAGTGTGCCACTACATTCCGCCCATGTATTTAATGCCCGTCCTTGAAAGCGCGCAGTTTTTTAACGTAGCCTATTTACTTTAACTTCTTAGGTAATATTAATGGTATGACGTGTCAGATGCGTCCGAAATTACAAAAACATATACATATATTTAATTGTTTGATTAAAATTTATTGCTAGGGACAGTTTGGCAGTCGCTGGATACTGGTAAAAATTTGAGTACTGCACCCATAATATTGCTTTCTCTAGTATAAAAGTTTCACCGATCAAGCACTGTTTACAAGCAAAAATAGTCCAAAACCGTTCTGAACACACATGTTGGTGGCCAGAAGTGACGGTTAATTGATGGACTTCAGTCATGTGGATTATTGTAATGTTTTATCAGCTGTTTGGACTCTCATTCTGACAGCACCCATTCACTGTAGAGGACTGACCAGAGAGCAAGTGATGCAATCCTTAATTCCTCCATATCTATTCATATGAAGAAACAAACTCAAAACTTACCTATATCTTGGATGGCCAAAGAGTAAAATTATTTTTGTGTGAACTATTCTTTGAGGCGTAATATGAAAAATCTGTCATTGACATAATTTCTCTAATGAATTCATCTGCATTAGCCTGTTGATCAGCATTGCTTTTTCTGCTGGAAGTACAAAAATAGCATGTTATTTTAAATAATAGGCAGACAGAAATGGGTCTCAAGTGAGTATGTACCATGCAACCACAACAGAATAATTTCCATCGGCTTTAGGGGTATATATAGAGAGAACAGACAGTTTTGCTACTCTCTGGAGGTTTTATTGTGAGAAAGTCATAAATCTTTAAAAGCAAGTTTGTGTGCAAAGGTGATATTTCCTCTCTAATCATTAGCTCCTAAATTTTGCCTCAGACCCAGCTGTATCTTCTGGCAAGACCACCCTTGTGTATCAGTTTTAGTGGTTGCCGTGTTTCTGTCTGTTTTTTCTGAAACACAACGGTGGTTCATTAACTCCTGGAGTGCCTTTAGCAAAAGATCCCACTTGATTGTGTAGACAAATAAACTGTGGAGTCTGGCTGACCATTACGTTTCTCACATCCACAGCTATTCTGAGAGGTTATTAATAGTGGGCCAAGATCTATGGAGAACTTTACACCTGCTCACTATCTGAATATTTCATAACATTAACTTTGAAGGTCCATGTTCTTAAAGTGAAAATTATTTTGAAAAGGGTTTGACTTTAATGGCCATTTTATGACTGAACAAGACGATTTCTGGCAGTTATTTTAGAGCATTACCACAGTGAATTTAGAGTAGAAAAATAATGAGAATGTCTAAATGCAAGAATGCCAAATAACCCAAATAATACATTTTATGAACTTAAATCGCTTAATTTATTAAAAAATGAATAATTATCCAGGAGAGTCACAAATTCTGACGTTTTGGGTGACGTACCAAAAAAAGTTAAGCAGTATAAATCTGATTATTATAATTAATTTTAGTGCTTTTAAACAATTAATCAAGATTAATTGCATCCAAAATAAGTTTTTGTTCACATAATATATGTGGATTGTGTATATTTATCATAAATATATTTTGAAAACATTTACATGTATTTACATATGTATATATTTATATTCATATAATTTATATCATATATATATATATATATATATATATATATATATATATATATATAATTTATAAACGTAACATTTTTCTTTAATATTTACATGCATATTTATATATACATATATATATATATATATATATATATAATTTATAAACGTAACATTTTTCTTTAATATTTACATGCATATTTATATATACATAATAAATATACAAAGTACACACACGTATTATGTAAACAAAAACGTTTATTTTAATCGTTTGACAGCACTAATTAATTTTCATGTAATAGCCTAATAAAAATAGACCCAAGCGAATAATAGCCTTTAAAATGACTTAATACATATATAATGGCAATGAGGCAATAATAATGGGTTCAAATAACTCATCAAATGCAAGTAATCATATGGTTTTATTGAACAAAACTGTTAAAATACATAATGTGTCATAAACAATAGAGCTAATGTACATTATGCATTATAACAAATACCTGCTATTGTTTTTACACTTTACTGTGCAAACTAATCCTTGTTCAATATTGACTAAACCAGATTTAATTGAAATGTCCACTTAAACTTTAAAATTCAGCCAATTCTTAATTCTAGGAGTTTATGTGGAGCAGCATTTACTGTGAATGAAGCCGCACTGACACAGATGTGCTATAGCTTATTTAAAATACCTTGGAATAGCATGTTAATACCATGCTATATGGTAATTATTTAGTGCCATTTTACAGTACATATATAAAGCACCATGGTATTCTTTGAAATTACCAGCGATTCAATCACTACAGCAGCACTTCACCACAGGGTTCTCCATGATATTTTGCTTCATATTAAAATGAAACTGGAAATGTTCCATATCTGTGTCTTGGAGGTACGCAGTGCTGGTTACATAACAGGAAGTTTCTTTGGTGTGGTCGTAATGAGTGGGAGAATATCAGCTTCTCGGCCAGCACAGAGCTGGGTGGAGTGAGGAAGAGGAAGACTCCACAGCTCATAACAAGCCACAGGGGAATAGATCCCAGCCTACAGCTGGCCATTAACCCAGCTTTATTTATTTATTTATGAGCATTCATTATTTTTTAAGGGAAAAGATGAAAGAGGGCTAATATTCACACACACTGACTGCAGAGCACTTGGATAAGAATGTCAGATGCACACTGCAGTGAGATGTTCTACTAAAGGAACGCTTAAAAAAAAAGCAGCAGTGTGTTTATATCTGTTATCTATATGTCTGTTCTTTGATTTATAAATTTCTCCTGCTTTGCGGCTTCTGAAAGCATTTTTGAAACAGAATAATAGTCAACTTGGATGGATGGATAGATGAAAAAACAATAATTGTACAAAAAAGTATGCCAGCTTATTGTTTATTACATAAGAATCTATAGCCACATAAATGTTGTCTGTCTGTCCTTTTTTCCCAGAATAAAATATATAGAAACATCCTTAAAATGAAAAATTTACTTGAGCAGCAAAATAAAATTATATGTTGAACTGATTTAGAATTAAGTATAATACACTCATCTCACTGGCCTGTTTTTCTTGTTTTAAGCATAAAAAGTGAGTTTCATGCTTAAAACAAAAAAGGGGGGGGGGGGGGGAATTCATAAAACTGTGAGAAAAATATATACATTTTGCTATACATTAATACATAGTTTTAAAAACATTTGTCCAAAATTCTTATCCATTTTATGGATTTAAGTGCCCTTAAAATGCATGAAACGCAGATAAGTGACTACACACAAAGGCCTTTATGATTTTGATATTAAGTGACTGATTGATGTATTAATAATCACATAGTTCCAGTCCATTTCATGACACTTCACTGTATGATGACATGTTGGAGTTTAAGTAGTTTCCCTCTGTGGAGAGGTAAGAATCAGTGGTTTAGATGAATTGTTTAACAGCATCATGCTCTGTGAAGCGTGATGTGTCACAAGATGATCTTCTCTAAACACTTCTGATGTAAAATCTTTGCTTTTAATTGTAAGTAGCTATAAAAACAGAAAGCAAAATTCTCACGGGATGTGTGGTGCCATATGTTGATGATTTTATAATTTCTGGAGAAAACAGGAAGATGTTGATTCAAAAGACCTGCTGTGGAAATGCAAGCATCTGATGAATGTGTTATGCACATGCAAGGACATTAAAATGAATCAACAGTAATTTCCGGCAGATCTTAACCAACCCCTCGACCGCCCTCATTCCGACCACTTTATCTGTTAAAGCCCAAAAACATGCTCTGGTGGTGAATATCCACAGTGTTCAGTGGGGTCCAAAAGTCTGAGACCACCAAGAAAATCCTTCTGCGTTCCAATAAATAATCCAGTGGAGGTGAAACAGATTGCCATAAGTGCTGATATGAAATCCTTCAGGCTCTTTCTTCTGTATTTAAACCTAAAATGATGATTTTATGTACAAGAGAGAAGAGAGCCTGCTGTCTGTGAAGTCCAACATCAAATCAGATTTAATCTCTAGACGGTGGTCATGTGTGTGTGGTTCCTGTGACCATCAAAAAAGCCATCAGGCATCTGAAAAACCAAAGATTTGTATTAGATCTGGACTCTTTACAAATATCCAAGCTTATGAAGTGTATTGAAATATTCAGTTCAGCATGAAAGGTGCTCACAACCCATTTTACTTCCATTGAGACATTATAAAACGGATAGTTCCGGTCCTTGACTCTGATTGGCTGAGCCATGTACGAAATTACTCTACAAACTAACACCTTTGTCTGTTGCTTGGCAACCACTTTGTTGCAACCACAACTGATTCTGAAGAACTAAATTGTTTGGTGGAAGAATACTGTTTTTATTAATATCATTACACTTTATTTGCTCTGTTTTATTTTTTAAAACCTTACTAAGTATATGAAATAACCATTTTATAAAAGCAATAAGCCCCATGAAGCAGTGGTTAATAGTGAATTTATAACAGCTAAGGGGCGTTGTTAGGCACGATGCAGAGCACAAAACAATGTAAACCACGGCTTCTTGGGGCTTATTGCTTTATTTTATACAAGTAAAAAAAACAATTATCCGTTTTCATTTTGATTAAATATTATAAAGAAATTTTTTCTTTGGAATAGCGTGCACTGATGAATCGTTCAAAACAAGATCATGAATGTGTGTTAAGGAAGTAAATGGGAGAAGTTCTGGTTTCATGCTGGTTTTAAACTTAATTTGAGGCATCACCTGATGTTTGTTAGAGTGGTTTGTGTGCCAGACTCCATTGGTGTGTCCTGCAGTAAAGAGAAGCACATGATAGTTCATAGTACAGAGATCATTCATGCTTTCCTGAATCATTACATTAGAACAGATGTCAGTAAATGAAATGAAAATGAGGCTTCTTTTGTGCAAAATGCCCATTCAGATTTTTGACATAGATTGTGAATGCAATCAATTGCTCTTTTTTTCCCAGTTATTTGTGTCTTTGAAGTTTTGAAATTTCATTATTATTGTAAAGTACAGTACAGTTTCAATTTTGCTTAAAACTCTTATTTAAAATGTCAATATTTTATATTACAGTTTTTGTCAAATTTTTTTTTGTCATTACTATATTTTTGATTAAATAATATATATTGGATGATACTCCTATGTATGTTTATGCATACACACCATCATGCCTGTCTCTATATCCTCGGTTGTCCCGTCCTCGCACATTTTCTGTGGCAGGCGTCCTATTCTGGGACTGGATTCGTGCCCTGAAACAAGAGTCCAGACCTGTTAGCAAGCCACTCACAGTAATAAAGGTTTTGAAATAAATGTTTCCTCAATTTCACATTACTGTGCATTTTCAATCACACTTAAATGCAAAAGACACACTGGAGCTCATTTCTCACCTCCTGAGCTCCTCCTGGTAGCTTGACTCTGTAGAAAAGAGACAATAAAATAAGCAGTTTACAATTTAACACCAGAATAACATCAATAATTTAAGAAGCTTGGCTAGTTAGCAAGGTCCAGTGAGCTTAACAACACAATCTGGCTGCAAAAAGCACTTTTGGTGGGATGCACTAATGCAAATAATGGGAAAATTGGGATTCATCCTCACAATTACTCACTTTTCTTCCTCCTTTTGCAGAAGAAAACAATTCCGTAGATGATTAGAAACAACAGAGCCGCAGCACTGAAGGCCACAGTGACAGCGATCAACACCGTCTGGTCTATTTTAGCAAGCTTTTCTTGAAAAGAAAGAGATAAGGGAATCATGCTTCCTCTTCATCTTGTGCCAAACAGGACAGCAAAGTTATACAGTTAGCTTTGATGATAAAATTAAACTTCATGTTTGACTGGATTGGTGTTTGCAGTGCCCTCTAGCTGTTGCTGAAAGTAATTCTTCTGATTTGTGGGTGACCCCATTTAAATTGTTCTGCTATGTTTAGAATTCCGATTCTGTTTGTGTTTATCCTTAGAACAGAAATTAGAAATTTGTGATCCTCTGTATTTGTTGATCACTTAAAGATGTTTAATATTCTTACCAACGGTCAGGAAGACCGTGCTGCTGTCCGGTGTGCTCAGGGCTGGTATCTTGACCAGACACTGAACATAAGAGTTTTTGACCGCAGTGACTGCCAGCGTACAGTTGGAGTTGAACAGGTTTCCCTGTGTTACAGAGCTTGTGTTGCAGGAATATGCCACTCCATTAACAGACCAGGACACGCTTGGTTCAGGAAACCAGCCCACGGCCCGACACTGGAACTCCGTCTGAGCTCCTTCTGTTTTGGTCTGATTTCCACCTATGATCCCCACACTGCCACGTTCTGGAAAAGTACAGAGCAGAATTATCTCTTTGAACACACACTCTGCCCTAATCACTATGGATTTGAGAGTTTGCTTTAATGACGGTCGGGCCTGTTGTGAAACATGGGCCACTTTAATTAAGAAGTAGATTATTATCGATTTTCTGCACTTTGAGATGTAATCGGATAATTTCCCATGGGACAGCAGGACAGGTGAAAGCAGTGACTTACAGGTGTGGCTTATAACATTTCGGTTTTGTTTTGCTTTGTGTTGCACTTTACTTTTTGTGGTTCATCATAAAAGCACAGACCAATCTTGTAAGGCAAAACTCCATTCACTTACAATGCATCAAAGAATGAAGAAATAATTTAAATATACATGCTTGCGATACTCTGCTATAATCTTTGGTTATGCCTTCTGCTGATACATTTTCAAGCTGAAATGTCTAATACTAAATATATTAAATAATAATATAAAATTTATTATAAAAGTTAAACAAGCAGAATTAGCAATATAATCTCTTGCAGTTACAGTAAACTTTGTAAAAGGGTGTAAAGATTTGAAGAAAATGTGGATCATGCATCTAACAAAAAAAGAGCAAAATTAAATGACTTAAGATTTATTTAGAAATCAATTTAAGGAGAAATATAAATATATTTATTTTTTAAAATATATATTTAAGCTATTGTGCAAAGTAAATAAAAATTAATGTGTGTGTGTGTGTGTATATATATATATATATATATATATATATATATATATATATATATATATATATATATATATATATATATATATATATATATATATAAATGCAACATTATAATTGCAAAACATCATAGATACAAATAATAAATAAATAAAAGTAAATACATTTTATAGATAGATAAGAACCATTATTATATAGATTTGAATAAAATTTAGATTATGCTAAAAAAAAAATACCAAAATTAAATGTTTAAATGAACACTTAATTCCTGAAATGGCTGTCAGAGAAAATTATTTTATTTTATACATTTTATTGCTCAAAGGTTGCTCTTTCATTGCTAAGGAGACTTAAAGGAGTGCTTAGTTTTATTTAGGAATCAATTTAAGGAGATACAGAAAGAAATTAGACATACATATAGAGCAATAAAAATTATACTGAATATAATCTGGACTGGAAAGAATTTGCTGAGAAATTCCTTTTGAGATCTTTGACTTTTTTATATTGGCAAATCTGAGCATAATTGGAGACGTTGTTGAGATCTTCTGAAACGTGAAATTACTAGGGAGTGTGTATTTTGTATTTAATCTTGTTTTAATTTCGTTGGTGTCTAGGAGAAACAATGACTTCTGTTATTTAGCTGATAGATGCTTATTTGGTCCACAAAGGTTATTTTAGTGCTGATGAGGGCATTAGTTAGTGCAGATGTATTTAAGAAGACAGTCTCTGGGAATGTTCTAGTCGAATTTTACGCTCTGTCATGCATAAAATTGCTGAATAATGCTTAAAGGTTGTAAAACAGATCAGCATATGGATATAGGTACTGGAACTCACTTAGACTCAAAGATGGAGCCTGAAGCAAGAATGTAGGCGCTGTTGAAGAGTGTCATTTTACATTCAAACCATGACAAAAATCATTAAGGATGCAGCTTTGCATCTGAGATGCAGTAGTTTGAACACAGAGCCTTTTAATATACTGACTGTAAACCCAAAGGCAACCTGTACAAAATCCCAAGAATAAACAAGAGTCGAACTAAGAGTAAAATAACAAATTATCAAGCTTAAGAGAGTTCAAATCAGGCTTTTGCGTTTGTCTGCTTTTAATAGTTTACTTACCCTTTAATGTTCTGAAAGATTGGATCAAGTGATTTAAAGAGATTCAGCAGTCCTCATGCAAATAAACTTTTAATTTTCTTTCTTTCATTTACTCTTTAAATTCAGTGTCAGTGTTTTTTTTTTTTTAAATGTTGTCTTATGCTCACAAAGGCTGCATTTATTTGATCAAAAACGGTTAAAACACTAATATTGTGAAATATTACTACAGTTTCAAGTAACTATTTTATATTTAAAAACAATTTAAAGTTTTATTTATTCCTGTGATGGCAAATATGAATTTTCCATTAATCCAGTCTTCAGTGTCACATGATCCTTCAGAAATCATTCTAATATGCTTGACTTGGTGCTCAAGAAAGATTTATTGTTATTATCAATGCTGATGAACAAAGTTTAAAAGCAGCATTTATTTGAAATGGAAATCTTATAAGTTTATAAAAGTTTTACTGTCACTTTTAAACATTTTGCATCCTTGTTTCATAAAAGTAAACTTTTGAATGGTCCATCTTTATATATTTTTTAATTGTTAGCTTTAATTATCTGCAGCTCATTTACTCCCATATTTCACTCTCAATCATATGTGTTGTCAACACATTTTACGTCATGTGCCATGGATCAGTCGAAATCAAACACTGCTCACCTTGTACAGACAGTGCGGCTATTCTAGGCGCTCCACCCAAAACCTGACAGGTGACTTCACCCGCATCGTCTCTCTGTACGTTGCTAATTACAAGCTCCCATCTGTAATCTCCAGGCGTGGTGAAATTCGTGGCAGAAAAACGATCTGTGCTGTTCAACACCCCAGATGCTTCCAGAATGGTGATAACCAAGCGTCCGTTGACCGTCCAGGTCATGACGGATGGGGGCTGAGTTGTGCTGCAGTTGAACCGAGCCTTCGAACCATGGAGCACCGCTGCATTCAGAGGCTGTAGCGGCACCTGAGCGGACACCACTGCAGTCAACGACACAAAAATAACAAATGATTCCAAACAGCTGGTTTTGTTTACATCCAGTTATTCAAAGCATGTTTTCTTGTTTTTCTTCTCACTGTAAATCATGTTTAAAGTAAATGAGCATTAAGGATAATTATGGAATATTTACTCTTAATACCCTATACCCCCCCCAATTAATATAGAGCTGATAATACTAAATAAAAAACTAGATAATATACAGACCAGGGCTAGGGGCTCACAGTGGCTATATTGCAGTGAATATGAGGTTTTGAGTCAAAAGACAATAATGAATTACACAAATTTGTGGGTTTTGTTTGTGTTTTTGTTCTAGCAGTGAATGTTTGTCAAATTTATCCTTCAATCTTAAATGAACTAATTAAATAAAGCTAAATCAAATATTTACACCAACATCATCCTATACTTTTCTAAAATGACCACATATTGGCATATGTTTTGCACAATTTATTAATAACTTGTTACAGATTTGATTCTCAACTTAATTCATATAATGTGACAAACAAATATAAAACTACTCTGAGAAATACTGACTGGAATAACACGTGACAACTTGCCCAACTTTCAGTGACTTTTCCAAGCCTGCAAACCACAATTTTCAAATTCTCTGATACTTCCACCCCAATAAAAAAAAAAAAAATTAACCATTCTTTTTACTTAACCATTCATCCATCCTAGACTTGTTTTCAATAATTACATTTTAGAATAAATTTGGTTGTTTATTATTAAAGAAAAATTATTTGTCAGTGGGTGAAACAAACAAGTCTTGTTTTAAAGATATTTAGATATTTTTACTGGAAAACAAATCTAAAATACTCTCTAAGTGTGTGTTTTTGATGTGTGCAGATACAGTTGGCACCTGATAAAGTGAATATGAAAACTCACCCGTGGTGATCAGAAGAAAAAGACCCAGTCTAAAAACATTCATGTTTCTTCAGTTATCGTCACACCAGCATCTATAGTCCTAAAACAAATGCACATCATTGTGAAACAGGCAGGGCAACTGATGGGACACAACCCTGAAATGATCAGTATGCTCAGTCGATTGTCTTCAAGCGTCAGGAATTCCTCTTGTTTTTGTAGGTGTACATGAAAACTGTGCGCAGATATCTTATTGTCTTAGTAAACACTAATTTGGAACATGCTTCCAGACATTCCAGTCATTCTCTCACTGAGTCATTCAAACTATTTCTATTTGATAATCAAACTTATTGTTAGGCTTTTCTAACTTTTCCAACATTACTAATATTACCCAAAATGCTTCTGTATTATATTATATATCAAACTATGAACTTCAGTATAAAAGAACTATTGACTTTACACAACCAGTCAAAAGTTTGGAATAATTCCTTTTTTCCACTTTCTTTTTGGAAAAACATCTCTTATGTTCACCAGGGTTATTATTGTCAACTAAAACTAAAATCATTAAAAATGTTACTTGAAATATGAAGTTTTACTGAAATGAAAGAAAATATATATATAAAAAAATACAAATTCAGCTGCCAAGGAATCATTTCTCATTTGTTTAGTTTATCTTAAACTTAAAAATGTATATAAAAAAATACAGTGTATATATAGACATATAAAATAATAATAATAATAATAATAATGACAAAAATCAACACAATTACTCAACTGTAACTAAAATTAAAATAGAAAATAAATACTAATTCAAAACATTATGAAGGCTGCATTTATTTGATCAAAAATAAAGTATACAGTAATACTGTGAAATATTATTACAATTTGGAAGAACTTAAAATGTTATGTATTCATGTGATTTATTTTTATTATTTATTTACTTATTTTGAATGTATATTCTAATTTAAATGTAAGTCCTCTGCAACATTATGAATGTCTTCTATAACTTTTATAAATGTCTTTTAAAAGTATTCATTTCTCTTTTTACACCCTTTCCCCTTTATATTTTGGGTCACACTTTTGAGTATAATGGTTTCCACAAAAACATTAAATATTAAGCCAGAAAAGCTGTTTTCAACACTGTTAATGATATTTGGTTTTAGAAGCAAAAAAATCAGCTTATTAGAATGATTATGTGACTATGCTATTTTATCATAACTATATTATCTACACTACTACAT
Organism: allo-octoploid hybrid of Carassius auratus x Cyprinus carpio; assembly: GCA_024542945.1. Lineage (NCBI taxonomy): Eukaryota > Metazoa > Chordata > Actinopteri > Cypriniformes > allo-octoploid hybrid of Carassius auratus x Cyprinus carpio. The sequence continues at coordinate 6,318,255 of CM045026.1, read as the reverse complement.
TGTTTGTTCAGTACACAGACAGTTACCGGCTTTCAGATTTTAATACGCATGTTCCTTTTGTGAACTTAAATGTTGTTATAAGATCCTGAACAACCGCTTACCTCATAGAAGTCCATTAATCGAGAAACAATCCCAAGTCTTCCTTCGTCAGATCATCTGTATCACCTGTCAACCTACAGAGAGGCCAAAGTTCAGCTGTCTTCCAGTCATGTTATCAAAACGAGAAAGGTAAGCCATCCATTACATCTCCATGCAGTCGAAACCCATCAAGCCTGTCTGCTTTGCATATGTCTGCAGATCTCATGAGGATTTGACGTCACACTGACATGTCAAACAAGTTGGCCTGTCTATCCGAAAGATTACTTTTGGGGCACATTACCCATGATCCATCTGTTAAGGTTCAAGCAAGACTGTGCTTGAATGTAGTTGATTCAAATCTGAAAGACACACCCAGTTTCACTGAGAAAAAAAAAGAGTTGATAATGTCAACAGCAGTCATTCCTGGAGCTCAGCTGATCTATATATCAAATCTCTGTCACTGTATCTGTACAAAGCCACTTCTACAGGTGATGTTCACTTACCTTAAGGTGTACAGACAAAAAAAAAGCCTTCGAGAAAATCTCAATTATTGAGCAACTCTATTTGCTTAGTTATCTGTTGTTACTAGGGCATCAACTGTAAGCATAGTGTACAAAGACGGACATATGCAAACAGGTTATGATGACGTCAGGCCTAAATTCTATTCTATTCTGTTTATACACAAAACTACATGACCTGTGGCTCCTGGAGACAGTGTATTTGGTTATTTTACCTACTGCAAAGAAGACAAATGATAATAAGTCAACTTTGACATGACTGGGTTTGTGCTACCAGCTACTCAATCGCAGGCGTAAACACAAACCAAACCCTTATGTGGAATGTACAAATGTGAGAAACATATTTATAAAATGTACACATTTGACAAAGGCTTTATTCAAAGTAACTTACAAAGCATTTAAGCTTTACATTTGTACTGCTTTGTGTTTTCCTGAGAACCAAATAGATTACCACTGTTTGCACCATGTGTTACCAGTTGCTGTTATTTTTATTTTTTTCTGTGGAAAAAGTTTTTGTGAATAGTAAAATTCACTGCTATTTAAAAAGTAGAAGTATTTGTGCAAATAAAAATAAAGTATCCTTTAAAGGATAAATTAGCTTAAAGCAAAACTGGGTAAAATATTTTACCTTGATTTCAAATATTCGCATAAATCTTTATGCTTAAAACAAGAAAATTTGCAGGTGGATTAAATCAGGTAAATTATTAGAAGCATTGATATCTGCTGTGCCGAAATCAATGACCTGGGGAAACCTGTCACTAGATGATATTATGCTGTTTTTAAGATGCATATTTACCTTGTCATACCCTGCTGTATCTATTCATGTCAGACTAAACTGGTTTCTAGAGAGTAAAAAAACAGGAGGTTAGCCATCACCGGAGTGAATTTGAATAACATTAAAGCAATTCAGTGTGAAAATTCTGGAGGATAATGGATTTCTGTAACCTTTAATGCTGTGTTCTCGTATTTGGTGACCCTGCTGGTTCTGTGTCTGTTCGCATCAGACCAAAATGCATTGTAAGATATAAAATACAGGAAGTTAGAAATCACCAGAGGGAATGTGGGTAGCATTAAAGTCATTCTGTGTGAAATAGAGGGCGGTAACAGATTTTGGTGTCCTCTAATGCTGTGTTGTTGGATTTGGTGTCCCTGTTGTATATCTGTATATCAGACCAAAATATTTTGTAGGATATATTAAGTAGAGTCAGACAGACATTACTAGAGTGAATCTGGGTAACATTAAAGCTATTCACTGTGAAACAGGGGGTGGGAACACATTTCGGTAACCTGTTATGCTTCCTTGTTGGATTTGGTGACCCTGCTGTATATTTGTCTGTTCATCAGAACAAACATTTTCTAGGATATACAACAGAGGAAGTCAGACATCACTAGTGAATCACTATAGCCATTCTGTGTGGCTTAACAGATGTAGGTATAACAGATAATCCGGTCATCGGATTTGGTGATGCTGCTGTACATCTGCGTCTGTTCATATCAGGCCAAAATATTTTCTAGGATAAAATAAAAAAGGTAATACATTTTGAATTTGATTGACATTACAACCATTATCGGTGTCAAATAGAGGGGGGTAATAGATTTCAGTAACCTTTAATGCTGCGTTGTTGGATTTGGTGACCTGTTGTATCTATGTCTGTTCACATCAGACCAAAATGCTTTAAAGAGCATGAAACAGAGGAGGTTAGACATCACCCGAGTGAATTTAGGTAACATTACAACCAATCTTTGTGAAATAGTGGTGTAACAAACTTTGGTAACCTGTTATGCTGCTTTGACTGATTCAGTGACACTTCTGTATATCTGCAGCTGTTTACATCAGACCAAAATGTGTTCTAGGAAATAAAAGCGAGAAGGTTAGACATCTCCAGAGTGAATTTATGTAATATTCAAACCATTCTGTGTGAAATAGGGAGAGGTAACCTGTTATGCTCCTTTGTCTGATTTGTCTTCTGTAGCCTATATCTGCTGCTGTTCACATATGGAAGTTAGATATCACCAGAGTGAATCTGGGTAACATTCAAGCCATTCTGTGTGAATATGTAAAGAATGTTGGTAACCTGTTATGCTGCCCTGATGGCCCTGCTGTATCTGTGTCTGTTCCTATCAGACCAAAATGCTTTCGTTAGACATGACCAGAAACAATATGGGCAACATTAAAGCCATTATGAACGGAATATAGCGACATGACTCGGGCAGCTTGTCTAAAAAGATTAAGTAAATGAACCTGTTTTACAGCACCGCTCACTCAACGAGGCTGTATGCCACAGCACTTCAACGATAATATCAAAGAATTTGATGCACGAACACCAGGCGCGTTCTAGCACGAACATTTGACGGAAAATGAGCTGTAGTCGCAGATTTAGAGACAATAGCTGTAATTCTGTCAAAAATATATATTGAATTGAATTGAGTTTAAAATCTTTGTCCACACGCGGAAATTTATCTTCGGGCCCCACAATAACATGTACCACAAATACATTTGACTTCACAGTTCAATACAACAAACACACAAAACATACAGGAACTTCTTGCCCCATGAACAGACACATAGGATATAAAATGAATGTATAAATCAATGTATCCTCCTGGTCTGATTTGGATATAATTCCACCAGTGGCCTCTGGGGGTCCAATATGATCTTACTGGCTATAATAATGATCTTTGTAAGCTTGCCTTTGCTTTTAGCCGGCGAGTGTGATTTCACCAAGTACAACATGTTCCTGGATCAACATCCTTGTTGATCCTGGAACAACATTCCAATCAACCAATCAGAATTGGGATATAACTTTTCAGGAAATATCTGTTTCAGACTTTACAATCTACACCCTTTTTAATCGGCTATCATTTCCCACTGATTTTAGGAATAAATCATGGGTAGGGTTAGGTTTAGGGGTAAGGATTGGGTTAAGTCTATTTTTGGACAATAATGTTGATCCAGGATCATCAGAAGATGTTGATCCAGGAACATGTCTTACTTGGCAAAATCAAGGCAACCCTTCTACCCCCCAGATTCCCATACCAACAGGTGATATTATAGGAAATCATACTTTCCAGCAGACTAATGTAGACCATCCTCAGGATTCCCTTACATTAAAACTATTCCGTTTCCTTGAAAGAAACGATCTTTGGGTTGCCTTCTTATAAATGTAATCTACTTGATCACCAAAATTTAGGCTGCAATCTCGGATAATCCCTAGATATTTAAAACTATTTACAATCTCAACATGTTGGCCCCCAATTATGACTGGCTGACATGTAGGTTGCCCTTCCCTAGTGCTGACAACAAGTTCCTTCGTTTTAAGAGCATTAAGTGGCAGAGCACTTTCCTTGCACCATGCCACCAAATGGTCTAAGTAGGCCCTCTCTAACTCCCCCTTTCCTCTGAACATAAAACCATCCATAGCCATGTCATCAGCATATCTAAGTAGGGTAAAATTATTTTCACAAATCTGCATTTCATTCATATACATAGAAAATAATGCAGGTGATAACACACAGCCTTGGGGGACTCCAGTATTCAATGTAACCTCGTCAGACATGGTTCCCTGTACAAAAACTCTTTGAGGACAGTTAGTTAAAAAGTCCTTGATCCATAACACAAGATGTCCATTGGTATAAAGTTTTATAACTAAGATCAACAAACAAAATTCTAGCAAAAGCGCCAGGGTGCTGAAGGTGCTTGCTGATCACATGAAGCAAAGTTAAAGTAGCATCCTCAGTGCCTCTCTGTGCTTTATAAGCAAACTACAATTGGTCTGACAAGTGAGTATTTGGCAGACGTCCTAACATAACCCTTTTCCATGCATTTACATAGAATTCTGGTAAGGGTGATAGGTCTAAAATCATTAGGTGATACAGGGTTGAAGTTTTTAGGTTCAGGGATGAATGTGGTAGTCTTCCAAGAGAGTGGGACAGTATGTGTATCAAGCAAAATCTGAAATAATCTAGTAAAAACACCTTTAAGGGGGTAAATGCTATGGCTCTCCTTTTAGACCATCCAGACCAGGTTCTTTATGATGGTTTACCCTAGCAAGACAAGAGTGACGGTATTCCAAACTTGGCAACAGTTTTAGTAAACCCTAACTTCATGTATGATTTTATCAAACCTACTGTAAGTCATGTTCTATAGTCTGCATCTTTTGAAACCACACGATAGTTTTGTGAGAAGAACAGACCGATATTTAAACCATTGTTCACTAAAAATCTTTCCAAACTGGTGGATTCAACACATTAAATAAGACGTGATGTTTCAGTAGAGCAGTTTTGTGATTATGTCGGGAGAAGATCTGTATGTGGTTCACCGGAGACGCTGGGACTGAGATAACATGCATGGGGTGGGAGTGAGTTAATGTGGAGTGGAGGGGGCAGGTGCGCGTCAGCCAGCAGGGGGCAGGAGTGAGACTCTTTCTTTATTAGTATTGAGTGTGAGCTGCACCTGTGGAGAGCCATAGATGGCAGGTCACACATTTGATTAGAGTCAATGGGAGGGAGAGAAACCGCACAAGGTCAAAGACAAAGGCTACATGCAGGTGTGCAAATGGCGGACAGGGGACTATATAATGGGTGACATGGAATTATTATTTTTAGACATTTCCCGTTAGTTCCCTTTAGTTTATCCTTGTACTTCGAAAGAATGCAAGCCGAATGTAACATTTTGGACACTTAATTGCATGTTTGCAATTAAATTATAGGTAAAAAATGTTTTAATGCAGTTAGTTGAACTTAAGAGCTTTTTGGCACAGTAGAACTGAAGTAGCTATATCTTTGTATGTAATTTTGCAATTGCTTTTATTGTCTGTGAAATATGGTTAAAGTGTAATGCCGACTGTACTGACAACTTGAGGTAAACTAAATAGTCATTTTTATTTAAATCGGCCATTTAAATATAGTTGTTTAAACATTGCAATTTAGTACATTTAAAATGTTAACTTTAAATGTAATATCAAATAACAGTTTTAAATTATAATCAACTATGTGTGCTTTAGTACATTAGTCAACACATCAAAATAAGGAAACTTCTTTTAAGTGTGACAAAAATATTAAAACATGATTTAAAATGTATTCTAAAGTAAAACTTTACATTTTACATTGATTACAATGTGTGTTAAACATTAGTCATGAAAGTTTAGATTATTTAGTATTATATAGTGTTATGTTATCTGCAAGTACAGTTGTTTAAAAAAGTACACTATAAGTGCACATTCAATACTGTTTAGTGTACTTATTTTTCACAAGGGATGGTAATACCAAGTATTACATATCCCTTGGTATTGGTACAAGAGTAATATCATGTTTTTTCTATTGGTTGTATCTGTTTTTTGGCTATAGTTATGTGGTAATTCCATGCTATGCCTTGAAGTACATTGAAGCAACGTTTTAATTCTATGATATTTGAATATGGTGGAAAAATTGTAACATTGTATAAGCATTTGATACCATCACATGCCACATTATAAAACATTTGATCACAGAATGATTTTTTTCAGAAAGCTAAGTTAAAAAAAAAAAAAAAAACTGAATAGCGAACTGTGAAACCTTGCTGTTGCACTGCAGATTTTCCTGGTGAGCTCCTCGGTTTTCCTGCACCAGTGAATTGGGCTGCTTCATACAGCAAAACAGAAGCAGGTTTGGCACAGGGACCCCAGTGGAGGTGTAATGGGGTTTGAGGTGTAATGGGGTTTGAGGTGTTACAGGTTTGGGAAGGTGTGACCTTACTGGGTCTGTCTCAAAAAAAATATTTTCTGGCTTGCAAAATGCTTTTGTATTCTCTAAGCTAATGGAAGGTATTCATTAATATTTAAATGTTATTATGTTTCATCTGACATTATTAATCAGTGCAACACTGATGCTGTATGTAAGCAGAAAGAGTGAAAAAAAAATCTGTTTATAAAGTGGTGAATATTTGAACGGCCTACCTTATATAGTTGTTTGATTTGTCTGATCTTTGGCCTAGGAATTCATTTTCCACAACTCTTTGTATTTTAAAAATATAAGGATTTATTTTTGTTATATTAGTGTATGTTTTGTTTTTATTACTGATTAATTTGGCTTGACATCTTTGCATTATTGTAAGATCTGCACTAATATTTAATCTTTCTTTCTTTCTTTCACCTAATGCTCATAATGTTCACGTGACACTGGAAAAATGAAATACAACACAAAATCAAAAATAATAATATATTTTTAACTACCATAAATGTCCATTTTCATGCACTTTCTGAAAAAAATACATATTATTATTATTATTATTATTATTATTAATAATAATAATTTAGCATAACAATATAGGGTTGAACATTATTAAATAAAGTGTTAGATTGTGAAATTATGTTTTTTATATGAGATTACTTGGATATTTGAGATGTTTTTCAAATATTATGTTTGTCACCATACTTTTAAACCAACCCTGCAGTCTTAGGTCAGTGCCATGAAGCCCTAAATTAATTTTTATGGATGTGAATGTTTAATGTAAAATTAATTGGTACTTTTTTCCAGTAAAATATAGTTAGTAAATCCTGTAATGTGGCTGAGAATTACATTAATCTGTCAAATTAATGTGTAAACTCCAAACACTGGAGTTCCCCATTGAAAAAAAACACTACATGCTGGTGTGGTATGTTTTGAAGCTGGGATGCTGGTCCTTTGCTGGTTTATGCTGGTCCTTAGCTGGTCATGTACTGGTCTTAAGCTGGTCGCACCTAAGCACACGACCAGCATAAAACAGCTCAAACCAGCATCCCAGCTTTAAAACATACCTAACCAGCATATGCTGTTTTCTTCAACAGGGCTTGCAAAATATTTGCCTTTATTGGCATCTAGTGGTGGAATGTGCTCTTACATGTAAAAATAGTTAATAAAACATTAGAAAATGGCACTTTTCGGTCAAAAAGCAGTGTTAAGCACTAGGGCAATAAAATTCAAATAAAGTAGGAAGGAGAAAAAACTAAGACTGACTGACATTTCTGTCTGTGTTTGAGGGTTATTGTGAAATTGTCCATATATTTATTCGGATATATAATTAAATCACTTTTGTAGGCTTACTGGGGGATGCTGTGGCTCTAATAAACAAACAGCAGCATTGTAAGCAATAAAGACCCTCAGTGCTGCAACCAGGAAATACTGTATGGTGGGGGAGGGGTTTGAGCCCTCTCTAACCAGGTTTTAAGGCACTAATACCACTACAGGGTCTTTAAATCCACCACCGTGTCCCTCATTATCATTTAAAGTGACTGACTTTCAAAAGTCCCATGTTAATCTCTTTACTTCACCCTTGAATAAACCAATTGTGTTTTCACTTCAGTTTGAGACAATAGCTAAGCTTCATCACAAAAGAAAAGTTGGTCAGCCATGATGTCATTGTCTAAGATGCACCTCTAGGATATCTGTTAAGCGAGTCAGTTAATCAGTTAAAACGATACTTGGTCACAGCAGGTTCCTGAGCTTTACTGTACATCAATCTCCTGTTGACAACAGTAGTATCACATGCAGTGTGCATGATTTCCTCAAAATAGCAGTTTTAAGATTTTTAACTAACTGTATAATATTAATAGACATAGATTGTGTATCTTAATGTAAAAAGTTGTTTTCAAATTTCAGCTTTTATGTTGGGTTCAATTCCCATAAAATGTATGCCAAGAATGCACTGGATGAAAGCGTCTGCATGCTAAATATACTGTATATTAAACACTTTGATCAAAGTGTTCCACTAGAAGTGTAATGTAGTATTCCACTAGAAAATGTAATAAAAGATATGAAGGTGCGTATACAGAAAAAAACAACTCTTTAACCCCAAAATATCAAATGAAACGCACTGTTTATTTCCAGAAAACAAGTCCGTACCAGACTGGTGAGGAGCTCTATGCTCCCCTCTCACTGACCCCTTGCTGCATCACCATTACTCTGTGTAATCTGGGCTTTACGTGCACGTCCAGATGGGCAGGCAGCCATTCGCTTGAGGAGAAATCCACTTACTTATCCATATAGTCACTGGGTTACACTTGCACTTCCAAAATGAGTGAGTTCACTAGAGCCGTCTGTGCCCGTAGCCAATCCTGCTTGAGCACATCAGTAAAGCTTTACTAAACAAGTTTAATCTCAATGTTTGCATAATAACGTTGCTGTATGTTTTATCAAGCCTGATCACATTGCATCAACCACTGCTAAAACCTTTCTTAGTCAACTACTGGCAGGATTTTAGATGGCACCACAATTATGTTTTACATTTTTAGCATTCACCATCATCTTCTGCGTGCCTGTGCAGGTCTGGGTTTGACTGAAGCCAAATAGATATGTTCAAACCAAATCAAAGCTGAAGTCTGGTAGATTTACTATGAAATGGGTCTTAATTAAACGTCTGTGATCAGATTATATAATGATCCAGAGGGTAATATGAAGGCGGTCGAATTATAAGATGTTGTGGCAGATGGTTGGATAGAACCACAGGAAGTGCTGCCCCTCAAAGAGGCTTTTGTTCAAGCTACTGGAAATACTTCAAGGTGACCTGGGTATCTTAATCTCACTCATTAAACGCATCCCACTGTAAATCTATTCATGCTGATCCTCACAATACATCTTTCAACTTTACAGAATAACAAATAACTTCCTTGCAAAAATGTACCATGATAACATTAATTTTAAACAAAAACATAGTTATGTGGCAATGTAGCATTGGCCACCACAACAACAATAAAAAAGAAAGTAGAAAAAGGAGGGACCCGATTGACTTGGGCATCAACTCTTTTGACTTGGGTTAGTATGCAACCACCCAAAACACCCCTGCAAACAACAGAGCAACACACTAAAAATGACTTAGAATAGCAATGCACAAAAAATCACTGAGAACACCATAGCAAATGTATAGCAACAACCTAGAGGCCACCTAGAACACCCTAGAAACCACTCGGAGCATCCTAGCAAGCACATAGCAACACAGAAACCCACTGAGAAAAGTAAAGTAAATTTATAGCAATTTCCTATCAACCACCCAAAACATAACAACCGCATAGCAATGCACTACAACTACTCAGTACTCCCTAGCAAAGCCATAGCAACAACCTAGCAACCACATAGAAGCACACTAAACTCACTCAACCCAAACAAATGCATAGCATTACCCTAGCAACCAATTAAAACACCCCAGCAACCAGTTGGAACACTCCAGTAAATGCAAAGCATAGTAACCACAGAAGCAACATTTAAAAAAAAAAAAAAAAAAAATTCTAAAGAAACATTCCTAGCAACTGAACAGCAGCTCAGAAAACCCAAGCAAATGCATAACATCCAATAAACCACCCAGAACACCTCAACAACCACATAACACACTAAAAACCACCTACACCTTAGTAAATGCATTGCAACAACCTAGAAAACAACCAGAATACCTCAACAACCACATTACAACACATTTAATAACACTAGCACTCAGCAAATGCATAGCAACACCATAGAAACAGCCAGAACACCTCAACAGCCACATAACAGCACACTAAAAACCACCTACATCTTAGCAAATGCAAAGTGACAACCAGAACACCTCAACAACCACATAACACTATAAAATACACCTACACCTTAGCAAATGCATAGCGACAACATAGAAAACACCCAGAATACCTCAGCAACCACATTACAACACAATAACACTCACACTCTAGCAAATGCATAGCAACACCCTAGAAACCAACCAGAACACCTCAACAACCACAACTCAACTATCAAATGCATAGCGACAACCTAGAAACCACTAAGAACACCTCATCAACCACATAACAACACACTAAAAGCACTCACTCTAATAAATGCATAGTGGCACCCTAGAAACCACCCAAAACACCTCAACAACCACATAGCAACACACTAAAAACACTTACACACTAGCAAATGCATAGCAACACCCTAGAAACTAACCAGAACACCTCAACAATCACAAAGCAACACACTAAAAACATTCACACACTAGCAAATGCATAGCAACAACCTAGAAACCGCTAAGAACCTCAACAATCACATAATACGCTAAAAACACTCACACTCTAGCAAATGCATAGCAACACCCAACAACCACACCTCAACTAGCAAATGCATAGCAACAACCCAGAAACTAACCAGAACGCCTCAACAATCACGTAGCAACACATTAAAAACACCCACGCTCTAGCAACTGCGTAGTGACACCCTAGAAACCACTAAGAACATCTCAACATCCACATAACACACTAAAAACACTCAAACTCTAGCAAATGCATAGAGACACCCTAGAAACCACTAAGAGCACCTCAACAACCACATAACAACACACTGAAAAAAAAAACTCAAACTCTAGCAAATACTCTAGATACCATATAGAAAATTCTATTCAGAATACCATTTCAAATGCACAGCAACATCATGCAGGGTTTTCAGTTATGTACACACATAACTAAAATTCTATACTTTAATTGTCTTTACATTGGAATTATTCTGGAGTTCTACGTAAGCAAATGCACAGATTTGCAGTATGTAGGTGTTTAGCATGTGAAATAAACCAAACACTGAGGACATTCAGATGGTGCTCATGAATTGTAAGGACCTCATTGTACACTTGTGTTGTGTGTTTTCTCAGTGACGTAATCACACATGCACAATGATCTCACTCTCACATGTATGTTTAGTTAGTGGCTTTGTAATCGTGTGCGGCACAGATCACTTCAGTGCCCCTTTCCTTCCTGTCTCAACTGAAGTTTAAGGATGGCAACAGTCCTCAAATTTGACCTGTTATCTGAATCTCGGCAGCCACACCTACTACACCCACCCCCATCCCAGTCCTGCAGGAACATATACAGACATGGGAAAACTTCATGAGCAGGACTTTCCCGCCAGAAAGAGCTGCCTATAGAAGGGGGTTTAATGTTTTCATGGGGGAGGGGACCAGCGAGGTGGGAGTTGCTATGATCTGGTTGTGAAATCGCATGGGTCTGATAAGGAGATAGCCGTGTGGTTGAAGACATGACTGATCATGATGTGGACCACGAACCACAGGAGCCTCTAAAATGAGGACCTAAGACGTAAACGTTACACTTATAACTGAAAAGGCTTAATAAACACATGCCATAGGAGAACTTTTTAAGGTCCACAAATCAATTTTATACTATATATATGTAGAACTAACTATTTATGTTCTGGTGTTGTAACGAGATCTTCACAAGAAGAACCTGTAGTGTAACATCAAGACTTTTATAAGCTCAAAAGAATCATATAGCAAACTCAAGATATAGTAGCCAGTGTGCTTCAAGGAACCATGAAGAGTATTTGATATATATATATATATATATATATATATATATATATATATATATATATATATATATATATATATATATATATATATATATATATATATATATATATATATATATATATATATATATATATATATATATTAAGTGTATGATATGTCTATGACATATTTCAGAGCACCATTTTTGGAAAAGCGTCACCTAGCAAAACATAACATCTGCATGTGATATTCACAAATGGGGAGATTATAATTATTTACATTTGAAAAACTTATAGCTCCTTAATATATAACATACTACTTAATATACTATACTACTACTTAATATATAATTAGTATGCTACTTAATAAATCTATACATTCTACCAAAAGAATTAAATGTGACCAAATGGAGGATTCAGCATTCTGATTATTTTTTTTTTTTTTTTTTTTAACTATAGAAATATCCAAGGATTTTTACAATTTATTACATTTCCATCACTTTCCAAGTCTGGAAATCTCTATTTTAAGAATTCTCTTATGTCTATCTCTCTCTTTCTTATGAATATATGATTATTATTGCTATTATTTTTGTGTTTATTGTTTGTCAAAATGCTCTGTTCTGGTTCTTTTTTTCCCCTTTCTGGTGTTTAAGCACAATTTTGGCCTTAAATTCTGTGATATTTATAAATTCAAGTGTTAGTTTTTATATAACATGGATTTTTTTCCACTTATTAATATTTAAATACTTTTCACACTGAAAGCAAAAACAAAATACTTAAACAAATTATTTAAAAATGCACTGGAGAACTGCAACTAGATTTATTTTGCACCATTTTTGCGCTGTCGATTCAGCAGCGGCTACATGTTGTTGGTGAGACACAAGTGAAATGTTTTCTGTGCACAGTCGCCATTTTCTCCTGCAAAACCTTTGCACGCACACGGGGGCTTTAAAAGCCCAGCAGCTCCGAGGTCCGTTTCAAATCCGGTTCCTAAAATAACTTGCACACATCTGGAAACCATAAAAAAAAAAAAGCAAAAAAAAAAAAAAAAAAAAAAAAAAAAGGAAAAGAAAAGAAAAGCATTAGATTGCGCAATATTTATGATCTAATCGCATGGAAATTAAAAATGGGAATTTGAATTTGTATTTCCTAACATTTTAAATCGACAGAACCAACAAAATATCCCTTCGCCAACTCTAAATCATTGCAAAAACAAATAATATTCCAAATGATTGGCATGCAAAAGTGTCCACACGGGTATCTTGCTATGATTTGAAAATGTGCAGTGAGTCTCCGCAGGCCAATCACCGGGAGCAGGAGGCGGAGAGACGGATTTGATAATCCTACTATGGTGAAAACGTGGCTTATGAATATTAAATTACCAAAATTGCGTTCACTCTGATTGGCTTACAGGCAGTCGTTGGCAAGGGGACGCTAGTCTGCTGGCCAATGAACGAATCCTACTATCGGCATGGCATGGCTCATGAATATTAATCAAGGTAGGTGACTGGGCGCTCAAGGAAGGTTACCAAGTAACGTCATCACTATCTAATTATTATTCATGAGCTGCGGCTTCGCCATAGTGGAAAGCGAAAATTCGGTGTCAGGTCGGCCTGTGATGAATTGAACAGGGAAGAAGAAGGAGGAGGAGGAGAATCCAATCCGGTTTGAGCAGGTTTTTGTTTCGGACGAGCGTTAACGTCTTCCTATACTGTGCGAATCTTTAACCGAGCTCAACACACAGTGTCGACTGTTTTTCAGCGTTAAATCCGTGCATCTTGCATTTTTAACCGCTTTGATTTTTGCGCGTTGTACACACCCACAGCCATGCCTAAAAGGAGCAAAGTAAGTAGCGCATTGGTTTCCTAATTTATCGAGGCACCATCTTTAATAGAACATGCAGTATAAAAAAGGCAAAAGACGAATGAAAAGAATAGTGCACTTTGCATGCAAATATGTTAATTTTATCCAGTTGCAGCCGTATTCGTGCATTTGTGTGTTTGCATACTCGTGTGTTTGAATAAACGCGTGTTTTGATTTGAGAGCGCGCAACTGAGATTTTTTTTCTCATCGTTAATTAAACCCCAGAATAATTTTCATGCATGAGCAGATGTGGAATATAATGTGTGCATATATATGTGTCGTGTTTTTGTTTACAAATAGATGAAGCCTCTGTCGACATGCATCAGACAAAGGGGGTGTAACGATATTAGTTTCCGTTTATGTGCAGTTTATACAGTCGCGCAACCTGAAGGCTGTCGCGCGCAGGGCATCAAATCAAATTGTTGCATGGAATATTTATGTATTTATCTGTCTCGTGCAGTTTTTATTTTAGTGGGGTTTGCTGTAATTGCACGTAAATGTCTTTGTAAAGGCTCGAGGTTTTAAGTGTCATGGCTGCCCTTACAACCCCGATGATTTAAACTCGCTTGGAGTCTGAAAACACAGTGACAGACGGCGCAATATTTTATCCTGCAGCTCATCGTCGTGCATTAGGGATTTAACTCGTGCATTAGGGTTTTAGTGCATGATTGCGTCTCGATATATTTGATCGTGCAAGTGCAAGATTATGCAATGGCGGTATTCTTGCACATCATAGCGCCACTGTTTGGTGTTTCCTATTATTCTGGTATATTCTGTAGTGTTTTTTTTTTTCTCTCGGCTGTGCATCTCGGGATGTTGTGTTTGAAAGCGAATGGCGGGAATGTCATGAAGCGGGGTCGGTGGGCGAGAGCAAATCTCCATTAATCAGCGTTGAATGACTCGGTGTGCATGAAGGGGGCGGAGCGCGCAAGAGTGCAATAAAAATGGACCGAGCAGCACAGTATTGGAGAACGGAAGCAGGACATAAACATTGATGAATTGCTGTCTGTGTGTTTGAGAGTCGTTACTTTAAAAAATAATCCACTCACAGTACGAAACGCAGAGCAACCATGTCCGAACCCCGAGCAAATGACTCATGATCCGATTCTTTACTGCACAACCCGGGTAGGCTCATTCCTAAACTAATGACTCAAGTGATCCGATTCTTTTTAATGAATCAAAACCCTACGTGGCGGCCTGTGTAGAAGGGTTCTCAAACAAATGACTCTAATGAACCGGATCTTTTTGAGTGAATCAATAATATACAGCTCGATTATTCCGGTTCCCTAAGGAATGGTTTTATTAGCCCCTTTCTAATAAATCACATGAATCAGTTAAAGAGGTTACTAAATACGCAGTTGATGAAAACCACGTGTTATTTACTTTGGTCATTTCCGACTGGGAAGGAATCAAGAACTGTTTCTGCGTTATGTTGTACTTATAGCTCGTTTAAATTATGTAGGAACTTACTGACTGGTTATTCATGCCAACGTGGCTTTATTCGAATTATGGCATGATTTTTAATAAGTAATGTTTTATTAAAATAAATAAGTGAAGGAGATCTGGTACCACGTGTTTTGTTTGTTTTGGTATTTTAACCAATTATTGACTGGCCTCTTAAAACTATGAAAAGTCTGTAAACATCTTCTGCAGTTGTATTAAATTGATTTCTCTTCTGTTAAAACCTGAACTTATCTCATTTGAAGAAATATTCTGTTTTTCCCTCAAAATACGTCTTCTCAAAAGTACTAAAAGATTTAAGGAGAAATCAGAATCAAAAATAAATGAAATTTATACAATTCCCTGATGAGCTAGACGTTTTAGCTAAATTTTATTTATTTATTGCAATTTTCTACATAAATCTTGCGTTATAAAGATGCATCTGTTATAAATTACACTGATGGACTTGAGAATAATTATTTTTTTCTTTCCCAATAGGCGAACAATGATGCTGAAGTCACTGAGGTAAGCAGATCTCATTCCTTATTGCACAGAAATAGTTTAATAATACAATAAATATTTATTGCATCAAAATAAGGTACATGTTTTCAACTTGTTATTACTTTGCAGCCTAAAAGAAGGTCGGAGAGGTTGGTAAACGTGAGTATTCATGATCTACTTTTATATACAGTTCTCTTTCATTCAACAGATATGGCAATTATTTATATACTCTATTTATTAATTGATGTACTATAACGTCTTCATTTTTAGAAACCGGCACCCCCAAAGGCAGAGCCTAAGCCAAAGGTAATACAACTATTTAAATAAATAGAATGATAAAAACCTAGATTAAATTCTAGATTATAACTCAATCAATATACCACATTGCAGAAGGCGGCTGCCAAACCTAAGAAAACAAAGGAACCCAAGGAGCCCAAGGAGGAGGAGAAGAAAGAGGAGGTGCCCGCAGAAAACGGAGAAACAAAAGCTGATGAAGAGGTAAAAAAGTCCTAACTCTAACACCCTAAAATGATTTGTGGTCTTTCTATGTAATCTAACGCCAATGATGATGTTTTTTCAGGGATCGGCAACGGAAGACGCTGACAAGAAGGGAGAAGACGGGGAATAACTTTGCTGAGGTCTCATCTTTTACCAGCACTCCCTGTACCTCTTTTCTTGTACAATTCAGGGGAATATTTTTATCTACTATTTTCTAAAGGCTGGTTTTTTAGTAGTTTTGTTTTATTTTTTATGGAAGAAAAGAAACATTTTGAAAGTGATCTCATCATATCCAGGATTTTTACATTGGGCAGAAAAAACTACCGTCATCATAAATGTCGACAGGCGTTTTTTTCCCCCTCTCTGCTCTCGCTTTCAAAGTGTGAGGTAGAGGGGAAGGTTGTGGGCATGTCGTTTACACAGACAGCTGGACATCTTACCGAGCTTGTCCGAATGACTAACATTCCATTGGCTCTATGAGGGATTTTTATTTTTTATTTTTTTTTGTGTGTGTGTAACCTGTAATGTGTGTTTGGGGTGGGAGGGGTGGGCAAATAACTCATTGTTTATTGTTTATAATGCGAAAGATTACTTGTAGAACGTTTGTAAGTTGTGTTCCATATGTTAACTGCAGTTCTCCATAATCATTTCTGCTAAATAAACATATTCTCTAGTACTGGAGTTCATGTCAGGCCTGTGCTTCGTGTGTATTGATTTAGTCTCTTCTGTGATAGTACCGCAATAAATTTGTAAAACTGCTGTGAAAAAGATTTTTGGGGCTTTGAGTTCAGTTTGTGTTATGGTACCAGTGGCAGATGTGGGATGAATATCTCTGCAAAGCCAGTGATTCTTTAATATCCAAATGCATTTTTCAAATGGAAAATTCGAGACAAACGAGTCATTACGTGTAAAATCTCTTTAGTTGTAAAGCGTTCTGACCAGCAGTAGCATTATTTTTGTGGGACATAGATATCAAGTATAAATGTACAGTTTCTTTTGATCATTGTTTATAGATGTATCTCTGTGTGGTATGGTTCGATAAAACAAGCCAATAAAAAAAATCAGTTGTGATACCCTGTTCTCCCTTTGATTTTGACGTTACATTCATTACTGTAGGTTTAGTGATACTTGAATTGTTTTAAAAGGTTGATATATTCAACTGGGTGATTATGTACCATGGTATATTTCAAATAATACCATTGTATTACATAGGGTTATTACAGTCACTAAAACCATAGTTGTTACTGAAAACAAATTTTAAATGAATATATATATATATATATATATATATATATATATATATATATATATATATATATATATATATATAGAACAAAATATACAAATATTTATGAAACTACAATAGTATCTCATTGATATTAAAGTTATACTGGTATTACCATGGTACATGCTCAAATATAGAATATTTTACTACAGAACTTTTAGTTAGTCTGTTGATTTTTGTGCTTAATTTGCACGTTTCTACTTTTTCATGACTAGATGTCTAGAAGTTTGTTTCAGGTAAAACATTTATTCATCTGTATGTAGCCTATGAACAAAAGTAATATGTATTTGTTATTTTATGTCAAAATAATTCCTTTTTTAGCTAAAATTACATTTCTTTGGTATGGAGAGTAATCATTCCACAAGTAGGCCTATTCGAAGATCTGCTTTTCAGTTCCATTCAAGAACATTTCAGGTTGTATTTTGATGGGTCTGACAGTACTCTGACAGTTTTTATTTTTATCTAATAAAAGTTGTTTATGTGTAAAGATATAAATGCAGTGGCAGCAAGTTTATATCTATGACTGGTCTATTTCTCATACTTTATTCATTTAATATGACAGATGAATATGCACATGCACAAACCCATTTACATGTTATTACTCAAAAACAGCCTTGTACCTATGAGTATCTTAAATTACCAAATCAGATGTGAAGCAGATGGATCCACGCTCATAAACAGCACCTGTTGGCACAGGAAGTGACATCAACAGTCACTCTGTTCCCACACAAAAACAGAGAAAATGTCTAATAAGATAAATGGATAAGCAGTTGCCCACCATGTGTGATCTTAACCCCAGACCCCACCCAAACTTTCTCTGACTGTGATGACCTAGAAAACGTTTGCCATAAAGGTTTTTGTTTATATTCTAACACACTTCAGCTTAAGGCAAGGGAGTGTCATAGCTTTGTGCTTAGTGCCACATTCCTGCTATTTCTAATGTTGGTTTGTAAAGCTAATGCTGTTGGCTAGATTCCCTTATGAACATTTGTCAAAGAGATGAAAAACAAACATATCTGTACAGGAGACTTACATAAAACATGAGGAAATAAGGGAACTTGTTTGTCCTTGATTGACTCACTGATTTTGCACAAGGCATTTGTCAGATCAAGTGCTGAAATGAAATCTAACTGGGGTGTTCGCACGAGAGGTGAAATCCCAAGCCACAGCCGATCTCCGCATATTTACAAACTGGGAAACGTTAGTTAGGCTAATTACTTATGTTTGCATAATACTTTGAAAGAGCCGGTTTGGTTGTTTCCCAGTGCGTTTTCTCAGGAGCTTATGCTGATATATTAAATAGTGCTGTGTGTGTGTGTGTGTGTGTGTGTGTGTGTGTGTGATGGTGTTCAGTGATGCGCGGCTCGTGACTCTTGCTGCAGCGCTCGCACGCGCTCTACAGACGTAGTGTCAACACATGGGCTGCTGTCGGAGAAGCGTTCAATGTCCAGCACCAACGATTTGAACATTTACAGAAAAATGTGGTGAGACTTTTATAATATATTATCAAAAGAATTTTGTAATCGTTTCTAATATACATGTACTTTAACAGTAAAATAATTTAGGCAAACGTATCTGTCTTTCTATATAAGTGATTGTTTGTTTTTTAAATAAAGCATATATAAAGTTTTTATTTTTAAATACATTTTTCTATTTATTTTTGATGAAGTTTTTTATAAAATATTTTGAGTTAAATTATATAATTTTGTATATTTTTTATTTTAATTTATTGTTACAGTATTGTGATATATATTTGTATAGTATTTAATTTGTATTGGCATGACAGATATATGGAAACCCACCACGGAATTAAAAAAAAAAGAAGAAGAGGTGATTATGGCTTTTATCTCACAATTTTGAATTCTGACTTTTTATCTCACAGTTCTAAATTGATATCTTGCAAATCTGATTTTGCCTATTTTTTTTTTTAAGATATAAATTCAGAATTGCAAAATATCCACTCAGAATTGCGAGATATAAACTCGCAATTGGGAAATATAAACCCACAAGACTGAATTTTGAGATTAAAAGTGACAATTACCTTTTTATTTTTTAATCTGTGGCAGAAAAAAAAAACAACCAAAAAAAAAAAGAATTGTCGAGATGTAAACTCAGAATTACAAGAAATAAAGTCTGAATTGTGAGACTTAAACTCCAGAGTTTGTCTTGCAGATCTGACTTTTTTTTTTCTCAGAATTGTGAATTGAAATATAAGCTCAGAATTGTGATGTGTACATATATATATATATATATATATATATATATATATATATATATATATATCTCAATATATATATCTCTGTGTTGGCATAACATAAACTGTGATTCTTGTTTCATTGCAGGCAGATTTCATGGCTCATTTATTTGATCAAAAATATAGTAATAATGTAAAATATTATTACCGTTTAAAATAATTGTTTTCTGTTTTAAAATATTTTATCTTAAAATATTTAAATATATATATATATATATATATATATATTTAATATTACAATATTTAAAAATATTTGATTTATAATTTATACTTGTAATGTTAGAGCTAAAGTTCAGCAGTCTTCAGTGGCACATGATCCTTCAGAAATCATTCTAACTTGCTAATTCTCTCCTCCATCTTTGTGTGCTCAGTTTTCAAGACCAACTGTCGATCACTCACAGATGTATTAATGCAGATGGGCAGCTGTATTTACTGTTTCTAGTGCTGCCAGCAGGCTGTGGTCCATTAAAACAGAGGGACTTCTGGGATATATCTACTGTGATTTCCTCCGCAGACCTAATAAACCTCACCAGGTACAGCTGTCTGCTCTTGACTGATTCTGTACAATGCTGATATACAGGTGCTGGTCATATAATTAGAATATCATCAAAAAGTTGATTTATTTCACTAATTCCATTCAAAAAGTGAAACTTGTATATTATATTCATTCATTACACAGAGACTGATATATTTCAAATGTTTATTTCTTTTAATTTTGATGATTATAACTGACAACTAAGGAAAATCCCAAATTCAGTATCTCAGAAAATTAGAATATTACTTTTTAAGACCAATACAAAGAAAGGATTTTTAGAAATCTTGGCCAACCGAAAAGTTTGAACATGAAAAGTATGAGCATGCACAGCACTCAATACTTAGTTGGGGCTCCTTTTGCCTGAATTACTGCAGCAATGCGGCGTGGCATGGAGTCGATCAGTCTGTGGCACTGCTCAGGTGTTGTGAGAGCCCAGGTTGCTCTGATAGTGGCCTTCAGCTCTTCTGCATTCTTGGGTCTGGCATACTGCATCTTCCTCTTCAGTATACCACATAGATTTTCTGTGGGGTTAAGGTCAGGTGAGTTTGCTGGCCAATTAAGAACAGGGATACCATGGTCCTTAAACCAGGTACTGGTAGCTTTGGCACTGTGTGCAGGTGCCTAGTCCTGTTGGAAAATGAAATCTGCATCTCCATAAAGTTGGTCAGCAGCAGGAAGCATGAAGTGCTCTAAAACTTCCTGGTATACGGATGCGTTGACCTTGGACCTCAGAAAACACAGTGGACCAACACCAGCAGATGACATGGCACCGCAAACCATCACTGACTGTGCAAACTTTACACTGGACCTCAAGCAAAGTGGATTGTGTACCTCTCCTCTCTTCCTCCAGACTCTGGGACCCTGATTTCCAAAGGAAATGCAAAATTTACTTTCATCAGAGAACATAACTTTGGACCACTCAGCAGCAGTCCAGTCCTTTTTGTCTTTAGATGCTTCTGACGCTGTCTGTTGTTCAAGAGTGGCTTGACACAAGGAATGCGACAGCTGAAACCCATGTCTTGCATACGTCTGTGCGTAGTGGTTCTTGAAGCACTGACTCCAGCTGTAGTCCACTCTTAGTGAATCTCCCCCACATTTTTGAATGGGTTTTGTTTCACCATCCTCTCCAGGGTGCAGTTATCCCTATTGCTTGTACACTTTTTTGTACCACATCTTTTCCTTCCCTTCGTCTCTCTATTAATGTGCTTGGACACAGAGCTCTGTGAACAGCCAGCCTCTTTTGCAATGACCTTTTGTGTCTTGCCCTCCTTGTGCAAGGTGTCAATGGTCGTCTTTTGGACAACTGTGAATTCAGCAGTCTTCCTCATGATTGTGTAGCCTACAGAACTAGACTGAGAGACCATTTAAAGGCCTTTGCAGGTGTTTTGAGTTAATTAGCTGATTAGAGTTTGGCACCAGGTGTCTTCAATATTGAACTTTTTCACAATTTTCTAATTTTCTGAGATACTGAATTTGGGATTTTCCTTAGTTGTCAGTTATAATCATCACAATTACAAGAAATAAACATTTGAAATATATCAGTCAGTGTGTAATGAATGAATATAATATACAAGTTTCACTTTTTGAATGGAATTAGTGAAATAAATTAACTTTTTGATGATATTCTAATTATATGACCAGCACCTGTATATAATTAAATTGGATATACATAATATTGGTGAAATGAAATGACCATATACACACATGTATACGACAAATGCCATTCAAAAGTTTAGGGACAGAAATTAATAGTTGTGTTCCGTAAAGATGCATGAAAATAATCAAAAGTGACAGTAAAGACATTTCTAATTTAAATAAATCCTGAAAATATTAATATTAATATTAAAAAAATATTAAGAAACAACTGTTTTTAACAGAGATATAATAACAGTGAGTGGCAAGTTAGCATATTAGGAAGATTTCTGAAAGATTGTGTGACACTGAAGTAACACAAGGATGCCACAAGGATGCGCTGTTTCTACGTGTATTTAGCTTTGATTTGAAATAAAACCGCGCATCCTTGTGGCGCGAATGATACAGAAGAGCATACGCAGCATACGGTGATATGAAGAGACACAGAGGAGACCGTTGACAAAGGAATTATTGAATAAAGCCATTATTTTGTTTTCTTCGCTCACAAAAAGTGTTCCTGTCGCTTCATATAACCCAGATTGCACGTCTGATGGCAGATGGAGTATTCTGATGATGACTTTCATACTTTTCTGGACCTTGACACTCTTATTTATTTGGCAGTCTATGGGACAGTCTCAAGCCTCCAGGTTTTCATCCAAAATATCTTAAATTGTGTTCCGAAGACGAACTAAGCTTTTACGGGTTTGGAACGACATGGGGGTAAGTGATTAATGACAACATTTTCATTTTGGGGTGGAGTATCCTTTTAACATCTCACAGTTTTTTCGGTGCCAAGAATAAAAAATAAAAAAGGTAATTGGGACTCAAAACAGTGTTTGAGATAAAAAAAAACATTGGAATCGGTAAGACTTGTCAGTGTTTTTGAAAGAAGGCTCTTAGGATCACAAAGGCTGTATTTATTTGATCAAAAATAATCAAGTAAAGTATCATTACAGTTAAAATATTAAAATATTATTTACAGTTATTACAGTTACAGTTATTACAGTTTTTCTATTTTAAAATATTTTATCAGGTAATTTGTACCTGTAATGTTAGAGCTCAAATTCAGCAGTTTTCAGTGTAACATGATCCTTCAGAAATCATTCTAATTTGCTGATTTGCTGCTCAAGAAACATTTATCTTCTTATCAATGTTGAAAACAGTTGTGCAGCTACATATACATTATACTGTATGTACATTAATATACAACAGACATATATTTTTCAGTTCTTTGATGAATAGAAAGATCAAAAGAGCATTTATTTAACATAGAAAGTTTTGGAACTACATAAATTACTTTACTGTCACTTTTGATCAATTGAATGCATCCTTGCTGAATAAACATATTAATTTCTTTCATGTGGTTCTGTTGAAAAATAAAAGGTAATTGTGGTAATTAAAGGCAATTAAATAAAGATAATATCTTTATATTCTGCCATTTCTGAGTATATTTCTCACTATTCTGACTTTTTAATTTGGAATTGAAAGATATAAAGTCAGAATTGTGAGATAAAAAGTCACTTTAAAAAAAAATCTATATCAGAAATGGGCGTTTATTTCTATATTTTGGAAAAATTAAAAAAAATATATTGCTTTATTAGTATCTGTAAACATACTATTTCCATATATGGCAGGATTGTCACTTCACCATCCACGGTGGGCGGCTGAGGGAAGATGGGGTTTACCAGCTGCCTGTTGTAGTGCTGATGCTGAGTGAGTTTACCTCCACCCTGTGGCAAAACCCCATCTCTGCTTACCCCCTCGATGGTTGAGAACCTCTTCCATGAGATGGGACATGCCATGCACTCCATGTTAGGCAGGACACGCTATCAGCATGTCACAGGTCCGACCGAGTTAACTTAATATTCAGGGTTATTTGGTGTTTACACATAAATTAAATTTACATGACAAATAACTGAATTTAATGTATGTATCTGTACAGGAACCAGGTGCTCCACACACTTTGCTAAAGTCCCTTCTATTCTGATGGAGTATTTTGCCTCAAATTATCGAGTTGTGAGCCAGTTTGCAAGACATTATCAGACTGGAGAGGTGAGTTTGTGCACGTACCTGCTTTAGAGATTGTCTGTGTATCTGAAACACCATTAGAAGAACTGCATGTTGATGTAACAGCTGTCTTTTGTTCTCTCTAGCCTCTTCCAGAGAGCCTAGTGTCCCATTTATTTGAGTCTAAGAGGGTTTGTAGTGCTGCTGACACTCAGCTACAGGTACTAAAACACATATCTGTGATGGAGAATTATAGTGCTGATGTGAATATAGTCAGCTTTAATGAGTCAGGAGTAATTGTGGGATGTAAACTATAGTTGAGTAGATACATCAGGCTTTTATGGCTCATATGATATGGGACACTCAAGGATGAAAAAAAAAAAAAAAACATCTACATTTTATTTACAAGCCCAAACTGAACAGAAACATGCAATTTGGTGCAGTTGTTTATATTTATATGGCCAAAAATAAATATGAAATTCTGATACCTTGTAATGTAAATGAATGAGACTTTATAATAGCAGGCTACTTGCTTAAATTACATATAAATATCATTATCACTAAATATTTTCCAATGATATGTCTTATGATATTTAAAAGCTTAGTTCATGATCAAAGATAAGTAGATTTTTATTGTGGGGAACAAAACATACAATGCAATGCAATACAGTGATGATTGAGAGATGAACACATTTCAAGTTTCAAGTCTCATGTATTTTAACACGATTTTTTGAAGAAAAACGAATAGTTTATGGATAATCATATATACACCTAAGTTGTAATTTATACCCAATTTGCTTCAGTCCAGTTAATGTTCATATTAAAATATCACTAGCAATATCAAATTTATAAGATTCAGTAAAGAATTCACAGCAAAAATACTCGTGAGCCATGACCAGTAAACTATACTAAAAGGCCTTTTACTTAAAGTATGAACTATAAATCAGATGAAAGAAGGCATGTAGTAGAAACAGGTTTTTGCGTACTTCATGTTTTGACCATGTTGATAATTAAGAGGCCTTAAAACTAACAAATATGATACAGTAGACTTAATATATTAAGTCTACTAGTGATTGTTTTTTTCTGCAACACTTCTCTTTACAGATTTTCTATGCAGCTTCAGACCAGGTTTATCATGGAATACCACAATACAGATCAACCACTGACATCCTCAGAGAAATCTTACCATATGCTAATGACACAGTGAGTGGCAACTTCACTGATGCATTCCAGATTCTGCACAATGTCTAATTATAATTTTTACGCATAATGTTAAAAATAAAATGTTTATCTTATATATTCTCTGATGATGTAGGCTTGGCAGCTGAGATTTAGTCACCTGGTTGGCTATGGTGCTAAATATTACTCCTACCTCATGTCCAGGCCGGTTACCTCAATGGTCTGGAGGCAGTGCTTCCTACAGGACCCCTTCAAAACATAAAATATGTGTAGTACTATATGTCTGGTCTAATTAAAAAGGAGACTGTCATTTGCAGAGTGTTACCGCAGAGAGATGCTCGCTCATGGAGGCAGTAAAGAGCCTATGCTGATGGTCCAAGGTAAAACCAACACTTGTAATTACATTTTCTGTAAGACCTCAATAACTGTTGATCTTAAGAGTAAATATTCAGATTCTAATTTTTGATTCTCAGGAATGCTACAGAAAACCCCTACCATTGAAGACTTTGTTGATGCACTAGTGTTAGACCTTGATGTAAATCCCCATCTTAGTAGATGAAATGAAAGATCCTTGTTATTTATTCAGTCTCATACACTGGGTATAACCTCTTCCCTAATGTCTTACTGCCTTTAAAGGGGTCATATGACATTGCTAAAAAAGAACATTGTTTTGTGTATTTGGTGTAATGCAATATGTTTTTTTTTAACCTCAACCCGTATAAACATTATTTTACACATACTGTTCATTAGTGTTACTCCTGTGTGCTCTGATTGGCCAGCTATCCAGTGCGTTGTGATTGGCCGAATACCTCAAGCGCGTGACAAAAATGTTACACCCCTTACCATAGTGTGAAGCCATATTAAAGCGCAATGAAATAAATAAAACCCATCACAAACAAGGTCATAATTACTAATTATAATGACTTATAATGTCTTTTTATGCATTGTGTATCACGTTGCATAAACATAAAACCATGTCTGCATTTGTGATCGGAGAAACAAACAACAAGCGCTACTCTGCAAATGCCTGAATCATCAGTGGAAAATTCCTGAAAACATACAGAATTGTAGTCTTCTCTCCCAGGTTCAGGAAACAGTGCACCGTAAAATGAGCTGTCAAAGTGATATTTTTGCTAAGATAATCTTGCTTTAAAACATACCGTCCCTCTTATTTTTACTTAATTACAAACAAAATTACACAAGCATACAGATGAAAGATGTTTTAAGTTATGGCAAATATGTATAGCATTATACAACTTGAAAATGGCCTGCTTGTCTAAAATTACCATTTTAATAAAACCCCCTAACCAATTTTATCTTTGAAAAGCAGTATGCTAAAGATATATGATCTGGTATATGTATTAATTGGGAGAAATTAAGCTTTGTTACTAAAGGGTTCAAACTAAGGTCATAATCCACAATATACATTCTCAATTGTGTAACAAGTACAAACACAACATAGGTACATATTCACTTTGTTGAGGAAATGCACAAACACAGGTTTCATTTTGTGGTTGTTTATTTACCTATACGAAAGACCATAACTCAAGCCTAGGTGGGATCTGTAAAGAGATGAATAAACATTCAATACAGGAGACCAGCAGACGAAACAACATTAGTTGACAAGACATCAAATACGAAAATCAGCTGTTATGAGTTGATAATCACCATGTTATGCCTCCTTCTCTGGAGCTACCTCATCTGTGCCCTTGGTGTTTCTGGTGTAGATCACTTGAGCTCTGTGTTTGGACACCAGCTTGATCAGACCTGACAATGAGAAACGCAAAATGCCACTCCATCATGGATTCAAAAACCATAAAAAAAAAAAAACAAAACAAAAAAACCTCAAGACATCTCTGAATGTGTTAACCTAAAAAAAAGTTTCTGGAAGCCCTGCCATAAGTGATGTACATGAACAGCTCAGAATCAATCATATACACTGTTTGAGCATCAGATGTTCACCTTTGCTGAGGAGCTCCAGCAGGGCAGCCCTGGCCAGCGAGCCCCTGATCTTCAGCCTCTCAGAGACCACTGCGGGTGTGATCAGCTTGTAGTTGGGAACTTCTTTGTACAGTTTGTCATATGTGGCCTTGTCAAAGAGGACCAGGTTGTTCAACTTGTCCCTCACCTTTCCTTTGGACCACTTCTACTCGAGACCAAATACACGTACAATTACAATCCATGCATGCAATTACCGCATAAAACCACAGTTATTGATTGACGGGTCTCTTAAATGATGTAAAAAAAACTTTACTATTTACCTTCTTCTTCGCTTTGCCTCCGGATTTGTTAACGGGATCCTTGTCCTTTTTGGACTTGCCCGCATCTTTCTTCTGCTTGGTATCCTTGGGCGGCTAGACAGTTACAGAAATATTTAATCACTTGTATAAATAACAGCGTTTTTTAATAATTACATGGTCAAGAGTTTTAATAAATCAATGTGTTGTAATGCGGTACGCGTGTGTTCAGGCCTCGCGCACGATGCGGTAACACTTCACACACAATAGTCATACAAAAACACTGAAATGGCCCACTAAAGCTACATTACGTTATTCATCATGCTTAAAAACGTAGGACAGTGTTGTTATAATACGGCTATTACACGTGAAAAGTGGGTAAAAATTGCTATTTTTTCACATTACGGAGTCGCTCGAGCACTCACCATGCTGAGGCGTTGCGAGCAGGGGAAGAGAAAGGAAGTTGCGCACGCGCACGTCCGCTTTGTCCGCGTGCACTTCGACTCGGGCAGCGCGTGCTGTCTTTGCGCTCAGTAGTTCACGGTCACCACCTGCAGGACTGGAGCGAGTGCGCGGCTCTCATATAAAGCTGAGGAAACTTTATACCACAACTTTCCTCTAAATATAAAAATTGTGTCATTATTTACCCGTTTTTAAATGTGATATTAAAGAAATTTATAATGTTACAAGCAGGGGCGGATCTGCGAGTGGGCCTGACAGCTTTCCCACCCTGTCAGATCCACAGGAATACAGATTGAAATTTTTTATTATACAATTTGACGTTTAAATTCTTCAGTATTTTAAATGTTATTTGTGTCGTCATTTGTTTCATCAGATAATAGTAACGTTAATATGCTAATTAGCATCTTCAGTGTGCCAACTGCCATTAAAAAAGAAAAGAAGAAGCAGCATCCAGTGACGTTACCAGTAGTATGTTACGTTCTTCGCGCCAAAAGTCCTGTTTGTTTGATTCCAACTAGCAGCTCCCGTAAATGTTTATAAAACAGCCACCTAACAGAAAATTCGGTTTACGACGAAATTATC
Source organism: allo-octoploid hybrid of Carassius auratus x Cyprinus carpio (assembly GCA_024542945.1). NCBI lineage: Eukaryota > Metazoa > Chordata > Actinopteri > Cypriniformes > allo-octoploid hybrid of Carassius auratus x Cyprinus carpio. Next base: position 6,289,913 of record CM045026.1, on the reverse strand, counting down.
ATCATGTTCAATTCAAAACCCAGACGATTGTCTAGACATCAGTCTTTCAAGGTAAGGTTGGTTAGTTTTTTGAGTATGGCCTGCCGTGGCATGGTTATGCAGTATTTTTATTGAAATATCTGTGAGCAAGTGATTTTCTGGAATGTAGCCTCAGCCTGCAGTGTCTATTTACACTTGTCCCGCCCGGTTTCTACAGGGGTGCTAAGCATATGGGATGATTTTAGAAGATACATTGATGCGTAAAGACACAAAACAATCAGTCTGTGCAAGAAACCGAACAGTGTTTATATCTTTTTTTTTTTTACCTCTGATTCACTGTTCGAACTGAGCGCGTTCTCAGCAGCAGGCGCGTGAGGCGTCTTCTTCTTGCTTTATGGTGGCTTTAACTTATGTGCATTTCTAACAGTTCAGACATTGTGTGAATCAGAAGTAAAAAAAAAAAAAACTATATAAATACTGTTCAGTTTCTTGCACATACCGATCGTTTTGTCTTTACACATCAATGTATCATCATGAGCCACAGGGTTTAATTTGGTTTTGTTTGTGTATGTTTTTTTTTTTTTTTTTGTATGTTTTAGCCGTGATTCCCATCCACTTCCATTGTAAGACTGATAGACTGCAACGGTTTCATTTAAAAATCTCCATTTGTGTTCTACTGAAGAAACAAAGTCCCCTGGATGCCCTGGGGGTAAGCAGATAAACATCAAATTTTCATTTTTGGGTGAACTATCCCTTTAAGAAAAAAAAAAAAAATCTAAATGCAAGTTAAAAATCTAATTACGAAAAAAGAGATATAACAGTAACACTGACATTAAAGGAATTCCTTAAAAGGACAGTCAAAAAATAATAATAAAAAATCTTATCATTTACTCACCCCCACGTCATTCCAAACTTTCTTAGTATGGACAAAAATACAATACATCACAAATTCTTCAAAATATCTTGTTTTGTGTTCTACAAGTTTAGAATGACATGAAGATGAGTAAATTATGACAGAATGTTTAATTTTTGGGTGGACTATCCCTTTAAGTACAGATTTTCTAACAGAGTGCTGTCACATTGGCTGGGCTCTCTGAAATGATCATATTTAATAGAATTAGTCCATCTTTTTAGCCATGAGGCCCATTTTTGTGCACATGTTACGCACAAAGAAGAAACAAACTGTTGTTACAGCGCCGGTGACCTCTGCTACCCAGAATGCTGTGTCCCAGCTGTACTGTTTGGCAATGGAAACAAACTCATCTACATCTTGGATGGCCTGAGAGTGAGTACATTTTCAGCAATTTTTTTTTTGAATGAACTATTTCTGTAATGTATTTTACTTTAAATGGAACCCACCCTAGCCACAGCCCTGTCAGACAGATAACCAGCTCCAATGCTGCCAAAAAACCCACCGACTTCCAGGGCACTCATGTCTGAGCTGCTTGTAGAAAATAAACAAGCATGTTAGCATCCTCACATAGGCCATAAAAAACACAGAAAAGCTCATGATAAACAGAGAGTACCAGACTCACCCATCATAGCAGACTGGCCTTTTTCCTGCATGAGGAACAGCTGACCCCAGTCAGTGCAGGCGATCTTTACTCCAAACACAACCAGATAGCCAGCAGACAGCACCCAAACATAAGGAGACAGCAGGAACTCTTTTAGACTGCTTTCATCATTAGGGCCTGGAAAAAAGAGTGGAGACTCTAAGAGCCAATAACAAATATACATAATGTGAACAGCATAACATAAAAACAAGCATATTTTATACACTACCGTTCAAAAGATTGGAGTTTTCTATTCAAATATATTCCTAAATGTAATGTAATACTGTGATGGTTTTCAAAAATATGTTTCTCTCCAGCCACAGACTAGAAAACAACTAGATGATGAAAAAACTGGATGATATATTGCTTTCTTTTCTCCCTTTTTCCCTTTCCCCTTTTTAGAGCCAGGCTCAACATCGACACGGTGATTCTCCAAATATTGTACTGAACTGAACCAACACTGTAGTGATGATGAGTCCCAGACTACCTGCAGGTTCAGGATGGCCCACCACGTCCCAAACTGAGACGGCTCAAACCACTGAAACAAGGCCAGTACAAGGACATTTTAATAAATCTTTTCATGGAAAACCAATAACACAATGTCAATACAGGTTAAAGTGTAAAAACGGCTATTTAAATTTTTTTTTAGTGTTATTTACTAGTATTTAAAAGATTTTAAATACTAGTTTATAGTTTCTTTATGAAACCCAGGGTGCATGGACAATGTAGCTAAACAGGTCAAAACTGCTCAAAAATGTTGTATAAAGCAAATAAAACCTCTTTTTGGGATGTTCTTGAAGTGAAAAAACATCATAAAATTAAAAGAAATTCTAAAAATGCAAGTTTCAGGACTTGGGTTTGGTGTAGTAATTATGATTGTAGACATTTTTGTATTTATTTATTCATTTTCCATCTAAAAGGACTACGAAACATCCACAAATCAATCTGAAATGCAAGTAAATAACATTTAGTTCATTAAAGTCACCTTTAATCAAAGAGCAATGCCTGTTAATGACCATTATACATTTGATCATCCACTGAAATTTATGTAATACTCAGTGACATTCATTTTGTTGCAGACCAACAAGTGCTTCCAGGCAAACAGGAAAAATCAAGGCTGAAATCCTCTGGATAGATCTGACATGGTTTACTAAGAATCATGCAGCAGCCAAATAAATATTGCATTGCATTTCACAAGTTTTCATTTATTTGATAAAAAATACAGTTAAACAGTTATATTGTGAGCTGTTTTCTATTTAAATATATTTTCAAATATAATTTATTCCAGTGATGCAAAGCTGAATTTCTGGCAGCCATTACTCCAGTCTTAAGTGTCACATGATCCCTTAGAAATCATTCTAAATTGCTGTTTTGGTGCTCAAGGAAATTTTTTTATTATTATCAATGTTGAGAACATTTATATTTTTGTGGAAACTGTGAAACATTTTTCAAGATTCTGTGATGAACAAAAAGTTCAAATGAATTGCTTTGGAGAAAGTCTTTCGGTTGAAGTAATACAGCATGTAGCCCACAAACATTGAGATGAATATAACTGTGCGGTAATATCCTTAACCTGCTGCTCTCATGATTGCAGTTGTAAAATTATTAATAAATACAAGCTAAATATGTAAAAAAAAAAAAAAAAAAAACTGCAATATCAAGGCCAAAAAGTGTGCTGGATGAAAATCTTTCAGATCTGATAAACAGTTTTCTCCTGATGAAACTTTACAAACTTTCAAAAACTGATCCAAAGGTCTAATTCATTTCTGACTTCTAAGGATGGTATTTTTAGCTCCTCTCCAGGTTCCTTAAAGTTGGATGGGCGACCGTTGTATGATGTACCTGGAAACATATGTATATATATTGTTTAGACCGTTTCATGTTACTTTACGGTTTCATATGTAAGGATAAGTGAATAAAATATACCTCCAACAGCCCGGGCTTCGCGTTCAGAATACATCCTATTACAGGAGCTCCTTATCTAATCTATTTTCTGATTTGCTACCAACCTGTCATTTATGGCGCGGTGGGGGGGCTTTTGGCTTCTTGCGGTCCTCAGTGGAATATTTGTATAAACTTCAGCACCAGAACTTCAATTCAGTTTCAATTCAGTCCAGCAATTAAAAACGTATAGTTCTGGTCCAGAAGTATATGTTTTTAATTGCTGAACTGACCTACATGTCCAATGGTGCCATTCCTGCCATTTGTGGGTCATTTGGCCAGATGTGGGCCATCATTGCACTATAACCACTAGATGGCGCACTTAGAATGCATTATGCCGTGTTGTGCCTTGATACTATAATTAATATATGTTATGCTAATATATTTATTATTGTCTTTCAAATAATAGACAAAATGATAACAACCTTCAGAGACATTTTGTACACTTTACTATTTGCAATTTCTGTTCCATTTCTAATATTGATTCAAATCATTGTCTTCCACAGTTGTTCCACAGTTGTTTCACAGTTTAAATTTCTGCTGAAAAGCATATACTAAATAATTTAGATAATTATAATTAATTTATAATCAATCAAATTATTATAACTACATTTAGTTATTCAATGGCAGGTTCCCATTACCCCACAGTGCTGATATTGTGAAACGTGTCCTAGCTGCTTGTTATTTTAATTCTTAGTTTATTTTGTTATTTTTATTAGTCATTTATTCTGACAGCAACCCCAGCGGTATTCCGCTTATTCATATTTATAAAAACAAGGCCAGACAGGTCCCGGACATACAATCAAAGTATTTAGCTTAGAAGTTACATTACCCTATATGAACGGGAAATATAGGCTACTAAGTTCTAGTTAGTTATAAGATATAAATAAAATGTTCTAAGTGAGTATGTATCTGTCTAGCTGTCTAGCAGTCAGTTTGTCACCTAAATTTGCTTAGCACAGTGTGTGTGTGAAAAGAGGAAGTACACGAAGTACATCTAATTAAGAAATAAAGACACAGAGAGTGAAGCTTTGAAAAAATATTAACAACAGCCACTTTGAAAATTAGTGTCGATGTGAAATCAATAGCTCATTCTGATCTGAAATGGAACTTGGTTGAGGCAGTGCAGCTGCAGTCATTCAGACTTACCATTCCCTAAAGCCCCATTCCAACAACAGAACACACATGCCACCTGTCCGAAATTTTAAATATATGTTAGTGATTATCAACAGATTTACAAAGTGGCCAGAACCTTTCCCACGTGCAAGGGAGGATGTGAAAACAATGGTAAACATTTTATGTAAAGAAATTATTCCAAGATTTGGGATATCAAATATGATTGAAAGTGATAATGGAACAGATTTTACCTCAAAGGTATCACAGTGATTGGCTAAAGCTCTAGCTATTAATTGGCACTTCAATATTCCATACCACCAGGAATAGTGGAAAGAACAACAGAACTATTAAAGACCGGTGAAGGATGGAGAGCTGAAATATCTAGAGCTGGCCACAGTGATCACAGTTCTATCATGACAGCTCTCAGAAATGTAAAGCAGCAAGCTCATTGGCTGCGTATGCCACATGAACCAATCAGGTTGTGCCAAGTAGTGGCAGTAATGGAGAGAAAAACTGGTTAGGGCATCCAGAACCCCCACATAGAAATGCAACTAATATGTGGTGGCGATAGGCAAATCACAAGACTCTGGACTCTGAAGCTATAATACCAGGAATAGGTGTGACCAGTTTGCAAGTAGAGGTCACTATGGACTGAATTTCCTTTATGAATACCACTTATCAAATTATTCAGGCCATCAAGGATGAGTTAAGAGGTTTAAGGTGCTTTAGATAAATTATTTTGCTCTTATCTTTAACAAGCTCGCTATTAGGGTTCTGTCCCCTTAAAAAAACAGCCTCAGCATATTTTAGAGTGAAACTCAATCATAAATTATTCAAAGTGGCCATTATTAATATCTTGTTATCTCTTAACTAGATGTACTTCATGTACTTCTGCTTCACATTTACTGTGCTGAGCACATTTGGGTGAGAATCTGAAACCATCCCTAGACCGCTAGACAGACATGCTCACATTAACACCTTATCTGTAATATTTAGTTATTGTTTAGACTTTATTGACTTGTATTGTTATGATTAATGACGATATTTCTTTTCTTTCCATACAGGGTAATGTGTAACTTCTAAATACTTTTATTGGATGTCTTGGACCTCTGGGCTGGCATTGTTTGTATAAATATGAACCCTTTTCCTGAATAAAGCTGAGAATGCTTTGGTAGTGCACCAACTCTCTGTGTCTGCTCATTCATTCACTAGGGTCACTGACAGAATAAATTACTAATAAAATAAACTTTCAAAAAATTAATCTTAACAACTCTGGGGGCTCATATTGCCAAAAAACATGGGACTAAAAATTATCGTCCATCACAGGTAAGTTATTTTAATGTTTCCTGTGGTGGTAGGCTTGATTGTTTTAGATTTGAAGTGCGCTGTATATGTAGACGACTACCTACGACAAAATTCAGTGTTTTAAAAAATATTTTTCCACTGCTGTAATGGTGGAACATTAAGGTATTGTCAGAAGAGAGCTCCATGAATGAACTGTTCAGTGACATGGTCCCTTAAGTGTCCACTGATCTTTACACTCTGCACACATGAAGTTTACTTCACTTAAGAACATGGATTTGTGCTACACCACTACCTACAGTGTCTTCACACAAAGACAAAACTTACTACAGAAGTGTGGAGGGTTATTTAACTGTAATCATGAAGTTTGCATATAGTAATCACGTCTCGCGCACTTTAATGTCCTTTGAATAGAAAATATACGCTCCTTTTGAACTGGAATCATGGTGGAATATCCTGTTGTGTCCACTTCGCAGGGTACCTACACAAACATCTGAAGAGATAAGAGAACCATACAAAATGTGCAGAGCGGGGGGTCTTGAGGACCAGGATTACGAACCGCTGCTTTAGATTAAATTTCCATTGTATTTAAACCCTCACTTTCCCTCAGTTCCTTGTCGGGTATTGTTTGTATTGTTGTTGGTTTTTCCCCTGCAGTTTCTCCCTGGATTTATTAAAAACTTTCTAACATTTTTTACATACTCATTGTCGTGCGTATTATATTATATACCAACACATTATAGTAATCTAGGTTATTCATTTTAGTTAATGTATTCAGGCTGCTTTTTAGATTACATTTTACCTAACCTAAACTTACCATTAAATGTACAATATTTATATTAAAAAGCAAAGAGAAATAAAATATATTCCATTGTTTGATACCAACATTCTGAAGTGCATTAAAAATTACATTACCAGGGTTTCCCTAACTGGGGTTAATAAAAGTATTAATTTGTGAGTGGATAAAAAGCTAATAATTAATTTAGTCATATAAAGGTAAAATAAAAATAAACTATTTTAAAACAAAAACTATCAAAATAACATTTGAACACAAATTAAAATTTGATTACCTGCATGTCAGTGTGACCATTAAATGATATTGGAGCACTGAGAATATATGAATGTCTTGTTGAAAAATTACTGAAATATTAACTTCCTCAGGGATATTTCAAGAAAATATTTTTTGTCAAAGGTGTTTGGCTGACAAAAATGTTTGGGAATCCCTGCATTACATGAACAAATGATAAACATTCATAAACATAATTATAGCAATGACATTACATGCCCAAAGTGTCTTGACTTCCAGAACCAATAGTTACTGAAGGTTACTGGATATGATGAAAACAGTATTTGCAGCTATATAACCATTGTTTAGTAGCTTACACAATTATTTGTTTCATACATGGTCTAATTGCTTGAGGGGTGCATTTTGGCCCCCCAAAATTCATAAGCATGGATCACAGAATTATTTACATGTACATGACCATTCTACATTGTGAAAATAGACAAAGCTAAATGGTATGACACAGTAGGAGTTTTGGAAAGGAAGCATTAAATAAGGAAAAAAAAAGAATGATAGAGAACCAATAAATTATGAGCTTTTTACTGCACAGTAAATTATTTTAAAATAATTTTAATAAATTATTTACTGCCATTTTATGAAAAATGTATAATCTGAAGGGGGAGTTGTGGCCTAATGGTTAGAGAGTCGGACTCCCAATCGAAGGGTTGTGAGTTCGAGTCTCGGGCCGGCAGGAATTGTGGGTGGGGGGAGTGCATGTACAGTTCTCTCTCCACCTTCAATACCATGACTTAGGTGCCCTTGAGCAAGGCATCGAACCCCCAACTGCTCCCCGGGCGCCGCAGCATAAAATGGCTGCCCACTGCTCCGGGTGTGTGTTCACAGTGTGTGTGTGTGTTCACTGCTCTGTGTGTGTGCACTTCGGATGGGTTAAATGCAGAGCACTAATTCTGAGTATGGGTCACCATACTTGGCTGAATGTCACGTCACTTCACATCTTGTAATCCATAAAAAAATAACTGTAATCTGAGCATTTTAAAATGTAATATAATCCAGTTATGAGTGCTCAATTTTTGGAATCTGATTACGTAATCCAGATTACATATAATCACTACCCAACGCTGAAAATAAACATATACCTTGAAAAAAATCTAATTGTATCAATATTTCAGCAATAATGTCTAAGAGGTTGTTAAATTACCCTCACTTTTAAAACACACTACAAAGGCAGGTGAAGTGACAATATAATGCCTAATCTCTATAATGGCTCTGTCTACCCATGAAAGTGTTCAGAAAGCGACTTCTCCATGGTTCGACTCGTTATGTGTGTTTGTGCATGTGTGTGTGTAAGTGAGTGAGACAGACAGAGCGAGAAACGGAGAGAAGCAGCACAGGATGCTTTACTCCTTTTCAGATGAGGTTGTGTTAAGGTTGTCTGTCTTGTTTTCTTTGTTTTGTAAAAACAAAATATTAGATTAGAAGGTTCTTTCAATTTAGTTCTTTTGTATTCCCCAAAAGCATTTGCAGGAGCAAGAGACGAAGAAAAAAGAAAAAAAAAAACAAGTGAAGAATCTGTACAGAGTGGGACTCGGTACACTTGACAGGCTTTCAGGTAAGATAATCTCTTCTCCTGCAATAAATAGACTGAACTAATTTTAATTCATGCTCTGACTCCTGCTATTGAAAAATTATTTCTAAAACAATTACAGAATTACAGACCCAGTCACATGGACGTGCTGTGCTAAGGATTTTAAAGAGGCTGTTGTGATATGTTGCTCTATTTCTTTTCTGGGTTTAGTCTTTACAGCTCAGAAACTGTGATCACTGCAGCATGTGGACGTGACCGTGCAGTGTTATCTGTCTGTTCCGCTCTAGTGCTGCAGGCTGAAGGCTTCGATTAGTACAGTTAGAGTTTTTTTTTTTTTTTTTAACTGAACTGTGTCATGTGCAAGGACATCAATAAAGTGGCTGTCAGCTAAACCACCCCAGGAGCTCACAGCACTGTCCCGTGAAGTAAGGATTGCATTAACAGCTTTTAATGACCTGATTAAATGATTTAGAGGCAGATGCCACTTAAAATGAGCTCTCTAAAAATTAAAAGCCACTAAAACTGGTCTGCTGTTCTTTGTGTGATTTGTCAAGGAATTTTCAGCTTTGGTATTAGCACATCTTTTGAAGCAGATTGGAGTAGGAAGAAAATCTCGTATTGAAACAATACACATCAGTATGATAGAGAGAGGGAGAACAGAAGAGAGTAGCATTGTCAGTAAGAACTGTCTGTCGTTCGTACCAGCGATCTACTGCCAGATTTGTTCCCCCTGTTGCCATAGCAACAGCCATTATGCATAATTTCAGATTGTGGAGTTAATATTCAGGAACTGATACTATCTGTACCTGTATCATTGTAAACAATAGTTCACAAATATTCTTTGTTAGTTATTTAAATGGGACTCAAATCTGAAAAGTGCAAGTTAAAAAGTAAAATCTCACAGTCTAGTTTCCATCGTTGTCTACTTTCATTGATTTTAACCTCAGTCTGATTTCACGCACTGGTTTGCACTTCAGTCTGATTTCGCTGTTTTATATCTATTTCAGTTTAATTTCAATGTCTGATTTCCACCTCAGTCTGATATCTTGCTGTGATCTACACCCCAGTCTGATTTCACTTTCTGATATCCAGCTTTATTATTTCATTGTCTGACAGTCTGATTTAATTGTCTTATCTCCAGGTCAGTATGATATCAATGTCTGATTTCCAGCCCAGTTTAACTTTACTCTCTGATATCAGCCAGTCTATCAACCTCTCTAAATTCCTCAGTCTGATCTCCACATATGTCTGATTCCATTGTCTGATATCCACCTCACTTTCTGACCGTCTGTTTTTAACTTAGTTACACATTGGTCTGATTTCACTGTTTTATCTCCATTTTAATTTGATTTAAATATCTGACTTCCACCTCATTCTAAAATCTCACTCTTTCTCCAGACGATCTCCCCCTCGGTCTGATTTCAATGTCTGATTCCCAGCCCAATTTGATTTCAATCTCTAATTTCCATCTCAGTTTGATTTTGCAGTGTGATATCCACCTCACTCTGATTTCACTGTCTCACAGTCTAATTTCACTCCCTTATTTCCACCCCAGTCTGATTTCACTATGTGATCCCCACCTGAGTCTGATTTCATTGTCTCATCTCCACCAGACTCTGATTTCAGTGTCTTGTCTTCACCTTGGTCTGATATCTAACTCTGATCTACACCTCAGTCTGACTCTGCTTTCTGATACCCAGCTATATAAGTTCAAAGTATACAGTCTGATTTCACCTTCTCATCTCAACCTAGGTCTAATTATAATGTCTGATTTCCAGCTCAATTTGATCTTATTCCTCTCTCATACCAACCATACATTGTATCATAACCAATTTAAGTCTGATTTTACTTACCGACTTCACACCTTAAAGGGATAGTTCACCCAAAAATGAAAAATCTGTCATTAATTACTCACGCTCATGTTGTTCCAAACCTGTAAGACCTATGTTCATCTTCAGAACACAAATTAAGATATTTTTGATGGAATCTGAGAACTCTCTGACCCTCCCATAGACAGTAAGGGTACTACCACGATCAAGATCCGGAAACATAGCAAGGAGGCAAGGACATTGGTAAAGTAATCCATGTGACATCAGTGATTCAACCGTAATTTTATGAATCTACAAGAATACTTTTGGTGCGCAAAAGAACAAAAAAAAAAAACCATTTATTCAATAATTCGTCTCCTCTGCGTCACCTGTCCTTGCTATGTTTCTGGACCTAGATCGTGTTAGTGCCCTTGATGTCTATGGGAGGGTCAGAGAGCTCTCGGGATGCATCGAAAATATCTTAATTTGTGTTCCGAAGATGAACGGAGGTCATACGGGTTTGGAACGACATGAGGGTGAGTCATTAATGACAGAATTTTCCTTTTTGGGTGAACTAAACCTTTAATATCCATCACAGTTGGATTTAATTGTCTGATTTCCACCTCAGTTTGACTTCACTGTCTGATATCTACTTCAGTCTGATTTCACTCCCTTGTTTCCACTTAATTCTGATCTCAATCTCGGTCTGATTCTAATGTCTGATTTCCAGCTCAGTTTGACCTTACTGTCTCATAACAAACCAAGTCTGATTTCACTCTCTGATATCCACTTCAATTTGATTTCACTGTTTATGTAGGAAATTTTATTTTTATCTGAAATATTAATATTATTATTAGTATTATTTGCTTCACTATATTAAAAAATGTTCTTTAGACTGTCTCTGAGTGCTTCAGTATGCTTGAGTTTTCAATGAGCTGATAGATAACAGGAAATCTATTTGGTGTGTGTGCGTGCTAGACAAGTGTGAGACAGAAATGTTATTTAAGATTCTTAGACATCCTGGCTACTTAGAAAATAATTTGCATTAAATTCTTAGAAACGCATCTGGAGGACATAGTGTAGTTAGGCACCTTAAATGGACATATATGTTCAATATACATTATGATTGGATGAGATCAAAGCATCCGCATTTGATGAAGGTATAAATGTTGAGTTTGGGTGTTTCCTCTTTGTTGCAATCTAAAGCCGACCCTGAATGACCGTATGAATATAGACCTTCTCCTGCAGGAAAATAAATATTCAGAGGACTTTTGTCTCATAATTGAAATGGAAAATTGGCACGGCACTGTCTGATTTCCATCTCTGTCTGATTTAACTTCAGTTCAATCTGATTTTGCTGTCTCATTGCCATGTCGTCTTTTAAACTCAGCCTCTCCACAGTGATTGAGACAGACGATTGCAGCTTTACCCATGTGGGATGATCTGATCTGTGAGAATTAAACAGGGCAGACATTGTGTGGAGGAAAACCCACACATCACAGCATCTCAGAACAGTCTTAGAACCCTAATGGATAAAACAAAGCCTCATTCTTAAGGCAATATTATTGTATTGCTCATGTTTTGAGAATTTCAGTTGGTGACGTTGTTGATGAGTGCCATTTGTCTCCGCTGCCATCTCCCATCAGCATCCACAATTGCAGTCTTTGTTGTCTGAATGAGTGGACACATTCTTCCAGAGGGATGACCTCTCTTCTCCCTGCTGGCCCTGGCACTGCTGACACCAGCCCAGCAGCCTCTCTCTCCATCTCTTATTGTCTTTTCTCTCTCAAAGGCCACCAGCAGGATATCTGACTGATAAACAGAGTGTGTAAATGACTGTGTCAAGGCAAAGAGAGAAAGATGGAACATGTAAGTAAAGCTGCCTTTAAATCTTTTTCATTTTCTATAGAGCAGATGTTGATATGCTTTCCTCTTAAATGCGAAGGTTTTTAAGTATTTTACTGTCATGATTTAAAAACTGGAAAGGATTGTTTTGAAATTCACAGTTTCTTTGTATGCATGCTTGAGTTTGTGCTGAATATATGGAGCTTCAGCTTCTCTGACAGCCAATTTTAGCAACACAACCATGTCTCCCTCTGGGACACACACACGATATACAAACTGAGACAAGTGTGAGGCACCAAGCAGTGCTGCCTTTTTATTGGTTGTTTAAATGTTTGCATAAACAGTAAGAAGTGAATCTGGGCTGCAAGCATAAGACACAGGGACAGACAAGCGATTAGGGTGCTTAAGAAGTATCTTCAGAAAGATTGAATCATTGACCTTAAAGAGAAAGTAAAGGATTCACGAATGTCCATCTTATTATTTGACAGTGCAGAAAATTATGAATGAATCTCATAAAAACATTTTCATTTTATTTATGTGTATATTTATTTATTTATTGTTTGGCATTGTGCCATTATTTTCATAACGAATAAGCACATTCACCCACAAATTGATTTTTAATTTGTTTAATTTATATTCTATATTATTTGTTGTAAACATATAAAAATGTCAAAAGATTTTAAATTCTAGAAGTTAGAATATTATCTTTATCTTTTAGAATATTATCTTTAATCTTTTTTTTATTATTCTTTTTTTTTCCTTACATGTAATGATGCAGATTTGGTGACTTAAGGCCAGATAAAATACTTCACCTCGATTCAGTGGCTTATTTGGACTCCAGTCTAAATCCCTGGCGGTGCTCATTATTTTGCGACTTACTGAGGCACGCAATGCTTTGACCCAAATCTAACAATCTGTGTGTGTGTGTGTGTGTGTGTGTTTATGTCTGGGTTTTCTGTTCATCTTCCTGTTTGATGCAGTGTATATCTTTAATGCCTGAAATCCTCATGGACAGAATGACCTGCCAAACCAGAGATAATGTTCTGCATGAATATGGGTAGTTGACAAATAGGCAGTAAAAAAAAAAATAAAAAATAAATAATATATATATATATATATATATATATATATATAAAATACATGATTTTTGAAGAAGAAAAACATATTTATGTAGTGTTTGAAGTCTGATGTTTGAGAAAATATAAAAGGTCAATAACTTGTCAATTATTTCACAATTTTTTACTGAACTGTACAGCAAATTTGTCCTATAGTGTGACATAGCAAAAATTAAGAAAAAAAACGTAACTCTTAATAATATAAAAATATCATATGAGAGATTTATCTTCATTGTTAGACACTAATTTTCATAGGTTTTTTATTTAATATGAAATTATGAATAACATAATTTTTCTCCCCATGACTTGTTGGACATTTTCAAGATAAACTTTGACAACAAGACAAACTTTGCTGTCATCCATTCAAAACTGTAGAAAATTGAACCACAAATTGAGATAGTTTTGATGAAATCCGAGAGCTTTCTGAACCTCCATAGACAACAATGCAACTGACATGATCAGGGACCAGAAACATAGTAAGGACATCGACAAAATAATCCATTATTTAAAAATAAAAATTTTGTGTGCAAAGAAAAAAAAAAATAACGACTTTATTCAGCAATTCTTCTCATCCAAGTTACCATCCTCCACCATTAATGAGAGTACCAAGATGCACTAACCACAAGACTATCGGCACTAATAAAATGTAACACTTTTGTAGTGGTTCCAAAAAAGTAAAATATTTGAACAATTATGTGACAAAAATTTACCATATGCACGTTATGGGCTTCAGTATGATGACCTTGAATGAGGTCCTTCAGCTAATTAAATTTGTCAGTGGAATTTCTTGATTTAAAATCAGGATGGTGTCACTGTCTGTTACTATCAGGTAGCCCTGAACACCTTGATTAGCTGTTTCAGGTGTGTTTGATTGGGGTTGGAGCTGAAATCTGCAGGACGGTTCCTTTCCAAGGTTGGAAAGCCCTGATACACTCTTAAAAATAAATGTGCTTAAAAGGTTCTTCAGAGGGAGGTTCCACATTTTTGGTTCCACAAAGAACCATTCAGTCAAAGGTTCTTTAAAGAACCATCTCTTTCTTATCTTTTTATAATCTGAAGAACCTTCTTTCGCCACGAAGAACATTTTGTGAAAAAGAAAGGTTCTTCAGATGTTAAAGGTTCCTTATGGAACCATTTAAACAAATTTTCTTCTATGGCATCGCGAAGCAGCTTTGTTTTTAAGAGTGTACAGTACATATTAATTTGGGTGAAAGCTATTGAGAAACTTGACTCATTACAGTTCATGATATCTGAATCTAAATGAGATTATGTGTCTCAATTATTGACGTTGCAGATCCTGATAGAGTTACTCAGACACTGACTGCTGAGGGGTTATGATGAGAGAGGGATAAACACAGGTGAGCTCATTTTTAACATGCAGAGTATTGACTGAAGATGTAAAACTGAAAACATACCCAAACACTTCTTACAATATCAAAGATTGAGAGGATGGATCTGCATATTTTGGACTCTTAAAATTTTTATTTGATTGCAACAGAAATGAAGTTAAAAGGAAAAAAGGAAAAAGAAAAATCTTTCATCATTTACTAACGCTAATGTCTTTACAAAATTGTATGGCTTATTTTTTTCTTTCTGCTGTGCAACATAAAAGACAGAATTTAGATTTTTGGGTAGACTATCCCTTTAAAGCTTATGCTGACCTATTTTCTAGGAGAAAGGAGCTTCAGATAATATCTTTTTTTTTGACACTTTTTCAAGTAGAGATTGACTTAGTTCATCCTATGCTACAAATCATACTGCATGTTATAGGGATGAACATTGTGTGCAGTGAAATCACAAGTATGACCAATAATAATACTAACTCTCACATTAGCAAACGCCACTTTTTGGGTATGTCTGCTCGATTATTGCAAAAAGCATAATCATATTTATTTTGTTCAGTACTGAGATTGTGATTATTTAACAAGATTACTTACTGACTTTGGAAACATGCATTTATTAAACTTTTTTATTTTAATTTCCTTTTTACTTTTAACAGTGGATTTCCTTTAAATATTCAACCGAAAAATTAATAAAAAATATTAAATATAAAAAAATAAATAAAAATAAGATTAAAATAAATTAGGTCAACTAAAAGGAGTGTAGGGCTGTCAAACAACAACAACAAAAAACTACAATCTGCCTTGTTTATATTTTTTCCTTATATTTCCAAAGTTCTAATTATATTTGACAATTATATTCAACAATCCAGAAGAGGGCGCAACCAATAAATACAAAGCAAACAGCACCATGTTTTATATATATATATATATATATATATATATATATATATATATATATATATATATATATATATATATATATATATATATATAATAATAATAATAATTATTATTATTATTATCATTATTACTAAGAACAAACCTGTCTTTTAGCAGTGTATTTTTTCTTAATCTAAAGTTTTTTAAATATAAAATCAAAAGTTTTAACCTAGGCTCTCAGGCCTAGTCTAGTGGTAAAAATCTCACATCATTTTTAGTCATATTTTTTATCTTTTGACAAAAATGTCCTTTAAATTTAGGAAATATTTCGTCATATCATGTTTATTAATTTTATACAATTTTACTCTTAAAATGCCATCGAATATTAGTCAATGGCGTTTTAGTTTACCGAAATTAAAACTTAACTACAATTGAACAGTATTCACACATATTTTAAACATGTATGAACAAAAACCGATCTTTATGTGAAAACCTGATCTCCATTACAATGAGTAAGCCTACTATTGCAGTACATACTGGAGAGTAATTTATGATTTATTAGTTAATCACTATCAATGTTTTACTAGGGATGGCGCATTTTTATACTATAAGTTCACTTGCGCATTCACGTCATTTTGTGCAGAAAAGTTGAAATATAGGCCTACATTTATGTATTGTCTTCATCTGATTAATCTCATATTTCTTTGAGCGAGTAACTACTGGTAATCGCTAGTAAAACGCTTCATTTTACCGGTGTTCATTCAATTATTGTATTTTATTCCTTTATTTTTATTATTATTATTTTATTTATTTATTTATTTTTTGCCGCAGATAAGACATGCCGAGAAGAAGGGACGTCCTGGCACTCTTTTTGATTTTGTTACCGTGGACTTTATTGATCACATTTTGGCACCAGCGCGCTGTCAACTCCTTGATTCCAGTTCCTAAAGGTAAACACTAGATCACAAGTACTGCTCATTCACATTTTTGTTCACTTCTTCATATAGTGGAATCAATTGCCTTGCACATCAATACAGTATGCCACTTTTATGCAATAATTGCACGTGCTGTGTACCATGACACTGGATGCACCACAAAAAGGAAAAAAAAAAATTTTTTTTTTTTGATGGACAGATAACAGAACTAGGGCCAGTAAATCTCACCAAAGAGGCTTTCGACTTTATGAGTCCTGCGTCACGGAGAACAAGCGCATCACTAAGACCAACCAGATGAGGTACATCCACCAGCGACCTCCGCCCTGGTCTGACACATTGCCAACTCTTCACGTAATAACGCCAACCTACAGCAGACCCGTCCAGAAGGCCGAGTTGACCCGCCTCACTAACACCTTCCTACACGTCCCCAACCTTCACTGGCTGGTGGTGGAGGACTCTGCGCAGAAGACGGCGCTGATGTCCAGACTGCTGGAGAACACGGGACTGAATTACACTCACTTAAATGTAGAGACGCCAGAGAATCTCAAAACACAAAAGAAGCCCAGAAATGCACGTATCCCACGAGGCACCATGCAGAGGAACCTGGCTCTCCGCTGGCTCAGGGAGAACATCGACCCAAACTCCAGTCATAAAGGAGTCGTGTATTTTGCAGATGATGACAATACTTACAGCTTGGAGCTGTTCGAGGAGGTACGGTACGTTTTGTCCACCTTTCATAGTGTTGTTATGCTTAACCTATTTCATCTTCCTCATACCGCAGATGCGTTGGACTCGTAAAGCGTCAGTCTGGCCGGTCGCCTTCGTCGGGGGTCTCCGATACGAATCACCCAAAATCAACTCTCAAGGCAAAGTGTTCGGCTGGAGGACGGTGTTTGACCCCCGTCGACCTTTCGCCATCGACATGGCTGGGTTTGCCGTGAACCTTCAGCTCATCCTCAGCAAACCTCAAGCCTACTTCAAGTTAAAAGGGGTAAAAGGTGGATACCAGGAAAGTAGTCTGCTACAGGATCTGGTCACCCTCAGTGACCTGGAACCCAAAGCCGCTAACTGCACAAAGGTCAGTCGTGAATCTGAATCTTCATAACCTGGCTTGAAATCAAAAGACTTGTCATCATTAACAGAAAAATGTGTTCTTCGTCTTTTTTTTTAGATACTGGTTTGGCACACCCGGACAGAAAGACCCTTGCTTGTGAATGAAGGAAAAAAGGGATTCACGAATGGCAGCATGGAAGTATGATGAACTGTTTTCATACTGTTTTTGAAGTTGAACAAATCCTTAGTATCTGGAACTTAGAATTTGCATTGAATGTATACAGTCAGAGACACACTGAAGTATTTGACTTAAGGCTGGAATACACTACACAACTTTTGCCCAGATTTTTGCCCTGATTTGCAGTCTGGAGGAGTCGATGCATGTTAAAAGTCACAGCCAGTCTACAGATATTGGGCAAAAATTGACACACTGTAAAAAATAATTTATAAAATGTATGGTAAGAAAGCAGCAGCTGGAGTTGCTAGAACCTTATTGCAAAAAATATAGTGCGGATTTTACAGACTGAACTAATTTACAGTTAAATAACGTCATTGTCTTATAATTGCAAAATGCCAAAGTACTAAAACCTGTTTTAGAATACACGGACAACTATCATAAAAACCACAGGTGGTAAAGAGGGAGCCACATGATGAATCAAAGTTCAAGTAGCTTGTCCACAAGCTGAGAATATGAATAATTAGAAGGTTTCATCCACAAAAATACAACACCATCATGGTAACACGAGACTTAAATAATGCAATAACCAATAATTTAACAACATGAGATGTAACATACGTAAAGCCCCAATTTACCCAACTGATAATAAAAAACTGTTTTTTTTTAGTGAAAATTTATCAAAAGTGTCACACAAGACCAATTTTACACTAAATTCTAAGATGCTCTTTTTGACTTGCTTTTTTACTTTCAAAAATGGTATTTAAGATTATTTTACATTAAATCTTCCCATATATTTATCGTTTTTCACCATATCTGATAACCATTTATCATTAAAATTACAAGCTTTTTCTTACAGTGAGGACTCTTTTTATTTTGTCTGCTCAAAATTGTGTAAAAATGCAATACTGCATATTTAATGTGTGATCTTCACTCATTTAGTGTGTGATGCCCTTTTTTTTTCTGAAACCATTTACAAAGTTGTCAAAGTTTATAATGCATAGCGTTTTTAAAATTTGTCCAGATTTTAAAAGTCGTGCAGTGTATTCCAGACTTAAGACACTCTCACTGAAGAACAGTTCTCAGTTAAAACAAGATTTAAGTGAAATTCCTGTAGTGATTTATTCCAGAAAATGCTCTGGAAAACGTTGATTCTAAAAGAAGTTTACAAAGCTGATTTGAGTTGAAGTTTAGATAAAGTTTGGATGGAAATAGTATTTGATGAAAGCTTGATATGGTGGTTGTTGTCACATCATAATTTGGCCCATAGATATGGCTCAGGTTGGATTTTTTTACCTGTTTTATTGTCTGCCAGATGAAATTTAAGGCCAAAGTCTGGTTGTGTAAAAAGATGCTTCCTGAATTGAACTGTACATTATGAAGTATCATGTATGTCTGTATGATAAACAATGCTACAAGTTCAATTTGAACAAACCTCAAATCCAAAATACAGTTTAGGTTATATATCAAATCTTTCTCAGTGTTTGCGGAAAGGGAAAACAACACAATAACGCTGGATCTACAGTAAATGCACTCATGTAAACAATTGGCTGCCTGTGGAAATTACTGAAAGAAAAATCAGTAACTTCCTGTTGCCTACATGGCCAGTGCAACATTTATGTTTTCATATAAAAATAAGCAAAATATTGCACTAATATGACCAATTTCAGCCAGTAAGCAGCATGGGACAATCAAAAACGTAAATCTACCTTGTGTCTTGCTAACAAATGAAGTTGTTGTTCAAACACACACCCTCAACTCAGTTATAATAGGCACCCCATCTCAACATGCTCAAACATTTTCCATCTGAACACAAAATTACACAGTCCCCAACAAGACCACTTTTTCATGAAAAAGTTGAATGTTTAAACATTTTAGATAATATCACGGAATGCAAAGCCATGCTATTAATACAAATGTGCTATTAATGTTTTAACAATCCAACAGTGACATACAACTTTTTGTTCATTTCATTTTTGTTCAGGCATTTTGATAGAGTTAGAGTTTGTATTTGGTAGTACAGTCCGTATGCTGATTACATAAAACATTCTTGATTTTTGTTTATTAAATGTCAACTGTCATTCCCAGATCAGGAGAATCTTCAAACTGGATTTTAAAATCCCCTTCTGCTTCTTCAAACACAATCACCTGTTAAATAAAAGAAAAACAGATCTTTTAGAACTTGCCTTAATTTATTAATGGTCAGAATTTTTGTTTATTTGTTGCCATGGAAATAAATTCCACCACTAGAACTCCAAACATTTTATTCAAGATTCTAAATAATATTACATGGGTTCAACACACTGAAGTATATCTCTATTATAGATCAGTGGTTCAACATTGATATTTGCAGTAATTCTTCAAACACATAACCAAAAATAGTTATTTGGTGTCAAAGAAATTTATATATAAATATATATAGCATAAATGTATATATGAAAATGTATATAAACTGACCTGGTTCATTCCACTGTTGAGGAAGGGTCCTGGTAGAAACAGAGCTTGCTGTGGTCCAGCATCCCAGTACCTTCCCATGTTTTGGCCATTAATGAAGACCACACCCTTACTCCAACCCTTCATGGGGACATAATAATCAGTACAATATTTCTAACCAAATTTTAAAGAATATTTACCCTAAAATGAAAATTTGCTGAATATGTACTCACCCTTACACCCATACATTCAAGATGTGGATGAGTTTTTTTCTTCATTGGAACAGATTTTGAGAAATTTAGTGTCACTTTCTCACCAATGGGTCCTCTGCAGTGAATGGGTGCCGTCAGAATAAGAGTACAAACAGCTGATGATAACGTCACAATAATCCACAAGGAATCCACATGACTCCAGTCCACCAATTAGTGTGTTGTAAACCAAAAAGTAATATGTTTTAATAAACAAATTCATCATCATTTTGGACATTTAAAATTTCAATTTTTTGCTTTTGTGTAAAATATGATCAAACACCATTTCTAAGTCAAAACAGTCCAAAACCACTCTAAACAAATATGTTGGTGGGTTTTAATGTGAGATGACAATAGGGGATGAATATTTTTTTGGATTAATTTGGCCAGAGGCAATGGTTGAAAGTTAAAATGCCTTAATGATGGAATTGTTTTTTTACAGACTTGTTGTAGCTTTTCACTTCACATGGACTGGAGTGGTGTGGATTACTGTGATGTTTTTATCAGCTCTTATCAGACTCTCATTCTGACAGCACCCATTCACTGCAGAGGATCCACTGGTGAGCATGTAATACTAAATTTCTCCAAATCTGTTTTAAAGAAGAAACAAACTCATCTACATAGTGAATGGCCTGAGGGTGAGTACATTTTCAGCAAATTTTCATGGGTGAACTATTACTCAATCTTGTCCCAATTCATTACACTCACTGGCAGCTTCATGAAAGTGTCACTGGGATATCCATTCACGAATAACCTTCCCTGGAAAAATCCTGGGAAGCTTGGTTTGTTAGGAACAGACTTCCAAGGTGCCCTGTACAAGCTGAAATGAAAGCATTGATTTTTTATAGGTATTTATTTCCACCTTTTATCTTTTATGGCCTGTCACATAGTAAGATTTTACTCACCTGTCAATAAAGTCAGTAGTCATATCCAGGCTATATATTGTGAAGTCTCTAAGAGGTGTATGATTTAACAAAATGTTCCCAACAATACCTGAAAACAGATTTTGAACAGGTTGATAATAGTTAAAATGTGTCAGAGAGACTGACATCTTAAAACATAAAGTATTGATGGTCATTATCTGTACCTTTGCGCTGGTTGTCCATGTCTTTACCGTAATGCACACGGCCACAGTTCTCCACCAGCAGACTCAAAGTGCGTTTCTCCTACAGATAATCAATAGTCAATTCATTTATTTGATCAAAAATACAGTCAAAGCAGTAATTTTGTGAAATATTATCATTTAAAATAACTATTTTCTGTTTGAATATACAGTCGTGGCCAAAAATATTGGCCCCCTTGGTAAATATGATCAAAAAAGGCTGTGAAAATTAATCTGTATTGTTAATCCTTTTGGTCTTTTATTTAAAAAATTTCACAAAAATGTATCCTTTCATTGGATGATAAGAATTTAAAATGGGGGGAAATATCATTATGAAATAAATGATGGCCCCCTTTTATTCAATACTTTTTGAAACCTCCATTTGCCAGTTTAACAGGTCTAAATTTTCTCCTATAATGCCTGATGAGGTTAGAGAACACCTGACAAGAGATCAGAGACCATTCCTTCATCCAGAATCACTTCAGACCCTTTAGATTCCCAGCTTCATGTTGGTACTTCTCCTCTTCAGTTCACTCCTCTCATTTTCCGTAGGGTTCAGGTCAGAGGACTGGAATGGCTATAGCAGAAGCTTGGTTTTGAGCTCAGTGACCCATTTCTGTGCTGTTTTTGAGGTTTGTGTTTGGGTTATTGTACGGTTGGAAGATCCAAACATGGCCCATTATAAGACTTCTAACAGAGTCAGTCACTTACTGATTTTTTATCTGTTGGTATTTGATAGAATCCATGATGCCATGTGTCTAAACAAGATGTCCAGGACCTCCAGCAGAAATATAGGCCCACAACATAAAAAATACAGCAGTATAATTCATTGTACACATGGGGTACTTTTTTTCTCTGTGTTCACCAAACCCATCTTAAGTGTTTGCTGCTAAAAAGCTCATTTTTTAGTTTCATATGATCATAGAAGCCAGTCCCATTTAAAGTTACAGTCATGGCTGATAACTGAATATGCTTTAGATTGTTTTTGAATGAACTAGGAGAATTTTTCTTGTAACCGTCCCAAACAACATGTGGTGATGTAGGTTCTGTTTGACAATTTTTTAAAGGTTTTCTGAACCAGAGACTCAACTATTTTCTGCAATTCTCCAGCTGTGACCCTTGGAGAGTCTTTAGCTACTCAACGACTGTATATAAAAACGCAGTTTTCAGTGTCACATGATCCTTCAGAAATCATTCTAATATGCTGACTTTCTGCATTTTTCAGGATTCTCTGGTGAAACATTATAAATGTCTTTACTGTCACTTTTGATCAATTTAATTATTCTTTGCTGGATTAAAGAATTAATTACCTTTCTTTCAAAGAAAAATCTTCCTGACCCTAAGCATTTGAACTGTAGAGTTTATGTTTTTATATATTACATTAATAGATAGAACATGGGATAGATATTGTTACAAGATATTACCGTACTGACCCGAATATAAGACGATCCCCCTTTTTCCAGACGTTGAAACCAAATCTTGTGCTTTACTTACCTATATATATATATATATATATATATATATATATATATATATATATATATATATATATATATTTTTTTTTTTTTTTTTTTCTTTCTTTCTTAAATTACTTTCATATTGCATGTTTTTCCTATTTTAATTTTAGTTTTGAAAGTATGGTAATCCCATCACGCTAACATGACAGTCACAACTCTTGCCGCTGTAAGCTTTTCTTTTTCTTTTGTTTTCACTAGCGATCTTTACAACACATTAAATTACGTATTTCATTGCACACTCGTTTTACGCGTATTTGGCGCCACCTATTGTTGTGGTTGTATTACTGACATGTCAAAATATAGACCCTGAATATAAGACGACTGCGTTTTTTCAGAAAAAAACATCGTCTTATATTCAGGTCAATACGGTACAATTATAAGATGTTTTTTAATAGACTAACTCAGCATTAACAGAACAAAAAATGAGATATAAAGATGTTAAAAAAAAAATAAATCATACCTTTCCATCAGGAACAGCCAATTCTACATTTTTGTGGTGAAAAATGCCAATGAAACTTTGGTTCACAAAAACCTAGGGGGAAAATGAAATTAGAGCCGATGCATATTAATATACTGTACTATTAAAAATACAGATTGTGTCAAAGCAACTGTACAGTATTAAATAGGACAGGGATCTCCAACCCTGCTCCTGGAGAGCTACCATCCTGCAGACTTCAGTTCCAACCCTGCTCCAACACACCTGTCTGTAATTATCAAGTTGCCTTGAACACCCTGATTAGCTGCTTCAGGTGTGTTTTGTTTGGGGTTGGAGCTGAAATCTGCAGGACAGTAGCTCTCCAGGAGCAGGGTTGGAGACCCCTGAAATAGGAAAATTGTGTGTCAATAATGCAAAATGACAACTCATTTTTCAGTTAAAGGCAGTTCATCATTGAATTCAGTGATGTCATCATCCAGCTCAGTTCAATTTAAATGGTTTCTGTGCAATGAATTCGACGATATCGCTGGAAATGAAGTTTAACAGCTTAACTGTTTCTCAGCACTAACCAGGGCTCTGTCTTGGATGTTGCGTCCGGATTTTAAGGAGCCTCCTCTGATGATGGTGGTCTCATAGAGGGTGTATCCATATGCCTGGCCGTTACCGTTATTCACAGGCAGATTCTCCATATTGACCGGGAATTGGGATTTGAAAGGCTCGAGGGTGAAGAAGATGGATTTTGAGATTCATTTCTCAGAGTAAATGTTTCTGTTTCTCAGGTTTAAGTCAGGGTCAAGTAGACTTCTTACCTCATGTGTGTATGGCAGAGCGTCCCACAGGGACAGGTGCTGGAACAATATGGCTGTCTCATATTCTTCTTTCCAGCGGAGACCAGGCATCTCAGAGAGGATTTCACCTGAAGAGCATCTCAGAAATCAGCACAGCTCAGAAAACACGTGAGCATGTTGTTATTATCAGACACAATGTAGTAACTTTTCCAAAAAGGCCACATGGACAGGAGGAAAATAATAGAAACCGACAATATGTTGTACAGCATCCAAAATGTTGAAAGAATCCAAGATGAGTGGCTTGAGGTGCAAAAAGATGAATGTTTAAAACGAACAAATCTGTCTTTAAGATGTTTTAAACTTCAAACCGTTGTTTCTGGCTAAAATACGAGTCCTCTATCTAATTTTTCTTTCTCCAGTCTAAAAGTTGTCTTATCTGCATCAGGAGAGAAATATGCACAGATCTAATACCATTTACACGTGAAAACAGTTGAAAGCCATTCAAAACAAATATAATGGTGGATTTTGATGTGAGAGGACAACAGGGAATGGACTTTTGCATTGGAGGAAGCGTTATTATGGATTACGTCTAGGTTTTTTATCTAGAAGCAGGAGTTTAAAGTAAAAAAGCCTTAATGATGGATTTGTTTCTAACAAACACGCACCTTTTCACTTCACAAGATGTTAATTGATGGACTAAAGTTGTGTGGATTACTTGTGGATTATTAGCTGTTTGGACTCTCATTCTGACGGCACCCATTCACTGCAATTGGTGATCAAGTGTTGTAATGCTAAATTTCTCCAAATCAGTTTTGATGAAAAAACAAAAAAAACAAACTTGGATAGCCTGAGGGTGTGTACATTTTCAGCAAATTTTCCTTTTTGGTTGACCATTTACTTGAAGGATGGGATCACATACCATTGAAATTGCTGAGAAGATCTCTGAGAAGATGGTACTTTGGTGTGTAATCTCCTGCTTCTGACAGAGGAGCATCATAATCTAAAAGAAAGAGAGAAAGAAAGGCTTGTGTTACGTGTTTTCAAACACAATTTTTCAGTCCTACATGAAATGCTTGTGCTGTACTTGAAAGCTCCACACACTGGCCATATTGTGAAGTACAACATCAGTTCACCAAAAATCATCACCCTCAACCACATGTTGTTCCAAACCTGACTTCCTTTTCCATGTGAAACATCTGTATATTCTAAGTGCACACTCGTCTACTTCTTTAAATTCTTAAGCTCGTTAAAGCAGGATTGATTCTGATTGGGTGTCAACGTTTGTATCGTTCATCAGCTGGAACAAAAAGTGATTCCAACGAAATTGTTTCTCTGTGCCTTTATCTTTATAGCTGTGGTGTGGAATCTACTATTCTTTAATATTGAGTCCTATTTTTAGAACTATATCTTTATCTGTATTTTTATAGCTATACAAACCATAGCTTGTAACCAGAGCTTTGTAAGATGGGTTGGCCAATGCCCCATTCATGAAGCCAAAGTTCGTCCCTCCGTGGAACATGTACAGGTTGATGGACATTCCTCGTCGCAGTATCTCTCTTACCACGGCAACCAAGTCTATATTAGAAATGAAATTTCACATCAGTGCTTTGGCCTTTCATGTTAAATGGCAATTTGTCAAGGGCTTTTTAAATAATTCCTATAAATAAATAGTAAATAAATAAAACATTATTTAAATTAATAAAAAAATAAATATAATAAAACAATTTAAATTATTCATTTAAAAATATTAAAATATTATTTATTATTCATTTTATTAATTTCAATGTTTAATTTTTTTTTTTTTTTTTTTTATTGTGTCATATGACATCATCTTACCCTCTGCAGGTAAACTATGGTGTAAACCGCCCCATCCATCAGACCTCCCTGTCCAGAGCTCCATCACCAGCACAGGACTGTTGGGCTTTATGCACATGAGATTAAAGTAATGTTAAACGTTTCATAGAAAACTTTTATTTACCAAACAGACACTAAAATATCTACCTGTACTGTTTCCAGATATTTGATGTCATCATGATTCATTTTCTGTAGATTTAGAGTTCTTAAAGCTGTGATGGAGGAAAGAATATTTGACAGCAATCACTTTTTATTGTTAATCTACTGTTCAAAAGTTTGGCATCAGTCTTTTTTTTTTGTGCATGTAAGAAATTAATACTTTTATTCACCAATGATGCATTACATTGATCAAAAGTATATATATATATATATATATATATATATATATATATATATATATATATATATATATATATATATATATATATATATATATATAAAGTTTCACAATTTCCCCCAAATATTAAGCAGCACAACTGTTTTCCACATTGATAATAAAAAATATTTACACCTGTAAGTAACTGCTAGGTGTACAAGAAAAACAACCAAAAAAATGTCAAAAAAAAGAAAAGAAGAAATCCCACACACTATCTGCACTTGTAAATGTATCAAAATATTTATTAACTAACAATGTTTGACCTTCATCAGGCATAAAAAAACAATTCCAACAATCCCATTTTAAACAACACATGACCAATCACTGCAGTACACAGACACATCCTTACCAATCAAAATCAACGATGTAATAATGTTATAGAGCTTTTTTTCCCATTATTCATGTGTTTATGGTACATGTATTTTTTCTATGCAAAGAGGCAGGTTTAATAATGTATTACATCACTGATTTTGATTGGAAATAATGTGATTGATCATGTGTTGTTTTAAATTGGATTTTTTTTTTTATTTTTTTAATTTAATTAGTAAAAAGTTTAATTCTTGTGTTTTGTTTGTACCTCCTTGGACTCCACCATATGTTAGACCCTCATGGTCGTCTGATGTTAGGAGAACTTCACTGATGCCTCTTTCTTGGAGAGCCTGGAAGAAATTGAATTAGAATCGAGAAAAAGCATGACATCTGAGTTTGGAATGTTTATTCATACTGTACCTCTTTGATAAATGACATGTAGTTTCCATCTCTTGCATGTGATCCATATTTGTTCTCCACTTGAACAGCAATGATAGGCCCACCTTTCTTAAACTGACATCATATAAGGCCAACATCAAAGATCACTCAGAGTACGTTTTTTAGCACTTCTTGTGTTTCAAAAAGAATCCTACCTGGAAAGGCACCATTTTG
Organism: allo-octoploid hybrid of Carassius auratus x Cyprinus carpio; assembly: GCA_024542945.1. Lineage (NCBI taxonomy): Eukaryota > Metazoa > Chordata > Actinopteri > Cypriniformes > allo-octoploid hybrid of Carassius auratus x Cyprinus carpio. The sequence goes on along the minus strand of CM045026.1, from coordinate 6,262,585 downwards.
GGAATGAGCTTATCGAAGTACATGTTTACAGCTGCTATGAATCCTGGGTAAGTGGTTCGCAGCTTCATCTCTCTATCACGCAAAAGCCAGCTGAAGAGGGAAGTGGTTTGTTTGTGGTTATAGAAGTAGAACAAATTTCTCATTGTATATGATGTTAAACTTGACGTTTAGTCCACTTTAGACATTCTTCTTTAAATTAAATCTCAACTAACTGTCATTTGAATATTAGTAGACTGGTAAGTTAAGGTTAGTAGAAGAAGTTGACATGTACTTTTAAAGACTGCTTAGTAGAATGTCTGCTGAAGGACCATCTGTAAGCAAATATTAAGCAGACATACTACTAATACTCTTATGACTGGTAGTTGTTATGTAGTTGCAAAGTTAGTAGAATGTCTGAAGTGGACTACCAAAATAAAGTTTTACCCAATGTGAAGACACACCGGATATCTAACTATAGCTCTTTGTAACATTTTTTCCCCCCTTATGACATGCATTACCACAAAGTGCGGCATGTGGTTTTGGTCTGAATGCTGCCTTTGCTTGCTGCCTCACAGTTTTTAATCATATTTTCTCTGGAATTTGCAGGATACAACTTAAAAGTTATGCTACAGTAGAGCCGTTTATATTACATTCAATGGCAGAAATCACCTGGGCAGTCCTCCAAGGTCAAGGTCAGAGCCTATGTACGGTCCTGGACGTAAAATTACCCAGAGTCCCACCTCGGCAGCCAAGTGAAGAAAACTTCTGTGAAATGGATGGGCAAAAAAATGAGATACCTAAAACGATCAGACAGAAGTCAAAGAATTATAAATAAAGTATTAAATTAATAGTTAAAATAAACAAATAAATTAATATTTGAAAGTTGGAATTTGTAAAGAAACACAGTAAATTATTTAGAAATTAATTATTGCCATTTGAATCATTAGAGGATTCAACAAAATAAATTACAATTAAAATTCTATTAAAAATAAATAAATAAATGCACTCTTAAAAATGAAGGTTCTTTATTGGCATCAATGGTTCCAGAAAGAACCTTTACCATCCATGGAACCTTTTCATTCCACAAAAGGTTCTTTACAGTGGAAAAAAAGGTACTTTAGATTGTTAAAATGTTCTTCACACTAAGGAAAAAAAAGGTTCTTTTAAGAACTGTTCATTGAAAGGTTCTTTAGGGAACCAAAACTGGTTCTTTATGGCATCGCTGTGAAACCCCCCTTTTGGAACCTTTATTTTTAAGATTGTATGTGAAAGTTGGAATTTGTAAAGTTAATTATTTAAAAATTAATTATTGCCATTTTAATGATTAAAGTATTTCACTAACTAATAAATCAATCAATCTATACTTGAAAGCTGGAATTAGTAAAGAAGCATGTTTATTTATTTATTTATTTTTATTAATTATTACCATTTTATCTAAATAAATACAGGTGCTTCTCAATAAATAAAATGTCGGGGAGAAGTTAATTTATTTCAGTAATTCAACTCAAATTGTGAACTCAAAGTCTTGAATCGATTTTGCATGACAATCCTCATAAGGCTGCGGTTCTCTCGGTTGGTTGTGCATCTTTTTCTTCCACACTTTTTCCTTCCACTCAACTTTCTATTAACATGCTTGGATACAGCACTCTGTGAACAGCCAGCTTCTTTGGCAATGAATGTTTGTGACTTACCCTCCTTGTGAAGGGTGTCAGTGATTGTCTTCTGGACAACTGTCAGATCAGCAGTCTTCCCCATGATTGTGTAGCCTAGTGAACCAAACTGAGAGACCATTTTGAAGGCTCAGGAAACCTTTGCAGGTGTTTTGAGTTGTTTAGCTGATTGGCATGTCACCATATTCTAATTTGTTGTGAATTGGTGGCTTTTTGTTAAATGTGAGCCAAAATCATCACAATATAAAGAACCAAAGACTTAAACTACTTCAGTCTGTGTGCATTGAATTTTTTTAATACACGAGTTTCACAATTTGAGTTGAATTACTGAAATAAATGAACTTTTCCTCAACATTCTAATTTATTGAGAAGCACCTTTATATATTTGAAAGTTAAAGAAGCACAGTTAACTACTAAAAAATGGATTATTACGATTTTAATAGTTAAAGTATATAACAAAAATAAATAATAAAATAAATGCGTGAAAGTTAGAATTTGTAAAGAAGCATACTTATTTAGAACTGAATTACTGTCATTTAATAATTAAAGCATTTATCATAATGTGATCTGTAACCACTTGATCACATGACCATTTACAGCTTCAGACCTCACTCTGATTTTAAAAGATCTTTAAATTTCGCAATGATATTAGACTCATTCTCCAGCTGGAGGGTTGTGTTGTTATGGAAGAGCAAGGATCTACATTAATGATGTATTCCCAGTGCTGTGCAGAGCCCAGATAATGATGCAGACCAGGATTAAACAAGAATGAGAACAAAGTCCCTCCTGACAACAGTAGACTGACAGTATTGTCAGAGGACCGGCAACAGGAGCTCTCGGAGATGTTTGTCTAACTACCGTAAGTGAAAGTCAAACAAGGCATTAAATACAGGTGAGATCCTTCCAGGATCAAAATACACTGATCACATATAGCGCTAATGCTCTCACATGTGGAAATTAGGGAAAGGATAAGGAGGATTTCTTACTCTATGTCAAGGCCTCCCTGGAAACGTAGTTCTCCTTTCTCTGGTTGATGGAGAGACCATGGCACATCACTGCAAGATAAACCCAGTCTGATTACTGAATGCTTCTCAAGATCATTGACTGTGATTGTCCATTTCAAACCTACACAGTGAGAGTGTTGAGACCACAGGCTTTCATTTTCACCATCCGATCCATCCAGTACGCTCTGGGCAGGCGGAAGTAGTGTAAAGAGCCCCCCAGAATACGAAAGGGCTTTCCTCCCAAAGTGAACTGAGAAGAGTTCACCCTCAGACCCATTGATCGATTTATCTTTATCTTTCCGGTCGGACCTCTGGACACACAACAAGAGAAACTAAAATATTTTCCTCTGGAAATTTACATCCTCTTTTAAATAGTTAAATCATTGAAAAAGCAAACAAATAAATTAATACATAAAAGTTATTTTTTCTCATTAATATTAATTCTTAATTGAATAATTATAAATAAATAAATTCTGAAAAGAAAGAAGTACAGTTAAGTATTTTGAAATTGATTATTGCCATTTTAATAATTAAAGTATTTAACATAAATAAATGAATAAATACTTGCAATTTAAAATCGTAGACGTTAATAACTATTACCGTAAATCATTTAACATAAACAAAATAAATATTTGAAAGTTGAAATTAGTAAAGCAATTAGTTATTTTGAAAATAATGATGACTAATACCATTTTAACATTTAAAGCATTTGACGTAAGTAAATAAATAAATAAATAAATAAATACTTGAAAGTTGGAATTCGTAAAGAAGCACAGTGCACTACTTTGAAATTGATTATGGCCATTTTAATAATTCAAAATGAATGAATTAATTAATAATTCGTCAAGAAGCACGATTACAAAGAGAAGTTAAAAACTAAATATATCCTGTAAATACACTTCTACAATATTGGTAACATTTTTGTATTTGTTGTCCTTATTTTACATGTAGGCCTACATACTATAGTAGTAACAGTAAATAATGCTACATCATAGTTAGCCTTCATCAACTGCTCATAGACCTAATACTCTCCCTAACCCTACAGTAAGTAGGCTACATGTTGATAATTAATATTACTCAGTACTTAAACATGCAAATACACTTTAACCAGGAAATATTAAAATACCCTGTAATTCAAAAACCCTGCTAATGCTGAGTTGAATAGTAAATTACTTATTTTTTTATGTAGTCTATTCCTTCCGTGCAGCTGTATGAAAAAAAAAAAAAAAATAATAATAATAATAAAATAAATATTATACATTAAAGACTTTTTACCTTAGAAGAAATTTTGCCTTACCTGAAGTGTCGGTATATAATAAAGCACGCGAGACTCAAAAACAGAATAACATATCGCCTCCTATGATTGTTTCTTATACTGAAAATAGCCATGTGCTCCTGATTTAAGAGCTATGAATTTTTTCAAATATATTCTGAAATAAAGTGCCCAGCAGTATCTAGTAAAAGGCAGGGACATTTAAGCGGCAAGTTTCTAGGAACAAACAAACAGAAAGCGTCGCTTGGGTATCTGCGGTGTAGTTCCTGTCAATCAGCGGGGTCTAAAAACTACAAATCCCGTCTTATGTCTCTCCGCACCGCGCATGCGCAGCTGCACTGGCCTGATGCTGTTTTGCTGATAGCTTGAGAAAACAGAGTGCAACTTCAAGGCTTCAGGAGAAGAGAAGATTTTAGCCTAAATAGGCACATGAGGTACGATATACTGGATTGATATGTTGACATGTTTTCTATGGTTATAGGTGTCCGATAATATCTATTAAAGTTTTGCTGTATTTAGCTGCTCAGCTAATGACCTACTGGCTAATGCTGATGGTTTTGTTGTTTACTAGAGAACTGGTCCATCAAACTGCTTCGTGACAGTGTTTTTTGATAATCGAAATGATGATAATCTTATTTGACCTGAAATATTATGCGGTTTTTTGGAGATACGGAGTGTTATTTTCTACACCAAGCTTTAGTTCTGATCAAAATATATTGTAAAAACATGATTGTTATTATATATGTGTGACCCATTGGTCATGGTCACATGGAGTTCCACTAGGGCATGTCATTTTAGTTATGGGCCTCTAAGTTCCTTCTAATGAAATTGAAGACATTATTTAATTTATTCCTTTATTTCAGTTCATGATTAATGTTTTTCAGTGTTGTTGTTTTTTTCAAAGCTGCTGGATCAAATGGCTTAACACTGAAATGAAAGCATGGAAAGTTGTGAAGCCTCAGATATAAAGAGTTGTCTTTCTCTGGACAGTTTGCAGGCGTGTCCTCCTCCTGTCATGAGATCTTGCCTGGCCCCTGGCTGTCCCTCCTGCAGTTGATGACTCTGCAGCCGGTGTGGAGATGACGGACAGTGTCAGAGCATTTGTCCGCAATGTTGCGACGGTCAGAACCTAATTTTTTACATCTATTAAACCTTATTTTTTAATGGATGACTTGAAAGCTCATCAACATGTAAGTTCTTGGTGTTGGGTCCTGGTTGGAAATGCAAATCAGCATATTAGAATGGTTTCTGAAGGATCATGTGACAATGATGACTGGAGTAATTATGCTGGACATTCAGCTTTGCATCACAGGAATAAATTACTTTTTAAAATGGATTAAAATCAGTTATATTAAACTGTAACACTATTGTACTGTATTTGTATCTGTATTCAGTTAATTTTTAACATCATTCAAACAAGTGGGCCTTAATCTAAGTTGCAATCTTTCTGTTTCATTTTAGGGGATCAAGGACTCCATCCTGGGCATTGGAACAATCTCTAAGCTCGATGCTCGGATTCAGCAGAAGCGGGAGGAGCAGAGGAGGCGCAGAACAAGCGGGGCCCTGGCGATGAGACGGGCTCAGAGCGAGGATCGGAAACAGGACAGGTAGATGTGCCTTTCAAATTCATTCATTCAGTTATTATAATACTATCAGTCCTGATAAAATATGTTTCTTTGCTTCTTTCTTTAACAGTGAACCAAAACTAGCAAGTCGAATTTTTCAATGCTGTGCCTGGAATGGAGGCATATTTTGGGTATGTTTCTCAATCTCTTATCGGCCAACTATGCATTGGCTAAACTATTGTATTAAAAAAATCCCATTTGTTTTCTCTCATAGCTAAGTCTGTTCCTGTTTTATCGGGTATTTATCCCACTGCTGCAGTCCCTCACTGCTAGAATCATAGGTATGTGGTGCTTTTACTGAACGTTCATGTCATATAGATATGTCTTTGTATTAATTCTTGTCCTGCCAATCTGGTTTCAGGTGACCCTTCGCTGCATGGTAACGTGTGGTCCTGGCTGGAGTTCATCCTGACATCTGTATTCAGTGCTCTCTGGGTTCTGCCTCTCTTTGTGCTTAGCAAGATAGTCAATGCCATTTGGTTCCAGGTGAGACTTTCTCAGATCAGACATTCTTTACAGTGATTTTATTATGTTTATTGAGTTAGGCAGGATTTCATAGTGCTGAAATCATCAGCATGCCCAGTTTCCAGTCTTTATATATGCACACTAGTACCGTACAAAAGTTTGGGGTTGTTAAGATTTTTTATGTTTTTGACAGAAGTCTCTTAAGCTCACCAAGACTGCATTTATTTGATCAAAAATCTTGTGAAATTTTGTTCTGTTTTTTGCTGTCAGGACATTGCTGATCTGGCGTTTGAAGTGTCTGGACGGAAAGCTCAGCCTTTTCCCAGCGTCAGCAAGATCATTGCAGACATGCTCTTCAATCTTTTGCTCCAGGCCCTCTTCCTCATTCAGGTAGACGATTGCTGACATCTTTACATCTCCACTCAACTTGTTTATCTCTTTAATTCAAACATACTTTTATGTCTGTTGTTTTTTTAGGGATGGATTGTGAGTCTCTTCCCCATTGATGCTATTGGTCAGTTGGTCAGTCTCCTGCACATGTCTCTGCTCTACTCACTTTACTGCTTTGAATATCGCTGGTTTAATCACGGTAAGTGTGTGACACCTCTGGTCAATCAGAGTGATAAACGATCCGAGTATCTACTCTAAACCTTTCCTGATTGACATTCTATCTCTTCTGAAGGGATTGAAATGCACCAAAGGCTGTCAAACATTGAGAGAAACTGGCCGTATTACTTTGGCTTCGGTTTGCCCATGGCACTACTGACTGCGCTGCCATCGTCATACATCATAAGGTACAATCAGAGTCCATTTCGACTCATCCTCACCATCTTTTAGTCTGATTGTGACTAAAGAGAGACCCCACCCAGAAATGCTTGCTCTCTTGTCATTTCAAACCTGTTCTTTCTTCTGCTGAACACAAAAGAAGTGATTTTGAAAAATGTGTTCCACAGAAGAAAGTCAGTTTTGAAATGACATGAGGGTGAATACATTTTTTTTAATATCACTCTGAGACATCCCTAGTGTTTTTCTAGGCATTTGTTGTATTCCAGCAGCGTTTATGTATAATTTCTGTGCGACTACTTAATCGTGTACTCTTTCCTCCAGTGGCTGTTTGTTCTCCATTCTCTTCCCGCTCTTCATCATCAGCGCTAATGAAGCAAAGACCCCAGTCAAACTCTAGTAGGTGTTTTTTTGTTTTTGCTTGTTTTACTTACTAAAAAGAGATTTTATTGCTGATTACATTACCGTTTTTTCCAACATCGCAGCCACTTCCAGCTCCGCCTCTTTTCCCTGGTCGTCCTCATCAGTAACAAACTGTTTCACAAGACGGTGCACCTGCAGAGCTCCCTCACGACCTCCACGCCTACAGAGAAGCAGCCCTCGCCTCACGTGTCCCCGACGCGCCAGCGACCTATGCCCCCCCAGTGACCTCTTTCAGGATTCTCGGTTCGGCTTGAAAGAGTCAGGTGGATGGAAATAAAATTAGCGTTGTCTGTCGATGTTCTCCTGAGGGATGAAGGGACGGGTTAGTAATGTGAATGGCTGGTGTTTGGGACTGGATCGCCCTGTGCTGATACACAAGGTCATTATTCTCTGTGTGATTTTTGTTGCACTATCTCTGTACCCATGATGTGCCATTTGGGTGATTTGTAGAGACAGCACAAAGATCTCAGCGTGCACATTTTCTGTGAACTGGCTTCCCTCCTCGTTTAGGCCCTGTAGTTTCTATCTCGAGTCGTTTTATCTATTTATGGCCTTCTTTTTAATTTTCTGTAATGGCTTTTTCTGCCTTGTGAGGCCCAGACACATGACAGTTTGTTTCTCAGTTAACACTAAGCTCTATGGCATGCTGTAGCTAATGGCTTAAGGAATGGATGAGTAGAAAACTGCACTGGAATCTGAACTAGACTGAAAAACAATCAAATTGAAAGGCCTCTTTATGCAAGGGATGTTTCTTGACCTAAAATGTTGTGAGTTGTCTGCTAGACGTTTTTAAACTCATTACTTTATTGTCTACACATCTTCTTAATGGAATAGTTTGGCTGAAAATCATATATTCATCCTCAAAAGTAGATATTTTGCAGAATGTTAATGCTGCTCAAGTCCCTATATCCTTATAATTTATGAAAAACAGCAGTGTGGACATTCTTTGAAATTTCTCCTTTTGTGTTCCATAGAAGAAAATCATGTTTGGAACCACATGAGTGTGAGTAAATGATGGCAGGATGTTTTTCCCTGAGCTGTTCTAGAAGTAACAATGTAAAACTCAAAAGGGAGCTGCTTTTATTTGGTTTCTTTTATAATGCGTTTTTATTTTGGGAATACCATGTCAACAGGATCCAGTGTCGTGTGTAATGGTTTGGGGATGATTTCCAACAGTATGCACAAGCTTTATGAATCTGCTGCTGTCAGGTGACACTGCCAAACTGTGCGACATGTGTGAAACTGTTATTTAAATGATCACGGATCCAGTTTCCAGTGAATGCTGGCATGTCCAGTGGATGTCTGCTGTGGTGTATATTCCTGGAGTTCAATACCTGGAACCTGTTTTGAAACATTTGAAACTGAAGCACATATTATGTCATTGTCCGCGGGGGGTGGGTGGTGTGTATTTTAAAAAGGGTTGTAATTATCATCAGGAGTCAATAGTGTTACACCTACAGATGGAAATTTGTGAGTGACATTTTGTAAAAGTATTACATTATTTCAATAAATTTGGTCTGTGTACAGTGATTGTACAGGATGGTCTTATTTTCCAAAACGACTTGTATTGCATTGAAGATACTTATTTTAAGAAAACCCTAGTTAGTATGCATTTTACAAAATGTTATATTTTACTGTAACTCAAAAACTCTAATTGATTTTTTAAAATTATTATTTTTTAGAACCAAATCAGCATATTAGAATGATTTTTGAAGGATCATGTGACACTGAAAACTGGAGTAATGATGTTGAAAATTCAGCTAAATCAGGAATAAATTACATTTTAAAATATATTAAAACAGAAATTTTTAAATTATGATACTATTTCATGATATTACTGTTTTTATTAAATATTTAATCAAATTAATGCCTTGGTGAGCATGAGACGACTTTCAAAAACATTTTAAAAATCCCAGTTATTCCAAACTCTTGACCTGCAGTGTATATGTATATAATTTTTTTAATCATGTATAATTTTAATATAATAGTATGTATTAGTCACAATACATGAGATAATTCAAATAACTTTTTGTTGAAGGACAAAACAGACAAATATCCTAAATAAACACTTGGCTTTAGAAGTATCATGAACTTCAAAAATATATATATATAAAAAAAAGATTGAAGTTCATGATACTTCTAAAGCAAATTCTTCTTCTTTACATAAATCATATGAACGTATAAGGTAAATTCGATCTAATAATTAAAATAGCATATAAATGGTATGATATTTGATAGTTAAAGTTGAATTATTGTTAATTATTAAAGTTGAAAGATGAGTGCTGTATGGACTCCACGCAGTGCTGACTGTCTTTCTCCCTTTAGGACACGTCATATCTGGAGCGCCATGCGGAACTGGCCTTGACCCCCTTGAATGACATCTCGAAGACCAATCAGTGAAGACCGTTTTCACAGAATCGTGACGCTGAGCCAATTAGCGCCCACTCTACGTGGATAGGCGGGGCTTGATTCGCAGAGAGGGTTGTGTGTGAGAGTGTGGAAGGGCTGGAGTGAGTGAACCGCCGATGAATAAGACTGGTAATTTTGCACATTTCTAATTTCTAATCTCATTTATTGCAACCATACGGGTTCGCTGTCATTACATTTACTCCCGTGCATTAAATAACACATTTACGTATAATAAAACAAGCTTGGGAAGGTGGGAGATAGGTGTGATGTTAGCAAGCAGCTAAGGAGCTAATCAAGACTTTAATAGTTTATCATCACGAATAGTTTATCAGAAGAACACAGAATTTTTCTGCATACTGATCATCTCTGAAATGATTTATTTAAAGTGAAATATTAATGAGTAGGATTTTGTATAGGAATTGTGCACAAACTGGCTCTCTTCCCGATTTTATAAAGAGTTGACACTTTAACAGATGACATAATATGCAGATTTATGCATTTCTTAAACTCCTTTGCCCTCCACAATTCCAATTTGACGTTTAATTGATTTGAAAACCTCTTTAATCAGATCAAAAATAAATAGTAGAATTGCATAATCATGTTTAGAAGTTTTAATCTGCCAAAATGTGCTTGCTGCTTGTACATAGTTTGTTGTTAAAGGATCCCTATCCTACACTTCTCTAACATTTATTTTTTTCCCCTAAAGCTTAAATTGTATTACCATTATTAACGTGCTGTTGTTCTCCGTTTTGTCAGGTATCAAGAGTTAGTGCTGCCTCCTGTGTGTTAAGATGACCAAGCTGGGCTTCCTGCGTCTGTCCTATGAGAAACAGGACACCCTGCTGAAGCTGCTCATCCTGTCTATGGCAGCCGTCCTGTGTGAGTGGATACACGTCCCTTTAAGTCAGACACCCCTGTATGTCAACTGTCCTCTAAATCCATCTGTCTTGTCATTTTTCTCCAGCGTTCTCCACCAGACTGTTCTCTGTGCTTCGCTTCGAGAGTGTCATCCATGAGTTCGATCCGTAAGTGCAGCTTTCGCATCATTATTGTAGTGCACCAGCATCCGAACACCTACTTAAATGAGTTTCCTGTTTGTTGTTGGCAGGTATTTCAATTACCGGACCACTCGCTTCTTGACAGAAGAGGGCTTTTACAAATTCCATAACTGGTTTGATGATCGGGCGTGGTATCCACTTGGGAGGATTATAGGAGGCACCATCTATCCTGGTACACCTTAATGACACTAATTTCTAAATGTGTAGCAATATTGTGCTTTTCAGCCACTTGTGGCCTGACTTCAAGTACAGAGGTTTGACTTTTTCATCTGATGGTTGATAAAACTGGCGGAGATCTAAATGTAAACCATATTTAGGGGCTCTTTGACTAGTAACCTTACAGCAACAGGCTAAAACTACTTTAAACGGTATAGCAACCTTGTGTTGTTTCTTTTTTTTTTTCCTGCAGGGTTGATGATCACATCTGCGGCTTTATATCACGTGCTACACTTCTTCCACATCACCATCGACATCCGCAATGTGTGTGTGTTCCTCGCCCCTCTCTTCTCCTCCTTCACTGCTATTGTCACCTATCACTTCACAAAAGAGCTCAAGGTGAGATGAACCTCAGCACTCATCCATCTTACACACTTGCTCATTATTTGTCTAGCTAACTCCCCTAACTGAAGTTTGTGGGGAAGTCGTGGCCTAGTGGTTAGAGAGTTTGACTCCTAACCTTAAGGTTGTGGGTTTGAGTGTCGGGCCGGCAATACCACGACTGAGGTGCCCTTGAGCAAGGCATCGAACCCCCAACTGCTCCGGGTGTGTGTTCACAGTCTTTGTGTGTTCACTGCTGTGTGTGTGCACTTTGGATGGGTTAAATGCAGAGCACGAATTCTGAGTATGGGTCACCATACTTGGCTGTATGTCACGTCACTTTCTTCTTTTCTAACACTGTATGTTGCAGGATGCAGGCGCAGGGCTTCTGGCTGCCGCCATGATCGCAGTCGTCCCTGGATACATCTCCCGTTCTGTGGCAGGCTCTTATGACAATGAAGGTATAATCTTATCTCAGAGATGTGTTTTCAGTTTTTTTAATTGATCGATATGGTAATGGTTTAATACAGTGGTTCCCAATCCAACAATGCACGTTTTTGTTGTCTCTCTTATCTGACACACACATTTGAGGTCTTGGAGTCTTCACTAATGAGCTGATGAGTTGAATCAGGTGTTTGAAAAGGGAGATGTCTAAAATGTGCAGTGTTGGGGGTTCTTCAGGACCAGGATTAGGAACCCCTGGTTTAATACAATAGTTTTGATGCTTTCAAATATAAATGTTTTAGAATTTCTGTCAAATATCAAGTTGAAACATATACACTACTGTTCAAAAGTTTGGTGTCAGTAAGATTTTTTTTCTTTTTCTTTAATTCAGCAAGGACACATTCAATTGCTCAAAAGTGACAGTTTCAATTAAGCAAAGAATCCTGTAAAAATCAAAACTATTTGTTGTTGTTTTTTTTTACCAAAAAAAAAAAAGATTCTACATTGATAATAATAATAATTTCTTGTTATAAAACTGTTAAATAATATATATATATATATATATATATATATATATATAAAGCAATATTACTGATTTCGTTTAAATAAATAAAGCCTACGTGAGTATAAGGTAATTCTTATTCAAAAAAATAAATAAATAAAATGCCCAGTCTTTTGAATGGTAGTGTGGATAAATATATTTATAATATAGTTTGTTCCTTTTATGTCATTGTGTTTTAAAATAAACAAAAAAAAATTAGACTTAATATGTATTTACATTATATAAATTTACATTAATATAAATATCATCAATGCATATATATCAATGTATATGATTTTTTTTTTTGTGATGCAAAGGAATCGCCATTTTCTGCATGCTGTTGACGTACTACATGTGGATCAAAGCAGTGAAAACAGGCTCCATTTATTGGTCATCCATGTGCGCGCTGGCATATTTTTACATGGTGAGACACATTTGAGACACATTGTCACAGCAAATCAATAATTTATGTTATTTAAATACTAGGGCTGTCCTCGACTAAGGAGTTTTCTGGTAGACTAGTAGCTGTTCATTTTAAGCATTAGTCGATTAATTGCACGTTTATTAATAAACCATTTAAATCATTATAATGAGCCTTTAATTGCCTATATAGCCTAATAAGCGCTCAAGCGCAAATATAAAGCTTGCCACAGCACAACGGCAGAAGTAATGATTGTGAATGCCGGGGAAAAACAGTGAGGAGGCTGCATTAACATTTTAATAATTTGATAAACTAGTGCTTTGTTTGTTCCCGGTTTAAGAGATGAAGTCGGAGACACTGACATTGACTCGTCAACTCCGCAGTGGGTGCCCATGTATGCGTGTTACATACAAGATTACATAATCTGAGAATATTTATTTACCATTTGAATTGGTTCATTTGAAAGTAGACATTTCACTCTCTATAGATATATTTTTAATATCTGTAAGGCAAAGATATACACAGAGTTTGCCCTCAAGTTCACAGTGACAGAAACGGCAGAAAGCGCATCATGCATGCTTTCATTATTTTACAAACGCAAAAAGTTTGTTGTTATTGTGAGTGTTATTGTGAGTCTTTACAGATTTGAAAGATGTATTACTCTTATCTGTATGAGCAAAATTGAGAAAAATCCCGATGTACTACCACGTAGACCAGCCGTTAATGATCTGTCCGTCACAGACTGCGTGACTTCGCCTGTGGATTTTTTTTTCTGCGACTAATAAAATTTTGGTTGACTAAAGATTAGTCACCTATTAGGGGGCAGCCCTATTAAATACACAAAATAAATAGTTTCAATAACACAATAGCTTTGTGTGTTGGTGTCAGGTGTCCTCCTGGGGTGGTTACGTGTTTCTGATTAACCTCATTCCCCTGCACGTGCTGGTGTTGATGCTCACCGGACGTTTCTCTCATCGCATCTATGTGGCGTACTGCACAGTCTACTGCCTGGGCACCGTCCTCTCCATGCAGATCTCTTTTGTTGGATTCCAGGTAAGGAGTTGAACATCAGTTGAAATTACTATAACATGACCTTCCAAACAGATTAATAATCTCTTTCTTTCTTTCTTTCTCTTCTTGTAGCCCGTCCAGTCCTCTGAACACATGGCTGCATTCGGAGTGTTTGGCCTGTGTCAGATTCACGCCTTTGTCGATTATCTCCGGAGCAAACTGAACACGCAGCAGTTTGAAGTGTTGTTCAAGAGTGTCATTTCACTGGTCGGTATCATCCTGCTCTCTGTAGGCGCAGTGCTCATGCTGACAGGTGAGAGGAGAAAAATTATAATATAAATAAAAATAATTATAAATATAATTTTATTTGTATTTTAGTAAGTATTTATTTCTGGTAATTTTAATATAATTTTATATTATTTCTAAATAGTTTGTTTTTGTATTGGCAAATGTTAGGGAAAATCTCACCTTGGACTGGCCGTTTTTACTCTCTGCTGGATCCATCATACGCCAAGAACAACATCCCCATCATCGCCTCTGTGTCTGAGCACCAGCCCACCACCTGGTCCTCCTACTACTTTGACCTGCAGCTTCTGGTCTTCATGTTTCCAGGTACAGCACCTTCCTGTGGCTGCCTTTTGCCTTTAAACCATCTGACCAGTTTTGTTATTGTTAACTAAAACTATGGAATCTTTTCGCTTTTTGGGGGGTTCTCATCATAGATGTTTAGATTTCTAAATTGGTGAAAGGAAAATAAAACAAAATATTCTTTGTGTTCAAATTTGCCCTAATAGCAAAAAAAAAAAAAAAAAATCACAATAGCATTTCTATGACTTTATAAAAGAGGAAAAAATAAAGAGAAATTGTTTTTATTATTTAAAAGAGAGAAATGAAATGAAAAACGGAATATAAAAAAATTAAGCAAATTCAAAATATTTATAAATAATTTTATAGTAAAATTACAGTACATCATATGTATTAAATCTGTCATCTTGTTTCTCCAGTTGGTCTTTATTACTGCTTCAACAACCTCTCCGATGCCACGATTTTCATCATCATGTATGGCGTCACCAGCATGTACTTCTCAGCTGTGATGGTAAAACACTTTTACTATATATTACTCAATATTTTTGTAGGCATTTCTTTTAAAAAAGGAATCTCTGACTCTTGTTTTATCTGTTCTTCTCAGGTGCGTCTCATGTTAGTCCTGGCTCCCGTCATGTGCATCTTGTCTGGCATCGGTGTTTCTCAGGTCCTCACCACCTACATGAAGAACCTGGATGTCAGCCGACCGGACAAGAAGTCCAAAAAGCAGCAGGACTCCACTTACCCTATCAAAAACGAGGTACGATCAGTGCTCTTGATCTTTCTTAGCTTTCCTTACATGATTGGTTCACTCAGTGATGCTGGGCTCTTATTGGTCCGTAGGTTGCAAGTGGGATGATTCTGGTAATGGCGTTCTTCCTCATCACATACACCTTCCACTCCACCTGGGTGACCAGCGAGGCGTACTCCTCCCCGTCTATCGTGCTCTCCGCCCGTGGTGGTGACGGCAGCCGCATCATCTTCGATGACTTCAGAGAGGCGTATTACTGGCTCAGACACAACACACCGGAGGTCAGTGAGATCCATCATGATGCTGACCCTCATAAACTTCCTGCTTCTTTTGATTCCAAGCGTTTTTGCTCGTCTCACATTACTTTGTGTGTGTGCACAGGATGCTAAAGTCATGTCGTGGTGGGATTACGGGTATCAAATAACAGCGATGGCCAATCGAACGATTCTGGTTGACAACAACACTTGGAATAACACTCACATCTCCAGAGTGGGTCAGGTGAGGATGTAGTTTTATATAGTTTAAACTTCAAAAATATCGTTTTTTTATACTTTGGACATTTCTAAAAAGGTTTTTCTTCTTTGCAGGCTATGGCCTCCACTGAGGAGAAAGCCTATGAGATTATGCGAGAACTGGATGTTAGTTACGTCCTGGTGATCTTTGGTGGACTGACGGGATATTCATCTGATGGTATGGGCTGATACATTTTGACCCATGGAAGCGACTTTGTGGTTCTTAATAGGGATGCACCGATGAATGAAAAGGGCCGATACCGATGGTTATTAACTGCATGGAGACAACGAGTTGCATGTCTGTTGCATAATCCAATGTTTTTCTCTGGGCAAAATAATTAAACACTTGCCAAAACAAAATAAAATCCGTACAAAATATAGTTTGTCAGACGGCATAGTACAGCCATATGCAAATGTGACGCTGATGCAACCAACGAGTGAAACATTATTATTATCGTTATTATTATTATTATTATTATTATTATTATTATTATTATTGGCAAAGAAAAAGTATTTTTCCGGTTTCACAGAGGAATGCAGGAACAGAAACGTTCAAGTACCGATTCTGCTCGGAATGATCCAATCTTTTATTTTCTCTCTCTCTCTCTCTCTCTCTCTCTCTCTCATTTTTAAGCCCTGCTTTATGCAATTGACCAATATTAATATCAGAATCGGTCAGTAGGTTTTTTGATAATATTGGTATCGGCCAAAAAAATAGTTTATGTTTGAGTTGTAGTATCTGGATCGGATGGAACCTAAATAACGTAAAAATGAATACGTTTATGTGTATTTGTTTGTGTAGACATTAATAAGTTCCTGTGGATGGTCCGTATCGGGGGCAGCACGGACACAGGGAGGCACATAAAGGAACACGACTACTACACACCCACCGGAGAGTTCCGCGTGGACCGCGAGGGGTCCCCCGTCCTGCTCAACTGCCTCATGTACAAGATGTGCTACTATCGCTTCGGCCAGGTTTACACCGAAGCCAGTAAGTGTCTCCTGTGTGTTTTGTCTTTCTTTCTTTCTTTACTGAAAAAACTGTTTACCATACTTGATCAGTTAGATTTTTCTGCAATTAATGTAGTTACGCCCACTTTAACATCTTTTCTTTCACCGATTTCTTGTGATTGAATATTATTTTATTATTTTCTTGATTAATATTATTTTAATGAATATGACTTTTTAATTTTCTAATTAATAGGGTAATTTTAGTATTTACACACACACGCACACTATATATATATTGTATATTAAATATAAAGCATATTAAGTTAAATATTTTATTATAAGCTGTTTTTATTTACAGTGTTAAATGAGTTGCAAATGCTGTTTCATGTTGAGTTTTAGTTTAGGGTTTGAACAAAAAAGTCTAAGAAGTTTGTGATGACTAGAATTAAATTCTACATTAACTTTTCTTTCCAGAGCGTCCTCCTGGTTTTGACAGAGTTCGTAACGCTGAGATTGGCAACAAGGACTTTGAGCTGGATGTGCTGGAGGAAGCGTATACTACAGAGCACTGGCTTGTCAGGATATACAAGGTACATCTGAACTCACCTGCGCATCTTTAACCGTTACTGTACCTCTAAACCATCTGAACTTCCACTGATGATCTCCTGCTTTACCTTCACAGGTCAAAGACCTTGACAACCGTGGCCTCTCAAGAACGTAAAACCCAGAACTCAAAATCCCATCCCCTCTCCGGAACACACAGCACTGAACATCTGCGGCCCCCATACCATGATCTGAGGAGAAAGCGTGAAGATTTTTTTATACTTTTGTTGTAATTGCTGAAAGAGATTTTCTTTGCGTACCTTTTTTTTTCTTGGTTTGTTTTTTAAATTTGATTGTCAAATGTGATGTTTACTGGGGGCAGAAGGTGTCGAATTTCCACCTGAAAAGGTGAGAAATATGTTCATAAGTCGTTTCTGCAATCAACTGGCCAGATAACTGTTTGATTTGTATTTCAATGGGTGAATAAAGGAGTGACTGGGATTCAATTGATCTGTCTTTCTTTTTAACCATTAAAATCACATGCATTCCGAAGTTTGTCCAGACCCACTAAGATATAGACCCTCGATAAACACTTGTTAGTCCAAAACCAAGCTGCTCATTTTAATAAACTCAAATAGAATAGATTTTTCCGCACATTTAAAAATAATTTTATTGTGTACTTACCACTCAGAAGTGTTAACTGACCATCAGAATTGAGATGTTTTAGATTTCTCCTGTTTAGATGTTTTCTGTTTTTTCGTTCATGACTGAAATTCATCTTACACTGAATTTCGGACAGTTTATATGACAGCTGGGCAAAATGAAACCACGCAGATTACAAGTGACATGCCCTCTACTGGACACTGATGAAGCTACAGCGGTGGGCTGGCTGTTCCTGGTGTGTCGTCATTGTGAGCATGCGCACTAGGTCAAATGAGCGTAAGCGTACGCGCTCGCGTGTCAGTGAGGAAGGTGATTAGAGTGTTCCCTTTCAATACTTCACTCGTACTGCGTCGAAGACGCATATGGGAAAAACCCCCTTTTTCTCCTGAACTGAAGCCTTATTCAATCACGCAGTGAAACTGCACAGCCATTGGATCGTGCAGTGCTATTAAAACAAACCAATGGCTTGGCAGCGGTGCTGCACGAACCTATGGCAGCGAAGCCCGCCAAAGCCCGCCAATATGGGCGGGGAATCTGGCTATATATTGGCCGCTTCGCCACAGGAATTCAGATTATTTCTCCTTCAGCGACGACGTCACATCGCTTCGCTGATCTCCGCTGAACTGCTCGCCGTTGACACGCCTCGCACTGGAACGCGACTGCCGGTCCCCACCGCAGATTCATCGCTTCCCTGCGGCCATCCGGTGAGATATATTGAAAGAGCAAATTTCTCTAAAAGAGCCTTTTTCTACGGCGTTGTTTCAAATGCCGTCTCGTCATTGCAGCTCGTGCAGAGCCCCTCTGCACGCTGATGACGGGCACAGCGAGTGCGTCGCGTGCTTGGGGAAACCCCACGCTGACACAGCACTCGCGGGGAATTCATGTTCTCATTGCGAGAACATGAATATCGCCTCTCTGCGCTCGCGAATCGCTTTCTTTTCAGAGAGCGATCTCGCTCCTCGCGCCCTCCCTTTTTCTTCCTCCCGCGAGCCGGCGAGGAAGAAAAGGCGGGGCAGAGGATTAAAGCAGCAGGATGAAAGCGAGCTCACGCCGGCTCAGCCCCCGCGTGCCTCGTTTTCTCCGCCCAGAGGGGATTCCCCAGTCCTCTTTGTACAGCCAGACCAGTGTCCCTCTGCTGCCGCGAGTGATCTGGTTTTGTTTGGAGGGACTGAGGAGGAACTGCTAGAGGACAGCATGTCTCTAGCCGCTTCAGATGCTGAGGAGCTGTCGGGCTCGCCGGACCCCGCCCCCTCGATGTCATCTGAACCAAACCGCTCGAAACTCGGGATGGACGCCGAGCTTATCCGCGTTCTCTCCAGGGCAGTGGACGAGCTGGGTCTGGATTGGTCTCCTCCAGAGGAACCAGCCCGTAGCCGTCTGGATGAATGGTTTCTGCCGGGGCGCCAGCAAGCCCCTCGTCAGCGAACTGCTCCGTTCTTCCCGGAGGTCCACGACGAGCTCACTAAATCGTGGCGCGCCCCCTACTCAGCGCGCCTGCGTACTTCATCTTCATCCGCCCTCACCTCAATTGACGGCGCTGAGGAAAGAGGATACGAACGGCTGCCGCCGCTGGACGAGTCTGTGGCCGTGCATCTCTGCCCGCCAGCAGCTATTGGATGGAAAGCCAAGGCCAACCATCCGTCCAAACCCTGCCGTACGACGTCGGCGCTCGCCGGGCGTGCCTACTCATCGGCAGGGCAAGCAGCCGCGGCGCTCCACTCTATGGCGGTGCTTCAAGTCTTCCAGGCCAAACTTCTCGCCGCCACCGACGAGTCTGGCCCAGATGTCGCCACACTCAGGGAGCTGAGAAGTGCAACAGACTTGGCGCTGCGTGCTACCAAGAGCACCGCCCAGGCCATTGGGCGCTCGATGGCTAACCTGGTCGTCTTGGAGCGCCACTTATGGCTCAACCTTACGGAGATCAAGGATGCTGACAGAGCCCAGTTCCTAGACGCACCGATCTCCCCCAGCGGCCTCTTTGGCCCGGCGATAGAGGGATTCGCCGAGCGTTTCACAGAGGCGCAGAAGTCGTCCCAGGCAATGCGACACTTCCTGCCGAAGCGCGCTTCATCTGCTGCCAGTCGCCCCAGACAGGTGCCGATTCGTCAGCCTCCTAAGCAAGCGCCAGCTGCTACCACCGCAGCCCAGCCGGTGAAACCCGAGCCCCGACACCGTTCTCGCTCGGCCACCAGACGGTATCCCAAGCGCATGGGACCCCGGCCCAAGATAGTGCTGGACCCTGCGCCGCCGCCGTCATCCTGATCGACAGGAAAGAAAGAGGAGGGGGCTAAGTCTCGCCACAGCCGGACCACCCCCCAAACTGCCCCGTGTGTTCTGCCGTCCATCTCCAGATGTCGACGAAGTTGTTCCTGCTGCAAACAATGGGCCCTTGTTAGCGCCCAGACAGCAAAGCGCTGTTATAGTGCAAAAAATAAAAAACACACTCCTTCACAAAAAGAGCAGTTCTCCTCACACAACACTCACGAGTGCTATGTTCCCCCATGGCGGTCAATCACTCGAGTTAATACAACCTCTGTCCATCCGGGCCTCACAATGGCAAGCCATTCCCGGGGTATCAGATTGGGTCATGGGAGTAATAAAACACGGCTATTCCCTTCAGTTCGCACGACGGCCACCACGCTTTCGCGGGGCGGTCACCACTTCAGTGCACAACGAGAACGCTCACGTTCTTCGTGCCGAAGTGAAAAATCTGCTGGTGAAGGGAGCTATAGAAATCGTTCCCCCAGCACACCGCGACTCAGGGTTTTACAGCCGTTACTTCCTGGTTCCCAAGAAGGATGGCGGGCTGCGCCCCATCCTCGATTTAAGACATCTGAACCGTGCCCTCATGAGACGGCGCTTCAGAATGATCACATTGAAACAAATCCTCTCGCAAATACGCTCAGGGGATTGGTTCTTTTCGCTGGATCTGAAAGACGCTTACTTTCACATCCAGATAGCCCCCCGTCACAGGCCGTTCTTGAGATTTGCCTTCGAGGGCGTGGCTTACCAATACAAGGTCCTCCCCTTTGGGCTGTCTCTGGCGCCTCGCACGTTCACAAAGTGCATGGATGCGGCTCTCTCCCCTCTCAGGCAGAAGGGCATCCGCATTCTCAATTACCTCGACGACTGGCTAGTTCTAGCTCAGTCAGAGGGGGAGGCATTGGGTTACAGAACTGTGCTCCTCAGCCATCTGGAATGCCTGGGGCTCAGGGTGAACTTTGTCAAGAGCTCACTGTCCCCCAGCCGGCGGATATCGTTTCTGGGAACAGTGTTAGACTCAGTGACAATGAGGGCAACAATGGTGAAGGAGCGCGCTGCGGCTCTACAGCGACTTGCGGCCTCTTTCAAAATAGGTGCTTCTCGACCCCTAAAGACATTCCAGAAGCTGCTGGGTCTTATGGCGGCGGCATCGCCGGTGCTGGAGCTCGGGCTGCTTCGTATGCGCCCCCTCCAATATTGGCTGAAACCACGTGTTCCACCTCATGCATGGCGTCACGGACGCTTGAATATCAAGGTGAGTCAGGACTGTATTTCGGCCCTGACCCCTTGGAGGGACATGCAATGGATGGAACGGGGTGCTCCACTTGGTATGGTTTGCAGAAGGAAAGTGATCTCCACAGACGCGTCCAACAAGGGTTGGGGCGCGCTGTGCGAAGGGAAACCCGCTTTCGGCCAATGGTCGAAAGAGGAGAGCAGGCTTCACATCAACTGCCTCGAGATGATTGCAGTTCAACGAGCCTGCCAGAGCTTCCTGTCAGACCTAAAGAGCCACCACGTGCTGGTCAGATCGGACAGCATGACGGTGGTCTCTTATATAAATCACCAAGGTGGGCTGTCGTCGACGCGTCTCTTCAGACTGACGTCGCGACTGCTGGAATGGACCCAAAGCAATTTGGGGTCCCTGAGAGCAGTGCATCTTCCGGGCAAGCTGAACAAGGGCGCGGATATGCTGTCAAGAAGCGGAGTCTCCTCAGAAGAGTGGAGACTCCACCCGCAGACGGTTCAGAAGATATGGGAGGTCTTTGGCAGAGCGGAAATAGACCTCTTTGCCTCAAAAGACAACTCTCATTGCCCAATATATTTTTCCAAGATCAAGGACGCGTTGTCCCAGGACTGGCCCAACCGTCTTCTTTATGCTTTTCCTCCGGTCCCTCTGATTCCCCAAGTAATCAGGCGGGTCAGGGACCAGAGATGCAGGGTTCTGCTTGTAGCCCCATTCTGGGAAAATCAGCACTGGATAGCCGACCTGTCGCAGATGCTGACTGCAGCCCCATGGCCCGTTCCCCTGAGACGGGACCTCCTTTCTCAGGCGGACGGGACGATTTGGCATCCACACCCAGAGAAGTGGTCTCTGCACATTTGGTCGCTCGACGGGAGCCCGCGGGACTCCCTGAGCGTGTGCTAGACACAATTTCACAGGCTAGAGCTCCGTCTACACGACGCCTCTATGCCTCCAAATGGTCTGTGTTCTCCACATGGTGTTCAGACCATGGTGAGAGCCCGACCTCTTGTGACGTATCAGTGATACTGTCATTTTTGCAAGAGCTCTTGGAGAAGGGACGATCCCCCTCCACGCTCAAGGTCTATGTAGCAACTATAGCGGCATCACACGCCCTTATAGCAGGCCAGTCGGTGGGCAGAAACGACTTAGTCGTCCGATTTATGAGAGGTGCCAGACGGCTTCATCCGCCTTGCCCTCCCACCGTCCCTTCTTGGGACCTGCCCACGGTGCTGAGAGCCCTGAAGGGGGCCCCCTTTGAACCGCTACAGTCCATAGGCCTTAAAGCCCTGTCGCTAAAGACCGCTCTGCTATTGGCACTAGCGTCTGTTAAGCGTGTGGGTGATTTGCAAGCACTTTCGATAAGCCCTAATTGCCTAGAATTCGGGCCTAACGACTCGAGGGTCGTCCTGAAACCGAGGCATGGCTATGTGCCAAAGGTGCTCTCCACACCTTTTAGAGCACAAGTGGTCACCCTCTCTGCGTTACAAAACACAGAGGAGGATCCAGGGCTGAATCTACTTTGCCCAGTGAGGGCTCTAAAAGTCTACATAGAGCGTTCTGCACCAATAAGACGATCAGAACAGCTCTTCATATGCTTTGGAAACCGCACCAGAGGGTTACCGGTCTCTAAGCAAAGACTTTCAAGGTGGATTGTGGATGCAATCCAGCTAGCCTACTCTTCTTTGGGCCTGCAAAGCCCAATTGGAGTAAGAGCCCATTCGACGAGAGCAGTGTCTTCGTCTTGGGCATGGTCTAATGGTGTGACTATCGCAGAAATTTGTGAGGCGGCTGGCTGGAGCTCGCCGTCCACATTTGCTAGATTTTACAATCTAGACGTCCCAGCGCTTCATGCTAGGGTACTTTCTGTGTGAAGGTCACCTTCTTGTTCCTCATTTGCATGCTCTTGGCCATTCTTGCCCAAGGCTCAAACTCTACTCGTATGCACTCGGTCCCTTGGCTACTGAGGCGATACGAACACGGGATGATCAGGCTAGGCCAGACGTAACCTCATTGAGCTTATTCTGCCCCTAGTTGCTATTATCATATCTTGGTTTAACAAATCAAGTTTGATTGCGTTGGTCGTCCTCCCTTCTTAGCATGGCGTGATTGAACTGGGTTCCCATATGCGTCTTCGACGCAGTACGAGTGAAGTATTGAAAGGGAACGTACTCGGTTACTAACGTAACCTCGGTTCCCTGAAATACGGGAACGAGTACTGCGTTCCTTGCCATGCTAAAAAGGCTGCACAACTCAGTCGTCGCTTCAGTCGAAGTAACCTGAATTCCTGTGGCGAAGCGGCCAATATATAGCCAGATTCCCCGCCCATATTGGCGGGCTTTGGCGGGCTTCGCTGCCATAGGTTCGTGCAGCACCGCTGCCAAGCCATTGGTTTGTTTTAATAGCACTGCACGATCCAATGGCTGTGCAGTTTCACTGCGTGATTGAATAAGGCTTCAGTTCAGGAGAAAAAGGGGGTTTTTCCCATATGCGTCTTCGACGCAGTACTCGTTCCCGTATTTCAGGGAACCGAGGTTACGTTAGTAACCGAGTACGTTTTCTTCTGCATACATGACTGTCTGTCGACAATAGCAATGTGGCGCAAGCTGTTCACCTCCGTCCCTGCTTTCAGAGCTCTGAAAGCACCCTGTCGGAGCTTTAAAAGCAGCAGCAGGGGGGCTGAAAAGGACTTCTTTAAAGGTGAGGTGATTCAATTAATACACATTATGCATCCGTACGTTAATATCAATGTTAGAGGCGTTAAACGTCCAGAGTAAACTGTAAGCGGTGACAAAGTCATGCTCGCCTTCCCTAATTTCTCGCATTTCGAATCCTACTATGACTGACAGTCACAGAAAGGTTAGCTCATTAATATTAATTTGGTCATGCTGGCTTTGATTCGTAAACTTCCCTGGAGCGTCGAGCCAAGTAATCTAATCAATATTCATGAGCCAAGCCTTTCTGGCAGTAGCTGTTCGTTCATTCGCTATCTGCGTAACGCCCGCTGGCTTTACAGCAAATCAGTGAGCTCTACAGGTCGAACGTAGCGATGCGTAATTAATATTCATGAATGTTGCGTTCGCTTTAGTAGGATTTGTAAATTCTCACCCTGCGTAACAAATATGATATATATTAACAGTAAAATAACAGTAATTCGGTCCACTTCAAAACTGTATGCAAAGCGAAATATATTTATAGTGTTTATAGCTACAGTAGATGAATACAAATGATAATTTGTATTATCTTTTTTTATTACATTTAATTCCTGAATAATTCTAGTCAGTTTCAGTTTTTTTTTTTTTTGCTTTTGGATATAATCGTGTAATAACCAAACGAAATAAGTTATTTCTTCCAGTATTTAGAGGTATAAATGAGATATTTACTACACACCAGCATTACATTAATAATTAAACTCATTATCTAACAAAATTACAAACAAAAGTATGGTTTCAAGAAAATGATGAAACGATAAAACATACTCTCATCTGTGTCATATGTAACTCGTTGCAGATCTGGACGCTCAGCTGCGGGCGTTTCGGGACAAAGCGGCCGCAGCGATGCCCGGCAGTGACTGGAGCCCGATTGAGTTGACCCCCGGCCTGCCCCCGGAGAGGGCTGATGTGGTGATTGTAGGAGGGGGAGTCGTAGGATGGTCCATCGCATACTGGCTAAAGATGAAGGCGCGAGTGAGGGATGGTCTGAGAGTGCTGGTGGTGGAGAAAGACCCTACTGTGAGTTTATTCATGGGCACTTGGGAGCATGTCTCAAAAACTAGTGAACATGTATTTGATGCTACAAAGGTGATGTCTATGTAGGCGGCTCAATAAGTTTTAAAACACAATGTCTGCTATATACAGTGGAATGCTATTAATCATGTATTGGTCATGTTTTTTTAAAAGTTCACCCACAAAAAATTAAAACTTCTTAAGTTGCTCTGCTCCCACCAGACATATCAATATCTTTGGGAAACAATTCAATTTAGTAAAATAAAATTACAAGTGGATGTCTGAATACATTAATTCAATTTGAAAGATTGAGTGAATAAGCAAAATGACCCTAATTTAATAATGGTATCACCATTCTGGTAACACAGTCCTCAGTTAGTTCAGAAAATTCATAGAAATCATTCATTTAAATATATACAAGAACATTTATTTGATTGTCCCCTTTTTCTCTGCATCGTAATATTTTATACAATGAAACCAAATTAGATTTTCAATGCAACCCTTTAATTCAAATCAAACTGAATTGAACCGAGTCTGTCTGACCCTTCTCCGAGGAGAGAAGAATCCTGCTTCCCTGTGAACTATCCCATCCGCTATCTAGCAAATCTTTTCTTACTATCTTACCCTTTTTTTACACTTTTTAAATTAAACAAGACTTCTCCTTTTTTGTTTTCCACGAAAGATCAGAAAGAGTCATACAGGTTTCAGAAGACTTGAGGCAGAGTAAATGATTTAGTTTTTTTGGTGAACTATCCATTTAATGGTTAATAAATCAAAAACACAACACTAAATAAAGCATTGCCTGAATATATAATAATATAATTAATATTTCAATAAAAGATCTATTAATTCACTCATTTATTGTGATGCATGAATGATCGGAAAACACTTCGATTTATTTTTATTTTTTTTGCATTTTGTAATATTTTAATGCTAAAATTAATAAAAGGTAATTACAAAACATTTTTATGTTCCTCTTTCTACAGTATTCCCAGGCGTCGACTGTGCTGTCATGTGGTGGAATCCGGCAGCAGTTCTCCTTGAAAGAAAACATCATGCTCTCACTGTTTTCAGCTCATTTCATGAAGAACATTAATGTAAAATCTTCTATATTACACTATTAAAAGCTTTCTGAAATATTGTTACAAATGCGCTGCAACATACATCAATTGTGATGTAAAGGTCTAAATATCAGCTAATTACTAGAGACTTGAAATATTTTGTTGTAAATCTTTCTAAATGTTTCTCTTCACCAGGATCATTTAGGCTGGTCTAGAATTTTAGAATACTAATAAATGTTTGTAAATTGTATTTCTGTTGTGTTTTAATGTAACAGAATCACCTCTGTGTTGTAAATGAAGACCCCGTTGATCTGCAGTTTAATCATTCCGGATATCTCTTCCTCGCCAGTGAAAAATCAGCTCATATTATGGAGGAAAACTACAGAACTCAAAGGTGAAAGGAAAAGTTGGATTACCAGACGGATTATATACCAATTTCTTTCAACTATATTAGGTGTTTTTATTATCTTAGCCTTTCACGTTAGCTGATAAACAGCCTCGCAATACAAAGTTAAAGAGTAATCAAACATGTTTTTGATTTTATCGGTAGATACGTGGGTGCGAAGGTCGCCCTCCTCTCACCATCCCAGCTGAAGGAGCGATTCCCTTGGATGAACACGGAGGGGGTCGCTCTGGCTTCTCTTGGTTGGTGCCCATTTTCACAATCTTTGATACATCTCACATCCAAACTTCATTACTGAGTGACATATTTATTCCTCACTAAGGACTAGAGAACGAGGGCTGGTTTGACCCCTGGTCTCTCCTGAACGCTCTCAGACGTAAGGCCGTGTCTATGGGTGTCTATCAGTGCTTCGGAGAGGTCACAGGTTAGGATTCACAACCACAATATGTTAAAGTTTGTCAAATTATCACCAAATTATTGCATGATGTCCTACATTTGGTACTTTTCAACTGGCTTTTTTTAAATGTTGCATTCTTACTTTCAAACCAGAACTCAAGTTGATTCTCTTGAATTTTTAGGATTTAAATGTGCTGCAAATTTGGCAGAAACCACAGATGGAGAGGTTCTTAATGTCCAAAGGATAAAATATGTTAATGTGAGTTCATCTCAAGCCTTCTCAAAACATCTCAGAACAGCACACTCTTTTGAAAGTTGTTTGCCTTATTTAGGTGCTTTCAGAGTTGAAGTGCACTAGTAGCATAACAGATAGATGTGGTGTGGTTTTAGGTGCGGATGCCCAACAGTCTGGAGTATCAGCCCGTGGAGTGTGCTGTTGTGGTAAATGCAGCCGGTGCAAACTCAGGAAAGATCGCCTCCATGCTAGGCATCGGATTAGGCCCGAAAGAATCAGTGTCTGGTGTTCCTCTACCCGTGGAGCCCAGAAAAAGGTTAAAACTCATGATCGTTCACATTTTGTCACTTTGCATAGTAAACAGTGGTTACACTGTAATTTGAAATGGTTTCTTACCATTTACTTACTTGAATAAATGAGAAGTGCCAAATATTCAAAAATTATATTATATATTCTTGTATTATATTATATTATCATCAATATTTAATGGTAATATTATTATTAATTTATTACGTTTTATGATATTAAAATATAATGTATAAAAAAAAAATATTACACAATATTTTTATTACACAATTAGTATTCAATTAAAAAATAAATATTTAATTTAAATTTAAATGAATGAGCAGTGCCAAATATATTTTTACATGTTAATTATATTTTTAGATTTTATTATAAAATAGGATTAATAATTAAATATCATTATTATTCAATAAGAGATTAA
Organism: allo-octoploid hybrid of Carassius auratus x Cyprinus carpio; assembly: GCA_024542945.1. NCBI lineage: Eukaryota > Metazoa > Chordata > Actinopteri > Cypriniformes > allo-octoploid hybrid of Carassius auratus x Cyprinus carpio. The sequence goes on along the minus strand of CM045026.1, from coordinate 6,234,891 downwards.
TTTCATTTTAATTTAAATGCATGAGCAGTGACGAATATTCTAAAATAACTGTCACGTTTAGTTTTAGATATATTATAATAAAATATTCTAAAATAAATTGCATTTAATTTTAAATATTAAATTATATTAAGTATCATTAATACATTAATTAAATATTAAACATATTTTATTAATTAAATCCATCCATCCATTCTTTAAACTGCTTATCCACTGTAGGCTTGTGGGAATGCTGGAGACTATTATTAAATATTGTTAAAAAATATTTAAATATCATTGGTATTTCATGTAAAATAAAATTTTTACATTTAAAAAATGACATATTAATTGTGTATAATTGTGTAGTCTCATTAGTTACATCCTCCCTATCTCCTCCAGGTTTGTTTATGTGGTACATTGTCCTGATGGACCAGGGTTGGATACTCCATTTCTGATTGACTATTCAGGGGTTTACTGTAGACGAGAGGGACTGGGAGGAAATTACATCACGGGAATGTCACCAGAGGAGGTATAGGCATGTTTTAAGTCAATCTATGACATATTAGCTTTATTATCTGCATGAATTTATGCATTTGTTCATGCATTCATTATTATTTCTACCTTGTGCAGACAGAAGAACCAGATATCAGTAACCTTGATGTGGACCACGAGTTCTTTCAAGAGAAGGTCTGGCATCGTCTGGCCCACCGTATTCCTGCATTCGAGCAACTGAAGGTGAATTTCATAATGTAGTAGAATTGTTCTTCATGTTATCCACTGCATGGAAGGGAGTTTTCTTGAGCTTTATTTAATTTAACTAATTGAACAGTTTCTGATGGCTGTTAGAGGGTAAAGTTGTTTGTGTCTACTAGAAATTACACCACTCAGTTTTTTCCAAATGAAGCACTTTGCTCTTACGGTCCATCTTTTTCAGGTTTCAAACGCGTGGGCTGGGTTTTACGACTATAACACCTTTGATCAGAATGGCATTATTGGACTGCATCCTCTTGTGCCCAACATGTACTTTGCCACGGGCTTCAGCGGTCACGGTCTGCAGCAGTCTCCTGCGGTCGGACTCGCCGTGGCTGAGCTTATTCTGGACGGAGGCTATAAGACCATTGACCTTAGTGCTTTAGACCTTAAACGGATCCTTCTGCAGGAGCCCATACTGGAGAGCAACATTGTGTGAGGAGCACAAAAACACAGGGAAGATGAATGTGTCCTCAGAATGGAGCCACTTGATATGAACGTTACAATGACATCATAGTTCACACTGGAACAATGGTCAAAGTTCAGTTTGGAAACAAAACATAATCAGAATATTAAAAAGGTTAGTTCACCCAAAAATTAAAATTCTGTCATTAATTACTCACCCTCGTGTTGTTCCAAACCAGTAAGACCTTCGTTCATCTTCAGAACGCAAATTAAGATATTTTTGATGGAATCTGAGAGCTCTCTGACCTTCCATAGACAGCAAGGACACATAGCAAGGAACAAGAAATGTAGCAAGGGCATCGCTAAAATAGTCCGTCACATAGTCCCGTTACATGGACTATTTAACAGATGCCCTGGCTACGTTTCTGTGTGTTGATCAGGGGTTCAACCGTAATTTTACGAAGCTATGAGAATACTTTTTGTGCGCAAAGAAAACAATAATAGCGGAAGACGGTAACTCTGGGAGAAGACCTGCTGAATAATTAATGCTATTTTTGTTTTCTTTGTGCACAAAAAGTATTCTAGTAGTTTTGTAAAATTGCGGTTGAACACCTAACCAACGCACAGAAACGTAGCAAGGGCATCGGTAAAATAATCCCTTACATGGACTATGTCGCTGCTGCATTTCTGTGCGTTGATCGTGGTAATATCCTTGCTGTCTATGGAGGGTCCAAGAGCTCCCAGATTCCAGCAAAAATATCTTAATTTGTGTTCCGAAGATGAACAAAGGTCTTACGGGTTTGGAACGACATGAGGGAGAGTAATTAATGACAGAAGTTTCATTTTTGGGTGAACTAAACCTTTACATACTGTACAAGAAATGTATGGTAGAGATCAGGAAATTCTGATGGATATTTTGTTCATTTGTAATTGCATATATTTAAATATGCACATGAAACAGATCATGATATATCCTTTTTTTTAAGTGCTTTTCTAGATCCTCATATTCATACTGTTTCAGAAATGAATACCAAAAATAATCATAAACTTTAAAAGTTTGTTTCTAAATCAGACATCATGGACTCAATTTTATAAATCTGTATCTTTAAATGTGTGTTAATATAGATATGAATACACAGGCATATTGTGAAAGAAGACAGAAATGTACTGTTTTATTTTAGCATGATTGATCAATTTCAATATATTTGTTTTTCCAAGTTAATTTCCATGTTAATTTCTTACAAAAAAACCTTAGTGATCCCAAACTGTTACACACACATGCACACACACATATATATATACATATATATAACCATAACCAAAACGGACCCATAGAGGAACACAGTATAAAAACAGTTCGGATGAGAGAGAACAACTTTATCTCTTTGCCTTCTTCTCAAACATATCCTGGATAGATGTCGCTTTGCGTTTTGCACCTGGAGAGAGAAAACAAGAATCAATAGTCGGTTTGAGTCGAGAATTTCATAATAAAATATATTTTATGTATATATAAATAATATTTTTAGGTCTAAATAATTACCTTTGGTGATGGTTTGGTCATCCTTGTCCTCTGAAGAGCGCTTTGCATATGCTGCTTTCATTCTCTGAATATTCTTTTTATGGATAACGTCATGCTCCACAAGAGGACGAGGGTAATCTTTTCCCACAATGCACCCTGCTCTCTCCTGAACGCTCCGAGGAGCTTTCCAGGGCTCATATATGTACTCGGCAGGGAATTTATTTAGCACTGGAAGGTATTTCCTGGAAGACAAGCAGAGTAAGCATTTGTTTGTAAGTACTTGTTTCAAATAAACTTTTATATTAACAGAATATAAAAAACAAAACTAACTTAATGTAATCCCCATATTTGTCAGTTTTCTTTCCAAAGGCGATAGGAGAGTACACTCTGAAATACTGATGAAAGAAGGCACTGGCTGAGAGCCACTGCCAGTTTCCTGCGTTTAGTGACCAATCAGCATCCAGCAGCAGCTCCTCAAAAACCTTCAGATGATCGTGAGCAGAAACACAGCAGGTCAATGATTGTAGCTCTGATCTGTCTGTAACATAGCAGGTAAATGGGCCAAGCAAAAACCTTTTGGCCCTCCTCCCAGCTTATCCACAAGTCTCCTCGGGTCAGAAAACAGGCGACCGCATGCCGGGCGAGATGATGGATCCAGCCCTCCTGACGTAATTGTGTCATGATGGCGTCAATGAATGGGAATCCAGTCCGAGCCTGAATTCACACATCCCCATCTTCTTTATTATTGTGATTATAATATATTCAAAAAAACACACAAAAATCTCACGTTACCTCTCTCCACGCAGCCAGGTGCTCGGGATTGTTGTCCCAGTCCACTTGCACACAGTGAGGGTTGCCCTCCATTCTGTTGAAGTTTGGGATCCCGACAGCAGTGGTGTAGAAGAACTCTCTCCACAGCAGCTGCCCATGCAGGGAGACTGGAGGTTCAGAGTGCTGCTTCTGCAAAAGACAACACTGCTGTCAGCCAAACCAGGATCTTGCACTGTTAAACAGCTGCTTGTGGTAATGCATAAGACAGCTGACATACCCCTCTATACACTTCTGCGAGCCTCCACCAGAAGGTGCGTGCAGACAAGCAGCCGAATCGGACGTAGGGGCTCAGGACGGTGGTGCTGGGGATAATGGAGTTGGGGGACGTCTTTGGTTTTTCAAACTTGCACACCCACACCTGCAAAAAGACAAAATAAGTATTTTCTTGTAAAGAACAACGTTTACACTGTCATTTAGTTTTCTAAATTAATATTTAAGCTACTTATGCTTAAACATTCAATTTATGGTTGAAAATGTTTTTTTAAATATTCAGCATGTTTTGGAGGTATATTTGTTGCATCCATAGTAATGCATTTCATGTTGTATAAAGATCACCATAATTAAAATGATCATCAAATAATTTAATCATTAAATTAATTAAAAATCGAAATAGAAATTGAAACATTTACATTTATAATATATTTTTATAATTTATTTGTAACATTGTTTTATCCCTTTTTGGCACACTTTTTGATTGCCACAATGCATTACACACACACACACACACACACACACACATATAAAATATATACACACACATACATACATACATACATACACACACACACACATATATATATATATATATATATATATATATATATATATATATATATATATATATATTAGGGCTGTCAAATGATTAATCACGATTAATCACATCCAAAATAAAAGTTTTGTTTACATAATATATGTATGTGTACAGGGTATATTTATTATGTATATATAAATACACACACATAAATTATATATTTAGAAAATATTTACATGTATATACATTTATATATTTATATTCTTATATTTTATATTATATATAAATATATTTAATATATAAACATAACATATTCTTCTTAAATATATACATGCATGTGTGTGTATTTATATATACATAATAAATATACACAGTATACACACATATATTATGTAAACAAAACTTTTATTTTGGATGTGATTAATCGTGATTAATCATTTGACAGCCCTAATATATATATATATATATATATATATATATATATATATATATATATATATATATATATATATATAAAATTGGACTTTTCCTTATTTTTCATATACTGGGCTTTATAGGGATATATATATATAAAAGTATAAAAGTAAAAGTATATATATATATATAAGTATGTACTGTTCTCTGCATGTGCTCATCCAGTCTACGCAGAGCTTCCTGTTCACCCCCCGGGAACAACTCTGGTCCTAAAGATGACGTATCCAGTCCAAGATCTTCAAGAGTTGGAATCCCAAACTCCTCTTCATGGTCCTCAGAAGATGGAGTAGATACACCTTCCAAAGTAAGAGGCATTACAGTCTCATCTCATTTAGCATGATGTCCAAAAAGATGTCTGGATACCTTTCATGTCCTCTTTGGTTGGAGCAGGAACAGGTTTTTTAGGAGGACCGATATCCTTCACCACACTTTGGAAGCGAACGTAAGTCATGGGAGGCTTGCCGTTGTTCTCGTCAATAATCCTGTTTGCAAATGCAGGTGAGTATTTTTTGTGTATATCTTTATTAAAATATGATTTACAAATTACCTGTCAATGTTGTAGAGAGTGTGAGAAATCTTCGGAATAACTTCCACACCATATTCCTTGGCTAACTTCATGACTTCCTTGTCTCTGCTCTGACTGTACGGCTCCGTATCAACCTCGAAAGTCAACCGAGTGATCTTCCATTTCTCAAAGAGCTTTGGAAGGACCTCTGTGGGCGGCCCACTGACAACAAACAGCCTAAAGGTACAAGAAACAAAAAAATTACAAAATATGATAAATGAAGAAAAACATATCTGTCCACATTTGACTCCAAGTGCCCTCAGCTCAAACCTCCACCTGATCTTCAGTTCCCATCCCTACCTGGAGTTGAGTTTCTTCAGACTGGCATCCAGGTCTCTGAGAGCTTCTATCAGAAATCTCCATCGATTAATGCCTATGCAAGTGTTTTTGGAGTACCAGGGGTCCAGCAGGAACAGGGGGTAGACGTGTTTACAGTCTTTCAGGGCAGCGATCAGAGCGGGATTATCATGCAAACGCAGACCCTTGCGGAACCAGTGAATGGAGTTATGGCTCATGGTCACTTTTAGGATGCACAGACCTCTGCACGGTTAGACAGGTAAAAAGGGCACTGGAAAAATGAGCATAAATAGTACTTTAACACAAAGTCCAACTACACAAATGTGTTTTTTGCTGGTAGTGGTTTTGTACATTGCGGCAAAAACTGACTTGGAAACCATTTTCACAGTAATATCAATAATTTTGTTTTTGCTTGATGTTTTGTTACAATTTCCTTTTGCACGGTTTCTTAAATAGTTTTAAATTAAACTGTTTAAACTAAAAAGTATTTTTTTTATTATAAAAATTCCATCAAATACATGTCTGTTTCAAATGAGTATCTATCATTTCTCAAATTAGTTTCTATAATTTTCACTTCAAAATCATCACACTTGTTTTTCAATTTATTATGAAAATAATTCACTTAAAAGTGCATTAATATAGTTGGGATTAATGGTAGCCTAATTGATAAACTCAGTATTCAGTACTGCAACAGAAGTCTTATTAGAAATACAAATGTAGTTTTAAAAGTGTAGCAAATTATTAAAATGAACTTGAATCTAATGTGCTTCATATTGTTGATAAGTTATTATAATTATACAATCAATCGGATTCAAAGCTTTGCCAGTACAAAGAGCTTGTTAACTCTGCGATATACATTATCGTTCCTCTGGCTGCGCCTAAAGTCTCTGCAATCAAACACACACTTTCTGAGATAATAGTGCAATATAACTAAATACTCTATGGATATTCGAATCAATGAAATAATGATCAGTACTTACGGGTTTTCTTGTTACGTGAGTTCTGTCTTGCGTTTTGTAACAGTTTCCCCAATGTTACAAAAGAGCCATTCAGCAACACGTGTCTAACAAGCTCAGCCAATCAGTGTTCTGTTTACATGCTACACGCTAGCCAATCAGGAAGTAGTCGGTGAGTCATGCGCAGGGGGATATTTTTCCCATGTGTTTAGCTCGGTGCATCCTGATTGGTTGCAGTTCAGCGGGCTGAATCATGGCGGAAAGCGAGAACGGCGGAGCTGCGAAAAGACTGAAAACCGATGCGGGGAATGATTGTGGAGACGCGGTAGAGCCAATATCCGACAGCCTGGTCTCGGACTTCGAAATCAGCCGAATTCTGCGCGACTGTGCGCGGGAGAAGAACATCTTCATCCATGGGAAGGTGCGCGTGCGGGAGAGAAATCACTCTGTGAAATCAGCTACCATCTTTTTTTGTTACTAACTCCGTTTGCGTTTCAGTAGATTCTGGCTTTTGAATTAATAAGCCCATACTCATTAGACAGCAGTACTTGTCTAGTACATATTCATTACATTTTAGGACTGATCTGTGACCCTGGACCACGAAATCAGTCATAAGTAGCATGAGTATATGAAATTTTGTAGCAATAGCCAAATACATTGTATGGGTCAAAATGATCGATTTTCATTTTATGCCAAAAATCATTAGGATATTAAAGAAGGATCATGTTACATGAAGATATTTTGTAAATTTCCTACATGAAATGTATCAGAGCTTAATTTTTGATTAGTAATATGCATAGGACTTAATTTGGCCAACTTTAAATTTTCTCAATATTTTTTAATTATTTATTTATTTTTTATTTATTTTTTTGCACCCTCAGATTCCAGATTTTCAAATCGTTGTATCTCGGCCAAATCTTGTCCTATCCTAACAAACCGTACATCAGTGGAAAGCTTATTTATTCTGCACTTTCAAATGATATAAATCTCAGTTTCAAAAAAAATTACCTTTATGGCTGGTTTTGTGGTCCAAGGTCTCATTTCTCTGTTACTACTAGTCCAGTAGTGACAGTTACTGTAGCATTATTACTGGTAACAAACTGTGGCCGGAATATCTGAAACTTGTTGTTATTGTGTAAACCATTACAGTTTTACTAGGAACTATTGGGAAGTAGTACTTAGGACTAGTACCCTCTCCAATTTTTATAGTACTTATTTTTTAAATGCTGTTTGTCTTTTGTTATACAAACTAAGCCAATTGCTTATAGTAATAACATTTTGATGTTTTATAGCTTTATTTGTTAACGTTTTATAAGGTCCCAATAGTTAAGGTTAGTAAATGTATTAACAAACATTATCTAACAATGAACAATGCTTTAGCATTTTTTATCTTTGTTAACGTCAGTTAATAAAAATAAAACCATTCGTTGGTTGTTAGTTCATGTTAATTAAGTTAATTAAAATTAACAAATGGAACCATATTGTAAAGTGTGATCAGTTTTACTAGTACTAATGCTAGTAAGATTACCTACTAGTAATTAAAAGTCAGTACTATTATCATTAAAAATGTAGTCTATGGTGACCTGCAATCGCTGGGTTATGTTGTGTTTCCTAGGTGAAGGATCAAGACGCTGTTGTGATCCTGGAGAAAACTCCCATCAGACAGGACACGCTGTCTGAGTTACTGAAGAGCAGTCAACTCAAGCTTGAGATGAAGAATGATGTGTACAGCACATACCAGCTGCAGGCTCCTGCGCACCTGAACGGTACGGTCACAACACAACAACAGGTCTTCACCAGCTTCTCTCTTTCTATCCTATTTGATAACATAGACAGGAAGAGAGGCTTGCTTGTACTACCATGCTGTATAAGGTTTAATATAGTAAGCATTTAGTATGCTGATACAGCATGGTATTACCTTTTGATATCATCGCTGTAAAATTGATGTATACACTACTGTTCAAAGGTTTGGGGTTGATACGATTTTTAAAAAATGTTTTAGTTTTTTTTAAAAGTCTCTTACACTCACCCAGACTGAATTTATTTGATTTAAATATACAGTAAAAAATATATATATAATTTATTTAATATTTAATAATATTTATTAAATAAATTATATTTTAAATTTTTTTATATATATATATATATATATATATATATATATATATATATATATATATATCAGTGTCACATGATCCTTCATGTGCTGATTTGCTGCTCAAGAAACATTTTATAGTGCTGAAAACATTGCTGCCTTATATATTTTAATATACAACCATTGTACGTTTTTATACAGCATTTAATACAGTACAGTATTTATTTTAAATATTAATTGATTTACATGTGCCTTTTGATATATATTGCTATTTAATTTTTTTAATCAGTGATTATTCATTTAAGAACTTTCCTGTTTCTTACTATGATTTTAAAGATTTTTTTAAGCATTCTAAGTTGAAAGGTTTTATTTTTAAATATCATTTGGAATTTTTTAAGAGTGACATTTTTAATTTGCCAGAAACCTCTCATATATTTATTTATTTATTTATAAGTGTTAAAAGTGTGAAAATATACTTGGAACTTTTTCCTATGAATTTGCATCACAATTTTTCATTTTTGTAACAAAGAATCACTCTCCCCAGTACTGCTGTCATTGCCTTCACGGCAAGTTTCTTCAAAAAAAGTTATTACTGTTATTGAAAAACTTGCACGACTGCTTATTGAAAGTCCAAAGCTTGTTCAGCTCCATCACATGCAACTTACAAAATCCACACCATCACACATCAAACCAAAAATAAAAAACCAAATTGTTCATGACAGAAATCAAAACGACAGTGGTGTGCCCTGCGACCGAGAAGCATGTTAAGAAGTATTTGCATCAGGAGGTTTTTCTGCTTGAAGAATCAGGAGAGGATTATCGTAACCTCACCCTGCCGTACATCAGCAGCCAGAGCTTCAGTGTGCAGGTGAGGCTTCACTGACCTCTGACCCTTCATTTCAGTGTTGTTCCTGTCCCATGTGTCTCCTTCTTAAATGAAGCATATAACTGCACTGCCCATGTTTCATTTGGTTTCAGTGGGTGCATAACATATTGGAGAAGAAAGCTGAGGCTGATCGGATTGTTTTCGAGGATCCAGACCCCGATACTGGTTTTGTTCTGTTGCCCGATTTCAAGTGGGATCAAAAGCAGGTGAGTCTGAATTGAATCAGTGTCGTAATATTTAGGAGTGAAAAAAGCCCAGTGTAAAACAAGGAACATTTCCTTTTCTCTCCAGCTACAAGACCTGTATTTGATTGCTATTGTCCATCGGAAGGATGTTAAAAGTTTAAGGGATCTCACATCAGAGCACTTGCCATTGCTCACAAACATTCGCAGTAAAGGAGAGGTGAGTTATGGATCATCTAAGTTCATCTATACTGTAAAAAATGATTTTTCAGAGATGAAAATACAGTAGTCAGCATTTGAAGCTGATCAAAACCTTGCATCAAAGTTGTCCTAAAGCTTAAAACCAAAATGCGTTCTTGTCTTAGGACAACTTTTTTTGATCCACTTCAAATGTTGACTACTATAGATAAATGCAATACGCTTTTCAAGAAACTATTATTTCAGTCTTTCCATTTCAAATGTGATTCAGTGTGTTACATGCCATTTCTTTGAAATTAATTGTAAAGTTTACTAGCAATTTCTGACAGAATAGTTTCTACATAATTTTTCTAAATAAATTCACAAGGAATCTTCTTCACAATGAACAGAGTTGTGGTTCTGATGTCCACTAGATGTCCCTGTTGATCTGAACATGTGAACCACTCTTTGCTTGTCCACTGTAGCTGCTTGCTTTTTAAAAGCATGTGGCACAGTGTTTACCACATATGCACTAGATGTATTGAGCTGTGGTGATCCCGTGGAAGACGCGGGTTCGATTCCAGCCTGCAACATCTCACAATCTCAACTCAAAAGCCCTAAAATGCCATGAAAATCACAGCAAAATACATTTATGAGCTGTAGCATGGCTGCATATATCAAATTTAAATTCAAGTCTTGTCTATATCCACAGGACGCCATTCAGCGGCAGTACAGCGTCCCGCCGAGCAAACTGCGCGTGTATCTCCACTATCAGCCATCATACTATCACCTCCACGTCCATTTCACCTCTGTGGAGTACGATGCTCCAGGTTGCAGAGTGGAAAGAGCCCACTTGCTTTCCGATGTCATTCAGAACTTGCAGGCAGATTCCAGTTACTATCGCAACCGCAGCTTGGCGTTCCCGCTGCGGGCCGATGATGGTTTGCTCCTTAAGTTCAAAGAGGCTGGGAAAGTCTAGAGACCTGATTTTTGGGAACCTTTTTTTTTTACTTTATAAATGTAAAGTATCTGTACACTGCTTTTAAAAGATGCATTATTACAGTACTACTAGATGTATTGTTAAAAGGTCATGTTTTGACCTTTGTTAGTAGTTTTATGTCTAAAACCAGTTAGATTTTGTCATCAACTGCATTTTTATTAAAGTACTCATTGTTTTTAAATGAGATGTCTGTTGTTTCATGGTGTGGTAGATCGTGTGGACGGAAGCCGAATTGATCACCCCAAACCCCAATTGTTTTGTCAGGCTGTGCACCTGTCTGTGGTGTGATGTGGAAATTCATTTTAAAGCAGTATTTGAGCCAGTGGGGCCCCAGGCATAGTTCTTTGAGGTTTTAGGGGTCCTTTGAAGAGATTTGGCTGTGACTGACAGAGCAGCGGGCTGCAATGAGGCTCCAGCGCTGTTTTTAAATCTTCTGAAGAAATGAATAAAACCTACTGGTTTAATATTAGTCCAAGATGCATTAAGAGTAACATATTGTAAGTGCAGAACACAACCGATACTGTTTTTGGTTTCCAGAAAGTTCAGCTGCAGTGAGGTGTATAGACTTTCTTAACAAACATAGTTCTTTGGTTCAGAGCTCATTGTAAATCCAAGGCTAGAGAGACAGAAAAAGCCCAAAATTCCCCTGAACAAAAAAGATTGACTGTTCAAAGTTTGTTTATGTGCTGTTTGTTTATGTGGTTCAAAAGAAGATTTCACTGCTTTACATTACACAATCAAAGTCTTACAATGCCCTCTGTTCACAGGCAATCACAAAACACAATAGAATTATTCTTGCTGATATATCTGCTCAGGTAAAACTTATTTTTAAAAGGACAGTTCACTGGAATTAAAAAAAAAAAAATTGTCACAAGCTACTTGTCCTTATCTGTATTTTGGCCTGTTTTCTTACAAAAATTCATTGTGCGGCTTTAGACGACTTGGAATATAGCACTATAGGACTGTTTTTTTGTTGTTGTTGTATTTGGACCTCAAAAGCCATTAGTTTCCAATCTATTTGAATTATTTTTGTGTTCCACAGAAAGTGTTGCTTCTGGCTAAAATACGAGTCCTCTATCCTATTGCTTTCTCTAGTTAAAAATTTGTCTCTGTTAAATCAAATATTCACAGATCAAGCACCCTTTACAAGAGATAACAGTTCTAAACAAATATTGAACAAATGAAGGACTTTTTCACTGGAGGAAGCATTATTATGAATTATGGACTCATATTTTGGCCAGAAGCAATAGTTTAAAGTTAAATCGCCTCGATGGATTTGTTTCTTACAAACACGCAGCTTTTCGCTTCACATCTTGGATGGCCTTAGGGTGAGTACATATTCAGTTTTGGGTGAACTATTCCTCTAAAGCTTCACATTCAGATTGACCTGCTTGATTCGTATTGAGATGTCAAAGATGTCATCTTTGTGTGTTTCTTCTAAAGTGCTTGAAGCCAGTTGCAACAAATCCTTTAGTAATGATATTGGTACAATGATAATTAATTGCTTTCTTTTCTTACATCTGCATCACTATAACTAAATCACTTGTGTGCTCCCACTCAGGCTTCAGCTTATTGTTATATGTTCATTAATTCCGAGTAATTACAGGTCTTATTACTTATCTGCTGTGATATGTTTGGCAGCAGGATTCAATATTTAGACAGAAAATTCCAGAGAAGAATGTAAAAGTCCTTAAGAGCTTTTAAATGGCTCTCCAGAACAATTACATAATTACACACAAGTGCTGCTGTCAGACAGAGCCACTCCATCTCCATATATCACTCCGCTCTGCTCTCAAGTTCAGAACAAGGCTTTTTTGTAAATTCTTTTATTTATTTATATATATATATAATATATATACATATATTAGTGTACTTACTGAGCGCATTAAATGAGAACATGATGTAATGGGAGTGTAATAAGAATGTATTTTATATTTATGCATCATGTTGTGATGGAGCTTTATTGTTATTAAGGTGGAAACTTTTCTGGCCACCAGCCAGTGGTCTGGTGAAACAATTTTAGCAGGTTTCAGCAACTAGTAGATGTTTTCACATCGCATTTTTAGTTTTTCTATAAAACGATGTATAAAGTTAAAACCAGCTTTTACAGTGTGTAAACGTTTAAAACCATTAGTGAAAACTGTCTTTTGGAATTTTTATATTAGTTTTGTGGGTTTTAAAATTTAAATATTATATTATTATATTCAGAATTATATTCTATTGTATTATCAATTTTGATCACAAATGAAAGGGGCACAATGAAAATCTGACATTTTGTGCAATGTTTACATGTTGAATGCCATAGTTTTGCTTAGAAACAGTACAGAATCTGACATTTTCATATTCCTGAAAACTTGTTTCTGGTTTTACATTTTATTTCCAGTTTAGTCTCAATCCTTTGGATATATTCAAAAAGCTCATGTTGGATTCAAACCCATGACTTTGTTGTTGTCAGCGCCATGCTTTGTTTGAGCTACAGGATTTAAATACAACACCTCTTTGTTTCTTTCTCTGAAATGATTTATGTGATATGATATATGAGTGTGGTTTGACACCATTTGTCAATCTGAGGTTTATCTTACTGCAGTGTTACAGAGGAAGTTAAAGTGGTTACCTGTGAAAGTGGTATTTGTGTAGCGTGCTAGCAGCGTCTCTACCTGAGCGGCTCTGTGTGTTTGACTGCGGTATTTTAAATTATGTGCCTGTTAATTTTTGTTTGTAATTAAATTTATGTCGGTGTACTTGAGTTTACTAAAAACGTTCATATAATTTGTTCAGATTAACTCAAAGTAGGCAACGAACATCTGTGTGTTTGCTTCTGTAAATTCCCTGCAGTGTGGCTTTTGTTTACATTAAACATAAAGATGTAAATTTAACAAGGTGGACATTTTCACAAAAATTAGGAGTTACTGTAAATGTATTATCCAGATCCCGTTCACATAAGTTTATTTCAATGCAAATGCAGAGATGTGGGGAGTCCGAGGGGGTGAGGGGGCAAGGATCAGCGCAACGGGAAATGTGATTCAGCTATTTCTGTTATTCTTTGCAAAGCCTTTGCATTCAGCGAGGAGCTCCACAGCTGAAGTTCCTCCTTTCAGATGGGGTTCCCTGATTGCTGAGGAGGATCTGAAGAGGAATTCGGATAACTAGAACATTGACCCTCAATGCAAACCCATCCTGTATGCTATATTGTTGTCTCTTAAATTAGTTTTCATGTGGTTTGCGTTGGTTGATTGGTGTGCGAACACTACATCTGATGTGAGGTTAGTTTTGGAATGATTTTCTAAGCTGTCTTTGCTTTATAGTGTGTAAACTGTGGCATGTGCCTGGGATTAGGACATTTTATTGAGGATTTTAGCGCAACCCCGATGGTTATATGCTTGGAAAGAGAACTTCATGGCCTGAACTTCAAGCAACACTTTGTCTGCTGGGATGTTTTCAGTTTGCAGGTAAGAGGGGAGTCATTTTTCACATTTATAGGTGACAAAGAAAGCAATCAGTGCTTTATTGGTGTGGTTTGTTGTGATTATGAGCTGCTTTAAATGCAGTATTTATCTTTTATTGCCTACAGAGGTTTGGGTTTGTAAGCAACTTATGAATTTTAATGTGCTTTCTTACAGAAGAAAATATATATTTTTTTTCTTCTTGTAGGGCATGAAATTATTGCTCCATTCTAAATTATTAAGGGGAGACAATTAAAAAAAGTGTTTTAAGCTTATAAAATAATATTTAATTGTATTTTATATATTTGTATATACCAGTTAAAGGGGACAATTAATAGTTTCAAGTACTAAAAATTAAATTAGTATGTTATTAATTTATTCAAATAACACATTTCTATGTGTGTATATACAGTGTGTGTGTGTGTGTATATACTGCATAATATTTATATACAGTGCACAGCATAAATGAGTACACCCCCTCTAAAACTTACTTAGAAGACATGTTAGGGTTCTTTGAAGATATGTTCCAACAAACCTGCTTGATCAATTACCAAAGAGGAATGCCAAAATTACTCAGCAAAATAAGATTTTCTCGTCAAAGTAATAACATTTTGTGTTGCAAATATGAGTACACCCTCCTGAAAGCTACTAAATAAATTAAAAAAGTGTATAGGTTTAAGGCTATTTTTATCAACAGGTAATATTTTAAACAAAAACATTTAAAGACAAGTAATTTCCTGACAATTAAAAGTGTTATATAGCCCAATGAATCAGACTTAATGCTGGCAGCAGTGGAACCACATGGGAGAGAACTGCCAGGTGACTTATTTCTTAGCATAAGAGAGGACAATGGTACAAGAGGAATACCAAATTATTGTTTTAAGTGTGAAAACAGAGCAGAAGTAACACCACCATTCAAAAACAATGGACTTCTGATAAGGCTCCTGAAATAATCAGGTCTTCACCTTAAGTTTTCATTTAGTGATGAGTGAATTTTTGCTAGAAAAAGAGCCGGAGAAATAACATAAAAGTGTCTCAGAGCTAGCAAAAGCTATGAAAAGAGTGACACTTTATTTCACAGAGTATGACGCAGCCTGCAGAAGTGACACACATGGTTGTTGTCACCACTACATTTACCTACTGTAGCAAAGCAAAATAAACTCATTTAACCTCTTCCAAGGCACATATTTACAAAATAAAGACTTCTGGGAATCCATACTCTGGTCTCAAGAGACCAAGTCAATCATTTTGGTTCCAAAAGCATCTAAAATGTTCTGGTGTTGCTTGAACTTGTACACTCAGTGCACACTCAGTGCCAAGAAGGGTCAGAGCAGTATACTTTAAGTTCTGGAGGACATACTAAGTACTAAAATATTAAACATTTTCTGAATTAAATCTAGGGTGTACTCATTTCTGCAATCCTTCATTTAAACAAAATTGGCTAATTTACTTATCTTACAGAAAATATTGACATATATTTTGTTGTTTTTGTTAAGTTTATGGTTAATACGTTTCAATTTTGCCATCTTTCCATGAATTATATTAGTGATCATTAAGAAAATATGTCTTTTATATTCATTCAGAGGAGGTGTACTCATTTATGCTATATATATATATATATATATATATATATATATATATATATATATATATATATATATATATATATATATATATATATATATGCATGTGTGTGTGTGTATAACTGATACATGTTTATGTCTTTCTGCTAGCTGAAAGATGTTCAAGTTTATCCGGAAACAAATTCACAATCACCTTGTGGAGCGTAAAATTAGGAGAACTCGTCTTGTTACAAAGGATGGCCACTGCAACATTAAATTTGGGACTACTGAATATCACAGCCACTTTGCTTTCCTTATGGACTTCTGGACTACGTTTGTTGAGATTCACTGGTGTTTTGTAATTTTTTTATTTGCCGCTGCCTTCACAGGAAGTTGGTTTATTTTTGGTTTGCTTTGGTATTCGCTTGCAAAAAACAACGGAGACTTAGATGTTCTCCAGAACTCGTCTGAATCCCAGAGGATGAAATGTATAGATAACATTAACAGTCTCACAACCGCCTTCTTGTACTCTTTAGAGACCCAGACGACTATTGGCTATGGCGGTCGGGCTCTCACGGGTCACTGCCCGGGCACAGTTGCCCTGTTGATCATCCAGTCCCTCATGGGCACCATCATAAACTGCTTTATGTGTGGACTCATTTTGGCAAAGATCTCTCTCCCGAAGAGAAGAGCAAAGACGGTAACCTACAGTGAAATAGCGGTCATTTGTCTTTGGAAGGGGAGTCTATGCCTCCAGATACGTGTGGCCAACCTACGAAAATCTCTTCTTATTGGCAGCCACATTTATGGAAAGCTTCTCCGAACCACCATCTCTCCAGAGGGGGAAACCATCATACTAGATCAGGTGAATATCGACTTTTTGGTGGATGCTGGGAAAGACAACCTGTTCTTCGTTTGTCCACTTGCACTGTACCACGTGATCGACAAATCCAGCCCGTTTTCTGAAATGGCTGCGGACACCCTTCAGCAGCAGGACTTTGAGTTGGTGGTCTTCCTGGATGGGACGGCTGAATCCACCAGCTCATCCTGCCAAGTCCGAACTTCGTACTTACCACGGGAGATCAAGTGGGGTTACAACTTCCTGCCTGTCATCTCTCGCACCAAAGGTGGGAAATATTGTGTCGACCTGTCCAACTTTTCCAAAACGGAGCCAGTGGTGACCCCGCACTGCGCTTGTTGTTTCAACAACAAACATAACAAGGAACTCATTCTCCACCGACATGAACGTGAAGGCATCGATAATCTGGGATTTGATGTTATTGACCTTCGAGACGCTGTTGATGTAACTGAAAAGAGTGATTAAGAGCGACTGATTAAATACACAGTAAACATCCTGTGTTTATTGTGGCATTTTGTGTTCCAAAACCTAGTGAGCTGCCTATGTAGGCAGACTTTAAAGGAATCATGCGATTCTGACACAAAGCCTGTTCCATAAGGTAGCATTTGTAAA
This sequence comes from allo-octoploid hybrid of Carassius auratus x Cyprinus carpio, assembly GCA_024542945.1. Classification (NCBI taxonomy): domain Eukaryota; kingdom Metazoa; phylum Chordata; class Actinopteri; order Cypriniformes; species allo-octoploid hybrid of Carassius auratus x Cyprinus carpio. The sequence continues at coordinate 6,217,551 of CM045026.1, read as the reverse complement.
AACAAGATAAAAACAAGACAACCAAGATGGTGGATAAATTGGGAGAATTTTGCAATTTTATCAGGATATTTCAGAAGAACAGCATTCATTTAAAATAGAAATCTCTTGTAACATTATAGAATTATCTATTGTTATAGAAGTATGACCGTGGCAAACTACACAGTACCATTTGCATGATGTACAGACTTGGTGGCTATAAATACAGTTGACATGATGGCCCCACCTACCTGTGGGTGAAAACAAACCCCAGTTACCATAGTGACCCATTCGGTTTAAGGTGGAAATGAAGACAAAGGCTGTAGACATGCACATTTTCAGATGTTTGTTTGCACATGCATCTCACATCCTGTCAATGAATTGCTTTTAATCACAACAGCCTTCTTTTACACCATTTTATTCAGTTAAAAAATGTGGATTTTGTTTTCTTAATTTGAACTAAAAAACAAAACTTTTTTTTTTTTCTAAATAACGTATTTATAGCCAAGTCTATTGGATATTTTCTTTTGTTCCCCCCATACTAAACCACACCTTCAGTGTATAAATCTGAAACCCCCGGAGAGTGTTTCATATCATCACTTGTGAGGTTTCTTTTGTTAGGATCCAACCTTAGAATGCACATGTCTTCGGGTGTTCATTTGAGGATTAGAGCACAAGCCAAATTAGATTAAAGAGAAGCATAAGAGCAAGCCACTAGAAGGCAAGCCTGCAATCATTAGGTGAAAAAGCGTAACGGCTAAAGCTAACGCTTCCGGTCTTGCAGTACATGGGGAAAGAAAGACCAAAGGCTGTTTTTTTTTTTTTTAATGGATGTCAATGGAGGAGAGGCTTCACTATGCTGAATTAACAGCTTTTTAGAGGAAACGGCTTATCATTTAATCAATCGACAGCCTATCTTCTAATCTGTGTTTATGGCACTTCCCATTCATTCTGACTGAGTGTCGCACAACTCTGAATGAAATTCAATGACGTCAGGGCTGTAATGTGATTGGTTAAGGAAGACGTTAATAACCATTTATTTTTATAACAAATTCATTTTATTTTATATAAATGGTTATTAGTTAGCCCTTTTGCTTTCTCCAGTAGTAAGTAATACAGGCCCTCTCATCTCCCTATAGTAAGATAATCTCTGATAAGAGGAGGGACTGGAACCCAGGTTCTCCTCCCCCAACATATGTTACTAAATAATATGATTACAATATTAAAGGGGTCAGTTATGCTTTTTCAACTTTAGTTAGTCTGTAATGTTGCTGTTTGAGCATAAAAAAGATCTGCAAATTTACAAAGCTCAAAGTTCACTTCAAAAGGAGAGATTTTATTTAACAGAAATCACTTTTCAAAACCTACAACGAACGAATTGTTTGGACTACTATGCATATTTTCCGTAATTTGTGATATCACAAATACTGACGAATGGGACGAGACCTGGTTGAGCTGCACTAGAGAAGGCAATAAGTGTTATCACTCTGTCGGAGACACGCTAGCTAAGTTGTTACAATCCTCAAGGTTTAATGTGCTCAAATTGATTTTTTGACGCAATATTTACATTGAAGCTTGCAGACGGCTATGGTAAGGGGCATGACATTTCCCGACCATGCATTGAGTGCTGACAATCACAACACACACTGGCCCAGCTAACCAATCACAACACAGACTGGCCCAGCTTACCAATCACAGCACATTTGTATTTCAGAAGGAGGTGCTTCATTTAATAAGGAACTATTCGAGCCGTTCATGCCAGACTGGGGAGAGAGGTGTTGTAATAATGTGTTTTTTGAACAACCTAGTATGAGAGCCTGTTATTGTACACCCCCAAAATAAAATCAAGACTTTGTAAAAGAGCATAATAGGACCCCTTTAATGTATTAAAGCATTAAAATAATTTAGGACCAGATAGAGTCCATGTCATAAACACAAGCAATTCACCTTCCAAGACTAGATGCGATCTAGGTGCTTTCACACCTGGTCCGTTGTTTCAGAACCTGCCCTTTGTAGTAGGTGCATTTTAACAATGTTTTCCCGACAAATCCTGGACTTCTGCTCAAAATGACAAGTCAGTATAATGACAGCTACAAAAAAACAACAACAATAAAGCTGCCTTTCCACTGCACGCAACATTCGGACACGACTGTCGCATTTCTCCCCCTAAAGACAGTCGCACAGAACTTTCAAATTGATCATGCAGCAACCATTACCTGAGCATATTCACCAACGTAAAGAATGATTTAATAATTATAAAATAATTATTTCTGCCATAATTATTCTAAAACACCATTTAAAAAAAAAAAATGTGTTTGAAGGATAATGTTAAAGTGAACAAAATCTTGGTAATTCTAACCATACGCTCATAGTTTTTAACAGAATACATCACATCCGGTCAGGCAGTCGCATACTGACTAGCCGCAGAAGTTCAAATATTTTAACGCATTCACAGCTCAAATCGGATCTAAATTTTCCGCATACGCATATGATCAGAACTCCACACACCTCCAGCACTATTCTCCATTCAAAATGAATGACTTCCAGTCTGTCGCTTGTCGTTTGTTGGAGATAGTGGAAAAGCGGCTTAAGCCCTCAAAGCTGTTGTAACTGTTAACCCTGGGTGAATTACTAGCTGTCTGTTTAAAGATTTGATCTGGGGTTTAGAGTGATCAACAGTTAGCCTGTTTTAAATGTGAAAGAGCCCTTTTATTGGGCATAACATAATCTTAACCTAAACCCTAAACTGACAATCATGTGAAGAATAGCAAAAGTATTATTAAATGAAAAACTATTTAATATTCAATAAAGTAAAAACGTTTTTGTAGGTGATCACTAATAACATCAGTTATTTATATATGGGGGCATAACAGAGTTACATTGGCATAATGTAACAATGGCGTAATGTAATGTGAGTTAAAATGGTGTAACATCAGTTATTTATAATCACATAAAAAAATCATTTTTAATTTGCTATTTTAAACAAGAACTAAAATAAATGGTGCTTGCAAAAATTTTTTTTAGACAAAATACATTTTAATGCCAGTCAGCTACTTGCCTCCATAGCAGAGGCTAACTGGACAACTAGCAAACATAGCATCAGAGCAGCACTCAACTCTCTTGCGCCCCCATATGGTCTGTCAACGAAGTGGCAGGCTGGCACTGGCAGAAAACATTTTTCATGTTGAATTCATACTGTTATAAGAGCTTCTTGAATTGTCGGAGCCTCTATGTATGGCTTGCTGTGGGGAAGTTTAGATTAAGCTCACTAATTCTCACTGCTTTTTTAGCCTTCACAGCATCAACACCTCTCAGTGTAAATGAGAGAGATGTTGGTAAAGTCGTCTCGAGTTTTATAGATGTGTGACATGCTGGGGAACTAGATCAAGCTGTGTGCTTGGGTTTTTTGCAAATTAACCGTCTCTGTGAATGAAAGTGTGTGTAAGACTGGGCTCAGGATAGAGGTTTAATTTTTTCCTTCTTGCAGTGATAATTGGGCACAAACTTTGATGTTCTCATTAGTGGACTTTGAGGTATATTGTGAAGTGTTTCAGTGTAATTTACCCACAATCAGTTTCAAGATGAATTGCTGCTTTGATCACCACATTTAGCCATTACAACAACACAGTTTGAATTCAGAAGCAGATTTTGTATTTTATGTGTCCTCCTTTTGCTTTAATGATTGAAAGAGAAAGTGAAGAAAACCCGATTATCCATGTTGTCTGTTATAATTTGAGAGCATCTTTTGCTTCAATGGAAGCAAAACATCCGATCTATGTGACAAATCAATGTTATGAGATCCAGTTTTTTTTTAATCTCTCAAAAACCTTAAAAATATTATTTATTTTGTGGTTTAATTGGAAAACAAATACAGATTTTTATCCAGAAGTCTCAGACTTTGGGTTAGTTTGAGAGTTTAGAAAATTACGTTTTACAAACCTTCAGTGAACCATATCTGACATTTAAAGCAAAAACCCACTATGGCTCCAAGTATGCATGCAAACATTTTTTTATTTTATTTTTAATTCAATATTTGTGCAAATGCAAAACCAGCCTTGGCAGAATAACACTGAAAAATAATATGGTAGAAGACATTTTTTTTTTAAGTTAGAAAAGGGAGCAATTCTCTTTATCGATCTGGCGGCACTTCAGCAGTTTGAGGAAAGTCTGTATCTTGTGGGCATCTTTCCTGAAGCAGTAGATCACACTGTAATCTCTTCTCACAGTTTCAAGTATATTAGAAGACACAAAGCGATCGGATGTCTCTTCAAGACCCTCCAATGTCAAACTACCTTCACCCAGTATCTGACGACAGAGAGAGAGACAGAGTGTTTTTCAAACATTGGAATTTTCCAGATGAATTAAAAAAAGAGTGTTTGATTAAGAGTTTGGACTCATAATTTTCAACAATTCACATTCACCTGTCTAATGAGAACCGTTATACCCTGTTCCAGGCTCATTAGTTTGGTAGACATCCATTTGCTCCTGGTAAGCAGGGCACTTGGGGCATTCTCATAATTCTCAAGAGATGCCTGTACTTCTGCCAGTGGATCAATCCAGAACTGGGCCAGAATCAGGAGTGAGTGAAGGATCCATTTGTCCTGGAGGGAACAACAAAAAAAGACTAGTTTATCTTAGCAGTTCTTAGCAGAAGGTTACTCTGTTACAGTGAATTTCGTCAGATGCCATTAGAGGAACTCACGGAAATCTGTTGGATTTCACTTTTAGACAAAGGAACTGGCACCGTTTTAGGAGCACACATGTTTCCTTCGGGAATATGCAGATTCATTCCATTTGAAATGAGCATCTCGTCCTGAAAAATATTTCGGAATCATTCTGTACTGGTAGACTGTTTACCTATTTTCATCAGGTATTTTGAGAGATTGAAATCTTGGTACACTGCAAAATTTAAAAAGCTTAGCTTTAGGTACATTTCAGTGTTACTCACAAACAGCAACTTGGACTCCTCCGAGACGCGGTAAATGAGCTCTGCATGTTGAACAGCTCGTTCCAGGAGCTTCTCCATTGAGATGGAGCAGGACGTTCCTGCAGTATCTTGGTCTGGACAGTCTACAGGAGATCCAGTCATGACCTGCGGTGAGCAAAGCACAAATGCCACACAGACCTGTAGAACTTCAGGACGGTAAGGGGACAAAAGGAGAGATTCGTTAGCAGACACATTCTATAATGTTCACTTTGGTTTTATAGTCTGAATGTTTATCAGAGCAACTTTATGCATAATGTATAACTATTCCTTGATGAGACTATATGCTGTAAACATGTCTTATTAATAGTTTTTTCATACTCTTCGCAAGATATGCTTCTGTTAGCCATCAATTAGCAAATACAATTTTTATTTTTTTTTTGTGCAAAATTGTAAATGCAAGTCTCCGTACCTGTAGTTTTCTTCATTTTTGTAGAACAAAGGTAAATTCTTGTTGGACTCTCTGACTGTAGTTCTCTCACAGTTATGTATACCTTATATACTCTACTGGATTTATGAATTAACCAAAAAGAAAAGAACTTGAATGTAAGTGGATATGTGACCACATGTGTTATTTTGTTTTTATGCATCATCTCTACTAAAAAGACGTGTCAGATGCAAAATTCAGCTGTTTCTGTGAGCTGCTGTTTCAGTTCTCCGCCATTTGAGTCATTATATCTTGCAATATGACATGCCATATTTCATTTAAAATTACTTTAAACAGCATTTTTGTAGTAGGCCTACTGTTATACTGTAATTTAGCAGTATCATACAATTTTACACATGCATTTTTCCATATCAAATAAGAAACTGTGGAACATTTGTACTTTTAAAAATTACACTAATGCAATACTAAACTGATATAAGAATATTATTAATATTCAAGTGCAAAGTTAAGTGCAAATGAGATGATATGACGAATAGTCCCGCCTTGTGAATAAAAGAGTTAGAAGCTCCGGTTGCTATAGAAACAGCATTCTGAGAGGCGCACTTTATAAATAAGTGTTTTTTTTTGTTTTGTTTTTTGCTATTTGAGCATAAGAAACAGCATTTATAAGACGATTGTTGTAAATATGAAATTTAGTTGTAAAGTTGGTGAACAGTTCTGGAGAATTTGATGAAGGGACTTTGCTACACTCTAAAAAACAATGGGTTTAAAAACAACCAAATTTAGGTAGTTTTTAACCTAAGGGCTGGGTAAATGGTGAGTGTGATTTCACCAAGTACAACATGCTCCTGGATCAACATCCATGTTGATCCTGGAACAGCATTCCAATCAGAATTGAGATATAACTTTTCAGGAAATATCTGTTTTAGGCTTACAATCAGGGTTAGGTGCTTCTACACCATTGTTAATCAGCTAACATTTCCCACTGATTTTAGGAATAAATTATGGGTAGGGTTATAGCGGCTGAGTAACACAAAAATTGCCAAAAATTGGGTAACATAAAAACTACCTAAACACTGGGTTGTTACATTTGACCCAGTTGCTGGGTAACACAAAAATACCCAAACACTGAACCCCCCCCCCCCCCCCCCCAAAAAAAACCCCAAGCATTTGTAATATCACACCACGAATGCGCACTGTTGTTTCATTAAAAAAAAAAAACAACTTTTGTCTCACTTTTGAAAATCACTTATGAGGAGTTCACTATTAATAAATTAGGCTAGTATAACATTGTTTCAGTGTTCATCTTATTGCTTGGCTGACTGTTTTTTAGCCTACAGTTTATTAGATAACATTAAAGTAAAACTTTTTTAAACCAACATAAACAGCAGTGATATAATGTATGCAGTAAAAAAAATGCTTTGTAAGAGTAGCAGACCCTGTCTTACACTCATGACGTGGGGAAGTCTGAGGTGACTTCCTCATTTTATTATTCATAGTTTTCCATTTTCATGAGGGTGTCCAGTGAGCAGTAAGATAAGCATAAATAAAGTCTTACGGTCTGTCCAGGGATCAGATGTCAGACTTGTGACGTTCTTCATGCCAGAAGTATGTCATCTTTACATCTTCATGACGTAAGTGAGGATGATCCTTTCCCCACTGAAAAGTGGACCAAAAGATATCTGATTTGGTGAGTAAAATGTGTCTGTTGTTTGCTCATACAAAGACAAAAAAAAATTCCATAATGCTAGTGTGTTCTATGGTGTTGTAATGTGGTTGCTAGGTTGTTTTGGTGGTTGTCAGTTGTTACTCCTAGCAAGTAGTCTCTTTGATATTCTGGATTCTAGAATGGGATTTCTGCTCATTTTATGGTCAACCATCAAAAGTAGCTGAAGATGGCCATTGTTGATTTTGTGGGAAAATAACATTTTTGATTTATTTACATTTATCAGGCTGTGTATTGTGAAAAAGACCGGAATATCATCTCACATTCTGTCAGCCACGTAACAGTCATGACACAGCACATGGCGGTTTGAGCTTGGCAGAGGTTTGATGAGGTGGCAGAATCACTAATTACCTACTGTTTGAAAAATGCATTTCACACAAATCAACTTACAGGAGACTAATTGCAGTGCTAGAGTCAGGTCAAATCCTCAAGGGCACAAAGGTGACAGAAGTTTCAACAAGAGTGTGATTTAAGGAACTGGAGCAATGTAACGTTCAGATTTAAGACCAGAGACTAATTTTATATTGCAGTTTTATATATATATATATATATATATATTGGCTCCAGTTCTCTCCTAGTATATTTAAACAACAAATGAATGCATTTTTAAGCTGAGCACATAATCAAAACTGATTTCACCCACCTGCCAGACATTATCTGTAATTGAACTAGTCTTAAAATCAACCGTTTTTATAAAATGCAAAACACCCAGTGACACCACAGTTTTAACAGAAATATAATTCATCTCAGCTTTTCACCTCAGTTTCTCGGTGTCATAAGAAAAACACATTAAGAAAGAGGAAGAAAGTAAAACCATTTTTCTCACATTTAAATTCTTCGGGTGTCAGTTTTCAGGAGGGTGTTTGCTAATGGGAAAAATTATTGTGTAGATCTGATAAGCTTGTTTGTGCATGTTTTCTTGATTGAATGGTGTGAAATACAGCAAATGTTTGAATGTGGTTATTGCAGGCCTACTTTCTGATAATTAGTCACAATGTATGTTAATGACTAAGGCCCAATTTAATGCTGAATGTAGTAAAAGCATGTAACAGCTGGTGAGCAGTGGGGCCTCAGGGTTTGTGTTCAGAAGAGCCACGTACACAAAGTATACACTTAAATGACACTTTTAAGCCTAAAAATTATAATTTGCTGAAATGCCTATTCACCCACAGGTCATCCAAGATGTAGCTAAGTTTGTTTCTTCATTGGAACAGATTTGGTGAAATTTAGCATTACATCACAAAAGGATCCTCTGAAGTGAATGAGAGTCCAAACATCTGATAAGAACATCACAATAATCCACATCTCCAGTCCATCAATAAACATCTTCTGATGCAAAAAGCTGCATGTTTGTATAACAAATCTATCAATAGGTTGCTTTAAAACCTTAAAACATTGCTTCTGGAAAAAATATGAGTCCAGTGAAAAAGTAACAGTTTAAAGTTTGAAAACTCAAATCTTGATTAATTTATTACAAACATGCAGCTTTTCACTATTTGGTATTTTTATGCAGAGCATCCTTCGGTGAGCAAGTGATGTAATTTTTTTTTTCTTCTGATGAAGAACCAAACTCATCCATATCTTGGATGGAATAAATTTTTAACTATTCCTTTTATAAAGGGGCTGCTATGTTTTCAAATGACTCATGTTGTGAAGAAAACTCACGTTACTTTTGTGTTGGTAACACTGATCAGATCAGACTGATCAAAAACATTAGGTTTTGGGAGTGTTTTGTGAAACGAATTTGTGTTAATTGTCTTCTAACATGTTTTGAAGTGTAAAGTCTCATTTATACTGTTGTGGATTTCCTTTTTACTCCTTGATTGGTCTCAGGTGTGTTTTGTTCAGTTGACTTATTAATTTTTTGATTTGTTTGTATAGCTCTCCCGTTGCCCACGAGGGTTTTGTCTATTCTTAGCTGTAAAGTGTGGTGAGATTTAGTTTGTGGCTATTCTTGTTTCTGAATTTTTGTATCTCTTCAGTTTTGCCTGAATGTGGGTCCTAAACCTCTGGATTCTAAGTTTACATTTATATAAATGCCTTTGGCAAACAATTTTCAGAAGTATAGCTTGAACCCCAGGTAAAAATAAAGTGTACTAAGGTCTCCCATAATAGTACAATTGAGTACACTTAGATGTTCTTAAGATCTTAAGAAGTCCTAAAGAATTTTTAGTAGCCTAAGTACAAAATTAGTGCATGAAAATAGAGCACTTTAAGAACATTATGGAAGCGTACTGAACTAGTGTACTTTTTTCCACCTGGAATGCAATGCAAGTCACATGTCTATATACTCATCTCATCAAGTGGCCATAAATAACATAATTATTATAAAGCAAAATATAAAACAATATAAACCTTTATTTATGTGGTTGCTATGTGGTCTCTGTGATGATCTGTTCTCTAGATATGGTTCAGAACCTTTGTTATAAGTCTGAGTATTTCTTTCATGATTGTTTTTGCATTAACAAAGCAAATAAATTGCCTGATTACTTAGAAAAGTTTACTTCGAAAAGTTATAGCACAGCTCTCCTTTGCAAGCAGCACTATAATATATAAACAAATCAATAAAGAAGAAATAACACTGTTGCCACCAACAGAATCTCTTAATTTTCTCCCACTAGGTGTCAGTAAAGGTCCAGGAGGCTCTGACAGATGGACTCTATTCATCAGTTCCTTCACCGAGGGCCTCGGGTTCATTTGTGCAGAGGAGAGATGTCACGATAACAAAGACAGATTGTGAAATGATACACTCTATCAATCAGACGTGGAAAGAAGGAAAACAAATCAACTGCAGTTTAATGAAGAATGAAGCAGAGGAAAATGAAAGTGCGAATGGAAATGTGTGATTACCTGTTGTACTCTCGTCTGCTCTTGCTCTCTTTTAATTGAGGGAAGGGAATGAGCTTTACAAATTCATTACTTTCAGTACATCTCACACACTCACAGACACACTCGCTGGATCTATGTGCCATCGATGGGAGTTCATTTGTTTGCCAAATCAAATCAGACTCATTTGTGGTTTGAGCGAGACCTCAGAGGCCCGGCGGAGTAAAGAAAAAGGGGTTTTTGATTGTCAGCGGGCATCAGAACAACACGAATGTTGGTTAACATGGCCACTGGCTTTGTGTGCATTAGACTGCATTCATAAAGCCAATGGGAGGTCCTTGCTTCCCTTCGGTTTGTGCTTCAGATATTTTAGAAGCATGAATGGTGATAATCTGTTTCCCTCTCGCAGGTTAATTTGCCGTGCCGCTCTCGTTCGGCCCGTATTCATGCGGTTTTCAAATAATATGCAGGTGAATGAAAGCCACGAGACAGATAATGACAGTGGAACAATTTGAGAGCTTAATGCTCACATCTCCCCGAGAAGGCCCCAAAAAGGCCTGCGGAAAACTCAACGAGCACCTCTTGAAATAATTGGTCATCTCGAAAGAGTAATCTCACGCCCCCCGGCCCGGTTCTCCTTTACCGAGTTGGGAGATTTTATAGCTCTGCCATACTTATGAGCTATCTTCCTCTGATCAGTATTTGCTCGGCGGCGCTATCAGATAAAGGACTCGCTGGCAAACAGCTTGAACCTGCGGCTCAGACATGATCTAGTCGTTTCATTCTCAACTAATGCCCCCGTCACACTGTTCCCAACTGAGACCGCGGCCCCCAAACCTTTAAGAGCATGTACGGCACTGGAAATGATAGCCAGCTCATTATTCTCAGGCATAGAACAAACAGAACAAATACAATATGCTCTCTGCTGTCCAGATGCTTGTTTTTGCAGTGGCTCAGAGGTCATTGCCTGAGGAGACCAAAGGTTTCTGTAGTCAAGTGCCTGGGTTTCCAGCGAGACTCCGTTCTTTCTGAAAAAAAAATTGCATGGCTTCTCGCTAACTGAACCCTGCTGGTCTGCATCCAGCTGGCTAATAGTGAACTTTATTCATTCAGATGTGTGACTCATAATTAAATCATGAGCGCAAGTATGGATTCATAGCACCGCTTATGAGAATGGAAATAAACAGCTGTAAATTCTGCTCTCCAGGAGCCCCTGGCGAAGCGCTTGAAAGAACCTGTGAAGTAAACAGTTAAATATTCACCACACACCTGACAGCACAAAAGCCACGTAGAGAAATATCCATTAATTATCGCAATTCATCAAGTTAATAGGCTGTGTTTGAATAATAGTTGGAGTATAAAAAAGAACAATGGTTTTACCTCATTAAGCTCTTTAATACTCTCCCGCACAAAGAGAACATCAACACGCAGCTACCATCATTACACGTGCATGCACATGCGTTTATGATGGGATATGGATTTTTTTTTTTGTTCGCTGTCTATGAAATTATAGCATTAAAAAGACAGGCAAAGATCAAGAACATCGAGATCAAGAGATAGAAGCCGGTTATGACAGTCGGTTTCTCTATGCTGGGTCAACTGTTTAGAATGCGCTTACATACGTTTGGTTGCTTTATTCTTGCATGACTGATCATCAGTGGCTTTTTCTTGCTTTTTTCCCCTCTCTCTCCCAGCTCATTTCTAACTGTGCTTTTAAATAGAAAAGGCTAGAAACTCTGAATCATTTGAGGGGACAGAACTGGAAAAGTAGAGAGTAATCTGATGGAAACTTCCAGAGTAAAAAATAAATAAAGTAGATTAAAAGGTCTTTCAATAATAACACATTTGAGAAATCTCACCTGTACCTCTGAGTGCCTGTGCCCTGCGTGTTTCAGCAAATGTAATCATTGGTTTTGGTCCAGAAAGCTCTTCACTGCCATGCTTAAAATAATACTCATATATTTTTGGGCCTTGTTATAATGGCAGAAGAACAGTTCTGGGTTGCATGGATAAATTGAATTCATAGCATGCATGCAAGAATCAAAATCTATGATTTGCTCATGAATGCAAAGTCAGAATTTAGTTTTGATGTATTAGGCCTATCTAAAAACTCTACACTGTCAAATCATTTGGAATGCATTTGTGCATGCATGCAGTGGCTTTAAAGTTTCAATTTACTTTCACGTCAGTCTTGGCTGTCATTTTTACATTGTTTAGTCTGTGTAACACTACTGTATATCTGGTGTCTGAAGACCCGATTGAATCTATCGTTCCTCCACTGGTCCACGTGTTGTGTTTCGCTGTTTCAAGTTGTTCAGAGCAGTCTTTGAAAATATTTGCTGTGTTTATTTTCAAGGTGGTCAAGTGTGTACTTCCCTTGTTCTATTAGTGTTTAGTTTTCATCCGCTGCCTGTCATGTAATAGTGCTTTATCCAAACTCTCCAGCTGGCACCTGAAAGATAAGATCAAGGTAAAGTGGTTTGAACATCATAACACAGTTTGTCTCCCATAATGGCAGATTAAATCTTAACAATAATTTGGCAAACCAAGACTCAAAAAGTGTTTAGACACAGTCAAACTTAAAAATATATTAATATAATGTCATTTTAACCTTTTTTCAAGCAAAATATTTCACTAAAGAGTTTGTTAGGTTTTAATACTGGGTTTTTTAATATATATATATATGTATATATGTATATATATATATATATATATATATATATATATATATATATATATATATATATATATATACACATGTATGTATATATATATATATATATATATATGTATATATATACACATGTATGTATATATATATATATATATATATTTTTTTTTTTTTTTTTTTTAAACGGACCATTCATGCTGTTTCACATTTTGTTCACTGAAGTTGCTATCTTTTGCACAACCCGTGAGGTGCCTTATTGAAATACTTAATTTGTTTATGCTATTTTTTTTTCTTTTATGCCCAGTTAAAAAAAGAATGGGAAAAATTACTTGTTTTGTATGACTCTGAAGGTTTTTTTTTTTTTTTAAAGATTGAGTGATTCAGTGACTTACACAATCCATTATAATCCAGTTGTTTGTCTACACCTATTGGTGTAATGTAACCTGCATTGTCACCACCTCTACTTTAAAACATTATTTTGTAACCTTTTTATGTATGGAACCAGCCAGAGAGGTATTTTTTATTAGAGTGAAATATGAGGTGAAGCCCCCCCACCCCCCCAACACATTTATTTATTTAGCATTCTGTATTTTCCTTGCCATACTACATCAGGTAGGCAATTACCATTGAGGCCTATGGTAAGCTGTAAAAACCATAAACAAAGAGATGAGTGTATACAAATAAAGAGTGAATCTTGCTTTCCTAGAAGAGCAAGTAAGAGCAGCCTAACATTATATATATTTCTGACGTACACATATGCTTCACCATAATTGAATCTCTGAGAAATGTTATTTTCCACTCTGTGACTCATTGTTTCAAACTACCAAACTTCAAATTTTAAAAATGTCATGGTTAAAATGTTAGCAGTGCATGTCAAGAGCTTGTCAGAATTAACAGAATTAACTAAAAGAACATTAAAAAAAAGAGGAGTAAGTGAAACCTGTCTCAGAACATTTTCTCCAGCTCAACTAATGACATACCAGCAGCAGTCAAACTCTTAATCTGGAGACTACAAAAAAGAAAAACACACAAAAAAAACACGTCCATCTGCTCAGTCTTACACCTTTCTTGCTAATACACTTTCTCCCTGTCACTTTCTTTGGTAGGTTTTTCTTGCCATGGTAGTTTTGCCAGGTTCTGTGATTTGCATCTGTTCTCTGTGCTGTACCACAGGCTGCTCTGCTGCTCTCATTAGAAATCACCCTACTGCGAGTGACGCACTGTGAGTCAGTGTCTAATGTGATCCACAGCATTTAACTCCGGCTAGCCACAGCAATGCTTATCATGCTGAGACTCCATAGATCTGCACGCACAGAACAACAGAATGACTGACAAACAGGAAAGTATGCTGGAAGAGGTCAGCTAATTTATATGGACACTTCATTCCAATTACATTTAACAGGGTGGACGTCTAGAATTGGGTGTTACAAAATCTGATTGGATGGGCCACATTGTAAAATAACCAATATCTACACACCTGTTGTGCACATACTATTGAATTATAAGGATTGCTTATTTGAATTATTGTTTAATTAAGTGTCAGGCCCATTTGATCAAATTGGAATGGATGTTTTTTATTTATTTATTTATTTATTTATTATCTCAGACACAATTATCATGATTATTGTAATAATAATTGTAATAATAATCATATCATAATCATGTTTTATGTAGATTTAAAAAAAAAGTGTTTTGTCAACATTAGTTGGCATAAACAGTAGAATGTTAGTATTAGTCGAGTTTTTATTTATATATTTTGTTTTAATTTTATCTACATTTTTAGTCATTTGGAAGTTTTTGTCATCTTTAGTGTGTGTGTGTGTGTGTGTGTATATATATGGTCTTAAATTCTTTCTCGTATTTAATATGAAAACAAGACATACATAGCTTGATTCCCATTAAAACGGTCAATTGGAAACTACATGGCAACAACCAGTGGTGTGAGTTTGGGGCAGATCTATGTTTTTTGACCAACCAATGGCAGACAGGAGGACACCTGTTTGATAACAGTCATTATTTTTGTGATTCCATTTGGCAGAAATGATGCATTTCATCTTTAAGTGCATAATAAAGTGACGCTGGTCCATTGTTCATGGGTTTTCCAGAGCTTTTAGAATCAGCACAACAACAGAAGCCTGCGTCATGAAATCAGCCGCCGTCTGACTTTTCGATCACATCTGAGCCTTTCCGAAGGGCTGCGAAGAGATGGAGCGGCTCTTCAATTCCAACTCCGCACTCCTCTCAGCTTTCAAGCCGCTCAGCTAATTCCTTCACTAAGCTGCACCTACCCTGAGGAGGCACTGAAGTATTCAATACTCAGTCAATCCATTAGGAACTGAAGCAGCTGCCTCAGCTCCAGCCGAGAAGAGATTCAATTTCCATGGAGCTGAAGAGAAGCCTGAAACCTCTGAATGAATACAATAACAAATTCCATGAAATTAATAATTAATGACAGAGAAAGACTGCGGGGACCAGGGTGAGTCGATAGAAAGAATAAAACCATATCCCCGTTTCAGATATACACAGAAGCCTGCAGCCCTTAGAAAAACCTGAACGGGGAAAAGAAAATGCTATTTGAAAGCCTTGTGGCATTTTCTGTTCCTAGGGACTCCCTCCATCTCTATCCGTGCTCTTCCTCTCATCGCATGTTTGAAATTCAAACTTAAATATAAGAGTTTAGACTCGAATGTCTGTTATTCATCTGTCTGACTGTCAGTTATGGGGTGTGTGTTAACTAAAACTTAACTTGTTTTTCTGACAGATTCACTATATTTAAAAATTTTATTTTTCTATGCAGGGCTGTCGTACTCCATCCATCCATCCATCTATGAATGAATGAATGAAGGAAGGAAGGGGTCACTTGGAGCACTAGGGTGTGATAAATCATTGTACTATACATATTATAAAAAGTCCAAAGTGTACAAATAAAAGCTAATTGAAAATTTGTATAAAAACTAACTTTTACGAATATTTTGAATGAGCTTTTATTTTTACACTTGATTTATATATGTTTATATATATATATCTATATATATATATATATATATATATATATATATAGATATATATATATATAATTGTCATTTTAATTTCAGTCACATTTTTAGTAATGGTGTTATGTGCTTTTGCCATTTTGTTTTTAGTATTTGTTTACTTTAAGTTTTACTATTTAGGGTTCATTTAATATTTTTTGTCAAGTTTTAGCTTTTTTTATTTTATTTTAGATAATTTTACTGCTTCACCCTAAATTAGAAAAGGCAACTAACTGATATACGTTTCATCTAATGTTTGTATTTTTTTTTTCAATTTCATCTTTATTTGAATTAAAAAGTTTTTGTTTTCGTTAGCGATCATCCTGATATATATGATATACGTGATTTTTCTTTCTTTTTTTTTTTAAAGAGACTATTTTAGATTAATAAATTGAAAGTGGGTAAAACAGGAGAATAGGAAGGTAAGCCACAACCTATTTATAACAGGCTGTTCCAGGTAAATTACAGGCAAGTTCCAAACGGAATACGCCTGTGTTCAAATGAGAAGGTGAAAAAAACCCACCACAGCAGCATGATCCTGGTACAAAAGCTTGTTGTCTCGGTCTCTGCTCTCCAAGACACACAGGAACATTTTCTTCAGATGGGAAAGGGGCTTGTTACCCCGCCAGTACCAGCAACAACGTGGGTGTCTCTTTCACACAGAGGATAGAGTTCCTAAATGTGAGCGGTAAAAGGACAAGCAGCCATAGGAGCACAGAGCCAATTAAAGCTGACAATAGAACAATACAAGAAGCTTCAAACTGCTCCAAATAGGTATAGGCCTCAAATTTAAACCCCTTGCTTTTGGTGAAATCAGTGTCATCTTTGTCAAGCAGAAGTTGGAGAAAACATATGAGAAGCTTTTTATCATCATTCAAACAGAGAGGAATCTGATTGGTTGCAAAGCATCAATAATTAGAACTGAGGTTACATCCTTCAAGAGTTTTATTTTTGGGCCATGAATGATTGTATTTATAAAACGCAAACGTGAACATCACAATCTTGTGATTAGCAGCAGGAAATCAGGAGGATTTGCTGGCAGCATGTCAATTTAAGAATCAAGTTGGAAGTTAATTGGTGTTGTTCATAATAGTTGTTGGCAGTGTGAATGCTGAAAGTTGTGAAAAGAAGTAGTGTTGATGAAGACAACTCATTTACTTGGGTTTCTCTCCGTTTGGTTTTCTTCAGAACACAGATTTGTTTAGAGATCATGTTGTGGCTAAATTAGTCACAAAAGGTACAGTAACTATACAGTCGCAAAGGTAATGAAGGTGTTAATGAATTCATATGGGTGGAGCACCGGGTTCTGATGATATGTCTTTTGACTAGTTATATAAACTATTACACACCTCTGGTATTATTACTATTTACAAGCTAAGCCTACAGGTAAGTATGGTGAATCCAGGTAAAACACCAGGTAAGTATGAGTAAGTATAAAACTATAATGTTTTATTATCAAAATAAATAAGTGAACAAATAAATGGTCAAATTTTAATAAATATATAAATGTCAATAAATAGAAAAATAGAAATAAATAGGTCAATAAATAGTGTGCAAAAAGGTAACAAAATAGACTATATACAGTGTAACAATTGCGGATAAAACGAAACTCGAGTCTTCTCTCTCTTCTCTCCCATTCAACGGTTCTCCCCTTAAAGGGTCATGAAACCCCCCCTTAATCTTAATCTTAATCCCCCTTGATCTTAATCCACCAATCGGAATACACCAACAAGGGGGTGGTACCATTACATTTACAAACCAATCAAAACGAATGATTTTGCTTACCCATATTTGCATACTGAAGGTTATAAATAAAGGTGACCACTCTTAAAAATAAACACAGTAACAAACTAAAACATGAATGTTTACAATCAAAATACACAGGGATTAATCACTAGAAATAACATAAAGTCTTAATTAACCCAAGTTTCCCCAGGGTTACACTAATTATGTGAAATATTATTACAATTTAAATCATCTGTTGTAAATCATCACATGATCCTTCAGAAATCATTCTAATATGCTGATTTGGTGCTCAAGAAACATTTATGATTATTAGCAATGTTGAAAACAGTTGTGCTGCTTAATATTTTTGAGGAAACAAAATTCTTCGATGAAACATTTATTCGAAATAGAAATATTTTTTAACACTACAAATGTCTCAACTGTCACTTTTGATCAATTTAATGCATCCTTGCTGAATAAAAGCATTAATTTCTTTATGAAAAGTAATGTAAATTTTCATATTAGCCAATGGTTGAATGGCAGGATGTATTCTAGCTTGTAAAAATATGTTGAGTTAGTCCTTAGTTGCATTAGTAACACCAGAAAATGACAACTCAGTGAAATGAGAAGGAAGCAAACATGCACTGCAGATCGAAAAACTGTGCCAAACTTTAGAAGCTTGATTTGAAGTTGTGCGCGTATCCTCTTTTAGAGCGTGTTGATTTATTCATGTATGTTTTGCACCAGGCCTGAGGCTGCAGGGAAAAGAGGCCACTGTCAGCCCTTCCTCCCATCCTGAGCCCCGCACAAACTCCAAAAACACACTCTCACCAGAGAGCTGACAGTCATGTGCCCGTCTCAGTGGATCTCTCCAGATCACGTCACAGGGATCAAAGGCTGGCCCTTGTCACCACCGAGTGGCTCATAAAAGTCGTCACACAGAAGAATAATTCAGGGGACGAAGCCCACTGGGGAAAAGGGCATTAGTTCACATGTGTGTGATTCTTTTCAGCACACAAACTCTATTTCTCTTCCCACCTGCATTTGCCCCAGACACAGAGGCTTACAAAAACTCACCTCCCCTTCCAGCTCACATGATAAATATGAGAGGTTTGAAAACCCCCATCAGGGAGTGACAAACAGGATTACATGCTGTTTGCACCTGGTTGTCATAATTAGAGCTCTGATGACAGGGGAGGAGTTAATTGAGATGAAGATCACGCCGAAGAGGGTGCGATGTGCACGCGGCTCTGCATGAACGCTCAACGGCTGTTTAGAGTGATAATTACTCCCTCGGTCACCTTAAATAGCATTAACAGGCTTTTCGACAGTTAAGGCCTGAAACATAATCTACACAAGGACGTGAGACAGGTACCTGAGTTTGAATTTGTGACTTGTTGAGATCTGGAACATGTCAGACCACCACAAGGGGTGCTATTGTATAAATAAGAAATAATTCATATGCGTGAACGTGTCTGTCCCAATATCCACACTTGCTGTTTATGCACTTGACCACTGGTCTACTACTCTTACACGGAGCGTTCCGTCTAAATAGATGGGAATGCTCTGCATATTCAAATCATTTGAGAGAATGAGTTTGGGGACTGGCTAAATATTAACATTACTTCTAATTCCCTTGTCATTTAAGGTGTAGCATAAGGATTACATGATAAAATGTTGGGAATACATATGTAACTGTCCATAAATTATTTATTTGATACATTACATTCATTTTCTGCCAGTGTGTGCCAGTTACAGAGGGATTCATGTGAGTGGATCCACAACAGCTTTGGTACCTGTGCTCCATTTGCTATGAATCACAATTACTGTTGCGGCTACTCATTGGTTTATTGGAATATGGTTGTTTTCATGAACAAGAATAGATGTCTTTGAATTTTTTGGCCAAGTGTACAATTGTGCTGTTGCTGCCAGATTTTGATTACCGAAAATCATATTGTATTTGATGCAAATCTGGCGCAACTAAATCAAATGAAAAAAGTTGTAACTGTATTTTTTTGTTTTATTAAGCCAAGGTAATTTTGAAAATCAGCCGAAAACATCATCTTACGTTTTTGCTATTGACAAAGGGCATGTTTACACCTGGTCACTTAATGCATTTTCTCTGATCAGATGGCTATGTGATCGTAAAAAGACCAGGTGTAAAAAGCCTTCTACGTGCTGCACGATTTTAGCAATCCTACAAGATCATTGCAGATCACACTGTGCTATGTGCGTCTAATAAACTTGGGTATGACATGCAAGAAGAATAAAACATCATCAGCATGTGCTAGTGGTAAACAAAAAGAGCATGAAACACACTTTAGCAGTTGAAGTTTTCATGTGTGCTGAAAAAAAGTGGAAGCGGTGAAAGAAGAAGGCATGAGAGCTTGAGGTGAGCAGTTTTCTGTTTTAGCGCCATGTCGTGTTGATTTCATATCGCATTTTTATTAGGTTGTCAGTACGTGGATCGTAAACGCTCTGTGCAGTGATCATGCTGAATTTCTGACACTGTCAGAAAATGATCGTAGACCGTCTTTCGGCAAGACCATGACAACAGCCACCTTTAAACTTCTCTCACTGTATGACACAGGACCACTGATTAGGAGGCACTATCACAGAAATCACTGCGATTGTTTCACGATGCCAGTCTTTCGTCTGGGACAGTCACAGCCATGCAATGTCTCAAATGCATTAAACGGCACAAACGTATTCGCTGTTTGCCATGGTGGATCGATTTGATCCATGATCGACATTAAAGGCTGCTTAAAAAGCGTGCACATCAAATTATCCTGACTCACTGAACCTGGATCAAATAAGTGAGACTGCATGAACTTAAATTGTTGTTTATGGAACTGCTTTAGTTCTGATTGATTTGTTAGGTTATTTCAAGTCAGGACTTTAATCCACTCTTTTCTTAGCGCTTTTTTTTTAAACGGCCCCTGGGTGTAAATGGGCCCTAAGTATGTTGAAGGTGTATCAACTTGATAAAAGCTATTGACAATAGAACTTGTTTTTTTGGGGCTGTGAAATTGTTGAAATATCGCTATATCACTAATGTGATTTTTTTCAGACCTGGGATAGTCTTGCACACTTTTTTGTAATGTGCATGCGCTCTCAAGTGGCCAAGACTATGGGTACTGGGATTGGAATGACAGGAAGAGAAATCATTCTCTTTCCTATAAGCCTTCAATTTTTAAAAACATTTTTCAGGACTTTTAAGCAGTTTCAAATAACTTTTATTTTATTTTTTTTATTTTATTCAAACTTCCCTGCACTTAAATTCCACTTGCAATTCTTTTTGCTTCCTCAGTTCATATTCAATTAATTTCTGGATGGTGCACAACCCTGTCAGCTGCTTGATGAGACAGTGCAAGTTGAAAGGGATAGTTCAGCCAAAAATTGTCACAATTTATTCACCCTCATGTCATTCCAAACCTGCATGACTTTCTTTCTTCTTCAGAACATGAAAAATTGTGAGGAATGTTGGGAACCAAACAACACCGGAGCCATTGTATGGACCAAAAAAACACCCACTGAGGTATTTCCCAAAATATCTTCATTTTATGTTTCACAGAAGAAAGTTAGTCATGCATTTTGAAAAAACATGAAGGTGAGTAAATGACAGAATTTTAATTTTTGGCTGAACTATCCCTGTCAAGACATTTGAAGGTAATTCCATAGACCCCTACAGTACTGAGTTTATACCACCAGAGTAATGCTAGACAGAAGTATGTACTGTCTAAGCATTTGCTTCTGTGTATTATTGTGAGGTATGTTTCATGCCTAAGACAGGCTAAAAAAGTGTCTCGCTACAGTTCTAAGAAAGCATAAGTTAAAAACATAAAGATGATACTTTCTTTGACATTCTAAGACGGTGTTGATGTTTAACTCCAAACCTTTGTGTTTACTTTACAGAGCTCCTCAGTTTCTATCTCATTGACGCACACATCAATACAGCCTTTCCCACAAAATTCCAAACCACATCAATATTAAACCGATCTAGTGAGAGTTTGAAAAACTGGGAACATTTTTCTCACATCAGTGCTGGTTGAGCCGCTCCACCTGGGCGTGTTTTGATGTGAACGTGGAAGGGAACGCTTCCATTAGCCACGTTCACATTATTGATATACACCTTTTGAGAAGGGAGCATGGGAACAGAAGCTTTTCAGAGACGAATGAACTGCTGTTTGTACTAAGGAAAGGTTTTTGTTCCCGAGCTACACAGCGTCGCACCCCACAGTCAGAAACCCAGATGAAGAAATTGAACAGAAAGTCTTATTTTACTAACCTAACACCTATAGTTTGCATCAACTTGATAAAAATAGCTTTAAATAAAGCAACTTTTGCATGCAAACTGTCTGGGGTTTATCTCACAGGCTCAAAGCTTCATTTTCTCAAACATATTTGTCTTATGTTATGCGTGAGTCGTGCACCCAGCATTTATATGCACTATTGTGAGAGAACTTGTACTGTCAAGATCTCGCTATGACATTTATCTGCTCATCTCTATTTCAAGAATAAATGCTGCAATCATAAAGATTTCGCAGTTTATTTTGCAAAGGATGATCAATGTGCTTTAATGGGGTACAATAAGCTAAAAGACCTACTTATGGGAGTAGTTCACCCAAAAATGAAAATTTTCTGGAAATGTGCTCACCCTCAGGCCATCCAAGATGAGTTTGTTTCTTCATAGGAACAGATTTGGAGCAGTTTAGCGTGACAACATTTGCTCACCAATGAATCCTCTGCAGTGAAAGGGAGCCATCAGAATGAGAGTCCAAATGGCTGATAAAAACATCACAGTAATCCACACGACTCCAGTCCATCAATTAACGTCTTATGAAGTGAAAAGCTGCATGTTTGTAACAAACATTCATTAAGATGCTTTTAACTTCAAACCGAAGCTTCTGGCTAAAATGCATGTCCTCTATCCATAATACTGCTGTCTCCAGGAAACACTAAGGAACAAAGTGTATTGTTTGTATTTCATGTCTTTATTTTTCATAACATAGTCATCTAAAGGTTCATAAAACTGCAATATTTTAATCAAATTATGTGACAATCAGTCTTTTGCCACTGCACTCCATGACCTCATCGATCTGAAAAATGTTGCTGTGCTGCTGCTATATGAAGTGTTTCGGGAGAAAATAAAATCAAAAGTGCCTTTTACCTCAGGGGGCCTTTAGCCCCTTGTACCCTACCCTCGATCAAAGCACTTAACCCCAGGTTACTCCATAGGGACAAAGTGTGTGCTGTATGTCACTTAGCAATTTCCACTGACCATGGTTGTGTGGAAATAAAAGCTAAATTCTATATATCGCGATGTGAATGCTGTCTTCAGCTATACACAACTCTCCACCGAAGGCAATATACCCATACCTACTGTTAAGAGGTAAAGCTACGAACATCACTAAACAGTTTTCTTTTCGGATTTGTTTTATGGCATCACCTACAAGAGGGTCGGTACAATGTGGTCAGTTTGATCCTGAACAGCAATTAATTTTCACTCCGGATTTAGTGGCCTTCATAAAGGGTAGATTATTTTTGAGCTGCACAGAGAAACAGTCTAATTCATGCAATTTGCTTTGGCTATATTTAGAGAGTAATTGCTAGTGAAGGTACTCTCATCAAGAGCCACAAGTGGTTATTTCTCCCCAGCCACACGCAGATTCTTCAGAAAAAATTTTTTCTTCTTTTTTTAAATAAGTTCAGATCAAAGAAAGCAACTTTAGGTCCTTGTCAGAAAATAGTTGGCTGTGTTCGGCAAGGCAGAAGCGTTTGAGGATAGTATTGCTTACACTGTGGCTAAAGGTATAGGCTAGAATCTAGATGATGTGTGTCTCTAATTGGCTTTCGATCACTGGACTGTTGTGGTCTGATGCCTACTGATGTGCTTCCAGCTCTGCCTGTTTCACTTATGACTATGAATAAATGAGCAAAAAGCGAAAATTATGACATGTTATCTTCTGGCATTTTGGCAGTGCCATTTATATTTGCATTTGCACTTCTGTGTTTTGAAAATGGGATTTCTTTCAGGGAGAAAATAGCATTCCTTTCTGATGCAAAATTGTCTGGAAGTCACACTGAGAAATCCAATGAATGAGAATCAAGAGTTGAGAATTATATCTTCATCATTTTCTGTCTCGAGTCATTTTGCGTTAACCGGCGTATTCTGTCGAACATCCCGCGGCTGAATTCGCATCACGCACGTGGGGTACGATCGAGCGCGCGCGCATGTACAGTTCAGCGCGGGAAGAGGATATCACAGCGCTACTTCTGAGAAAATGATTTGTTTAGTTTCAAATGAGGCACGCGCAATTTGCATGATACTATTTCAAGCTCCATTGAAACTGAACCTTCGGTGCACTTTCGGTGTCTGATAGGAAAATAGTGTGTTGGGTCTTGTCATTTTTCATCAAGTCTTGAGATTTTTTTTGATCTTTTATGAGAATGCACTGTCAGGAACAGTTTACATGACAAGAAGGTTTGAAAACACATCAATCATTCCGATGATAAACATGGCTCATGTCATCTCCTTTTCCTGTCTGCTCTCTCCATTTATCCCACTTGTGAACGTGTCCTTATTATGTCACGTTCAATTAGTGAAATGCCTTTGGAAAATAGAGACCTCTTGATTGGTGACAGAGAAGAAGAGCCTTGGCGAACCGCGGGAATGTTGGTGTATGGATTCTGACGGGGACACACAGTGCCTTTGAATATATATATATATATATATATATATATATATATATATATATATATATATATATATATATATAAATTTTTATTATTATTTTTTTTTTACAAAGCCAGTGCTCATAAAATGGAAATTATATATTTTTATTCCAAATCAAAATTGATGGGAAAATATATTTTTATTACAAATCAGCCAGTTGTGTAAAAAGAGAGGAGCACTCTGAAAACACGCATCAGTGACAATGTTATGAAATTGAGTCTGACACCTCTAAAATTACCGAACCTTTTCAGTCTGACAGCTGTAGCAGACTGGCACTTTAAAATGAACAGCTCCTGTTTTCAAAACCCAGCAGCGGCTCTATCAGCACGGCCACGGATAGTTTCGCAGAGGGCCGGTTCTAATCGTAAAGGTTCAGTGTTTTTGGCAGGAGAAGGCAGGTTCCAGATAAGGCGAGGATTTATGCACAGACAAGATTAGAAATCCGCGCGGCTCTGTCACAGCGCATGCAATGCAGTGATACTGAAACTAATCTCGCAGCAAACATAGCCTATTGGAGATCCTGTAACACAAACCTAGATGGGAAGGAATGGGATAATCTATCTAAATTCGCGCCATCGGACTCCACAAAGGACGACGTTTGCCGCGGATGCAGGCTGAGACGCTGCGCAGATATGGCCTGTGAATTTACCTTTTTTTTTTTTAAAAGCGAGATGATGCTCAGTCCAGTTCTATAGAGATACGAGTGCAGATCAATATCTCCCGCGCAGCCGATAGCAGCTCTCATGCTATTCAAAAAAGGACAGGTGACACAGAGGAAAATGCCATTGCTTCAGTTCTAGACTCAATGCAGATGTTTCATTTAAGCATCAAGATGTTTGTACTGAGATAATTAAAGAGAAAAAAATGGAAACAAAAATTACTTGTTTAAGAACACAGATCATTTGATCTTGGAAGAAATGTGTGCGTTCATACTGAAATATTCAATGCCATCTTGGAGATGGGATAGGTCACCCAAAAATGAGAACTGTTATCATTTACGCACCCTCAGGTTGTTCCAAACCTGTATCAGTTTCTTTCTTCTGTTGAACACAAAAGAAGATATTTGAAGAAAGTTGGTAACCGAAAATAGTTGCTGGTAGCCACTGAATTACATAGTGCAGTGGTTCTCAACCACATTCCTGGAGGACCCCCAGCACTGCACATTTTGCATGTCTCCTTTGTCTGACACACCCATTTCAAGTCTTTGCATTTCTACTAATGAGCAGGTGACCTGAATCAGGTGTGTTTGATTAAGGAGACATGCAAAATATGCAGTGATAGGGATCCTCCAGGAATGTGGTTGAGAACCACTGACATAGTGTATGTCAGGACAAGGTCCACCTGACGCACAGTGCTATATATGACCGGAAAGGTAAAAATGACGGTTATTTTTGTCAGTTGTGGCTCTTTAGTGCTAGCATTCTGCCCGCTTCAAATCAGACAGACTCAGATGAAATGGTGCACTAAGATCACATTCATTTAAATGAATTATAGTATTTACATTTACATTTAGTAATTTAGCAGATGCTTTTATCCGAAGCAACTTACAAATGAGGACAAAAGAAGCTAACAAAACTAGCAAAAGTGCAACAATATGTAAGTGCAAATGACAAGTCTCGGTTAGCTAGTACACGTAGCAAGATTAAACATGGTTTTATTACAGTAAAAGTGTAGTAACCCTGTTTTTTTGGGCTGATTGACTACCATTTGTATAACCATGGTTTAACTATAGTAACCATATTTTTTTTTTTTTTGTAGTAAAACCATGGTTAATTTTCCTAAGGGACGAGAGTTGTGTGAGCCTACCTGCGTCTGCGCGTCTCTCTAAACAAGCTGTACATCAAAAACAGTGATTTTTACCACCTCATTGCTGAGGAGTATAATATAGCGATCTAGTATCTAGGCCATTTTATTAAAGAGGTGGTTGATTGCGATTTCACTTTTTTATAGTTAGTGTGTAATGTTGCTGTTTGATCATAAACAATATCTGCAAAGTTATGAAGCTGAAAGTTCAATGCAAACGGAGATATGTCTTTTAAAATTCTGGAAGTTTAATCCCTACAAAAACGGCTTGTAGGGACTACAACAAGTTACTTCCCGGGTTCGTGTTGTAACAAACCCAGTTAAACCCCACCCTCGGGAAAAGGCAGCAAAAGGGGGCGAGGCCACACTGCACTGCTTTAGAGAAGAGGAAGAGAAAACGATTTTCAAATGATTCTAATGGATTCACAAGTTTCAAAATCAATGTTCTAAAGCAGCAGTTCTTAATACTGTTCCTCACGTCCCCCTGCTCTGCACACACTCTGCATCTCTCTCTCTCTCATTCAGCACAGCTCCAACAATCAACTGTTCCAATTATACACTTTTCACATAGCTATGAGAAGTGTTAAACATGGACACGCGTGCAGTTGCTGTACTGTATTAAAGCTTTAATCAGGATAAAACTGTATTTTAAAAGCTAACATAAGCAGTAGTGGTTAAACGGATTGGATCCGTGATCCATACAGACCAAGCTCCATGGTTCGGCACACATGAGATCCACAGATAATAGAGTATAAGTTTAACATTTGTTCATATTTACACAAGCAAGATAATTTTAAACAATTCTAGAGATAAAAGGCGAAAGGGAACTGTGGAAGAAAGCACTGTTCTCTACGGGCACAGCCGCATACACATGACGCGCACGCACACATTTCAGACGGCCCACGGACACCAAACTGAATCCTCAATCTTCTGAATCCTCTGAACAGACACATACACATAAAATTATAACAAAATACCCATCTCAACAATCATTCAGGTAAATGCAGTCAGTTATGTCTCAAGTGAATGAAAACAGCTGAGAAAGAAATGTGATGTGAATGTGATGTTTATCCGCCAATACACACACACACACACACACACACACACACACACACACACACACACATATATATATATATATATATATATATATATATATATATATATATTAGTCATTGGCTGCCGGGAATAGTTTGGTTGCATGCATTCTGAAAATTAATATACAGGTTTGAAACAATTTGATGGTGATGACAATTTTCATTCCTTTGGTGAACTATCCCTGTAAGACTGATTCAAGAACACATTGATTACCACTCTGAAAATGAAAAATAGCAAAAATAGCAAACATTCTTTTTTTGAAGTATATTGCATTTAGAACATATCACGTTCTAATCTTTGTCTTTGACTTTTGTTGGTCTGGATAAAGCAGTGCTCCGCTCATTACTAGTCTGAATTATACCACTTGGCTCTAAAATATTTAACAACATGGGTTTAAGGGCTCATTAACAAATTGGTCAATTCAGCATCCGATAAAGAGGTCCATCTGTTTTACTGAAGGCCCCATGTGGGCCGCTCTGAGATTCACAGCAGCAGAAAATGATGTTTTTGAAATCTAAATATTATTGGCTAAAGAGACATTTTCATTAGCCGATGCCACGTAACCTCTGAATCCAATAAAACTTCTGTTCGGATAAATATTGAGGGACGTTCACCACTGAAAGGTGTGTCTAATCTTCTAAATGACACCGTAAAAATGGAAGCTGATTCTTTGCTGTTCAGCCTCCATCTGGAAACCCATCTGTACCTCTTGTTTTATGGATCTGATTCCCGCTGTATCCAATACTCACATGAAGGTTAATGACTGGACAAACTGTAGCATGCTAAGGTCATGCATTAACCACAAACAGGGTCAGGAAGGGTAACCAGAGCTGTTAGCATATATGGGTAAATATTGAATATGAAATTGGATAAGCTTAGGGATAGATCTATTGACAATGCTTAATGCGACCGTACACGCTGAAGACTATCCGCTGGGATTATTTATTTATTTGTCATATCTATTCTAGGGCAAAGCTATTCTGTGACATGAAGCAATTAACACTGTAATAAGATAACATCTTTGTGAGGGAACGCTTGATTCAAAGCAATTTAGAATGGCTTTGCTGTGGTCGTAGTTAAAGATCCCTCATCATGTAATACATTTTACAAAGATACTGTCAAAAAGATACAGTGTCAGTGAGGCTCTACTTCACATAAAATAAGAGGCCCTATGATAAGAAAAGACTGATTACCCCATGCTTTAGGAACTTTTGATATTGTGTGGAGTCCTGGCTTGGAAAATAACCATTAACAGCACCTGCTGTTGCATTACCTACATCTGTTCCTTATTACAGTGAAGCAAGACACATGCTTCCACATGATGTGCCAGCTTGACACATTAGCTCATAAGTGTTCCGGTTTGTTTGACGCTTTAATGACAGATCAACGATCGACCCATAATTGCACAATTATTGGACAAGTGGGCTGTTTAGATTTTACTGAGATCTTGAAAATCAAATGCACTGTCATGATTTCTGCATAATTTCCATCAACGTGTAATTCTATGGGATTCAAATACATTCAACCATATCTTTTTATTTATTGGATTGAACGAATCTGCGTGAAACCCAGCTGAATGTTTTATCTGTTTTATTTTTATGCTAATTAAGAACAACCAGACACACATGGAGGTATGTTTGAATCAATTGAGAAGAATAAGAAGAGTTTTGTGTGGAAAGAGTCTCGAGAGAGCAGACATCATGTGTATGTAAATGTATGAATGCAGACACATTTGTGTTTCGGATATTTGGTCAGTTTTAAGTTTCATATTATGTATTATCTAGTGTGTGTGTGTGTGTGTGTATGTGTGCTATGTAAAGAGCTGAGTAGTAACTGATTACATGTAATCTAGATTATGTAATCATGTTCCAAAAATTAAGTACTTGTAATTAGATTAAATGACATTGTAAAATACTCGTAATCAGACTACAGTTACTTTTTATGGATTACATGATTACATATAATTTACACAATAACATTAAATTATTCAAAATTTGTTGATTCTCCCTAATTCCTCTTTTTCATCTGTTAAATTTTCCTTTCTAAATTGTCTTTCAAACGCATAAAAATGCACAGGTTCACAAACTTCTGTCATCTGATTCGCTTTCACCTAATACATTTACTTGAAGTACACCTGAAATTTAAAATATATATATTTTAATAATTAAGTTTCATGTTTGATTTAACTAATTATTAGCTTTTTCATTAAACTCTTAAACCCCCTTCAGTTCCTTCACAAACCCCAGTTTGGGAATCCTTGATGTAATATAATTTTTACTACACTTCCTGTTGTTAATAACAACAAATGTAATAGTACTCTTTGTATTTTTATGTTAATATGGTACAAGATTGTTCTATTTAAATCAATGTGATAAACAACTAAGGTCAAGAGTTATCTTAATTAATCTAAAACTAGTAGTAAAAGTTACTAATGTAACTTATAATGAAAGTGATATAATGTAGTTACCATGTAATTTGGAATCAGTAACAGATTACAATTTGTACGTAATCTACCCAGATCTATCTATCTATCTATCTGTCTGTCCGTCCGTCCGTCCGTCCGTCCATCCATCCATCCATCCATCCATCTATCTATTTATCTGTCCGTCCGTCCGTCCGTCCGTCCGTCCGTCCGTCCGTCCGTCCATCTATCTATCTATCTATCTATCTATCTATCTATCTATCTATCTATCTATCTATCTATCTATCTATTTATCTGTCCGTCCGTCTATCTATCTATCTATCTATCTATCTATCTATCTATCTATCTATCTATCTATCTATCGAAACCTTATGATAATGCAATTATTGTCAAATTAATTTAGGCTACTTTACAGATTGATGTTGAGAGTGCCATTAAATTGAGAGAGACAGCTTGTAAGCTGAGGTCAATCATTACAGCATAAAGCCTGAGGGTGATCATGACCCAGATGTGAAATACAGGGGTTTTGTTTTACCCTGAAGGTTTTATTTTTTATTTTTTATAATGATCAACTAATTGTAGAATTAACCCACTTATTGCGTGGCTAATAAATAAATCAATATGAACCTACAGTTTATAATAAGAAAGACTGTGGTGTGATATAGTGATTGACCAATCAGGATGCCGTATATTAGAGAGCCGCATAATTGAAGCCAGTTTTTTTTTTTTTAGTTGACTTACTCGCTGTTCATTAGTATCAAAGCTCGTTTACCCTTGAGCATGTTCATCAGCATGTTTTCTGCGATGGAGGCTTTTGCATAAGGGATCTGTGGATCTGTTTCCGGCTGTGTTTAGAACGAATGCACATGTTCAGATGGCACAGGGAAGATCTTTCATCAGGGGTTTTGAACAACAGTACACATGGACAGCGAGGAGGCATTTATCTCCCTGGAACAACACAAACACAGAGCTGCTGCCCTGGAGACTTCAGCTGCATGCTCAAATCACCATCCCTCTTCTTATTCCACTGTGTCTAATTAGCCAATTCAGTCCAGACCACATTTATAGACCCGGTGGAACATACAGGCACACACACTTATACACACATGCACACAAAGAGTCTGTCCTGGAATTCACATGTAAATTAGATTGTAGTTCAGAGAGCCTTGTTCCTATGGTGTGGGCGTCTGCCTGTAGACACTTTGAAGACGATCTAGTGGAAAGGACCTGGGCATATATTAGATTAAAAACATTAGACTCCGGATTTGCGTGTTAATAAATGCAATAATGATATTCCAAACTCGTGCGATTTGAGATCCAGTCAGCTTGTGAGGCAGATTGGGCCAGTATGCTCTCTTGAGGAGAATCACACTGATGTCTTCTGACAAGCTTCATTCCACAGGAGAGAGGGGTCTGTCACCAGGACACCATCGCCCAAATGCTTGCCTGAGGCCATCTTCCCCACTGACTCACATTCTACAAACAAGACACTAAAAATAACATCCTAGAAAAGGTAGAAAAACAGCATGACAAACCCATGAAAAATTCCAATGTAAGATTTTTTTTTTCTAAGGAACTCTTTCTATTGAAATCCTTTATTATTTTTTTTTCTATTGAAAGCATCACTGACTTCATTTTAAATCAATTTGTTTCAAATAAGAGGCTGTGTAAACATCCAGAATTAGAAACGCTTCGCTGAAACTTTTACAAAAAGTAAAACTCAATAGATGTGATTCTAAAACACTGACTTGGACATCTAAAAAGAAAGCAATTTCAAGCATATATTCCAAATAAATGATTCTAAAATGATACCATGCTGAGTCCACTTCATGTGTAGGTAAATTTGGAAATGATTCAAATTGGTTTAAATGTGCACATTAAAATAAACGTTATTCTTTGTGCAGGAACTAACTTAAAGTGAGGATTTGCAGCTGATTTCACCTAATAATTGCTAATTAGATTGATATGAATAACTAAGTTTGGCATTAGCATATGTTCCTGATTTGTCTGTGGCATGGCTGTTGTATATCTTGAACTCTGACAGGATTAGAAGCTGTTGGACTTGGTTTTAAAGCATTGCGACAACATTGCAACAAATGGAACTATGGGAAATCTTGTCCATATTGTAACATGGAGAATTTAGTTTGTTTCCACCAGATCTCAATTTGAATGAGAATGTCATCAATGAGAATGGAACTTTAATGGCAAAAAACTTAGACAATGTATAAATGTACAGTGTACTGCATATAAAATGAACAGTAAAAATACAAAAGTAATTGTTTAAACATAATTACATTTTGAATAATTAACTTATTGACTATAAATTACTGTCCTGGTTTTAATGCAAACAAAAAATTTTTTATGAAGTACGCTCACTCAGTAAGATATATATTAGCACGTTAACTTAAAAGCTCTTGTATAGTTTTAACTGCTGTATTTTTGTGTTTGCTTGGTTTTTATTTTGTTTCTGTAACTTGTATTTTTCCAACTCATTATTTATTTATTTATTTTTGCCACAAAGATGGCCTTAGATGCTGACATGGCAATAAAAATAAATAACTACTCCTACTTACTATAAATTTATGCAATTTTTTTATACAATCTACAGGCTTGAATATACAAATAAGATTAGCATTTTGAATTTTCAGCCATGTATCTTAACAAATTTGTTTTATCTTTGTTTCATATTAGTCAAGGATAAGTCGTAGTGTCGGGCACAAAATGCAAATCTGGTTTGGTCTCATTAAAGAGTGAAGGCGATGATAAGCCCCTGCAAGTTCACTCTCATCTGCCTCCATACACTGAGATGTAAGTTAAAATATGAACTACTTCCTGTTCAACGTGACTTTAATGTGGCATTATAAAATACAAGGAAATAGGCCCTTATTTTACAAGACCAACTTACAGCCGATAAGACAAGGAGTACACAGGTGACTTGCGGTGCTGGTGGTTGAAGGGAAACAGTAGGTCTGATTCATAGCCGGTGGCACCATGCCATCAAGACAGGCAGCGATCTGATCAGCCTCTGCTGGGGCACCTCATGATCATTTCTGATGATGAAAGTCTAAACACCCCAGGTTGCATCCTCTAATGATGTTCCAGAAAACTGCACGGAGCCTATTCATCTGCAGAGGTGAATGTTTTTGTGAATTTTTTTTTTTCCCACGCAAAATCGTATTTATGCTTTATGCATTATGCATTTTATACTCAGGAGTCATACATTCAACTTGGCTTTTCTAAATTATTATTATTTGTACATTTCTGTGGCTGTCGTTTATATTGAAATGAACGCTCGACTAATCCGATATACTATATAACTAAATACAGCCTAGCAACATGAAGACTTTCATTATAATTTCATTATAAAATATAGATTCATCCTCAACTTTAAAAATTTTTGATTAGCGGAAGCTATTCATAAATAAAATGCAATAAAAGTTTACTGAGAACTTTCTGGGAACCTTATGAACAAGGTGGTGAATTAAAAATGTAAATGTACTTTGTATTTTTTTACTCATTAAATAAAGTTTACTTGGAGAAAAAAACAAAAAAAAAAAAACAATTTATAGCAAACTTTAAAAAAAATGTTTAAAATGATGTACACTCAGATGAGATGAAAATCCAGTCATAGGAACCTGGTTTATTTTACATAGAAAGGGTCGCCTCATGAGGGCCACCATTTTGAGATCACATGACCCTGATGAATATTCGACTAGCATCTCAAAACAGAAATAATAGTAATGACTGTTTTCATACAGGTTTCCCAAACGTTCTTCCCATCTGCCATTGATTGTAAAACACAGCCCCATCCCAAAGTCACAAAATTATTTGAGTCAATGCTGCTGCAGTGTTTACAAAATGTTTCCAAGGGAATCAGCATACTAATGTATTCCTTATAAATGTCTCTGCATATTATGCTGTGATAGGAGCATAGAAAATATTGCTTACTTCACCTTTAACCATATTTTGCCCACAAGGTTTCTCATAAACACTTCAGACAGCGTGGAGAATAATCCCCATTAGTGCTCGGCTTTCTTCTTTGAGAAACATCCTCAGGCAGGTGTATAAAATCTATTCCAATGGTACCGTTACAAACACCTCTATTCCATTTCTTACAGAAGTACCTGTTTAAAAGCCCTCTATCTCTTTCAGAAACCGTTAGCGATTTGCTGATGACGAATGATGCTGAATTTGAGGCCATTAGTTAATTAGCAGATCATAACATCCCTGAGGACAAAAGAAGCCCCAGAGTGGCTTCCTCTATCAGAACCGTGTGTCACTAGATGAGAGAGAGACACTAATTAGAGGGTTGAAAGATATTATATAAAGCCTCCCTGAGCTCAGTGCTATACATGCACGCACATTTAAATGTAATATACAGGCCTGTTTTCTCCCCGCATAGAGAATGCCTAAATCTAATTTTGGGGTTTCAAAATCAATAACCTTTTGCTAAAAGCCCAGCTTGTTAGTGCGAGAGCTGCATCTGGGAAATGGAAGCCGTATGAAACAAAATTCTGAGGTGAGACTGAGATGTTGTAACTCTTGTGTTGTTAGAACAGTTGATTTCAAATAGGCCACGTTATATGTGACGGCACAAATGAATAAAAACTGAATTGAACTCATGAACAGAATAGATTAAATTTATTTTTAATAATTTAATAATTTAGCTTAAAATCAATATGAAATGGTATTCGCAAATCATTTTGCTTTCATTATGTAAATATGTAATGATATATTTTTTGGTAAAACGAGATGTTGTATGGGGGGCTTGGTTTTATTTTTAAGTGGAAATTGATTGAATTGTGAAAAGTGGCGTGAAAATATTTATAATCTGAAGAACCTTCTTTTGCCACAAAGAACCTTTTGTGAAACGGAAAGGTTCTTCAGATGTTAAAGGTTCTTTATAGAACCATTTAGACAAAAAGGTTCTTCTATGGCATCGTGACGCACCTTTATGTTTTAAGAGTGTAGTATTCGGCTGGTCATGTACAGTATATGGTGAATCTGAATATGGTGACCATCTTAATGTGGAATTAAAGAGCTTTGTCTTGGCCACTGACGTGACTCACAAACACTGTATTTGTTGACGATGCTATTAATTTCTTTAGGTGTAAAACCTTTCAAAAGTGGCCAAAAATACCCAGTGCACCTCTAAGCAAATCCATCAAAACATCATCAGCGACCTCCGGCGTGACACACCCACCGACAGATCTGATTCCTTTTATCAGTGTCTCATTATGAAATGGAGAGGCGTTTAATTATTTATTTATTTTTCTCGGTTCCTGATGCACGTCTCTGACAGGAAAGCACTAACCACAGACGTCCGGTCAGTGTGCTGTTGCTCTGCTTTGAATCAATCAATATGCCCGGGCTCAGTTTGGCCTGCAGGTAGCACATACAGATTGAATAATTTTCAGATGATCAGATATGCAGCACTGATGTGAGGAGACAGGCGCTAAGGTGGACTCGACGCATGCGAGACTCTGCGCCAAGTGGTAATGAGCCAGCGAGTCTCTGATGCCTGCCTGTTCCTTGCCCCGTCTGCCCACTAACGAGACCCTGAATGGATCATCGCCTGGCTGTCCACCTCTGTCCCGCGGTGTCATAATGAAGCTTGAGAGGCCTCACACCCCACAGACGCCGCTGCTCCCTGCCGCCTGATGCCTTTTAATGGCTTGTTTGTTTGCCTTTGTTTTATTCCTCCTTTTCAAAAGGCGATGGCACGCAGTCCCGACGAAATGGCCTGGGGCTCTCCTTGATGTTTATGTTGCATGGGAAGTGAATGGGATTGGAGCAGACAGAGCCGTTTATTGCCAAAGGCGAGTGCCTCCGTACTCGATATCTGAATCGGGTTATTAACATCCCCTGTTTGCACCTCTTGGATGGGATTTTTCAGCAATCATTTTCACTCGTGTGCAAGGCACTGGAACTTGAGAGAGAAAGATGTGCGCTTATAGGTTCAGAGGGTTCTATATAGATTGGTGGAAAAGTCTCTGCACTGCTCCAGTGAGAGGTTTGAGTAAATCTAGCTTAAGTACAAGAGGTCAGCAGATTTGCAAACCTTAAGCAATGGACGTAACACCTTCTGAATTATTCAAAACTTCCCGTATCGTCCTTGCTACAAAAAAAATGCAAAACTCGAATAAAATCCTTTGAGACCAGCATTTTTTCGGTGGCCCAGTAAATATGTCTGTTTTGAAGTGGTTTTAAATAGGAAAATAAAGGTCTTAAAAATAAAGGTTCTTTGTGGCTTAAAAACAGGCTTTTTTCTCTAACTTGTTGCTTAATGCTAACATTGATGTTAAATGATTTTTCTTTCTTTACGTTAGCCAGATACATTTCAATTGGCTTTATTCTTGAGGTTAAAAAAAGTTTTGGTGGCAGTTTTGTGGGCTATTTTTATGTGATCTTATTAGCGACTTATAAGCAATGGTCAGATGTTTTGAAGTATGAGTGTATGTACTTTATGTTAAAGAGCAAAATAGTATATTAATGTTAACCACAGACATTTATTTTGAACCCATTCCAAATTTCTAAGGGAACACAAATGCTGAATATTCCCCCTGTGTTTAACTGAATAACTTTATGTAGATTATTTTAAGGTATATATTGGTTTTTTGGCTCTTTTAAGCCCCAGTGGATAATTCAGAAGTACTTTGTATAGATCTTAAAATGTTCCCCAGTGTTGCATCAGGCTGTAAAACCTTTTTTCTTTCTAATTGCAGCCTTTAAGTTTATTTGAAATATTTTTGTATGTACATCATCTTCAAAGACAGATGAGCATTTACATCCACTTGTTAAAGGTCAGCGTCTCCTGCAATTACTGTCATCATATAGAATTATATGGATGTTGCCATATAAAGCATTGGCAGTTATCGATAATGCCGGTGAACCAGCAATTTCAAGGGGACTTTCATGTGTGTGTGTGTGTGTATATATGTATGTTACATCCAAGGACATAATCTTAAATAATGAATGCCGCATATGCTGGTGCGATAAAGAGCAGATTAAAACACGCAAAAGTCATGCAATCACTTCTAGGCCGAGACATCTGCAATCTCTAGTTTTCCAGCCCAGTGGACACTACATTTCCTCTCTGTTCGTAATAGACAAATCACTCAAAGCAGCCCAAATATGGTGAGAAATCTCATTTAAAACCCTTCAGCCTGGAATTTCAAAGCCAGATCAGCCATCCCTAAAGTGCTGCAG
This sequence comes from allo-octoploid hybrid of Carassius auratus x Cyprinus carpio, assembly GCA_024542945.1. NCBI lineage: Eukaryota > Metazoa > Chordata > Actinopteri > Cypriniformes > allo-octoploid hybrid of Carassius auratus x Cyprinus carpio. Next base: position 6,180,955 of record CM045026.1, on the reverse strand, counting down.
TGTCCTGATGACATATGAATGTAATCACATGACAAATCAGAAACAAAAGGAAAGACACGAATATCTTACCCTCCGCCACCTCCAACCCCTGGGGAAAAGTTGCAAAGAGGAATCCATTTACCTGTTGTATTGTCTTTCTAAGATGTGTCCTAAAGTATTTCAGTCTTTTAGCAAAGGGAAAAAGATTTGGATGTACATTCAGTGTGCAACACTGCTACAAATCGAAAATGCAACTTTACAGTCAGAAACAAATGTGCAAAGGATGCTAAATGCTAATAAATATCGTTCTTCTTTGTGATAAAATTTCATGTTTCAAAACCTAGTGAACTGCCTTGTTGTCAGTTGCTTACACAGACAGCTACCTTCTAAGGCAAGATATACACCAAATGGTTAGCAATTATGTTTTTAAAGCACAGAGTGGTTTCAGTTGATGTTCGAGGTATGACTAGATGTAATATGTTAAACAGACTTTCACGTTTTATTCTAAAACCACAGACCTTATTTTTCAGTGCTATTCTAAAAGCCTCCTAGAAACAGATTACCAAGGGAATCCAAGACTTGGAATTGCTAATTATCTTCTGTTTTTTTTATTTTTTTTTTTACTACATTATGAAGAGCTTAATTGTATTACTTTATTATTTAAATTTATCCAAAGCACTCCTGAGGAATCACTGCATTTGAGCTGTATATATTTCCTTTTAGTATTAGTTTGTTGCTAAGCTAACAATGCAATACATTGCATTATAAATTAGACTGTACAGTTTTTAATGTCACTTCTTGTTATTGAATGAAATATACTGAAAGGCACCATCTTGAATGTTGTTTTGTAGAGCTTAGAATTCGTCCAGAACAAAGCATCTTACCTGGCAGTTTAGGTTTTGGAACAGAACTTGCATATTTTTCAGACGTTCACTGTTTTTTCTTTTTTTTCAGGCTGAGAGAGGAGAGATGATTTGGCAGGCAGGAACAGTTCAGCTGTCCACAGAGATGAACAGTCATGTCAGTAAGGCTTGTCAAGCTGTCAAAGAAGAGCAATAGCTGCATCAAGCTATCTGAGAATTAATCTCAACACCAATCAAAATGGTAAAGATTTGGGGCTGGAGAGGTGCTCTAAGCCTCTTAGAAGAGTGCCCGTCATTTCAATTTCAGGTTAAGACGTTAGAGTCCTTGGTTATGCCAATCATGTGTTCGAAAACTTGAGATCAGACACTTATGACATTGCAATAATGTCGCAGTAATCGAATTCTAGCACGCCAGAGTCACATTTTCTTCATCCGTCAGCCCTCGTCAGTGTGGTGGCTTTATCTCTAGAGGAAGACATCACACAGAGCTGTGAGTAAACCCGCACACACTTAAATTTATCAGATGACATGGTTTTCCTTCCATCAAATAATCTTCAGCGAAGATAATAAAGAGATTAAACACTTCTACTTCTGGACCAGTTTCTCCGTAGAGCAGATCCGAAACTGTTACGGATGGTGGAGCTCATTCATCGCGTAGTTATTTAGAAAGAGGGGGGAAATGGATTCTGCACTTTGACTATGACTAATACAACATTCAGTTAAATGTATAAGAAGCCAGCGAGCCGTAAAGAAGCAGGAGAGGCTTAACACTGAGCTGAATAACACACACTCGCACTCAAAGAGGTGGGAGGGTAAAATACCATGATTAACGATTTGTTTCTGTACGATGTTGGTATGTTGATCATCACTTGGCTGCTGGAGCAGAGAACGACTATAAACCCAGCAATAAAGATGTGCATGCAAGTCAGATAGTGTGGTTGGTAGGGCCAGATGGAACCTGTGGCACTGAAAAGAAAAAACAGGTTTATTATATATTTTGTCTAACTGACCCCTTTGCTAAGCTCCAGCCCTCCTTTGTTACTGTTGCTCACTCAGATAAACTTATCCATCTATATTTTGGATAATTTCTGTAAAAATATCTGTAAAAACATAACATAATCCTTTTCTTAAAGCTTGTCTGGGAGAATGGCAGATGGCAACAAATGCCATAGTTGGATTGACTGCTAATACTATGGTGGGACTTAGCAAAGGGTCTATTTGAAGATGATCTCTCAGCTGCCAAAAAGACCAATCCAGGATCATTGTGAAAAATGTGCCTGTGGTGGCATCTCTGAAAAACAATATTACATTGCTTTTGCACGTTCTGTCACACTTTCTAAGTGAAATTTCCAGTAAGTCGTGCTAAAATTGCATTCAGTTTTATTTAAAACAGATGAATGTGAATATGGCAACAATTTCTTATATTGGTTGTTGTATGTATCTTGGCAGAAATTAAATGTATGAGGAGTGGTACTAAAAAATTAACACACGACATACAACCTTGACTAAACCCTACCATAAACCCAGTGTTGAAAAAAAAAGAGAAAAACATTTGCTGAAGTCTTTGAACTCTTTTATTGTAACTCGTATTTCATAGGACTTGAACTGAGAGCTCTGCATTTTGAGTGCAATGTTGTACCAGGTGAGCTACAGAGCAAGTTTACTATGTTAGGAAATCCATACATATAGAGCTAGTTAGGCCTATGTAATGCAAATATTAAATGTGTTAGTTTACAAATCATGCATTTTTGTTGGTCATGCAGTTTTGAAGCCATAACATGGTATTGTGCAAGGAACTGTACGAATATATAAATATCTTTATTAATCAATAATCTGCCTTTGTAATCATAATTAGTGTGAAAAATAAAAGTATTGGTGTTTTACTGCCACCAATGTTCATTTCACCTGGAAACTGCTGTGAATTGTATGTATAGGTACACGTTGACATTTTAGGAGTTTTGCAAAAATGTAGGTAGAGGCAGATTCGGTAAAGTACAGTATGGTACAGTATAGGTTTTGTTTTTAGATTGGTATGCAGCAACTTGTGACAACAATAAACATTTATATTAGCTTTCCAGTCATTCACATCATGTAAAATATAAAAGGGTTTAATCTACGAAAACATAAGCTTTTACCGGTGGACAATGCTTTTATATAATGATATACTGCATTATATTTTCTATGTTCTTATTACTTTAGCAGGTAACAGGTCATTTAATTTGAAAAACATAAATAAATAACAAAAACATTTCTCTGTATTTGTCTGAAAATGATTGAATGCTATAAAGGAGTATTTAGTTCTACTTATTAAACACCTTATATATGTCAACAAAAACATATGAACAGCTGTATATACACCCTGAACTCCCACAACTTGGGTTTTCAGTTTGATCCTCCATTTGATTTCCTTTCATGCTGGTAATGGTGATAGTTTGTAAAGACCTTTTTTAACATGTAAGCAACAACAGATAAGTGCTGCATGATGGGTCTTTCAAAATAAATGTTTTGTGAACACTTTTATACCTCTGTGTTCTTATCCTTGCGCTCTTCTTTATGCTTTAATAATGATCAGGTGGATTGAAGCACTTTGACTGTCAGCGAGGACATCTCAAGGTTGAAACACGCACTGTCATCAGCCAGTATTGGCTTTATATGTAGAAATAATCTCAATTAAACTCTGCATGAGATGGGACATGCAGGAACATACTGTACACACTGTTTGCTCTGGCTTTTGAAATACATCAAATATCCCAACCATTTACAGCTAACACAGCAATATTCACAACGCTTTTTTAATTATAATTATATAATTAAATATATAAAATTAATTATATAATTATGTTCAGAATATATTCAACTTGTTGACAATTCCTAAATTGCAAGTGATAGCAAGTAGTAGGAGTGTGCGATATTGACAAAAAAATAATATTTCAATATTTTCTGGGATTTTATCAATAATGATAATTAGAAAATATTTTGCTGAGTGTGTTATTGTGGTGGTAACTTTAGGACTGCTGTGGACAGCTGACTCCTAAAGTTTTTAATATTCTTCCTATTCAATGTGGTGGTCAGTTAGTATGTTTACATTGGTTTTTACATTTTATGGGCATTTATACCTTTGTAAAGCCTTTGAGCAAATGAAATCAGTATCAATAAAATTAATCTTTGCAGAGGAAACACAGAAGTTCCATCTGAAGTGGCACTTAGATGCATTTACTCACCGTTTAATGCAGGACATGAATGCAATTACAAATGCATAAATAATGTTTTGATATATTAATTATAAAACATTGAATAGACACTTTAAATGTGAAATTAAAACTGCCAGTAGGTGGCAGCAGGTCACTGGTAATAAGTGAGTCATTGCGATTGAACTGAATCATTTACAGCGTTGTGGCCGTGTTTGGAATTATTTTTCTTGTCCATAGCACAAAAACAGGAAATATAGTGTCTAAAATGTAAGTCTCTTAATTAACTTCTTGTTTATTGAACTGTTGTAAAAAAAAAAAAAAAAAAAAAATCACAATTGTAATCATGATCGTTTAAACTCTTCATGTGAAATTGATTAACTATATGAAGTGGTATAATATATACATATCTTGAATTTGTGGCCATTCTAAATATATTTAATAGACTGACTCAGTGAAATGCAGTGAAAGAACACACTCTAAATATGCATGCGCACTAGTCTAGACTTCATCATGTAATGTATGCGTTTTGTTTGGTTTTTGCAAAATGCTATATAACGTCAAATCGCACATCGTTAAAACAACAATTACAATATTATCGCAGATAATATACAGTATATCGCACACCCCTATCAAGTGGTTATTTATATATTTAAATATAGTGGAAGTGAAAAGTGAAGTGACATTTGGCCAAGTATGGTGACCCAAATTTGGAATTTGTGCTCTGCATTTAACCCATCCAAGTGCACACACACAGTAGTGAACGTGCACACACACACACACACAAAAAATAATAAAACTACTACAGCTATGTTTCTCTTCGCTGGCACGTTTAAAGCTTATGATCCCCTGAACTCGGAAACTCAGGTATCTAAATGATTGAGTTTCCCATTCATGTCTATAATTCAGACTAAGAAACACATTCACGATAAATCCGTTAGAACCTGAAGCCAGCATAACAGTCAGTGTTGCCATGATGTCCTGTGGCTCATGAGTTGTTAGTCACATGGCATTTACAGCTCAGCTGATTGGCTCAAAACAACCTGGCAGCTTAACTTAGCACCCATGAACAAAATTCCCAGATAAAAGTTCCTACTGGGAACTTGGAATTTCTGACAGAGTACAAATGCAATGCACGTGACCATAGCCCGTTCAGCCTGATGATGTTGTGAATGATTAAAAATAAGCAACATGCAGATAACAAGCAGATAAGTTGAATTGAAGCATCGGATTTCATGTAATATATTGTGAGTGAGTGATCAATTTGAAAAAAGCCAGTTCGGTAACAGGACCTTGACGTTGTGAAAGAAAGCATTTGGGTAATTTGCAAATAAAACCTCAAACTGAAATCTCCTCTGTAGACACACACCCACATACCTCTTCATAAAAGCCCTCAGGAGGCAGTCGGATGTGTCTGTTTGGGGGAGATAAAAACTCGTTCACCGGATCCCATGAGCTGGAAAGTTGGCGCAACACAATCTGGCAGTCACTCTACTCCTATAACAAGCGCTGCCACTAACTGAGGACGAGAGAGAGAGAGAGAGAGAGAGAGAGAGAGATAGCAGAAGAGGTGCTGGAAGAGAGAATGAGAGATTCATTCATTAATAGCATATTCCACTTTAACAGTTGGGTAGTTATGTACAGTTATGAAGCCCACAATTGATATAAACCAACCTTTTAGTTTCAATTTTGTAGACCTAATGAGGGAAAGTATAGTTTAGATCCCTTGACCTTTTTGCAGTTTATTTAAATTGTCCTGCAGTGTGACATTTTCTGAAGTAAATATCCCATGCAGTCTTGAGTTTATTGTGTGCTTGTGGAACTTCTGGGAAATTCTGTCAAATCTTGTGCTATTGCCAGAAGAACTAAATTATAAGTGTGTGTATGTGTGTGTTTTAATGGATGCATGATATATCAGTACCATATTGTTTTGTTATGAATCAGTATTGTTGAGATTGGATATTCAGTTGTGCTTGCTTATTTTCATTATTTTTCCATTTAGATTTACATTTACCATCATTTAACACTCACCTAATTAAAAAAAAAACCTAATATTATATAAACATTAATATAAATAAAAATTTGACTTCATTGTTTGCTAATGTTAGCTCAGGTCAAATACAGATAAAAAATTTTTTAATTTAATAATGTATTAGCACATGTTGAAATCAACGTTAATGAAGAATACTACATTCTTGAAAGTATTTTTCATTTTTCGTTCATGTTAAATAATGTTAACAATTGGAAACTTATTGTAAAGTTGGTAACACTTCAATCAAAGCCTTTATGTATAATGCATTATAAAAGTAATTTTAATGCATTAATTAATGCACCTTATAATGCATTGTACAATCTCATTAATAACTGTAACCACAGTTAATACAGTGGGGAAAATATTTATTTGATCCGCTGCTGATTTTGTAAGTTTGAAGGGTCTGTAATTTTTATAGGTTTATTTTAACGCTTAGAGACAGAATATCAACCCAAAAAAAATCAGGAAAAAACACATTATATAAAGGTTAGAAATTGATTTGCATTTCAGTGAGTGAAATAAGAATTTGATCCCCAAGCAAAACATGGCTTAGTACTTGGTGCAGAAACCCTTTTTGGCAAGCACATAAGACGTTTTCTGTAGTTGGTCACCAGGTTTGCACACATCTCAGAAGGGATTTTGATCCACTCCTCTTTACAGATCCTCTCTAAATCCTTAAGGTTTCTTGGCTGTCGTTTGGCAACTCGAAGTTTCAGCTCCCACCACAGATTTTCTACAGTTTTGAGGTCTGGAGACTGGCTAGGCCACTCCACGACGTTAACATGCTTCTTCTTGGGCCACTCCTTTGTTGCCTTGGTGGTATGTTTTAGGTCATTGTCATCCATGACCCATCTTCAGTGTTCTGGCTGAGGGAAGGGTTCTCATCCAAGATTTTACAGTACATGGCCCCGTCCATTTTCCCCTCAATGCAGTGATTTCATCCTGTACCCTTAGCACCGCAGTTCTCAATTTCAGTCCTCACACCCCCCAGCTCTGCATATTTTACATGTCTCTCTTTGTTAACACACCTGATTCAGATAATCAGCTCGTTAGAAGCGAGCTCCGTGCATGAACTGTGTTTCCATTGACATGGTCCCTACACAGTGTTCATTGCTCCCTACTCTCTGAGCAGGTGAAATCTGTTGAAGTTTACCTCACTTCGGAAAATTCATTCACAGATTTATGCTGCGCAACGTCTTCACACAGACAAGTGTGACATCAAATACCTAAAATAAATAAAATTTAAACACACATCTCGCACACTTCAATGCACTTTGAATGGAACATGTATGTTCGCTTTGAACTGAAATCATGGCAGAATATCCTTTGATGTCCACTTCGCAGGGCACTTACGTTCGAATAGAACAAACATCTGAAGCGATAAGAGAAATTTGTGAAACAAAATGTGCAGAGCAGGGGGTGCGAGGACTGGAATTGAGAACCGCTGCCTTAGCAGAAAAACAGCCCCAAAGCATAATGTTTCCACTTCTGTGCTTGACTGTAGGGATGGTGTTCTTGGGGTCATAGTCAGCATTTCTCTCCCGCCAAACACGGCGAGTCGAGTTAATGCCAAAGGGCTCAATTTTGGTCTTATCTGACCACAGCACTTTCTCCCAAGTCTTCTCTGAATCATTTAGATGTTCTTTGGCAAACTTTAAAGGGCTTGTACATGTGCCTTCTTGAGCAGTGGGACCTTACGGGCGTTGCAGGATATCAGTCCATTGCGGCGTAGTGTGTTACCAATGTTTTGCTTGGTGACTGTGGTCCCAACTGCCTTAAGATCATTAACAAGTTGCTCCTGTGTAGTTCGCGGCTTATCCCTCACCTTTTCATGATCATCCTAACCTCATTTGGCAAGATTTTGCACGGAGCTCCAGACCAAGGAAGATTGATGGTTATTTTGTATTTCTTCCATTTCTGAATAATTGCACCAACAGTTGTCTCCTTCTCATCAAGCTTCTTGCTGGCCCATTTAAGCCTTGTGCAGATCTACAGCCTTGTCCCTGACATCCTTTGACAGCTCTTTGGTCTTGCCCATGGTGGTGAAAGAGGTTGGAATGGAAGATACAGATTGTGTGGAAAGGGGTCTTATACACCTTATGAGCTGACATTAGGAGAAACTTCTTAAAGTGGCAGGACTAATCTGTGTTCCACATGGGCACATAACCAATCTGTGGGAGCCAGAATTCTTGCTAGTTGGTAGGGGATCAAATACTTATTTCACTCACTGAAATGCAAATCAGTTTCTAACCTTTATATAACGTGTTTTTTTTTTTTTGGTTGATATTCTGTCTCTATCTGTTAAAATAAACCTACCAAATTACAGACCCTTCATTTCTTTGTAAGTGGGCAAACTTACAAAATCAGCAGGGGATCAAATAAATATTTTCCAAACTGTTAATAATTAAATAACACTTATCAGTTCATTGTTACACTATGCATTTTAAATTTGGTTATAATTTATGAAAGATATAATGTATTACAACACACATTATGAATAACAAAAAAAAATGTATTATACACTATAATAACCCTTTATAATGCATTATACATAAAGGCTTTAAGTTAAGTGTTACTGTGAAGTTTTACCCAGATGCTAAAATACATATGATTTGTACTACACACTGTAGTCTACATTATAATGTTGTGATGACTTGAATCACTTGTAGTGTTATTTTTTGTTTTGTTTTATTTGTTATTTTAGACAAATTAGTATATAGTGAATAAAATAGTACAAAATTGTATATTTTCAGGCATTTATCAGCTGTTGATCATTACATGAAAATAATTATCGGCTTATTCGTATCGGTCAGAATCTTTCTATTAGTGCATCCTCACTGTTTTGGGCAGAAAAAAAAACTGCATGGAAAAAAGTAAGATATTTTCACTAATATGACATCCTATAAGTGAATTCTTATTTTTTGTAATAAATTAGAAGAATGTTGTTCAAAATTGATTCAGATGGAGTATAAAAAAAGTCACACCGCAGGACACTGCTATGAATTTCACAACTGCCTGATTGTGACTGATGACACTTAAAAAGAAAGAACAGATTTTAACTCTTTTGGCATTTAATGGACTGTTTATGCAGACATATGGTGTACATCATCAGCCTGATAAAAGAATGACTTTTTCTTATGGTCTGTATTTAGCTTTTTCGATGAGGGTTAGACATGGGTTTAAAACTCCCCCTAACCCTCCATTTTCCTCTTAAACTTTGTAACATGTTAATGGATCTCTGTGTCTGCAGTGACAGTGATATTTTCTGTTTTGCAGCGAGATTGTTTGCAGGTTAGACAGATTGTGCTCTGAGGAACAATCAATATCCTTTAAGCAGCAGGAAGTAGGCAGAGGGTGTGGAAATCCCTTGTGGCTAATACACACAAAAAAATACAAGCACATACTTAACCAGTCTTTCCGCAATTAACAAATTGTGAGATTCATAAATGTTTTATGGCGTGAGCTTGTCTTTGAAGCGTTCTGATGTCACTGGGATCTAAACAAACGTCAGTGATTAAATCAGCCATTTGTGAATTGTGCAGCTTTAATTATTTTGCAGTGAAAGAAACTTTGTGCTTTGAATATCAAGTTCTAATCACAGTGAATGATAAGCATGCACGCTTTTTGTTAAAACATAGCAGTATTTATGCCCCAGGCATGGGCAAAAATGTAAGCGTGATTCATTACCAATTATGATTTTATTGTAAAAATAAAAAGCAATATGTGAACGAGAAAGAGGAATTTGTTTTTGCTGAGGCTAGTTTTGGCGGTCTTTTGAGATTTTATGTATGCACTGTGTTCTATTCAAACTGACATGAGAGCTAAAGCCCGGGCAAAACTAATAAAAATAAATGCCTGGGCAAAACTAATAAAAAATTCAAACGGTGGAACTGCACAGCTCATAAATTTACTCATAAACTCCAGATACCGCGTCAGTTCATTTGTTTCTTTATTTGATTCATCTCTAGCACAGTCCATTTCATGGATTGCCGCACGTCTTCTTCTGAAAACCATGTTTCTTTCTGTCCACTGTGCACTGATGCAGTTTGCACACAATGTGATTTAGCCAAATAGGATATGTTCCTGCATTAACAGCCTTTATTGGTTGTGCAACAGCATTTTTTTTAACCAACCAATCATAGGCCAGTTCCTAACTCTAGCCTTAAAACTCTTAAATCTGAGGAGTATTATGGGTTTATAAAAATGTTGTTCAAGGTCTAATGCTGTGTTCAATTCCAATTCGGAAAATTGCAATTAAGATATGTGATGTGAAGTCAAGTGATTTTGATGAGAATTCAACTGCTGGGCAGTTTCGTATTTGTCTTTTTCGCTTACTAACAACAACAAGGAGATATTTTTTGAAGTAGTGCAACAAAATAAAAAGCAAATGAAACACAGTAAGTCTGTATTTGATGCTTTAGTTTGTGTTTTATCATTCATTGTGTTGCTACAGAGAATGATGAGTAGTATAGTTTGATTGCACAAATCTTTTAGTTAATAAAGCAGTTAAATGAATAGTGCTTCCTGGCTAGATTTGTTGCTAACTGTACACACAAAAAAACTAAATTGTACAATCAGAATTTACTTTTACAACTTACGATTCACGAACAGGGCAAGCCAAGTGTATTGTTCCAGTAACATGTCATTTAAAATTCAGTAAATTTTAAATATCAAATATACATAAGCCCCTTGGAAATTACTGAAAAGATTTGTTCTTGCAAGTGTAATCATGTTTTTTTTTAAAACTTTAGTTTTATTAAGTTAATCTAATGCAGTCTTCTCAAAAATTGAACTTAACCCTTTAAGTGAATTTCAAGTGTTTCTACTCAGTAATTTCCTTTGATTGGCTCTTATTATCTAAATTATAATCATCATCATCATCATCATCATTAATTATACAAACATGATTAATTAAACATGATTTAAACAAGAGCTCCTTGGTATTTGCATAAGCTTATCGGTGTGGAACAAAATGGCATGAAGTCATCAAAGGTAGTGCTAACCAATCTACCTGTAAATGCACACAAAACATCTAAAACTAGCAATAGAGTGCAGATAAGATGCTTTTGCAGGCCAAACCTTGGAAACGCATTAGAATTTTAGCACTTCTAGTTCCATTGTCCCAAAGTCAATGGCTTTCAAATGGCTTTAAATGCCTGAAATAAGGTCTGTGGTTAACAAAAGTTTAAAATGGTTTTCACATTTTATTCTATGACATAAAATACATTAGCAATGCCCCCTTGTCACCTTTTCTGTAAAGCTTTTACTTGTCTTGAAAAAGGCAGTTTTTAACAAGTGCCTGAATGGGACTGAAATAGACTGAATGAATACTGAAAGAGTTGTCTGAAACTTAGTGATGGTGACGTTTAGCTTTTTTACTTCTGGCAGCTGTATTTAGGCTTCAAAACACGTATTTGTGTTCATTTGTGAAGATTATCATGATGAACCAAATGTGTCAGAATCATAAACATTTCATTTCACAGAGCTCCTTTTCGGTAACAATCCAAAAGTCGATGGAAAAATCCTATTGGGCTTTTTGTTGAGGAAACCAGGGTAAAGCAAACTTCCGGTTTGGCCAACTAAAATATATAATCACTGCAGCACACTATTTGCACGTCCCTCTTTTGAATTAATTCAAGTGAAAGGGCTTATGGGTATTCCCCCAAGCTACATAGCTCACTATCACAGACAATATTATGAAGTTCATCGCTAAGCTTTAGCTTAATTAACGATTTCTCATTCTGCATAATTCGCTGCAGTGAAAACATATGGATTCAGTCAGATCAAAGAAACAGTGTGGTATTTCGTAATTGATCACTTAGAGATATTAACCTTACATTTGTGTGTTTTTTTTTTTTTTTTTTTTCAGAAGTTCAAGGAAATGTGAAATTTCAAATAATGTTTAATTAGGACAACTTGATGCATTTTTATTAACTGTGACATTAGGGTTTACCGTGTGTCATTTAGCCTGGAGGTCTTGTTAGATTGTTTTTGGAGAGTTCAGAGTGATGATAGATGCTCGTGTGCATGCTCTGAGGCAGTCTGTTTCATTACCGAATATCATCTCACCTGCACAATGGGGAATTTTACCCTCCTGGTCTGCATTGTCAAGCACTGACAGACCCCCTGTGGATTTGAAAAGAGAGACGTTAGAACATCAAACGCTGAGTTGAGCTCTCAGAGATCCACTGTAGAGAATGCAGTGACTTCTTCAAATACACTGTGGAGGTCTTTTAAAAGCTACATAAAAGAGTTGAGAGAAAAAAAAAATTGGAGGGCTGTTGGTATTTGATGCTGCCAAGAAGTGAAAAACCTGAGAATGATCCGAGTTTGAACTTCTAATCTGTTTGGAAGTGGCGAGCAGCACGAGGGCAGCGGACTTTAACTCCTCTGCATGGTTCCTGATGGTTGTTTTGCAATTAGACTTCATTTTCCTTACTCCTGTAGTTCCTGGAAATGCTGACTGCACTTCGGACTACCTGTCAGGGCCAAGACTCCAGATCACCGGCCTTGAGTAAACCTTACACTTTTTAAAGATGTTTTAATGACCTGCCTTGTACCCATGGTGCTCACAATTGCTCTATTAGTGCAGAGGCGGATGGAGGACTAATTTAAGTGTCACTCTGCATTGAATCCACTTGAACAATAAGTATTTGTGCTTCCTTCCACATGCTTGGAGGATACTCCATGGAGTTGTATGCACGACAAAAGCACTGGAGTCTGAATGTGAATATCATCATACAAAGTCACATGAAAATTAATAATAAATATATTCAAATCAAGTCAACACTCTGGGTTCTTTCTATGATGATATGAATGGGATGAGAAGACATTTGTGTCAAGATGTGTCATTGAAAGAGATTTTCTTTATTAGAGACTTTGACGGAGTGGAAATGAGTGAAAAGTAAGAGCAGGGCTAAATGGGTTTGGAATGAAAACAACAAACCATCAATTGCAACAAAAAATAGCACCTATGAATCTGTTTGAATATTTAAAGGTATCTAAACATGATGAATGATTACAAATAAATACATTTGTGATTCTTGAATGTGCCTTTTAATTTTTTTTTATCTCAAAGGTTCGCACATTTCTACAGTATGTAGATCAAGGGATCGTGAAATACAGTTTCAGATTTTTTTTTATGCTTCTCAAGGTTAGTTTATGAGGCCCTCCTTTACAGCTTTCAGGCAGAAGAAATTGAAACAACGCACTTACAATGATTGAAAAAATTTATTTTAGCATGGTTATTGCTTTTGCTGGCTTAATTTTTGGAATAAAGTTTTGTCGTATTACAAAAGATGTTGCATGTACATGGGTATGTACTGATTAGCAACATTGAAACAATGATAAGCTTAGTGTCTTAATAGTGTTGAATGCTGATTGTTTGATGTTTATTACAATTACACTTTAAGATTAAAATTAAATGTATTGCCTCAAGGAAAAAATACTAGGCATTGCTGTATCTTTAAAAAAAAAATAGATATTTTTAAAAACGGCAGCATGTTTAGAATAATTCAGAAAGAAATCCATTGTTAAATGTGAGGGACAAATAAAAAATCTTAAAACCTCAGTCATGTGATTAAAAATAAACTCCAGCCATGCATTTCTAATGTTCAGATCTTTAGGAAAGAGTCGTACTCGGCATCTTTATCCAACAGCTTCTCTCTTGCGATTGATGGACAGACATGAAATGCACCTCCTTGATTACCTACAAAAGTGATGCATTTTAGGGGCTGTGTCAGAGAATCATGATATCACAAATTACCCAGTTTCAAATCTGTGTGTTTCAGAAGGGTAGAAAACAATAATTCATATTAAACAGGGGAGTTTAATTTGAAACTTGCAGTATACTTTGCAAGAATGTAACCTCTAAATAACAAGAACATTTTGATTCTCCATTTTATGACCTATTGAAGGTGCAATCATCAATTTATATTGACACCTAATGGCATACACTTTATGGCATATAAAGGTGCTTAAAAGGTTCTTCACAGTGATGCCATAGAATAACCATTTTTGGTTCCACAAAGAACCATTCAGTCAAAGGTTCTTTAAAGAACCATCTCTTTCTTAACTTTTTATAATCTGAAGAACCTTCTTTCGCCATGAAGAACCTTTTGTCAAACAGAAAGGTTCTTCAGATGTTCTAATAGCATCATTTAGACAAAAACTTTCTTCTATGGCATCATGAAGCACCTTTATTTTTAAGTGTAAATGCAAATTCAAGTAAACATTTTTCTGTTATCTACTGTTGCCATTGTAAAAAAAAAATGCAGTATTTGTAGTCAGCCATGAATAATCTATTCCACAATCTAAAGTGACAAATTGCTTGAAGGTGGTTGAGAAGAAGCTTCAGCAGGTCATGTGACTTCAACATCCTGGATCCTGTTAGGTGACCCAGTCTGTATAAAATAAAACAGCTACTGATATTACTCTATGAATATATTTTTCAAAAGTATTATTTGTTTCTTTATAAATTAAACCTTTTGTAAAAACTTTTTAATATAATTTAATTGGCTAACATGAACTAACAATTAACAATATATTTTTGACCGCATTTACTAAACTTTGTTTAAACAGTTTTTTTTGTTTGCTCATTAGTTCACAGTAAATTAAAGAACATTTACAGCTCCTATTTTTAAAAATGTATAAGTAAATGCCTAATTAAAAATTCAGCATTTATATTAAGTTAAGATTTATTGAAAAATAAATGCTGTAGAATTGTTTATGGTTAGTTTGTCAGCTCATGTAGTTAAATAAATTGACTTTTTTTTTGGAAAGTGTGCCAACTATTATCTAGAAAAAATCATCTTTTTAACTCTGACAAATATATTTTAGGAAATTTCTTAGAAGTGTTGATTGATATACCATAATATCCGCATGACTTCAGTTATAATCAGGACTTAAGGTTGCTATGTCTTCATAAAACAATTCTATCTGTAACTTAAAGTGTGAACAGTCTGATAATTATATTTTCCATGATTGTATGTGAACCCATTGCAAAACGGATCTTCTGATATTATGTTAAACACTGGCAGTACTATATTTCAGTCTGTTTTTGTGTGCACTTAATGTGTCATTTCTTTCATACTGGTCTCACAGCTTTATTACTTAGAAAATCATTTCTCCAGGTTGATGTGTCAGACGTAATTAAATTTGCTGTCACAAGATGAGGTGACTCACAGCTTCATCAATGGATCTGAATGTAAGGCGACTGGTCAGAAAAAGCCCACAAGGTTAGCTGTGTTTCATAAAGAAACATAATTTCCTGTAGCCTCTTCTTTGCCGCATATGTGAGTGTACCACATCATAGTCCAGAGCTTCTTTGGCCCACTGACAAATACAAAATGTCATGTTGCAAAAAGCAACAGAATGACAACAGTTATTTTTTTTCTCACATCCCGTCAGAATAAAGACAAAGATTCCACCACACTTCCCATGGACCTGTCAGCACCCTGGCTTTTCTGTGAACGCAGCACCAATCATCTTTTTCAGCTTTGCCGATGAAATATTACTGCTGGCCATACCAACGCTTTAAACATCTGCTGATATTTTATTTATCTCTAGCAGACAGGATCCAAATGGCGAGAGATTTGCCCATCCTGAGAGATATATTGAGGAAGACACCTGTCAACAGCCTCATCTCTCAGAATGAAATATTTCACAAAAATTTTGATCATAAACCTTTAAAACTACTCTTTCAAATCAGATCTGAATTTGGCAGGTGTTTCATATGCAGTACGGCTGGTTCTCCAGAGGCGATTTAAGCCATCACCATGGGCACAAAAACTTGCATGAGAAAGATGAGGAGAAAACACAATGAAACAGGACAGAAAGTTTATTTCTAACAGGTTTATATAAGACACAGACACAAACACATATTTAAGATGCTGTGTCAAGGTAAAAACGGTGTCTTTCACTGCAATAACATGTCTTATGTTAATGGGAAATCTTTTCCTCATTGCGACTTTATATATCGCAATGTGATTTTATATCTCTTTATCAAGGGTTTAATTCCTCTAATCGCAATAATAATTATTTTGTAATTGGGAGTTTTACTCATTTAGAACATATTTTTGAGTTTATATACAGTGTGGCTATTTTTTTATTTTAAACTTTCCCACAAACATTTTTTACTTTTTTTGTCCTCAGAGTTAAAAACAAGCTTCTATACTATTGGTTCCTTTATGAATTTCTAATGAATTTTAAGAATAGCAGTATTAGTAAAATAATATCTGCAGTAAACTTTACCTGAAGATACTTTCCCGTTTTGTTCTAAAAAAAAAATACAACACGTATTGTTATACCTCATATATGACATGGCAGATATGAATTTTTAACATAACTATTGTGTTAAAAATGCAAGTTCATAAGCTTACTTCTGTGCAAGTTCAAAAGTTTACTTCTGTGCAAGTTCATAAGTTTACTTCTGTTACTTCTTTGTGTTGCAGCTTAATAATTAATTTTTTACTTTTTTTTTTTTTTTTTACTTGTGCTTTGCTGAAAATCCTTTAATTTGGTGATCCCTTTTATTTATTTGTAACTCTCAGTATATTATCACCAAATCTTGAATTCAATCTTTTTGTGAACTTGTTTTCTTTCAGTAAGCACAGGTTTTATATTTCCAATACTCTAGAGCCTAGGATGCGTCTCAATCAGCTCCCTAGCTCCGGAGCTCGTGAATCAGCAGATCATCTACACAAATTTAGTCACTGGTAAGTTCCCTAGCTCACTGCATGTTGGGACAGTGATCACTCGAATTCCAGTGACATGACTATGTACAGCATCAACGGACAACATAGTAGAACTGGAATTAATAAACAACAGACAGGATCTCTTTTTGATATTATTTTTTTGTGATGGATTATTTCTGTGCCAAATACACTTCTTCCAGGTTTGTATAAGTTTCAGAAAGTTTTTTTCCAGCATGGCCCTTCATGACTCATGAAGGCTGGAATTCCTTGTATGGGCACTTCTCCCAGAAAACCAGAGCAAGAGCACACAATCAACGTCATCAGCAGTGCTGCACAGATATATCGTAGTATCGTGCTACAGTGCACATTCTATCAGTTGCAGTTCTGGTGTCTCTGTCTCAATATACTCTACAACGTGACATACATTCACATCAAATGTTAACTCAGCAGTAGATTTACACTCACAGGACACTGCACTTATTTGCAATCACAAATGTACATTATTTGCATGTGGTTTAAAGCCTTGCCGGTTAAACATTTCATTCATGTGCTGTACTGACGTGCGGTTTTTTCTAAGCGCACCGTACATGAAGATCGTGCACTGAAAAGCTTATCAAACAGCGCCTGATTACTGGACTAAGTTATCTTTTGAGTCTAATTACGTGAATACTGTCAAAACACACAAGGTTTACATATAAACACAGTTTTGTATGTCTAAAATGAAAGTAAGGATACGGATACGTGCCTGTATATGAGATGCGTACAGCTCTTAAAGCGATAGTACTAAAGCCTGTATTAATTTCTTTCATGTGCTGAACACAAAAGATATTTTGAACAATGTGGGTAACCAGTCCACACTGATAGTAGGGGAAAAAAATCCTATCGAAGTCACTGAGGACCAGCAACAGTTACCCACATTCTTCAACATAACATTTATGTTCAACAGAAGAAAGAAGCTCATTTCAGGTTTAAAACAACTTGAGTGAGTAAATGATGGTATAAAAAAAAAAAAAAACTATGACAGAACTGACAGACAGATGACAGAATTTTCATTTTTGAGTGAATTATTCCTTCAATGTTAATAAAACAAAACACAAAGAGAAAAATCATGCACTGCTCTTGACTGAAGAACTTTAACACAGTTGTTTTAATAAGAATCAGTGTATATAATGTTTTATTTTTATATTTGTTCATTCAATTTCTTGAAGGCTACTGCTAAATACACCTATTGTACCTACACTTTGTTTTATTTGTATTTTATGTGTATTTGTAGTGTGTGTCTTTGTTCTTTTTTTTTTTTTTAAACACAAAGATAAAATAATGACAAAGATTTTACTCTTCGCCAACTTTGGCCTAAATATCTGCCATTCTTTTTTATATTTTGTTACCTTGAAAGGCTTTGTTTTTAAAATATAGTAATTAGTTTAGGTGTACTGCTCAGACAACTTGCAAAATGGTAAAACCAACATGACAAAGAATCGTGATAAAATCATGAAATGCAGTGATATGATATTTTTGCCATCTCGCCCACCCCTTACAGGCGGCAAGTAAAACTTCACCAAATTTACTGTGTTTTGCTGGCAATCGGCCCGCAAGTGCTTGTGATTTTTTAGCTTCACCCACGGCACACCTCCAGGAGCTTTGCTTTTTTTCAGAGAGAATCGTAAAGCTGTATCTTTCTTTTATAAATATGATAAAACTAAAGACTCTTTGAAGATATGAAGGATACAATACTACTCTATATGTACTCAAGATTAACATGAGATTGGATGAAACTGTGTGTGTTATGTCCTCTTTAAAAGAAATCCTCTCTGGGATTTTCTTTTCTCTGTACCTCAAATGTATGTTTGAGGTATGGGTCAGTAGTCATGTATAAATGTTAGATTTTAATTGCATTATTCATGTTTTATTAATTGCATAAAATCAACATATTCTATTGACAGCCCTAGTAATATTCTACGCTAAATATCATACAAAAGGGCGTTCTTCATGTGGATGATTCTCGTTGTGTTGTGGATGGCCACACATATTCCACTGGGATATAAATGAACCATAAAACCAGCTGATTATCATTCATGAGCATTTGGCACTGCAACCTCCAAAAACCTCTGCTTACATAAATTATGCCTTCGTTGTTTTATAGAGGTAAGCCTATGAGCTGTTTACATAATTGAATCTGCATGCAAACATGACTAACAGGAAATATGAACTTCTTTGGCATTTTAAACATTTTGACCAGAAAACATCATTTTTTTCAGTGGTTTCTCTCTTCGTATAATCTGCCCGGGAGACCCGACTGAGACCTGAGTAAGTTATTCATCGATTTCGAGGAGTTCAGGACCCATAAAGACCGACTCTGGAGATTAAAATTTCTCTGGCTGATGAACATTTGTTTGATATTGTTCCATGCATACACTGTGGCAATTCAAATACATATTTATGAATATCGAACAGAAGATAAATAAATGAAACACAGAAAATGAGACAAGTAAAGTACATGAGCCATTGGAGTATAAAACTATATTCATAATCTGTTAAATTATTCAATATAATGTTATGCCACATAGTTCTGAAATGGAGATATACACAATCACTATCTGTCACCCTCTGTGGAAAGGTCTATTTTCTGAAGGAATATGGCAGGTTTAGATGCTAATGCAGACCAGTTTTGGCCACAGCAACTAAAACTAAAGCTATGAATAACTTCAGTTTCTTGAAGCTTTTATCAACGCTTTTAATGTTTTTATGCATAATTTTTAGGCAGCTGTTCCATGTCACCTCCAAGTGATGCATTTCTAGTGTCAGATGGCACTGAAAGAACATTTATAGTCTTCTGCCAGTTGGCCTAAACATGAGTCAAAGGTGTTTAATGATTTTTAGAAACACTTGCTGAAGTCTCATATTTCACATTCGGTATCTTGTTTCTTTTAGAAAGAAACTGATATGATGTATATACAAAAGCCCAGTTTGCCTGACTGCGATGAAACATTTCCTTCTGCATATCTGAAAATTTTTAACTTGACACAGAAGGCCTACTAAATCAAAAGAAGTTTAAAAGAAATTCTGCAACTGAAATGAGTATGTTTGATTAGTTTCTATTCATAGAGTCACTTGGTAATTGAAAATAAGAGTGACTGATGTCTAAATATACCAATGAAAAGCTGAGGTTGAAGTTCAGGTGTTTGTAGGTCTTCTCTTGTGATGTTGAAAGGATGCCATGTTAAATTATAAAACTGAGTGTGAGTTTCTGAAGATTTTACGCAAGACTTTTTCAAGACCTTTTTAAGACCAATCAAAGAAAATTTAAGGAATACATTTTAGGGTACATAATATGTCATTATATTTTCTAAATGCAAATGTCTAGGAAATCTAAAGTGTTTAAAGTTTAAGATACAACTTTCTATAGATTTCCATTACTTTATTATTCATCTAAAAAAAAAACTCAACTATAATATGGAAATAACTTGTACTGTACCTTCTGATGACTGTGCAAAAAAGTGCTGCTCTTGTTTTATTTTGTCTTGTTTTCCAGAATTCCAGATTCTTAAATCAAGATCAGTTGAAAATTACATTGGAAGTCTTATTTTGATCAAAATGAAGTGATATGACTAAAACAAAAACAAATATCTGACTTAATTCAAAGGGGAAAGTTACCCCCTTGACAGACAGTTATTAGTAATTTTGTTCAGTTTCTAAGCAAGACTTCATATAATAATTTTGCATCTCAAGTTTCCTACATGTATCTTGATTTAAGGATGTGTAGATATTTTACTGGAAAACAAGACAAAAATACAGTGGAAGGTTTTTTTTTTGTTTTGTTTTTTTGCTGTGCATACAACATTTATTGTCATGACTATGAATTGAAGACCATCTAATCGGATTTTAAGCCCTTAATTTGTGAAAAGTTGAATTAACATTTTTTTAAGGCCCGCAGAAACTCTGTAAAAGCCATTTATTCATGCATTTGAATTTGGGAACAATATGGGGGAAGTGATTCAAAATAAGTTATTAAAGACAACACTGACTAGAAACTACACATTCCTGGTTTCATACAATTCATTACACATTTTATCTGAAGGCAAAGGTTGTTTGTCTTCATAATCTTTCATTAAAATGTAATGTAACTGATTATGTTAAAGAAACTTTTTAGGTTGATGTTACCAGTTCCAGTATTTTTCAACTCCTCACTTTAATTTTTACGATCCAGTCAATTTCCTATGGATAAAATTATATCCCAACCTACAGTTTTTCTCATCTTGTCTTGTTTCATTTTAAATATGTCAGATTATCAAAGTAATGTTGTGAACATTGTTTCATGTTGTCTTTAACTGAATGGTTGGTGATGAACTGAATGAGTACTGTTGATGATAAATAGCGATAAAGCTGTGAAAACATGTAGCGCTCACAAATACTGGATGTATTTTTTGGAACTATTACAGTACTAAAAAAAGAATAGACTATGAACAAGGAAACCTACTGTATGTTTCTCTAGCTTACTTGCTATGTTGTGATAATGTACAAGCTAATGAATTTCTGAATATCACATTATGTTGCAAAAATGATGACATTCACTGAGGATAAAGCCATAACAAACATAGTATGTCATGATGACATGGTTATTAAACTGAGATTTAGACACAGTCAGAGGTGAACATGTAGTCACATACAGTCTGTCACAACAGACGTCTAATGCACCACAGTTTCTACAGAATGACAGCAAGTAAATGAAGCAAGAAAAGAGATGAGTTTGAGTCTGATAGGAGCTCATCAATTCAAAGTAAAGTCAGATTAAGGGGACCTTTGGCACAAATGATGTCTGTAGTGTGAATTTGGTTTTGGTGTATGTAAGCGCGACTCATATATGTAAAATATACCTGACCAAATTGTTATTGCTTTAAAATGATCTCAGTGTAATGTAGTTTTTATAGGTGCATAAAATACTGTTAGGGGTAATGTTAGCATTAGGGAAGGACCAGCCTATATTAAGCTATTTAAGTTGAGCCTTGACTCAAATATGCAGCATGTTAATTGAATAAAACAGCTTAGGAGAAGCAAATAATTAATCTAGGCTGTTAATTGAGCTTTAGATGACCATTAGCCCAGTCCAGAGGTGTTTGTTTAACAGCAGTGTGCAAACGGGTTGGGTGTAAGTTCATGAAAAGACAGAGGAAGGCAGTTAAAACAAGTGAAAGCGTTGCTTCTATCATCAATCGTCATAGGATGGAGTCTGAGTTTTGGAAACCGAAAGTTTTAGAAACCCACAAAAAGACCTACATACAAAGTGAACCAGTAAGATATATAGAGAGAAAAGTAGCACAACTATAATGAGTAGTCGGTAGAACTGTGAGAAGACGTTAGTTTTCGGCATCTGTTTCTGCTTGTTTTACTGATATGTCCTGACAGGAGGTAGGTAGCACAACCTACATTCTGTCAGTCAGCTGCTTTGATTTCAAAAAGGAAACATGAATCCAGAATGTTTGTAGAAATACAAAATGCCTCTGGGCAATGTATTGTATTTGTATACAATCGATAGCTAACACCTGTTCTGTCATATCGTTCTATAAGAGAATTTGCAGCTGTCATCATAAAATCTGAAATAAGAAAAGAGCCTTTTTCTCAGGCCTGTGCTTTATTGAACCCAAACAGCAATTGAAATTGTCAAGACTTGTATAGAAGCTCTTTAGTGTGTCTAAAGAGCTTCTATACATGCCTTGACTATTTCAATAGTTGGCAAAACGTTTGCAAGCTGCTATTTCTATCCACGGTTGGGTTACTTTTAACTAAGCTAGTTTTTATTCGGTAAGGGGTTTCTTATTTTTAACAAACCAGCAAGTATACAAAGTATAGTAGGCTAGGACAGATCAGTTGCTTTATCCACCAGTGTTTGGTTACTTAGCTTGTTTTTAGCCCAACTTTTTCAGTTCTTTGTTTTGCAGCTTTTCATTTTCATTGGAACTTAGTGAAAATGGGAATGTGCTTTATTATCTATCCATTTGGGGTACTAGTTATGCTATTTTTAACCCAACTATTTTTGCAGTTTTCCTTCTTTTTACAACTCAGCAAGTTTGAATGCGCGCGTCTCACGAGGACAATTTAAATAGCAACGGTCATAAGGGGTTAGTCACTGCTAGAGGAAGATGTTTATCTGTTTGAGTTACTAGTTAGCCTGTTTGTAACCCAACTATTATTTATTTATTTGCAGTTAGTATGCTTTACAATCCCATCCCTTAACATATTTGCGATGGTAGGACACTGAAATCCCCAAAACAAAAATATTTACCTCAGAACTTGCTTCAGTTTGGCACGGAGTTTTGACGACGGTGTTCACAAACCATCCAGCTCGCTTTCCTAAGCTGAAAATTGTTATAATTTAATTCGTTAATGCATATTGTGTGCCGCTGACTTGTCTCAGAGACACTCTGTGAGGAGCTGGGAGGAGGAGACGGGGGAAGGAGGAGCGACGGCGTTCAGCGCTCTCCTCTCCTCGGCTGCCTCATCCTCCACTGAGTGAAGGAGAGAGTGAGAGAGTATGGAGCTAGCCAGCTGTGAGTGAGCCGGACACTGATGCGCTCTGAGCGGCAGAGTGAGAGAACGCACACCGGCTTCGAGACATAGCGCACGAGAACAGCGCCTATAGACTGCATTTAAGCACTAATATCAGTCCAAGCAAGAAGAAAGAGCGCCGAAAAGGAGCAGGACCGAACCTCCAGAAAGAACAGATCGACCGTTTGGAAGAAAGCAGCGCTCCTAACTTTGAAGGACCGCAGTGAGCGCGCATCACTGTTTCGGTAACCACTACATTACCGAAGAGATCCTCACCGACTCCAGCGATGCGCCCCGCGGTGCTGCTGCTGCTGCTGATCCCCGGGCTGCTCGGGTTCGGTATGTGAACGGAGTTTTTACAAATGCTCTATGCATCATATTCACCTGTAAGGTACTTTAGATGTAGGGAAAAGTGCGCAGAGTGCCTGACCACATGATACCCGGCTGTCGTTTACTGAAAAAATATATAGGCTACTAAATGATTTGTAGTGTTACCTGTCTTGTGTAGGCTATTTCGCATGATATGGTATTTGTTTGTGGTGGTTCGCCTGTTTTATTTTAGGTTTGTGCTGCAAGGTTTGCGGCATTGGCTGTGTTACGGACCACATGACCACATGATATTGTTCTAATCAGTGTAGACATCACTTTGCAACTTTTCTTTGTGTTTCATGTGATTATTGTAACTTGATTTAGAATTGTATATTTAATCAGACATAAATAAGCAGCGTGCGAAGTTTTTGGGGTTCCGACCTCTCTAATTAAGACTTGCACCCTTCAAAATGAAGTCAACAAAAAGTCGAGGTCTTTAAAGAACGTAACTTTTCTGCATATAACGTTACAAGTTTCACATGATTTAAATTTTCACGTTAACCAGAAATGTTTACAAATTCATATTTTTACCTTATGATTGAATAAATGTCCACAGATAGAAACTAGCTGAGCAGCAAACCATAAAAAATACGTTAATAAAAAATAATTTATGCATAAATTATTGCATTGAAATTTGTCTTGCTAAAATTCATAAATTGACACCCACTTAATCAAAAAATCACTGTATAATTTGCACAATCTACACTATTCAGTTTTGAAATATTTTCTACCTAAAAATCTAAGAGAGGGTGAGATGTGTATATGTGAATGTTTGAGTGGTTTTGTTGAGGTTAGAATCCATTCTTAACCATTTCCATCTTCCTTGGTGATTTAAGCTTTTTGGGGTAGATATAACGGCAAATATCACAGCCCGACACTCGTTTTCGTTTAAAGTGCCATGACTTCTGCTCCCTTCAGCCCTCATTTGAGATTCTGTGTTGTTTGATTGTGTGAGCTTGAAATAACCCGCAGACAAACCCCTGAACGCTCACATTTAAGGTCCAGCATGGGCCAAACTCCTCATTTGAATCTGAAACTGGCAATAAAGCCTCCGGTATAGCTCCCGCATGCACACTTGAGCGAATGAACATCAAATCTCAAGAGGCTTTCTGGTTTATTACTACTTTTTATGAGTCTGTGTGCCGAGATGTTAAGCCTCGCAGGGCTGTTTCTTTTTTCTTTTCTTTTTTTGTACCTCCCTCGTGTGAGTCTTGAGAGAGAGTGCTTTGCCATCAGTCTGAAAATCATTTTTTATGACCTGAGAGGAAACACTGACAGGATTTTTGCGGCAGAGTTGTGTTTATGCCATATGCACACGGTGTTGCACTTCATCAGCTCAGAACTTTGAGTTTACACACTGATGATATACTGCAGCCCCTCTTCTGCTCCCATCAAGTTTGTGTTACCTGACAGCATCTCAGCAAACCGAGAAACATTTCATGGACAGTTTTGAAACTATACATAAAATTATCGATCACCGTCTTCCAGCCGTCTATGCGACAGATTGATCCCAGTAACGGTTATTTATACTTGCCGTCAGAGAAGCTGTTCCTCTGGTGAGCCGAGATGCTATCAGGTGAGACTTGTGTTTGTACCAGTCCCTGGGGATGCTTTGTTAACCATGGCCAAATCTTGTGTTACAAATGAACGCCGGGTTTATTTAGCATCTCTTGCCAGTTGAATCACGGTGCTGTGGCCAGGGAAACAGAAGGAGAGGAAAAGTCGATGCGATCTGACACCCTTCATCTGATCCCTTTATCTGTGCCATGGCCCCGTTGCCTCCCCAGCAGTGAGGGGAAGCGGCAGATCTTTCCCCTGCAGCGACAGGGACAATCTCATTCACGCTTGGCCCAGACTCCACTTATAGCTCTCACCGAACAAGGAGCAGCCAAGGACCCTGTGAAATGGACCCTCGGGCAGACTGGCTCAGAGAGACTCGAGAGCGGTCGCCAAAATAAGTGCAACTCTTAAAAAATGTTTTAGCTTTAACTCCGTCACAGAGAGTCGCAGCATGTTGAACTAAGCAAATATTGAATTTCCCAGATCCCGCCCACCGCACTCCACAACTTCCTGATTGCTGCAGAAGGCATTATGTTTCCTCTTTAAGTGTCATAAACACCATCAGCATTGTCAGCAGTGGCTTGCAGCCGTGGGGGCAGTGGAGCGCTGCATGGTTTTGTGCAGCCCACACGCTGCCATACAAGATGCTGTCAATGCTTGCTAACAATTATATTGTAATCAGAGCTTGTCTTTCATAAAACATGGACTGTGGGGGCATCTTGGCTGTTGTTTGACAAGCTACCTTGGCCTTTTGTCTGTAAGCGGCTTGGGTTGGATTGTGTAGGCTAGATTTTTACAGCTGTGGCACTCTGATAATGCTGGAAACCGAGTACCTTTATGTGTATTTGATGCTTTTTTTGCCTCGATTATACTAGTTCATGAGGGCTTAACGCCCTCAGACTTTTTCTGTTGGCCTGGTCAGGCCAGTGGTTCATATTGTTTACTCGTCCTGCCAAAATCTTTTACGTGAAAAAGAAAAAGTTATTGTATGCATAGCTTTTGACCCATGTAACCTTGTACTCTAATAAATAAGGTTGTTACAACCTTACAAACTATAGAGTGAAATTTCACAAATCTCAATTCCAGTTTTGGCACCACAGCAAAAGCTATTAACTAATATAAAGTTCAAACATTATTCAAGACAAGTAAACAGTCATTAATAAAATAAGAACAAAATGGCTAACAATAGCACAATTAAATACAATAGTACAAAGATGCAAATTAAATAATAATTTTAAAGGTTGGTTTAACAGTAGTGTTAAGGATAGATAAAATGCAAAAAAAGAACTCAATTTAGTACCCATGCGCTGTTTGAGAGGTGACTTTATGTACATGATTTGGGTGTGTGCACAGAAAACCATCTCAGACGGTGTGAGAACTGAATTAAATTCACTTAAGTTCTCTTTCTCATTGCACTTGAATGGTTTGAAATTGCTTAAATGTTTGCATTTGGCAAGACTTAAAACCATGTGAATTTTGTCAGCTGTCCTGAACATCTTTGACGCTGACCCCGGGTCATCGGGTACTCCTTATTGTCACATCCTTAACATAGAAAGAATACTAAGATCACCTCTAAAAGACTTGTATTTATTCTGTTCATATTGAAAATCCTGAAAGCCTCCATTGATGTTCATAATGCGGTATTATAGTGTTCGTTTGTGCTTTCCAAGGACAGCTTGTCCAGGAATTACAGATGCAAGGCTGTATATCTCTTTCAGTTGGTTGAAGCTTAACTTTTCTCCCACCTCTTTCTTTTATTTCACACATCTGTGAACTCTCCATTGCCTCAAAGCTGCATTTAAGCTTCAGCCTGCAATGTGGTATTTAAGTGTAATCTGCTCTGTGAAGCACCCAGGTAAACACCAATTTTCTCCCAGCTGGTCTCATCCCTCTTGCTGTCCGGTTGAGTGTGATGGCTCGACTAAGGCCGGGTCAGCCCGGGAATGAGGCGGAGTGCGTTCTCGACTTCGACTCGGCCCATGCGAATGGGGGTCAGCCTCTATGTGCTCTCTCCTCTATTTGTTTTTCATGTAATTTCATTTGAGGCAGACAGAGATGGATTAGCCCATAAATAAGTGAAGAGAAAATCACAACTCAGAGAGATGGCAGAGATAAAAAGAGCTTGGTGTTATTTTCGCTGGCTTGCCATCATTCCGAGACCATTTCCACAGATGCCGCCCGAGATGCATGGACAACAGTCGTAAAACAAAAGAAAAAGGAAAGGCTATTTGTTACTGAGACTTTTACATTTTATCAGTGCTTCTGGCCACCTTACATCTCGCAAACTGACAGTTGGGAGTGTAGACGCACTGCTCTACTTGTCTCCGGGTTAATTAGATCACATTAAAGCTTGAAGGCTGTCAGATTTTCTTAAATGTCACTTAACACTTTCCATCAAAGTTTCTTCCTCCTCACCCACACTGAAGCATTGACAGGCCTAATGGGATCTAAGCAGGTAATAACAAAGTCATTTCTTGACATGTTTGTATATGAGCAACCCCGTGTGTAAGTGTGTGTGAGGGTCCCTGCTGTGTGTGTGGGTGGCAGTTCGTCTGTGTGTATATGAGCTTATTTTTCCTCACTCTGCACAATCAATCATTTGATCATTTATTTCTCTCTCTAATTTGCTGAAGGGGGTAGTTTAAAAAAACATCAGCATCATTTTATTCTTGCACTATATTGCAGCTATGAATCAATGTGACGATGCCACATATTTGCGTCGCATTGCAAGCAGTTGTTTGGTTGTCGTGCTGACAGACTCTGAAAGATAGACTTAAGTAGGCCTGGTAAATTCCACTCGGATTTATGTTGTTGAATGTGAAGCGCTTGATCTGATAAGGGTTTCTGTGTCTGCAGGAAGTTTGTGCCACGGACAATCGCACACCTGGATTGACAGGTTTGGAGCTTGGAGTCTGGTGGCATTACATAGCGAGCCTGTTTACCACAGCACGGATGAGTGCCACAATACAAGCATAAGCCTGGCTTATTTAAATGCAAATCAATCTTTTGACTACACAACAGTGATTGAGAGCGGGGTTACTGTCCTCTTACCTTTAGATAATTCTGTGTATGTTTTTCTGGGGTAACAATGCATACTTAACAGCTGCTGTTGTAACTTCACTTTTCAAATCCCTGGATCGGTTTGTGGTCACATTTCCGATAAGAGGCTGACGGTGTGCTTCAGAGTGACCAATTTCACAACACAAGATGCTTTGCTGCAGAGGAAGGCTTCTGTCGGGAGTGTTGTGTGATCTGAACCCCGTGAGGCGCGGTTAATACTTCTTCATTATTTTGTGCTAGTAAACCGAATGCTTTGATGGCATCTTTTGATGGGAACTGCAAGTAGTCGCCACGGGAGCTTATAATAATTGTTCTCAGCATGCGTCTTTGTGTTGTCTCTCTTTGTTTGAGGCAGATTTGAAAGCCTTAAGGCATTTCCCATAAAGAACCTCTAATAATGTTCTTCTTGAAGCAGGCCCAACACCCAAGTTTACTCTCCGGAGACTCGAGTGACTGGCGGAACCTCGTTATCTTGTGTTTGGTGACGTCTGCAGTGGTCCGATCTTGGTAAAACATGCAAAACGTTTCACTAACAATGAGTATTTCCCACTAGCCTGAAATCAAGAAGCCTTTGTGGCAACTCTTGAAATAGACGTAATTGTTTGTTGGAGACTTGTATAAACCTTAGATGTTTTAGCAGACTGGTTCCCTCGCGTTCTATCTTGCGAAATCAAGAAGATAAAGATGCATCTGGCAAAGCCTGTGAGACTGGCTTTTATTAAATCTTGAAATTGAATCATTCCTTCACTCAGAAATCAAAAAAAGTTGCCCGAGACTCAGCTGTCTGAGTGTTTGTCTTTGACTCACGTCTAAACCCCTAGACTACCTTGGAACAACCGAGCAACTTCTGTTGAGCGCAATACAGCCGTGCCTTTTTCAGCACAGTAAACGAGGCCATCTGTACATTAAGAAGAGCTCATTTTGAATGGCTGCCTCAATTGCTGTGGTGCCATGATTTAATAAAGGAGAACTCTTATTCAATCAGCAGCTCTGAAACTCACACATGATGTGCGGACGCATCCGTCCGGCACGCCTGCTTGGCAGCCGACCAAAGCTAAATGGTGCAGCTTGAGTGAATTGACTCCTCCTGTTTCGAGTGAGCCAAAAAACACGAAACCAGATTCTTTTAATATCAGATACGTCCCGCGAAGGAATGAAGCGATGCAGGATGCTGGAGCCAAAGCAGGATTCTGTTAAGATCCTGTCAGTCATCTGCGGTTTGAGCCGAGTATGGGCAGATAAACAGAAAATCTGAGTTAAGTGCAGTTTATTTTCACCTTATCAATACTGATAATGGTCTGTAATGAAGAACGGCTGGGGAGTAATCTTATAAAAGCCATGAAGTCAGATCAGATAGCACACAGACAGATCTAGAGAGCACAGAGTTTTTTAGCCAGTAGGCTGAACCCCGTCTTAAGTGGGCTTTGAAAATGATGCATCTGTCGAATGACATCGCTTGAGGTTCAGCAAAGCAGGTGAGACTGAAAAGGTGCGACTATGTGTTCTTGCCTGACAGCTTTTCAGTACTGAAAGCTCCATTTCCTGTTTGAAAGCTGCTTTTTTTTCTTAGATTGCTGGAGAAAGATGAAACAAGGTTGAGGAGGAGTCGACAGGCATGCCTCAACTTTGACAGGCAGAGTTTGATTCTTTTGTGAGACAAAAGGCTTCTGCAGCATTTTGATAACATATTTTTTTCCCCAGGGAGAACATTAACAATAACTCAACTTTACATGTATTGATAGTTATTCAGCAGAAACAACAAAGACAACAGAGAACCGAAGAGTGCAGTTGTAATTTTGAAAGATCAATGTTTATTGACAACCACAGAGTCCAGCTGACCTCTGCTAAATGGAAAGAAAATTATTTCTTCAGAGGTTCATATACAGCAGAATGGTGCTTGTATTTTCATGCTGCCGAAATATTTCCCTTCAGGCTGCTAAAACCTTCTCTAACTCCTCTGCGGAAGCTATTTCTCCAAAGGACTGGGAGAGGAATATGTTGTACCTTTGAATGTTTATACTTGCATCAACGATTTCCAACAAAAAAAATGAATAAAATGCTCTATGCTATGAATTATTGTGCGTCTCGGAGGGTCTCGGCAGAAAATCTGCATGAAATGATACATTACCCTGAATTCACTATCATGAGCCTTGACTGTATGTGGTTGTTTATCTTCCATTTAAGGAATGAAGTTATTATAGAGGAAAACAAAAGAGGGCCATTTTCAGGCAACTAAAATGCTTGTGCACAAATAAACATTTTAGAAAACAAAACTAGGGAGCCAGGTTCGTCCCATAGGCCCTGATAAAGCATAAATACATAATTAATAGGCTCTCCGTCAGAGGTCCTCACATGAACGCCGTCTAATGCTCTAAGCGTACGGAATGATGTAACACCATCTACACTTATTAAAGATCAAGGTCCCAGAGGAAGTGACTAATGTAGGTGGCCTTCCAGCACTTACCACTTTCTAAATCAGAGGCAATGCCCTATATATCTGTAGATGTTTTTTCATTTATTGTCGATTCTACAGCCCTAGCAGTTTTTAGGAACATCCGCAAAGCTCCTTTTCAGGGACATGCATCAGTGCGAAGGTTGGGAGTCCTGCTAAATCATCTTTGGCTTTGAAGCACGATCATCCCGAAGTGCATTTTTCAGGTAGAGGAGAATTTCAGCTGGACACACTCTGGCTAATCGGAAGCCTTTTTCTGGCTGGGAAACTTTCGAGGAGGGTGTTTTAACTTGGTGCCGCATTCTCCTGAACCCCTGCAGCTCCTGATTGCTTGCAGCCCATAAATGTGCTCTCTCTGAACTCATTTGTAGGTCGGCTATATGGCACGTATTGCTGAGCTGGTGGTTCTACCAGGTATGTGGTCCTGTTTCTGGCCCTTGGGGTTCCTCATCCTAGTGCTAATGGTCCAGCTCCAGCCTCTGCTGTGCGTAAGATGATGGAAGCAGGTTTGGTAAATAGCAAAGACAGACTGCTGTGTTCAAACATCCCTAATGGGACTCTGGTGCAAATTATCATCTGGGAGGTACAGACAACAACAGAAGTGGAAAGAGGGAGACAAGACTGATGGTATTCCGTACTTGCATGTTTCCTTTAAATGGGACTAAAGGTGTGAAAACATTCTGAACAACAAATAAAACCCTGAGAGTCCATTAGAATATCGTTCACAGCTTTGGACTTTCATTTCATGCATCTTCTCTCCGTGAAGACATTATCATATATCTGCCATCACTCCCGGTGTCATATTGAGCTGAGAAACATTCCTTGCTGAGCGTATTAAGATTTACACCTTCTCCCGTCTTCTCTCACTCATTATTTTGCTCCATTATCACAGAAAATAATTCTTTTGAGGTGCAAACGGTCTTTAAGGAGTTTAAGTATCCTGTTAGACTCAGTGGAAGTTTTCATTTCTCAGAGGCTGCTCTTCTATAGCTCAGGAGAGTTGGAGTGTGATCAATTATTTTTCTTTTAGAGAGGTCGTTATGAGAAATCAAATTTTTTCCTTATAAGTACTATAAAAGCACACGGTTACTTTCAGATCTTAGAACTTTCTTCCAGTATAGACACTTAGCTGCAAAAATGGATTGACCTGAGCTGATTTTTTTCATCTTACTTTCTTCAAGAATTCCATTGAAGTTACTGTTCATGTGAAAATCATTAGTAGTGTTGCATATGTGCCTAGGTTTTAATTATAGTTGATTTAAAGCCACATTTTGAATTAGGGATGTATGATATATGAGTTCAGTTTTTAAATAATAGATACCAGATAGGTCTATACTGGATAATGACAATTCAATTCAATTCAAGTTTATTTGTATAGCGCTTTTTACAATATAGTGACTGTAAGTTTAAACTGTTATGTACATATGGTAGAAATGTACGGAAAAATCAATTAAAGATGTTATCAAACAGACGATGAACACTATTAACAGCAGTTATTATATGATGCAATCAAACTTATAGCAAATTTGGTAGATAATTTAATTATGTTGTTTAATTATGCTCATTTATTTATTTTTTTATATTTAGATTT
Source organism: allo-octoploid hybrid of Carassius auratus x Cyprinus carpio (assembly GCA_024542945.1). NCBI lineage: Eukaryota > Metazoa > Chordata > Actinopteri > Cypriniformes > allo-octoploid hybrid of Carassius auratus x Cyprinus carpio. The sequence goes on along the minus strand of CM045026.1, from coordinate 6,148,624 downwards.
ATAAGTAAATTATATTTAGATTTACTTTTGCCGTCATCTAGTGCTCACTTAATCTTCTAAAACACTAATTGTAAAATAATACTGCTCAATGTCATTTTTGCTAAGACCCAACCAGTTAAAAATGAAATAATAAAAAGTGAATAGTTTTACTTTAATTAAAATATACTACTTAACACATGTGTTATGGCACTTTTAAATATTATAAAAATAATTATAATTTGTCTGTAGTTTTTCTCCTAAATTTGTAGGGAGAAGTAAAGTGATATAAATGAAACGTTGTTCAGATAAGGGATTCTGTGTGCTTCCCATGTTGTCTAGTTTATTGTTATCCACTGTATTGACAGTTCTGGAGTTTATTTATTTATTTATTCATATTTTTTTTTTTTTTTTTTGCGATTCATCATGCAATTAATTGCCATTAAAAATTTTAATTGTTGTCCAGCTCTAATGTATATTTATGTATGTATGTATGTGTGTGTATATATAAGGTTTTGTGGTCCAGGGTCACACACATTCTTTTGTATTCTATCATGCACATATGAAATGACATCAAATAGAGTAAATGTTGAATTTAATTATTTGGGTGAACTATTCTTGTAAACATGTGAATCAGCTCTCATTTCAATCTAGGAGAAGCAGTTGAGATATTAAAAAGATCTCTGTTGTAACTTTACTATGGGGGTTTTCATCCGTTCTTTTTTATTTTACAAACATAAAAACATCGTCCAGGACTAAAATATGAAAAGGTCACAGCTTAGTCTCTGAGGCAGACGCATGGGACTTGAGCCCATGGCAAGGTTGTTTTGGACTGCAGTGAGGTTTCCTCCAGTTGCCTGTGATGTAAGTAGGACAAACCCAGGGTCCCTCAGAAGATCTCTGTAATTTTAATACCGCTTGTGTCCAGAGGGTCCAAGAGACAGAAGCCAGTGATAGAGTTACAGCTTCTGCAGAGGGCATACAAGGATATATGACACGCTGCTGTGATGGGTCTTTAATGCCAGATAGCAAATGGACACCAGGGACCCGTGAGTGTGTGCTCGCACGCTTAATCCTGGCTTTTAGGAGCGTGAAAGAGTATGAATGTTGGCATAGGTGTAAAAAAGAGTGGAGACAACATTTAATTTAGCTTGTCAGTTGTCACGGGTCAAGCTGAAGGGAAAACATCTCCTGTGCCAAAGAGAGCTGATGTGAGAAGAAAGCATCCGTCCATGTGTTGACTGGGAAAAATGTGCATTACGATGGAAAAAATGCTTCAGAAAAAACATATAGTTAAAGCTCAAGTTGTCAAACTCACCCTCACTCTCAGTCTTTTTACCACTGGACAGTGCCATAGACTTACAACAGATAGCCTCGCTTGTCCCCGTGGAATTGCAGAACCTGTCAAGACATTTAAATGTGAAGCAATTTGACGTGACAGAAAGGTTCAGACATACTGTATGCTTCTTTTGAAATCATTGACAGACAAATGTCTTTGAGAATCACATGTCATTCAGGGCTTCTAGTACTCGATGATTAGAAAATCTCTTCCTCTGCAAGATGCACACAGTTCAGAGACCGTCTCACGCTCAAGACTTCTCTGCATTACCCCTTCCTCGCAATTCGTACTATTCTAATCTGTCTTTACGGGGCCGTGCTGCACATTGACTTGCTCTGCGTTTGCCAGATTAAAGAGGAGCACTGGGATGAAGCATTGACTCCGTACTGATGGTGCTACTGCTCTTTCTTTAACCCATCTGCCCTAAACACCTCTCTCTCGCTGGCCAGAGAGAATGTCTCCATCACTGAATTATAGGGCAGGATGGTCATTAGCCACACAATTTCTCTTCCACACTCAAAGCTCACACATTCCTGACATGTCTTCTGAGATAGGAGGGTTGGATTAATGGGTTAGTTTTCTTTTCAGTTGTATTTGTTTCTACACTTTTATTGATTCAGTAGTGGAGAGTGGAAGGGTAATGGGGATCCAGTTTTGAATCACCAGGCCATGGCTTTGACAGTGTTGGAAAATTTTAAGGGCAGGTCACACTATGCTTTTCATTCCCTTGACTTCCATTCATACATATGTAAATGTGGAGGACCAGAAAAGTTAATTCTGTTGTGTTCTCTGATTTGTATTGCGTGTGACCAATAGATCAATACATCACGCCTTGACTTCCTAACTGAAAGAACACAAGTATTTTAATGGCAGGATTGTAGTAAAGTGGAGTAGAATGTATATTTTTACATTCTGTATGTCTTATTCCTGGAGATATAGCTTCATGTTATAGGCTACCTGCAAAGTTCAGCTCCAATCCTGATCAAACACAACAGAACCAATTAATAAAGATATGAAGGAGCACTTGATAATTAGGCTACAGACAGGTGTGTTTGACCAGGGTTGGAAGTGAACTCCGCAGGTAGGTAGAGTTGGGCACCACTGCTGTAGTGTATTATGTGGAAAATATGTTTTAAAAAGTGTGAAAATTAGGAAAATTTGAAGAACAATGGTAAATGTAATTGCACCTTTATTTTTAATGCTATTGTATGAAAATCTTTGGCCTTATAGAGGATGGTTTTCATTTTCTTTGACATCATGATGGCAAATGACTAATTCAAAATTCTGACAGTCCAAGAAAACCTAGATTCAAAATTGTTTTATCCCATTTTGACATCTGATGATTGTTCCAGGTTTCCCAGATTCGATTTGATTCTGCTTCATAACATCCTGATTTGTTTGTCATCTGCTTGGCTATATTTCTGTTATAATGTCTTTTTTTCTTACATATGAAAGCTGCAAATACTTTTTTATTCACGGAAAATAACTGGCTCATAAGAGTCATTACTCTTTGAATTGGGCTTTTCAACTAATAACTCTTTCATAACATTTCATCAATATAAGAACATAGTTTAAGGAGTTTACATGACCTTATACATCACTGGGTTTATTAAGTAGAATCGGCAAAAGATTGTGCCAGTAAATGCACTGTGTAAGATGAGAGAGGAAGGGATTGTTTAGCTGTCAAATACACTGAGATTTCCCCAGAGCTCTTAATGCTACAGGGCAAACCCCAGCGGTTGACTTTACTGCAGTGCTTTATGACACAAGATTGCCTTAAGTCTTTTTGCATTTACTGTTCTTTTCTTGTAATTCTTGACAGTTTACATATAGATACATATACAGATACATATGTTGAGCTTGTGATAATTATCTCAGCAAGAAGGAGAAGGCACTTTGTCTTAGCACCCAACTTGGATGTGTTTATTTTAGTTTTTACTAAAGCAAGCCACTTAAGGCCATGTGTTTGAATGCTTTTAAACATTTGTAGCAAACGCTGTACTATAGAAATTAGTTGATGTACTGTATCATCACAGGTGTTTGACTGTGGCTCATTGCATCAGATTTTAGAGTTGGAACTGACTATTTTGTGCTATTTCTAGAAGATTGAAATTTTTCCATCACATATATGAGCAGTCTTTGCAGATCAGGTGTAGATAGGGAGGTTTTGGCCTTCGGAAGGACTCGCAGTTTCCTTGGCACAGGCTTCTCTAAAACACTCAAAAGCTCTCGCCTTTTCTCTTGGGCTCTGTTTTCTGGCCAGTTGGACGAGACAAGCCGTGTCATTCCTATAGCTGTGTCAGACATGCTGGACATGTGCTGTTTTGAACTTTGGCTTTGATTGCTGGGGCGTGAAAGCAAGTCAGCAAAAGTGTGAAGTATAAAACTGGCTGAGGGAAAGCAAGATGCTGCTTGCCAACAAACATTTTGAATAAGAATTTTTGGGCTCGAGATCATGTGAAGACACAGTTCTTTCTGTGCAAGGGGATATTTGCATATTAAACATTATACCACAGAGAAATAAGATACTTTGCGACAAAACTTGTTTATTTGCCCTAAAAGGTGGATGTTATTAAGTCTGTAAATGTTCTCAAATGTTCAACAAGAAGCAGATACCAAAAATCCAAAGCATGCTTTGCTTTTAGACTATGCAAAAACAAATAATTACTTTGACTTTGAAGAATAAGCATGTTGAATTAAGCTGTAACAAAAGGGAAAAAAAAGATACTGAAATAAATGAGTCTTTCTGTCTTATTTTATCCATTGAGTCTGCGGCGTAATTTGTCGTGAAAACATGAAAAATACATTGTCGGCTTCAGTCTGGTGGGCCTAAGTGTTAAATAATTACAATAAACTGCCTCAGGTTCCTCTAAACCAGAGCACTTCAAAGAGCACAACTTATATTTGATGGAGAAAAAAACCTTCACGCTGTCATGCTCTATTTTTACATTGACTTCAGCTCCTGCTGAAAACTGCCTGTTTACACATCCCATAATCCCGTTGCCCCCTGTGTTATGTGTTATTGTGATATTTCATCAAAGCTCTTGGGAACAGCGGCACTAGATGCTAGAAGGTTACTCTCTGAATGAAAACACTGAAATGATGTCTGCTTTACCTGAAAAACAGAAATAACACCAGATGATGGCAGCTGTAAAAGTAGATGACATTAAAGGCGGTAACCAGAGGCCACACAAGCTCCACAGAGAAACCAGAGACTGCAGGCGACACAGAGGTGCAGTTTCTTCTAGCATCGGACCATTTTGCTTCAGCATATTTCTTGATATGTTTCCATCCTTAGGCCCGTCTCTCACAAGAGCAACAAATGTTGACGCTGAGAAAATCTTTTCACAGGAAACACAATGTCTCTTAGGTTTAGCAGGGCCTTCGCTCGGCCATCTGCTCGTGCTTGCATCATTCTGCTGAGAGCTCTGTAAGTCATCATGTAATCAAAATTGACACTATCTAGTTTTTAATAAAAGTCCCAGGTTGAACTGAGGATGATTCATCAGTGCACTTTATTCCGAAGATAAACTTGTTTGTAGCGAATTGTTTCATGGAAATGCAATAACTTTTTCTGCCTGTGAAATTGCATTTCTGCTTGTGTAATCAAGACTGTGTGGGTGGGGAAAAATAATATTAACCAATAATATCACAGCATGTTGCGATCCACTCAATTCCCAATGGGACTTGCTTCATTTTGCTTTGAATGTCACATTGCTGTTTTGTATTTAAAGGCTTAATTCTTTTTGAGCAGCAAATATTATTATACAGTAAATGAGCAATGCATTCACACATTCGTTTTGTGGTTACTCCGCTAGTGAATATCAATAGATTAAAGGTCACGCGCACACACACACACGCACACACGCTCACATGCAGTTCATCCTTTAACATTTTTTAAGTCACTCTAAAGATTTTTCCATTAAGTGACTCTGGGCAGTTGGCAGAGGCAGAGATGAGCGGGGAGAGACAGAATGATGGAGATCAGTAACAATAGAGGGGGATAATTGTGCCAGAATCACAACCATCTGGTCTCGGTCTCCTCACAGATCCCCACGCACAGCTTGCAAGCCTTCCTCTGAAATCCTTAAATCCTCACAATCTGCCACACGCTCTTCTGATGTGACTGCCATCACCCTCTCCTCTCCTCTGCTATCTCTCTTTCCTTTCGCTTTGTCCGATCTCTTCTCTTTCAATCTCTTCCCATCTCATCTCCTTCGATCTCGTCTTGTCTCCTTCAATCTCTTCTCGTCTCCATTCATCTCTTCTTTTCAGATTCATTCTCTTTTCCTATCCATCAATCACTTCTTGACTCTTTTCTCTTCTCATTCAATCCCCTCTTTTCTTGTCTCCACTCCATCAATCTCTTATTTCGTTTGACCTTTTCTCTTCCTTGATCTCTTTTCATCTCCTTCAATCTCCGCTTGTCTCCTTCGGTCTCTTCTCCTCTCATCTCCACTGATCTCTTCAGTCTCTCCTCTCCTCTCCTCTCCTCTCCTCTCCTCTCCTCTCCTCTCCCATTACCAGTTCTTTCTGATGATTCACGTGTCTCTCCATTCACCTGAGGAATTCTCTAACCTGTGCAGAAAAGCTTGAAAAATTGTTGTTATTGCCCATTCAAGACGAACAGAGGGGTATTGATTCCAGGTGGACTTAACAAGGACAGATATAGACGAAAACCTTTTGTCCTACAACCATGTTAAGCATGTACTCACAGAGGAATTCATACACACCGATTTGCCAAGATGACTACAGAACAAGGTCCTCTGTGGTCAGAATGCTTCAGTTAATCTTTGTTCTGTGTTCCGCTGTTCTGAGCTGCCTGATTCTTTGTATTCCAGGATTCTTGCTTTATTTGTTTCTCTTTTGTCTCTTTAGGGTTTCTTTGCAAAACCCTGTCACTGGAGTGACTCACTGTTAGGTCTTCTGGTGCTCTGGGTTTACTAAATGATGCTCCGAATGTGGCATGACATTGCAAGTCAAACATAAGGCTAGATAAGTGTTAATTGTGTGAGCCTGGCAGAATTTTTCTTTCTCATCTTCACAGCTTCAGTTTTTTTTTAGCTCTATAAAGTTTTATGTGATTTATATAGATACATTTGGATGCATTGAAAAGCACACTTTCAGGGAAAATTTGTTGTCAATAGGCTGCTAAAACATATAATATAATATAATATAATATTGAGAAAAATAAGTAATATATGCATTACCATTCAAAAGATAGGCTGCATTTATTTGAACAAAATACAGTAAAAACCTTAACATTGTGAAATATTATTACAAATCTGTTTTCTATTTTAATATATTTAATCATATTTATCATCACCAAACTTGAATTTGGGTGTTCTTAACTGATATTTTTCAGGAATTTCTTGACACCTGACCCTGTTTGTTTTTAATAGATAATTAAGAAGAAACTTTCTTGAGAATAGCATAACAAATTTGTAAATGCAATCCAATTAAATTCTAATTTCAATTAAATAATTTTAATACAGAAACATCTTTTCAGATGGGGGTACTTTTAGGTAGGAGGAATGATATTTGTTAAGTCTATAAAATATGTACCACATGCTGGGAATCACTGAAGTAGTCGACTAGTTGATTGTTGGACAATTAGTTGACCCTTGTGTTCCTTCATTATGCTTAAAAACAAAACAAAGCCTTAAAATCTTTAAGGCTTAAAGCAATAGTTGACCTCCAAATGAAAATTCTGACATTTTCTCTCCCTCATGTTGTTCTGAACCTGACTGACTTTCTTCCTTTCAAAAAACCTTTGACCCCAGTGTATTTCATTGTGGACAAAAAAGATAACACGACCACTGAGAGATAGTGTTCCAGCATGACAGTGAGTAGGCTAAATAATGACCAAATGTTCATTTTCCCAAGGAAATCCATCTAGAATTCTCTTATAGGAAAAATCCATAGAGGAATCTGATACTGACCTCTGCTGACCTGCTTGCTAGTCTTTAATGTCTTTCCAAGTGAACTATGTTTTGGTGTTCCTGTTTTTGCCAGATAATTATTTTGATAAGGCTAGCATCACTGTTAATATTGCTCATTCTCAGGGTGTTCTGCAGAGTTTGTTTCAAAACCCTATGAACCTGAGCATTGCCTGTGTTAGTTTCTTAGACTCACGCTGACATCCAATAATGACCCTATTAAGTTAGAAAATGCTCAGGACCAAGGGACCTGAAGAAATGGTGTAATATCTGTTTTCCTGAGACTTTTGAGACTACTTTGCTCTTTGTTACATGAAAAAAAGCTAGTTTTCTTTTCTCAAGCACATTGTGAAGGCATAAGGTGAGAAATACTCGATCTCTGCTCACTTCTGATGAATTAAAGGCCTGATTCATTTTATATAGCACTACATACAACCATTCAATCACCTGCACCACTTTCACAAGGCTTATGTGTAAAATAGAAACATTTCATTGATCCATCAACTCAAGGCTAGACCATTCTTGGATTTATTTCCTCATCATGACCAAAACAGAAAGTCAGACTCCATAAAGTTGGAGGTATATGCAAAAGTTCCCTGAGACTCCACACCTCTTTGTAGTTCTGTTCGGGGCATTCATTACCCTTTGACATTTTACTTTATCTTTTCCCAGAGCTTCCCAAGAGCGATGAATATTAAACATGCTGCCTGTTTGTAAAGCAGCTTCTGGCTTCGCCCGCCGGCAGAATGTAGAGCTGTTGTGAAGCTCCCCTCTCCTGTGAATAGGAGGGTATTCGAATCCTGCAGTTGCTTGAATAAGAGATTCAGAAATTTGTACCTCAGAGATATAATAAAGCATGAGGATCATATCTCGCTCTTCGACATAAAGTGGGCTCCAGTAAAAATATATGTATCGTAAACGGGCAACGTGGGAGCAGAGTCTACTTTATGGGGGCGCTCTTTTGGTTGAGGACAGTCATCCGCTGCCTTCCAATTACTGTCCCCTTAAGTCTGATTTTATGAGCATCACTGTTGTTCATATTCATTGAAACTATTTTGATTATTTATTTATTTTTTAATTAAACTAATGTCGACACATGTCATGGCTTGCCCAGGGCCTTTGGCTGAGAGGTCAGGGGAGGTCAGACATGAAATTCGTAAGAGGCACATGGACAAAACTGCAATTGAATTTAAATTAGCATCAGCCGATTGTAATATTAGCAGTGGCTTACTGCCAGGGGGGTGTCAGCTCAAATAATTAACATGCATAAATAGCAGTAAGTCTTGCGGTAACGTGCTGTGTGCAACCGAACAAACCTTTGAAAGCTTAAGAAAAACATCTTTCTTTTGAGCGGGGAACTGTGTATTTGTAGCAAACAAAACAGAAACAAGCAAGCAGACAAATAAATAGATGGAGTAAGAGCATAAATCACATAATAAGTGTGCCTCGAAACACTTTTCCAGCCATTTATTTTTCCAACTTTTATTCCTCGTATCAGGTTAATCTCGTTCCGTGTTCCTCTGGCCTCTTGAGCCCTACACATCAAATCTTCTCGCATATTTTGATGCCTTTGGTCCTTCTGTGAAAGCTTTTATCGTAGTGCGGCTTGCATAAGTAAGTGACCCTCTTTGAATGAATTTTGAGACTGTCCTAGTTTGTTCTGCTCGAGGAGGCTCTTCATCTTCTCATTTACATGTGATGAAAGCATGCACCACTTACTCTGACTCGTCCTACATCATCTGTCCATTAATTTCTTCTTTCTTTTTTTTTTATGCAAAATTCTCTGAATGTTTTGGCAAAACACGGCCACATCTGTGTGGAAAACGGATTTAATTTGAGAAATTTAGAACACTTTAATAACAGCTAGTCAGTTGTTGTTGTGAGTTAATGATGTTTGTGCCTGTAGTATGTATATTCTGATGTGACAGTTTGAGCTTTACATGTATTGACTTGCAATGAAAATTTTAATGAAAAAAATTCCTGTATAAAAGAGGTACAGGTACATCTAATTGTACTGACTGTGCACCTGTAGTGTACTTCGAATCTTAAAAGTCCAGTATATATTAAAAAAAAACTGTACTTACAGATAATATAACTGTACACTTTTAAAAACTGCACTTATTTTGTTGATTTAACTTACTTAAGCATGTGTAAAGTAACTGATTACAATTGTAACAGTAATGTTAAATGAATTTTAAAAACACTAAATTTGAAACCTCATCATTATACAAATATTAAATTACAAATATATTTAAATGACAAACAAATTTCAATAGAAATTATTCAAGTTTATTTTAGGTTGCCATAAATACTTTTGTTAGTACACTTGGCAGTACATAAACTAGAGATTACGGTTTCTAAAGTTTTAAATGGATGCACTTTTTTGGACTTCAAAATCTCATCCCCCATTCACTGCCATTATTAAGCTTGGAAGAGCCAGGACATTTGTCAATATGTATTTGTCTGAAAGAAAAAAGTCGGCTTGAGGGTGAATAAATTATGGGGTAATTTTCAATTTTGGGTGAACTATCCCTTTAAGTGGGCCAAAAAGCACTCTAAAGTTAATTGGATTTCATATTAATTTAAATTATAAAATATTTTCATTTTAATTTAATTGTCTGAAAACATTACATTCAGTTTGCACATAAGTATATTCTTTAACTGTATTAATAATTAATAAATACTTTTTAAAATACTTGCTAAAGCGTACCTTTCACAATAGCAGGCTGAAGAAAACCTTCTAGAGCATCTGTCTTTGAGAATAATAACTACATGCTGCATGGGTATCCAAAACCCAACAAATTCTTTTAAGGAGAGGAAAACTGAAGGGCACAAAAGGTCACATTTCCGATTACAGAGGCAAACCACCTCACATTACTTCAGCCAGGCAAAAAGAACACCTTAGTTTTATGGGATCTGCTTCTTATTTCACAGCGAGTGAAGCAGTTACGGGGTCATAGTCGGCCGCCCACGAAATTAGTCCCATGCTTTGCCCCCCCTTTAAGGGCTGTTTCATTAGTCACAGGTGATAGAGAGCTCCACTAATTACAATGAACATGAAGCTCGTCTCACTTTGATCCTCACCGCTCTGAAAAATCAGCTTAAAAGAGAATATTTCAACGCTGAACTTTTGTCGTGTTAAAAGTGTATATCAAAGACTTCATCAGCTCAATGCTAACGTCAGCTGTCTTTTGCTTATGTGATGTAGCTCCTCAGGATTGGTAACAGAAAATGGGCTGTAATGGATTCACTCAGGAATGTAAATGAGAGTTTAAGCCATAGCAACAGTATTTAATTTTCAATAATTATATTCAGTGCATGCATTATTCTGAGTAACAATGAATTTGCTATAGTGCTGGGTTAAAGTATTGATTGATGAACACTGATCATATATAGGTCAAAGACAAAAAGGGGTTTTTAAGCATCAAAACAATACAAGTTTAATAAAGTTTAAGCCTATTCTTTTTTTTTAATTAGAATGTGTCCTGTTTAATTTATTTTAATTAATTATTTTTAATAATGGTTATCATACTTTTTTTTTCTGATTTACAGAAGACACCCACTAGAATGTCATTCAGTGCAAAGGTAGTTCATACTAAAAAAGGCATATTTAGAATAAGAATCATTAGCAGACATTAAAAGACTGAACCCTAAACACATTTTGTCAAAAAAGCCTTAAAGGAACACTCCGACTTTTTGGGACTTTAGCTTATTCACAGTATCCCCCAGAGTTAGATAAGTCCATACATACCTTTTTCATTTCTGTGCGTTCTGTAAGTGTTATTTGATGCACCCACCGCTAGCCTAGCTTAGCACAAAGACTGGATGTAAATGGATAATGGTAGCATAGTAATCCCAATAAGTGACAAAATAATGCAAACATTTTCCTATTTACATGTTGTGATCTGTATAGTCACAGCGTGTACAAATAACAAGGCTATATGAGACAGAGACCATTTTTAATCGTATAAATACTGGGAACTATATTCTCACTAGGCGTAGGAGCACAGCTAACGTTACTTGGGCAGAGTGGCTACTTGGGCGGAGTGATTAGCGCAGCACTCGAGACGCCCTGTTGATGGTTCCGTAAACAAAACAAACGTGACTAACTAGCTAGACGTGACTCGTGATCGTGGCTGACTTTGAGGAATTGTACTGTGTATCAAACCAAGATCCAGAACCATATAGTTTTGAGCCAGACTACACAGACGAGGAGTTACAAAGTGCTGTAGAACACTCATCTCATCCTGATTGATAATTATCACAGAAAATGTATAAAGAATTATTACAGGAATTGATATATTTGAAATGCAATTTATTACAGCTGACCAAATATATTCAACAGCATATAATACAGTAATGTTAGATAATTGCATTACAATAGCCAAGAATATGGGGAAAGTAATAGCACAAGGCAAATAGTTTTTGCACAATGAACCCACAGACAGTAACGTTAGCCTACTATTTCACAAACATTTTCTCAAAAAAGAAAACTGCCCATCCCCCTCCAATTCATTAGCAAGTTGAATGTATTAGTCCTGAGAGTTACATTTAGCGCCGTTCATTTGTTATTGAGCGATACAGTGTGTTCATGACAACACAATAATAACAATAAAGGGGATACACGGAGCCCCTATTCACGTAATAGTGTCACTACTAAGGTTATATTACATTAGCATGGCACTGTTACAGTATGGCTAATGTTAGTCATCTCAAAACATAACGGAACACTTACCGCAGCAACAGGTGATCCAATTTGTCCTGTCTTTATTATCGATGGGATGGCTGTATCCTTTAGCACACGTTTCATGGTCCGTGTGGCAACTTGCATTTTTTCAAAATAGTCGTCTACAGTAAAATGTTCAGAGCAAACAAAATACTTTGTGATGGTGTTTACATTTGTTTTTGGAACTATACCCAGAACAAGTAGCCATCGATTCATCAGGTCAGCGTTTTTGGTTGGAATTCTATGAAACATCATAGTATTACCTGGTCTCCCCTGTTTATTGTCGCAGCTTTTTACAATACAGCGAACACCCATGATTGTACACTATAAATTTACTATCTAGTAATTGCTGACTCTATTACTCCAACTCTGAGCGAACTCTCTGCTCCTCACCACGGCGCGTCTCGGGTGCTGCGCTAATCACTCCGCCCAAGTAACGTTAGCTGTGCTCCTACGCCTAGTGAGAATATAGTTCCCAGTATTTATACGATTAAAAATGGTCTCTGTCTCATATAGCCTTGTTATTTGTACACGCTGTGACTATACAGATCACAACATGTAAATAGGAAAATGTTTGCATTATTTTGTCACTTATTGGGATTACTATGCTACCATTATCCATTTACATCCAGTCTTTGTGCTAAGCTAGGCTAGCGGTGGGTGCGTCAAATAACACTTACAGAACGCACAGAAATGAAAAAGGTATGTATGGACTTATCTAACTCTGGGGGGTACTGTGAATAAGCTAAAGTCCCAAAAAGTCGGAGTGTTCCTTTAACTCTAAAAAATGTAACTGAAATATGGAGTTATCTGCTTTTGCCAAAAAAGACTATATATATGAAAAATGTATGTATGTATTTGTATGTATTCAGTGCCGTGAGAAGGTTTTTGCCCCCTTCCCGGTGTTTTTTTCTTTTTTCGTATTTGTCACTCTTAAAAGATTCAGATCATCAAACTAATTTTAATATTACACAAAGATAATGCAAGTAAATACAAAATGTTTTGAAATGTTGACAGTTTTGAAATAATGATTTCATTTTTCAAGGAAAAAAAGCTGTCCAAACCTGCCTGGCACTACGTGAAAAAGTAATTGCCCCCTAAATCTAATAACTGGTTATGCCACCCTTTGCAGCAACAACTGCAATCAAGTGTTTGGGATAACTGGAAATGAGTCTTTCATATCGCTGTGGAGGAATTTTGGCCCACTCTTCTTTTTAGAATTGTTTTAATTCAGCCACATTGGAGGGTTTTCAAGCATGGATGGACTGTGCCACAGGTCATGCCACAGCATCTCAATTGGATTTAACGGGACACACACCATCCAAAAAGTAAAACTTTTGTCTCATCAGTCCACAGAATATTTGCCCAAAAGTCTTGGGGATAATCAAGATATTTTTTTGGCAAATGTGAGACGAGCCTTTGTGTTCTTTTTGGTCAGCCATGGCTTTTGCTTTGGAACTCTCCCATGGATGCTGTTTTTGCCCAGTCTCTTTCTTATTGTTGAATCATCAACACTGACCTTAATTGAGGCAAGTGAGGCCTGCAGTTCTTTAGATGTTTTTCTAGGTTCTTTTATGACCTCCTGGATGAGTCGTCGTTGCACTCTTGGAGAAACTTTGTAGGCCGGTAGGATATTAATTTTTCACGTAGGGCCAGGTCGTTTTTTTCCCATAATAAATGAAATCATCAATTAAAGACTGCATTTAGTATTTACTTGCATTATCTTTGTGTAATATTACTATTTGTTTGATGATCTGAATCTTTTAAGAGTGACGTTGGCAAAAATATTTAAAAACAGGAAGGGAACAATAACCTTTTCATGGCACTGTACTGTATACAGTATGTGTGTGTGTAAAATGACTTTTGTAAATTTAATTACATGTGGACACCAAAATGGAACCTCTCTCTCTCTCTCTCTCTCTCTCTCTCTCTCTCTCTCTCTCTCTCTCTCTCTATGAATCAGAATCAAATCAAGTTGTGAATCATAATTAAAACAGGAATGACATTTCAGTAGCCAGCCTGATTTGCTAGTCACTTTAAAAAAGAAGTTCATAATTACATATGAAGCCCACATTTAAGTTTTGTTAGTGTTATAAGTGGATAAAATGCAGTTGAAATGTAGAATACATTTCTGTAATCAATTGTGTTGAACAGGTTGAAATATGTGAATTGGTAATGCTAGATCAGGAGTCAATAATGGGACATAAGCAGTTCTGCTCTCTCAGTGTTTTGCCTACTGCTGTACAAATGTTGTTCTCTAATGTCCAGTAATGTCTGCCATAATCAATGTTCCAGATAAATGGAAAAACTTTTGCAAACCATAATATTGCCTCTTTGGCTTTCCACAAGTTTGTTGTCCTGTTTTCAGAGTAGATTTGACATCAGTTCAATTTACCCTGACTGCTCGAGTCTCTCAGACATGACGTTCTGCCACTGTGTGCCGTTCAATAACTCCATCATGAATTCGATAGAATCTGCCCCTTCATTTGCGCTAATGTTGGTTGAGGCTCATTAGCCAAGCTATGTTAACCTCTGCTGGCTGGCCTGACACGCACCGCACACCCCGGCAACGACAGGCTTGTTAGACGATTCACATTAACATTCTTAGCAACAAATACAACCCACTCTGTGAAAAAAAAAAACGTTACACACTACCGCTCTTCTGTATCGACTCACAAACGTGCGAGAAACATTCACAGTGCAAGACCTTGATGGGTTGTGAGAATTCTCCACCTCCTCTTTAGAATTCAGCCTAATTGCATTGTAATGTGGCATAATAAATTATGCTGATGGTAATTACTGCACAGAGAGGAATGTCTCTGTACTTTCAGAGTGAAAGTTTCTGTGTTGTTTAGATATTGTTGTTACAATTTGTTTTGGGATGAATACCAATTTTGTGCAAAGACCAGTGGGGAGTAACTTATTACCAGAGGTGGAAAGTAATGAATTACATTTACTTGCATTACTGTAATTGAGTAGCTTTTTTGTGTACTTCTGCTTTTTAAAAGTAATTTTTTAACTACATTAACTGTTTGGGATTGACAACTGTATTCACTGATTTACTGATACGAACAGATTTGAATAAAACTGTACAACAGTTTATATGTTTATAACAGAAATATGAACAACTTCCAAAGCCAAGTAACACTTTGTGATAGAAAATAACGTCTGTAAGCGTAGTGACAGTAACTAAAGAAGATATCAAAGATGGCAATGTTCATAACAACAGAAAAGTCTTATCACAGTTGATACAACGTTATTTAATAAACAACTTCAATCAAGGCGCGAGTTCATCTGTCAACTTTTAATTAACAATTAGAGCTTTACAGTAATGCACAGACTGATGGCAACAGCTTTAGCAGAAAGACTGGTTGTGGCTGGATAGATGTAAAAAAATTTAGATGACACACCAACTCCATCTCTGTGAGTTACCGAATTCTGACGTGAAAATGGCAACACACGAGACACATATATGCACACTGCAGCACTGTATAACGTGATGGACAACTTGTTGTCCAGTGTGGTTTAATTCACACAGCTCAGGCTTATTGAAAATGTTCTGAAGATTTAAAGTGATAGTTCACCCAAAAATGAAAACACAAAGTTCATAAGATGTCTATACATTCGACCCAAACAACACTGGATCCCATTGACTTTCATTGTATGGACAAAATGAAGATATTTTTTGAAATATCTCCTTTATGTTCTGCAGAAGAAAGTCGGTCATGCAGGTTTGGAATGACATGAGGGGGAGTAAATGATGACATTTAATTTTTGGGTAAGCTATCCCTTTAAAGAATGTGGGAAATGTGCTTATCACTCTTGTTAATGACCAAATTGTGCACTATTAACCATATTTAGCACTTTAAAACAGGGCTATGGACCATATTTTGCTGCTGTGGCAATGTAGCAAAAAAACAAGAACAACGAAAAAAAAAAAACATTGGTTCCTTTTATTAGCTTCATTAACATAATTATATACTATTTCTCAGACCACACCGGGTGCCATTTGTAGTGTAGCTGACATTTGTCTTTTTTAAAAGGTAGAGTGACTGTGGTTCTAAAGGTGTAGTAGCTTGTAGTTTTTCTTCAGCACAACACAGGCAAGTCTTTGAAAGTTGATGTCTCATATGTAGGTTTTTAACTGCCTCTGCATGGTTTCATTCTATTCAAAGTTTCTTTTTGTTGAGTTTTTTCCCCCCAATGTAATTTGGTTGACAAATAGTCACAGTGCGACTTAGTAAGCACAAGACTCACCAGTTAAAAGGTGTATGTGAGTTCATTATTCTCCATGGAAACAGACCCCCTGTAGCAGAAAACATTCTTAAGTGTATGAACACTCATTTTCAATCCTCACCTTTCTGCTGATCAAAGCAGATGAAGCCGTTTATTAATTAACCTCAGGATTAGAGTGATTGTGTGAGAAACTGTGTTCACGACTAAAAAAAGATGCTGATAATTACTCAACTGCACTCCTACCTTCCTGGGGAGTAATTGTTGACAGTTAGGGATGGACAGATGTGGCAAGCAGCTGGCTGTTCAGAGTTTTAGAGAGGTCTGATCTGATGGCATACAATTATTATGGATTTTAATATGCCTTACACTCATTATAAGGCAGAGGAGCAGCACTGTTCAATTATTTAGTTTCTGATTCAATCTATTCAGGTTGTCATTACGTCACATTCGCTTCAGATGAAACAGACAGGAGACAACCAACAATTACACTTTTATCGCTAGAGTTTTCTGCCTCCAAATTGAACTGCAGATGCAAGTATATCCACATAATGACGTCGAGCAGGCGTATGATCGTGAAATGACAAGGAAACCGAATATACTTCAAGTCAACTTTCAGTTAAAACATTCAAGCTGAGATTCTAGCTAGGTAGTTTGACCTTTGTGGATGGATTGGACAATTTGTCCACAGAAAGAAAAGGCTGACCTTTTTAGGCACTTAGTCTCAACGGGGTATCAATTAGCAAGAGCCAAAGCTCTGACAGAGAAAAGGAAAACGTGTCAGATCAGACAGAAGTCTTTCCTCAATAATGAAGCATCTCGTTGCTGGAAACCAAAAAATGTAATATTTGTGTAGCATGAGTGGGGGTTTTGCTGTTAATTATGGTGACGAGCGTTTGACCAAATACCAAGAGTATTCCAGGGAGCCGAGATCATAGCAGACACCCTAATGTGAGAGGTTTTGAGTAGCTGTTTGTTCAGAAGAACTGAAGAAAGCAATGAAATCTGAACTTCGAAAACGATAGATAGACAGATAGATAGATAGTGTTTGTAATGCATAAGACATTTAACTGCAGAGCATTTAAAATTCACACTGCGTTTTTCTCTTTTAGTGCAATTAGGTTTGTCACGCAGCTCAAACAAGAAAATGAGATTAATTACATTTGTTCTAACAAGGTTTTTTTCAGTGTTTTTTGTTTGTTGACTTAAGTTCAGTTTGCTTGATCCTAGCAGGAACTGTTGTTGACAATGATATATCTCGCATGAAAAGAATATACATTTATTTCAGCTTGCTTTGACAGCTAAATTGTGTACATTTTGTCTAACCCATCCTTTGCAGCATCCTGTTTTGGTTCACATTTCCGATGCAGTTTGTTTCTCAGAAGCAGCTGTTTTTGTCCCTGACTGATAGACCTATGAATCATTGGGTATATTTCTCAAAGTGAACACAAGTATCACAGGAACATTAGAGAAAATCACACTCTTGTACGTTTTCCTGCGTTCACATTAAGATGAAAGAATATTTTCATGGTCTATTATCTATTCTGATGGTTTCTGTTGTGCTCTATAATGCAGCGCAGTAGCTGTGAATCAGTGAAGAGCTGGAATGGGGATGCATTATTTTCTAAAGCGCTGCCAAAGCTGCACTGATCTAAATGAAACATGAACAATTCCTAGACTGGCTCTGAATCTCTTCAGACGAAACAATCTGCACCAATAACACTGGACGATGATGCTAAGTAGTTTTTATGAAGGCAACATACAATGGCTTTTCTTTTTCTTGTAAAATTATAAATGAATGGTGTAAGAAAAAAATAATGAATAAAGGAATCAGCCAATCATATCTGAACTGTGTATTAACCAATCCACTTAAACCAAACAATGGCCATTTCTTACAACTAACTATAAAGTAAATAATGTCATTTGTTAGACTAATAATTCAAGAGTCTTTGTGACTGATCATAAAACTCATTTGTTTACCGTCCTGGTCATCATTACTATAATCAGTGCTTTCCTAAAAACACTCGCAAAAGAAAAGAAACTGTAACATCAGTATCAATACTTGGTTCCCGGAGGGTCTTGCTGAAATAAAAACCTGTTTCTCTCCAATGTTAAACGGAAAGATTCGGCTGTACAAGCAGGGAGAATTTGTAAACGTTTAACGCTTGATTAACATTGCTTTAATTTTCTGCAGTTAAACATCTGTGCGGGTAATTGCTTGGCTGATTTCATAGTCTCTCCCCACAGTGCCCTCCTCGTTTGAGACATGAACCTGGGGAATAACAACACCGTTTGATTGTTGGAATTCTAATAATGCGCACTGCACCATGCATCCACAAATAAGACCATATGAGATATATAAAAATCAATACATGCTTGAAACAACTCCAAGTAAGTGAGATTAGGTGCAGAACGTGTGCGTACAAAATACCGATGCCATCTAAACAGTTGATAGGGGCTAAGATCTCCATCTAATCTATTTTAAGTCATGCTAATAAAGAATTCCAGGGAAATGTCCAGCCCTTAGAACCAGTGCAAAAGTCTAGATGCGGGTTCTGCGGTCTATCTGAGATTATGATGATGATGTTTTTGTGTCATGCAGAAATGGGGAAATAAAAGTTGTGCTTGACGTCCGTGCAGAGGGAGTTGTCAGATTTGATTTATGAAGTGAGGCCTTCTGCCTGACTGCTGCTAACATGTCAGTCTCCGCGAAATGGATGAAGCCCACAGCTCACTGCCTTCTGATTGGCTTTTTCCGGCTCACAGAAATAAGGTGCCCATCTTCATACAATAACTCGTTTTGATTAATCCAGGATCCCCGTTGAAATGAGAGATGGTCTTTTGGCTGTTTTTGTTTCGATGGCTACATAATTTGGTGCTCGTCTGAGGTCATTGCCACAAAAAAAGCGCAACTCATTTTGCACCAGACTCTCCTCTCAGCAACACTGGAGAATTTGTAATGCTGATCATCATGCCACGGCATAGCACTGGTGGGCCTGATGTCTCCCGCGGTCACACGTGGTAAATTATTCTGACTTGCATACTAATGAAAACAATCTTCAGTCCAACATTTCACAGATCCGAAGCCGAGAAGTGCCATTTGGCATGTGCGAACAACACAGTTACTGCAACCCATACATGTTTGTTTTTCTCGAACGTGACTTTTGACTCACAATCCGTTGTTTGAATTTCCCAAAGACAACGTAATTTGTAGTAGACCTTTCTGTAAAAGCAATTTATGGCTGACTTCTATTGATTTTGGTTATGTTGCTGACAGCCAATAACACGTGTTATTTAGCTTCTAGCAGTCTGTAAACAATCTGTCATGTGTTGTTGGTTTATTTTTGATTCCAGCCGCATGTATTGCGACTTGACTGTTTTTTCAGCATAGTTATGATGTTTATGTACTTTCTGAGCAGATCGAGCGAACAATGAATATGAGGAAAGAAGGAAAGATCTATGGCTTTCAAGCAGCCGTACATGACAGTAGGTTGTGTGGCGCAATGCTTTAAATTTGAGCCACCTTTTGAAAACACGTTCTTTGTCGCCGTCGCAAACTCACAGGAAACTTGCTGCTTCAGAAAGAGGCAGCAACTCGCCCGTCAAACTGCTTTTCTCTCCCGGCTCTTTTCCAGCTGGCTTTAGTAAACCTGTAACGTCATTGTAAAAAAGATGATTTCTTTTTTTTTCTTCCTTTTTTTGGATGGGTTTGGAATCTGACTTGTGAAGGTCAGCAGATAAAAGAAGAATCAAGATGAAACTTCTTGACAGAGGCAGTAACGCATGTGGAAAGCATCACCCAACCCCCAGCCCTGCCGCATCTGAACACTTCACAGAGTGTGTGCTGAGGTGTGTGGGTGGCCGCTTTTTATGCCTGTCCATGGGCGACACTGTAGAGCTGCTTTAACTGCTTGTTCACCGAACACAAGGACAGAAAATGCATTCTAAGGAAGTGATTCAGGCATAGTCAAGAGTTTTGATTATATTTAATCTTCTCTATCTTCTTCCATTTCTCAATCTCGTTTAGGTCTAAGACCTAACATTATGAGAGTATTTTGAGTCTGTGTCCCCATTATATGACTCAGTTAATAGTTTCAGAATTTTTCATGGGCTAAAAGCATTGGGAAAAAATAGGGAGCTTTTTTAAAAACTTTTTGATGTTCTTCTTCTGGTTAGTGTCATGGCGTTTATGTCTGGCTTTAAGATGATTGGTTAAATGCCTATCTTTTATTTGATTTTATTTATTTATTTTTAAGTGTGATTATATTTTCTGAGGCCATTATCTTCTACATCATTAACAAACAGCTGCAGGAAAGTGGCGGCAACTCCTGCCATTTTTCATTTCAGACAGTCGCTCTTTGCACATAAAACAGCCTTGTTACTTGCAGTAATTCAGCTACTTTTTTTGTTGCCGTTTGCTTTTCTAAGAGGCAGTGAGTTGGAGCTCGTTAACTAAGGTTTGTTCAATCACGGCCTAATGAGAACTCGATTGTATCCCAAAGGCTGGAGGTAGGGTTAGATTAATAATCCCTTTTCATCTTCTCTTTGCGTTTACTTATTTTTGCTCACTGACTTGTGTAAACCAAGAAAGGCAAATTTTGCCTTATGACGAGTAAAATTACTAATTTTCTCTCTAATGCCTCCAAAGGATGTTCTTGATTTTCACACATTTTCATTATCAGATGTATCTGATCTCTGTCTGTCTGTTCTTTGTCTCGCTCTGTCTTTCTTTCTCTTAATTGAAACCACAAATTCCCCATAATTCAAGTCAAACTTAATGGTAGCAGCAATTTTTTTTCTCTAAAAAAAAAAATCTGTCATCATTTACTCACCCTCATGTCTTTTTAATGACTTTCTTTTTTTCAGGGATCACAGAAAGTGAAATTCTGTATAATTATGCTTACAATGAAAGCATATTGTGACCAGGGGCTCTAAAACTGGACAAAAATGCTGCAGAGTAGTCTGTATGATGACTCTTCAGAATTTATTGCAAAATGCCTTTGTAGTTTGTGTGTGGAAAAGACCAAATTTTGCTTATTAATTTAATTTGCTTGCAGATAAGCCATGTGAAAGTGCATCATGGCAGATTTCACTGATGCTGAATGCTGAATAGTTCCTAACAATGTATATACCAAGACGGTTCACTTATTTTACTATAAATGAATGATAGTGAAATGTGCAATATGGCAGAAGAAATTATGCAATCTAAATACATCATGATACACAGAAACAGTGTTCTAAAGGTATGGTTACATTCAAACCAAGTAGCTTTCTTCTGGTCAACATGGCGAATCCGTTGGGAAACATGTTGGGAAATCTTACGCCCTTAAATGAAATTCCTGATTGTATGGATTCCTATTGAAACTTCACCAAAGAAAACTGCAGAACAACAGTAAATGTGATGGCACCTTAAGACCTACGATCAGGTCTGCACATGTTCATTGAAATATATTCTTTTTCAACAAAATACGTTTAAAATCTGTTATTTAAGTCTGAGTTTCAGAAGTAGTTTTTGAGATTTTGGAATTTCCTCATTTACTGTAAGTACATAGTTAGTCCTACATGCCCTAAAATAGCTACTTGTTACGAATACTGCCATCAAGTCATCTGACTTTCTAGGGACTTTGATAGTTCTCAAGATGCATGTGACTGATCACAGTAAGACGACGTTGAAGTTGAAGGAAGGGTGAATTCCTTACACAAAGCTATCATACAGCTTCAGAAGACACAAGTTGTATGGATTACTTTTATGGAGATATGGGGTTTGATACAACATGAGGGTGAGTAAATGTTGGCGGTTAAAGATCTGTCCTTCCTGATCTGCACTTCAAAGTTTCCTTAAAACTTTTCCAACTGGTAAGCAGGCACTCAATTTGGAGGTTAGTCATTTTAGGTGACATATATCTCACCATTCAGCATCCGCACACATTTACACACTCACACATCGTAAAAAGCTCATTTTCCTCTGCTGGATTTTGCACAAATAACCTTATAGAACAGAACAAAGCCAGCAGGAAAGAGCCTTGAATATATCATTATACGTTCTCACTTGACCAGCTCAACTGTATGCGACTGATCACACTTATTAAAAAAAAATATTCCACATAACATTTCTTTTGCCATACAGCGCCCGAGTTCTGCTCAGTCTATTACAATATGACCAGCCGCCAGCTTCTTTTAAAAGAGCCTCGCGTCTGATCAAAGACAAACAAAAGTAACAGGAGAGCGTAATGTTCCAGATCATTTCGGAGTTTTCTAATTCTGCCGGGTGCTGTTTCTAGCGGGGGGAGATAGAGTTGAGCCCCGTCTGCTAATGAAAATGCACTGAAGCAGGTTAAATGCACAGAGCAGGAGCCAAAGGCTGCTCTGATTGTATTGCAGGCAACGCCGTGGCAGCGTGTCTGTCTCCCTGCTCATTTGCATCTGATGGACTTAATAGGAGTTTGTCTCCAGAATGCAGATGAATGCACAAACAAAGGGCTGGAATGGAACCGATTCCACCCGCCCCGCTGAGTCTTTCTGCCTCACTGTTTTTTTTCCTCCTCCTCCTCTTTTTCCCATTTCAAATGATCCGAGTTTGTCCACTCTCACAGCCACTCTCTGTTATTAAAGCCGTACGCTTCTTAGACAGGAATGATGAACGGAATTAGCTGTTATTGACTGTTTTGTGTGTGCGTTTGTGGCTAAAGAGGCGCTAGTTAATTACGTCTGGCCCTTAATTATGCACAGATGCAACACTGAGAACCACACGCTACCCTGCAGTCTGTCCAGGTGTGTGTGTGTGCGCATGCGTGATTCTGTTTACTAGTGGGAGGGAGCGGGAGGAAGGACTACCCCGATGTGTTTATGATTCTCTGCAGTTGCTACATAGATTCATTTTCTGCATGAGAGCACATGGGTGGGACGAGAACGTTTTACAAGTTTCCTAATGAACAGTGCCTGCGCCGCACAATGCACAGTGTGTCTAAATCTTGCAGGTACATTTGTGTGCTTTGTGCTGATCTGAGGGCTTTGGTTTCTAATTTTTCAGAAGCGAGATATTGTGTCATTTTTTTCCATTTGCTTGCTGAAATGTTTGCATTTGGAAAACTTTTAGGAAGTTTTTAGTTTAGTCAGATGTGTCCATCTGATGAACCCAGAAGAAAACTGAAGAAGATATGATGAAGTTGTTCATTCATATCTCAGGAGGCTGAATAGAGTTTCCAGCTATGTTTCGTTCAATGTTTTTCTCTAAAATTGCTTAGGACAGTGGTTCTCAAACAACATGGGGTACCCTCAGGTGGTAAACAGCCAGACTCAAAATATACACTACTGTTTTTTTTTTTGTTGTTGTTGTTGTTTTTAGAATGAAATAAAGACTGTTATTTAGCTTCAACCTAAAGATGAACTTATAAATGGTGACAATAAAGACATTTATAATGTCAATTTCTATTTAAAATAAATGATTTCATTTGAACATCTATTCATCGAAGAATCCTTAAACAAATTTGTTGTGTTTTCCACAAAAAATATCAAGCAGCTCAGCTGTTTTCAACATTGATAATAATTAGAAAAGTTCAAAAAAGGACTGGAGCAATGAGACTCAAAATGTAACTTTGCATCAAAGGAATAAATTACATTTTATAATATATTCAAGTTGAAAACATTTATTTTAAATTGTGACAATATTTCTATTTTTACTGTATTTTTGATTCAATAAATGCAGCCTTGGTGAGCATAAGAAGCTAATTTCAAATAACTGACATGAATCTTTGAATGGTACAACATAAATATATTTTGAAGTAATCTTTCATTCACTTGGTCATGTTACATTGTTTTTTTTTTTATATATATTTGATTACTATTTTAATATACTTTCATGCATCGAGGCTTGATGATATTTGGTGATATTTGGTGATGTTATTTGGTCATAGAAATATTGAAGTCCCATTGCACATTTCATTGAAATGAATTAAATGAAATGAAGTCATTTTGTGTTTATTTTAATAGTAATAGCTTCTTTAATAGTAATAACTTCAATTTAGATCACTTGGTCTTATGGGTTGACTAGGGAGTTCTTATTGAAACTTCTTGAAGTTGATTGCACACTAAAGCAAATCTGAGTACAGTTTGAGACATTTTTGAGACCTGTTTAAGGAGGCACTTGTGAAATTCAAAAAAATATTTTTCTCCTTAGAAAAATCTGAACAGCAGGAGAGCCTTTGTTCTCCATTCAATCTCATACTGCCTAGGAGAAACAATGGAGATACAAAAGTTCTTAATTTCGAGATTTTCTTTCGTTTAAGATCTAATGCATAATTTGTTACTTTCGAAGTATCTATATCGTCCAAGCCTTAAAACTTTTAGTTTTTCCCCGCTCCAAGATCCCCCATATAATCAAAACTTTATAAGTAAGAGTGTTTTATCTGTAGAACAGCTCTGCCCTGAGATGCTTTGAGGGAACCAGGTGAGAGAGATATAAAAAGTATGCTGAGATTTTCCTCCAAATGCCATTCTGACAGCTACTGGGTTTCAGGGGGCTTTGGAACTGTTTGTTTGGTCAAACCAAGTGCAGAACGAGATGATTATTCATTTTAATGTAGGTTGATTAAATATTTAGAACATTTAATTAGAAATCCAGCTCTATTATTGAGAGTGTCTCGATTATAGCACAATGTTTTTGAAGAGTCCTTCATTAGAGAGTCCTTTGAGCATTGGCCGGGTTCACAGGGTCTCATTTTGACGTACGATCTGACGTTTGGGGCATCACCTTTCTAGTGCATAGAGCATCCGGCAGTGATGAGCCTGACAGGGAAGGAGGGATTTATTAATGAGGCGATGTGATGTGGGGACCGTGACCTAAGCAAAGAAAACCTTCCACCCAGGACAGCGCTAGGAGAACTAACATGCCCTCCCCTCTGCGCCGCCGCCGCCAGCTGCCAACTAGCGGGAGTGTGATCATGGCACACTGACGGGTCGTTGACTGACAGTTGTGCTGCGGTCTCCCTGTTTCTCCATCTCCTCATTAAAACAGAAATGAGTGGGAGCAATCACTGTCACTCATGTGGCAAAGCTTCACGGGCATTAATAAACACTGAGAATCGTGGGGGAAAGAACCCCGGTGCAGTCATCTGAACTGTGGCTTGAGCAAGGAGAGTTTTTGAAGAGAGTCTTCGCTATGTGGTGGCGAGATCTGATGTTTGCAGGACTGAATGTGTTTGCAGGGTGACAGTGGAAGCCACACTGATCGGTTCAAGCCCACTGCAGGACGCACACAACAGATGTGACTTGTCATTCGCTTCAGACCGTGCGGAAGTGGTTCTCCTGTGAGATTTTTTATTTTTAAAAGTCAGGATGCTGTTCACAAAGGGAACATGGGCACCAGAACCCTTCTGTAGTGCGTATACAGAGTTGGGGAGTAATACAGTACAGATATAGGCCAAAACAATAAGATTACTGAAGGGAATATTTATTTTTTAATAATTTTGAAAGAAGTTTATTATGCTCACCAGGGTGCCATTTATTTGATCAAAAAGTAAATACAGTAAAAATAGTTTTATAGCCCGTACTCCAGTCTTTAGTGTCACATGATCCTTCTGAAATCATTTTTATATGCTGATTTGGTGCTCAAGAAACAATTTGTATTATTATCAATGTTAAAAACAGTTGCTGCTTAATGTTTTTGTGACAACCATGATGCATTTTTTTTTTTTTCAGGATTCTTTGATGAATATAAAGTTTAAAAGAACTGAATTTTTATTTGAAATAGAAATGTTTTCTCACATTATAAATTTTTTAACTGCCACTTTTGATTAATTTAATGTGGCTGAATAATTTCCAAAAACAAAACAAACAAAAAAAGTTGATAAAAAGATAGAAAAAGATAGAAAACAGATAGAAAAGATAATAAAATAAAAGGTCTAATAAAATTAAAGATAATCGTTTCAGTAATATTAGGGGGTGTAACGCTACATGCATTCATACTGAACTTTTTCTGAATGGGCATTTAGGTCCGATACACATGTACGGAACAAATACAGAGTTTTTTTAACTACTGCACATGCGGAACTTAGTTTAAAACTTTGAGATTTATATATTGTAACCTTCGATAAGAAACAAAGTTTCATCTTTCAGATTATGTCCATTTTATCAGGAAATTCAAACAATAAATGCAGTTTTGACGCTTTTTAATGTGGCATGACATATTGCTGTAGAGGCGCCTCATTAAAAACAGTAGTGCAGAACGCAATTGAACACGGACATCCCTTCCTCTTAACTACTAGTTATAACATGAAATAAACATCTATGACCATCTTCTCATTTAATTGCTCAATCAGTGTTTCAACCACAAAGACGTCAAGCAAAGAGTTTGTAAACAATATCTCACATAGCATTATATTTACCTCAGGCAAGACATTCAGCTAGAGAAATTATATCTAGAGAAGAACGTTTTGCTAAATATTAGCGTACAGTATATATTCATTATTTTTGCTTAACCTCTTTTATTTAACGTATGTTTAAACAAATCTGCCATGTAAACAAGTGACAGTGACAACCACTGTGCTAAATGATTATATATTTTATAATTAATTAAAAAATGTATGTAAAAACTGCCTTATATGCAATTTACGTTTGCATACTTTTTTTAAAAAATCTCAGTGTTGATTGTTATTTCTAAAAATAAATAGCAACTGAATTTAATAGTTTATGCATCTTCAAAGTGCATCATTTGATCACCTTTTGTCTCATCTGCACAATTAAGAATCAGTCAACAAAGGGTTTCTTTGCTTCCACTGAGCGCTGTCAGTGGCGCAAACAGGCAATGTGGACGGCATACAAATACTGACACACATAACTTGTGTTGTAATTAACCAGCGAGACACACACGATACATACTCATCTTGCTGCTGGTTGCCTCTCGTAGATACAGGTCACTATCAAAAGGGGTAAACAGGGGTTGCGGCGGGTCCGCCAATGAAGCATTGTGGGAAATCATGTTAGCATTGCCTCCCCCCTTCTGATGGATCAGCCTCACAGTGGATGCATGCTAATTAGAATTCTAGATTCAATTAAATAGCTCGGTTGATAAGCCATGGACAAGTGCCACATGCTGGGGAAACGTGCTCTCTCGCGCTCTCACTCTTTCTCCCTGTTCCTCTGTTATTATGTCCCTGTCTGGATCTTTTAACAGAATTTTAAGAGACCACTGCCCGTTGAGAGCACAGATCTGTCTCTTGTTCTGCATGTAAGGAAGGAAATGAGAATATGATAATTGTCTTCGTTTTAAGTGCTTTGGTCCACAGGGGCTGCGTGCACTGGATAAATGAAGCTGTAAAAGGGAAATTGTGGGATAATCAGAACTTCTCTTTGGTTCTAGTTCATCAGCGAACACATCCTGAAGCTTGCCTGTACATTCAGGCTTGAAAAAATTAATGAACTTGCTCAGAAATGCAGAGAATTGAACTTTCTGAAAGCACAGCTCTGATCAACAGAGCGTTTTTAAACAGATAGGTAATTTTCATTATTTTTTATTTTTAGGCAATACACTGCCGGCTAAGGCAATGTTTTTTTATGCATTGGTCAATTTTGAGGTTGTTTGGATTTTATAAGGTGTTGTTTTAGACTATTGGAAAGAAAACATCCAAAACATACTTTTAATGCAATAGTTCACCCTCAGTCCATCCAAGATGTAGATGAGTTAGTTTGTTAGTCAGAACAGAGAAATATTTAGCATTACATCACTTGTTCACGAATGGATCCTCTGTAGTGAACGGGTGCCGTCAGAATGAGAGTCCAAACAGCTGTTAAAAACACCACAATAATCCACAAGTAATCCACACCACTCCAGTCCATCAATTAATGCCTTGTAAAATGAAAAAATGCTTATAAATAAACAAATCCATCATTAAAGAGTTTTTTTTTTTAACGTTCAACTGTTGCTTCAGACTAAAATGCAGGTCCTCTATCCATTATATTGCTTTCTGCAATTTTTTTTTTTTTTTTTACCTTATTCACCTTTCCTTAATGAGGCATTTGATTCATGGATTTTGTTTATCAGAAACAGCAGACTGTTTCACTGTCTGTCTACCTGGTACCTATGTGTCACTTTCTCTGGTAAATGTGCACTTTTGATTATTCCTAAGCGAAGTTGTTGTCAGATTGAGCGTCTTGCACTCTTTTCATGCATGAATCACTTAACATAATATTTGAATCTCAAATGCACATTCAATCTGATGCAACCAGAATCTCGTGTTTGAGCAATGAAGCTGGCTTCTGGACCATGGCCGGGGTCTGTGGTCTTTCAGAAGGGGCCGGGGGTGGAAGGGGGCAAGTCTTTAGCTTGGGCTGACAGCAATCTGTTAATTAAACATCCTAATGGCTGTAATTGCAACCATTCATGGACCCAGCTGCTGTTGTAATGCTAGCTTTGCCATGGCTGCCAGGATTCAGCTGTCTGGGAGGTGAGAGCTCTTGACTGCTTGGCAGGCGGGGGGTCCGCGTTTGACTCTGCTGCAGGCTGATAGCAGCTGCTTTGAGCTGGTCACCTATCTGCCTACGTTCACCTTCACCTCGGCAGCACGGAGAGCAAAAGGGAGCAGTCTTCTAGAGCCAACGTTTGTGTGTATTTGAACGTGTGAATTGACACTTTCCAAGCGTCCCACAATGCTGAAGCAGGTGCACCCAAACAAAAAGCACAACACAAACATTGGCAGGTTGGTAGTTTTTTTTCCATCCTCAATAATAGTGCTGGATTCATCCCCAGTCCAAATGTCCTGCTGGCAGCAACAGGATGCTAATTAGGATTTTGGCACTGTTGGCCCAAAATGGATGTTGGATCCAGCCTAATCCCTGCACAGTTCAAGCTGACCTTAAAATCCTGCATATATCAAATGATTTCCAGGGTTTTTCGGACTGATAAGACATTTTGAGTGGCGTCCAAAACCTCAGCGAGAAAGGACTTGTATCCATATTGACATTTAAGTGCCTTTAAGTATAATTATGTAGTGATGTGTGTGTGTGTGTGTGTGTGTGTGTGTGTGTGTGTGTGTGTGTGTGTGTGTGTGTATATATATATATATATATATATATATATATATATATATATATATATGTGTGTGTGTGTGTGTGTGTGTATATATATATATATATACACACACATATATATATATATATATATATATATATATATATATATACGTGTGTGTGTGTGTGTGTGTGTGTGTATATATATATATATAATGTCAATTGATTAAAATATTGAATTACGATTAATTGCATGTTTGTTATGAATTAACTTGTGATTAATTGATTATAAACTTTATCACATATTTTACATCAGTCCTAATGTACCTTAAATTAATACTTTTTAAATTTTTAGTACTCTAATCAACATGGGCATGGACAAATATGGATGCTTTATGCAAATGTATGTTTATTATTAGTGAAACCATAGTCAACATAGAGCATAAAGACTAGACGTGTTTCAAAGGTCATAGATGTTTCTCAAAGAACTTGTTAATGTCTATTATAGACACACATAAAAAGAACATAGGAATACCAGGTTCCCATTACTTCTTTCTTGGCACTGAGCAATTTATTTACACAAGTGAGCAGATGAGGGCAGAGGGGCAGTGGCTCTAGCCACTGGGCCACCCCCTGTGCATGGCCCTGATTTGAACGATTTGAATTTATTTGAAATTAAAGGGACCACATTGAAAAGGTAGGATACTTAATTTATGTTAAAAAGATTCTTCATTACAATACAAAATAACAAGGGCCTATAGAAAATATGAAAACAATAACAGTTGTACTTTTTTAATCATTATATTGTTTATATATTTTATTTGTTAAGTGACATAATAATCAATCATTACTGCTTAAAATGTCCGTTGAAAATGTAACTCTTTAAGCACAAAAATAAGATACAGAATCAGTGAATTTGAGTTTAATCTGGGTATATTATCAGTAAAGTAATTATTAAACATTTGTAATCATTAAAAACAAAATTAGCCATTTATATTAATGTGATTCAGAGATGAAGCCCATAATACTAATGTTGCCCACACAAAGGAGCCACAGGACAGCAAATCCTTCAAGATCTTATTTCAAAGGCTGAAAATAATTGAAGAAATTGACTTGTAGTAATAAATTGCATATAATTTTTTTATTTTCATTAAGTTGAATAAAGTCCAATATAATAAGTGTGCAAAAACGGTAATCTCCTCAATACTTATAAAATATTTTGCATCCAGTTAGCCAACTCTGTCCAAGCTGTTGTCATAGCCTAATAGGCTTTTTATTAGAATAGAAAATAGCAAAAGAAAAATATTTTTAAAACTATAACTGTTGTACTTTTTTTTTTTGCAGTGGAGCAGCTCAAGAACACCAGACATAGAAGTATAGGGCCCTATGAAATTTTTATGTTTATTTTTTCCCAAATTCCTTTTTTTTTTTTTTTTTCGTTTTATTTTTCTCAACTCATTTTCAATAGTTAAATTAAATTGTATTAATCAAAAATCATGTCTAATTAATTAAAATCATGAAACTTATACATTTTCACATCAATTTATTAAAATTATAATAAAAATGGCAT
The DNA here is from genome assembly GCA_024542945.1 of allo-octoploid hybrid of Carassius auratus x Cyprinus carpio. Lineage (NCBI taxonomy): Eukaryota > Metazoa > Chordata > Actinopteri > Cypriniformes > allo-octoploid hybrid of Carassius auratus x Cyprinus carpio. Next base: position 6,117,839 of record CM045026.1, on the reverse strand, counting down.
GTTTAGGGCCATATGAAATGTTTTATTTTTTTCTCACCATATTTTTTATTGTTACCAAATTCTGTGTTTTAGCATGTCTAATTATTTGAATGCATAAAACAACTTGATTTTTTTTTTCTTAAAGTAGCATTATACATTTTTTTTCATCATCAGAAATTCTGTGTTGTGTATTTAAATTTTTCTGGTTATCAAATGAAGGCATAAAACAATAATTTGATTTATCTTTTAATTATTGAAAATTAAGCAAACTTTATTTTTTGGCAAACAAAGGGGATTTACTAATAAAATTAAAACATGGGAGAAATGTTGTGTGATTATTTAAAAAACAATTGTTTCATTTTAATAGTAGTAGGCTTTGTACATTCTACTAAAAAATAGTAATAGGCACAAATCAGTTGTCTTCAAATTGTCTTCAAATCAAACCGGACTTTTATTTTGATGGGTTGCCGTGAATACATTTACAGTCCTGTGTATGTGATATGACACTAGTTTTACTCAAATCAAATGGTCAAATGCTCATGAAGTGACTCTCAGAGCAGTTCTTGAGATGTTGTTCATGTGCTTACATCCTCATTTAGTGAGACATCAGACGCTGAAATCACCGCGAGCGTCACGTGCGCTTTAGTATGTGTGTAGTCTGCGCCATTCATCCAGACACCCAGAACATGCAGGATTAATATTTAAATCGACTTTTGCAGCTTAATATTTACAGATACTAGTCCATTTCATGATTTGATTTAAGTGTAATGACCTACTTTTGATTAATTCATTCAAAATTTGACAAATTCCGTGACATTCCGCGTTAAACTGTGAATTGCGTTTTTATAACTAGATTCCATGATTCCATTTGCATTTTCCGCATCGCGGAAATCATAGGGCCCTACAAGTACTCTGGCTCTTTTGCCCCAAGGCTGCCCAGGCTGGCTTTGCCAAGCCAACATTAAAGATTGTCTTCGAACTTTAGCCTCTAGTTATTTATTATTATATTTCTTTGCCTCTCTGTGCCAACATACTGTATTTTGATGCACCTAAATTCTCAATAAAACTGTTTTCATTTATATATTTTACTGTTTCTGTTGTCAGACAATGGAATGAATATGAAATAGTGACCAAAACCCAAGCTATTAAGACTACATAACCAGCTGTACCTGCCAAGATTTTAATCTGCACAAAAATCCTGATATATAATTGAGCTGTCATCTGATGAAATCAAATAATAGAAGATAAAGACAATAGCTTTACTGTGGTTTTGGCTATACTTGCATGTATATATGCATATGTATGTGTGTGTGCGCGTATATGTATAACACTTATTTTTTTCAATTTCTCTTCTGCTCACTGAGCTGCATTTATTTGATCCAAAATACAGCAAAAGCAGTAATATTGTGAAATATTTTTACTATTTAAAATAACTACTTTCTATTTGAATATATTTTAAAATGTCATTTATTCTTTTGATCAAAGCTATTTTTTTTTATGTTTGGGCTAGCCGAAGAAACCCAACTGAATGTTCATTATCAGATCTGAAGCCCAAGCACACTAGTTGATTTGCCAGATGGATTTTCGTGGATGAAGTGTTGTATGGGGGCGTAATTGGATGTTGTTTAAGAAAAGTGGGGACAGTGGAAATGAAGGAAGGAGTGAAATTGAAAAATATTCATGTCGTCTTTGGGATCATGCTGGGGAGCTTCTTGGTTTCAGACTTAACTTTCCTACTTAATGGGTTTCTTTTATGCAAAGCAACTTGTTAATGTTAAGCTATTGCATTTAATTTTATTTAAATCATGCTTATGTGTGCCAACTCATGTCAGGGCTATACAAAGCCGAATAAATGTGTAACTTTTGCATAAAGCATAATTTATGTCCACTAAAAAGAAAATATAGGTGGTCATTTATTTTAAAGTACTTTTGTTACTTGATCTGAACTAGTTAATTAACTTCTTTGTCTTGTCACTGGTGTAACAAATTAATTTAGTTGATGCTAATGAACATGACTTTTTGTTTAATTTAAACTACTTCTGCTCAAAGACATTACCATCCTAGAACTGGATTGGATTTCCCACCATGCTTTCTTAAGACAAGGCATATGATGGTATGAAATTTTCATGTTGCGATTAATTGCTAATACAATAAAGTAACACACAAAAAATGTAGAAAGTAAAGAAATTTACGCAGATTAAAGTGCAAATTATAAAGACCAATAAGTAACACTTTACAATACGATCTCATTTGTTAACTTTAGTTAATGCATTAACAATAAATAATGAGCAATAGCTACATTTGTTACTGAAGTTATTAATCTTTGTTAAAAACAAAATACAACACTCAGTTCATTAAATAACACAGCTGCACCTTTTGATTTTAACAACGTGTTATTAAATATTGAAATTACCTAAGATTAATGAATGTTTAGAATAATTTTTCAGTGGCAGTTTACGTGTTCCGCCATGCACTTCTCATCCGTGCTTGTTTACATCAGAGTGCGCATGTGTCTTTCACGCAGCATACAGTGGTGTTGTGCATTATGACCAGTTGATGATGGGGAAAATATTCTTAAAATGCATTCAAAAAATCGGAATAATTTGTTATATATAATTATTCACGGTACTTTGAAGTGCCCACGATAACAATATGGTGCATATTTATTACCGTAATATATCACATTACAGAATACCGGCACATGTCTACTTAAGACTTTGGAAAGTTATTTTATGTGTTTTGGAGTAAGATTTAATGTTTTTCTGTGTTCTTCACCATTGTGGAACTTAAACTTAGATTTAGCACAGATAAGATGTATGACTGTACTGCATGTTGCTTTAGTCAGGATTTATGGTTGTGTAAATATTTTAAGTATATTGTAACGTATTGATTCATATGGATTTATTTTATGACACCTTTATGACCTTTTGGCTGCTAATATCTAATTTGCTCATAGATTAACCTATTTTATAGGTCTGGAATCACACGAGGGTGAGTAAATGCTGACAAAATGTTCATTTTTGAGTGAACCACCCCTTAACCCCTCAGCTACACCACCCTCAATAGGTATCTGCTCACTGAAGTAGGCAGAACCTCTGTGACACACAGCAGAAATCAGATGCAGAACACAAGCACATGCATTTACAAGTCAATTATCCTTTATTTACTAGATCCTGAAGATTAAACACGTATTCCGCACACACCTCTCCTGCTCTCAGCAAATGCTCCATTTAGTTTTCTCTCTTCCATGCTCATGCCACAGGGATGGTTCAATACAAATTTGTAACGTACGTGGCAGGCAACAATTGCACAGACTTTAATAGCTCAGTAATCACAGGCAGAGCTCTGAGATAAAGAGGTGAAGGCTTCCTTGATTCTTCTGCTCATTTCACTCTGGAGGACCAATGAAGAGGCCATTACCTGTTCATCAAAACTCATTTGAGCCGCCAGAGCCAAGGTTGTGTTTACTGTTTTTTAATACCTGAGATCCTGTTTTACACTCAAGTGCATTAATGGATAATATTATGCGGTTGGTTAGTTTGAATGTGCGGTAGTAGTTTGATATCACCGTGACATGTGAAGCATGTTGCTCATTTCATATTCATGAGGCAAACCAAATGAAAATGCTAATTGCATAGTTCGCATTTTGCACAAAGAAAACTTTTCTGATGAAACTTCACACATCTGCATAATTTCACAAGAACAAGCTCCGTAACAAGATCAACTTTCAGCTCATTCGTATGAGACCCCCCAAAATAACATAAACGAATAATTATGTGTTTAAAGACTCTGCAGCCGGAGCAATATTACACTGCAGAGCAATCATTATGCAAATCGGAGATAATAAAATTAAAGGCGTATTGAATTTCTTGTCATGGGTGCGAGAGCACGTCCCTGTATCAAACTCTCCCGCCCATAACAACAGGCCGTCATATAACCTTCAGGTTGGAGTCAATAAGTAATTTCTCCAGAGTGTGTGTGAGGTAATTAGGGTGTGTGTTTGTGTATGTGTGTGTGTTGGGTCATTAAGGTGTTTGTGTGTGCGATGCGTTTGTGGTTTAGAGTTGCCGCTGCTCTATGATAATGGGGAAAGGGGGCGAGTGTGCAAACTCAGCGGCCTGACAGGTGTGCAGCTGCTCTGATGAAGCTGTCAGACGTTACAGGGCTGCTGGGGGGTTTCCGTCTCTCTCTGGGGAGGAGGAGGTGGAGGAGGCAGGGCAGGCGGTGCTGACGGCAGGCCAGAGGGACACACGCTTGTTATTGATGCTGAGGCCGACTGTTGTCTACACAAAGCTCCACTCTACTCATCCGCAACACACCTGAGGTTTGCACTGAAAAATGGAAGAGCACTCAGGAAGCTTTCAGGCAAAAGCTTTTTTTTACCTTTTTGTATATGTATGCGTGTAAGTGAACCAAAGATGTCTCTCTCAAGGTTAAGGTCACTCTTTGTTAGAAAATCTCTCAACAGTACCTTTGTGGTGATACAGCGAGCAGTTGCTTAGAATGCTTTCATTGCTGGAACATATACGTTTTTTGCCATGAATTTATTTTATTTGCTATTACCTTTTATGTTTATTCAGGATGTTTCTTGCACCAGAGATAATCACCATTTAGGGGACATGACCCTGGTAAGCCCACATACCAAAGAAGGGCACTTCTGTTCTACTCTAGTATTTTGAACAATTAAAAATAAATGAGTATGAGAAGAATTGATTCGCAACAAATACTAATGTTTGTTACTGTCATTTCGGTCGATTGAATGTTCAGATATTGCTAAGATGTCCTCCAAACATTGTTTCTCTACAAAACTGCATGTCAGAGTTTGGATAATAACTTTAGAATTAAGAGAATGACAAAACAAATGCAACCTGTAGGCCTTGATGTATTAGAAGAACAGCTGAATCATCACAGGCAGAGCTCTGAGATGAAGAGATGAAGCGGTCCATGATTCCTTCTCATTTTTACTCTGGATTACCTGTTCATCAAAACTCATTTGAGCCGCCAGAACCAAGCTCATGTTAAAACTTCCTCCAAACACATCGTTCTTCTAGTATCTGGTCAAAAAAAAAAAAAAAAAAAAAAACCCTGGCAGGATATGGATAATTATTTTCAAATTAAGGGAATAATAAATCAAATGCAACCTAAAGGCCTTGATCTACTGCCAGTGAACAACTTTTTCATTCTTCATTTAGGCCTTAAAAGAAGTTCAAAATACCTGAGCAGCGGTATACTGGGAGAGACATACTGGGAATGTTTTTCAGAAGTTTTAAACACACTTTACACGTTCTCAATAAAAAGAAAATTGTGTTAGTTTATGGCCAAAACATTATAGTATGATATAATACTCCCTTTATTTTAAGGCTATTTAAAAAAGCATACACTTACCTCTGACTGTAAAAAATGCATCCCGGGCCCCCTCTCCCTCACCGGACCCTTGGAATTGTCCTAACCCTCCACCTCCCGGTTGTGGCACCCCTGTGTCCTGACGTAATAAAGGCAAAAATGCAAAAAAAAACAAAAAAACTTAATATTCTGAAAAATTATCATAATATAAAATAGCTCAAGAAACATTTCTTGTTACTAACAAAAAACAGAAAACAGTTGCTGCTTTATATTTGTTGTGGAAACCGTGATACATAGTAGATTTTTTAATAAATAGAAAGTTCAAAAGAACAGCATTTATTTGATATACAGTATGTATGGTTATATATGGTTGCTCTGAGCACAACAAATAAATGGTCATAAATGGTCTGACTAAATTTGAGAGGAACCTTTTTGTGCAGTTTATATAGATTGGCAAACTCTTTCATCTCAAAACAGGAAGGACAATTCGATCTGTATCCATGATATGCTTTGTTCAAAAGTACCATGCATATCATGCATTTATCAGCTTTGTAAAGACCTTGTCCAAATGAAAAACCAAAGAAAAAGAGAAAACTGCTTTGATTATATCTGAATTGGCTAACTACATCCTATAAATGACAGATAAAAGCTTTACTCTTGCTCAGAGCAGATCTTTGTGGAAAGGAAGTCAGAAATTAGAAAGCCAGAGAGTCCTGAGATTGTAATATCAACTCGCTGCTGAGAGTCCTTCATTAATTTAGCCCATTAGATATCTGAACTACTTCCTGGCTGGTCATTGGCTGAAATGCTAAATGACTTTCAGAACTGCGGCATCAAAACCTGCGTGCAGTACAAAATTACTTAAACCATTTGGATTTATTTTACTGTGGAGACCGTTCTTTATTTTGCCCGTTGTTGTAAATATTGTGCTTGCTTTGTTTTAAGAAAAATGTACCATGTGTCTTCATCACAGCATGACATGGCACGATGACACACAAGGCACTCAGGGAGATCATATTCCATGTGTGCTTTTAGCCCGTGTAGGACATTCTAGTAGACTGAAAGCGAATACTTTGTTTTGACGGACAGGAAGTGAGCATGTGAGAGCTGCCCAGAAAGACATGACATTGTTGGAAAGACCAGCTAGTGACCAATGTATCTTGTGTTTCCAGTGCTGAGCACATCATTTTTGTGCACTTGGTATTGATATTTATCAAATTAAATAATAATTGCTTTAAATTGATCAAAAGTCACAGCAAAGACATTTATAATGTTCCAAAAAAAGCTGTTCTTTGAACTTTCTACTCATCAAAGAATCCTGAAAATGTCACAATTTCCATAAGAATAATAAACAGGAAAACTGTTTTTTTGTTTTAACATTGATAATAATAAGAAATGTTGCTTCAAAAGATTAGAATGATTTTTGAAGGATCATGTGACATTGAAGACAGGAAATGGCTGAAAATATTTTGTTATACATCATGTTATACATTTCATTTAAAAAAATATTCAAATTGAAAACATTTATTTTAAATTGTAATAATGTTTAAGAATATAATAATAGTAATATTTAACATATTTTTTAACCAAATAAATGCAGTCTTGGTGACTGTAAGAGACTTTCTTTCAAAAACAATTAAAAATATCTTGCCAACCCCAAACTTATAAACAGTTAGTATGTAATTGTGTGTGCAAAGTTAAAACTTTGTATGAAGTATAAATCTGTTCCAGATATCACCTGAACAGTACAAAAACAACTCCCTAGGAAGTAAAACTTTGATTCTTCTTTCACTCTTGTACATGACATGCCATAATATACCATTACAGACCATTTTCCCTAGCAGAGTTACAGATGCTTTTAAAGAAAACTCTGAAATTCTTGTTAGAACTTCAAAAGGAGTTGTTTGTTTAAACTTGGATGCTTGAAGAATTTAGAGAAACATTCCACTGTGCTTTATTCACAGAAGTTTCCCCGCGTTTCACTTTAATACCGCAGATTCATGAACAAACTGTCATGCCTCTCCTCTGATGGTACAGAGAAAATCTCAGATGCAGCCATGTGGAAGTTTCATCTAATTGTCTACTCATAAAATAGCTGATCTAACGTCTCCGTTTGAATCTGGGCCATGGAGTACATTTTTAGCCAAACCTTTTCCATCTCTATTTTAAAGACATCCTTTTAGGATCTGACGTATTCTGTGTGTTTAAGTTGGCAAAAACATTAAATACAAAAATATAACAGGATCCTTTCTAGGTATGGCATTGAATGGGACAATTGTTGGCCATAGACCAGCTAGTCTATTAGTAAGGTCGACTAGATTATTTATTTATTTATTTTTGGCTTTAAGGGTGATGAATTAACGTCTTGGCGAGGATAGCGTGTTGTTCTGTTTGACTGTCAGCATGCTAAGCTCTCTCTCTGAGAAGTTGTGTCTGTAATTTCATCAGTTGCCGCTACAGCCATCACAGCAGTGCTTGTGTAACAAATTCACAGCCTTCAACAGTAAATCAAACAATTACTGTCAGCTGTCCAACTGCATTCATTGAGGGAAGTTCTTGTTATTATTCATACCCCAAAGGTCTTCAGTTTTTTTAGATTGATAGTTTTGTGCAGTTAGATTCTTAGCCTATGCAATATACACTGAACAAAATTATAAACGCAACACTTTTGTTTTTCCCCCCATTTTTCATGAGCTGAACTCAAAGATCTAAGACTTTTTTCTCTCAAATATTGTTCACAAATCTGTCTAAATCTGTGTTAGTGAGCACTTCTCCTTTGCCAAGATAATCCATCCACCACAAAGGTGTGGCATATCAAGGTGCTGATTAGACAGCATGATTATTGCACAGGTGTGCCTTAGGCAATAAAAGGCCACTCTAAGATGTGCAGTTTTACTGTATTGGGGGGTCTGGGGGGGGGGGGGGGGGGGTCCGAAAACTAGTTAGTATCTGGTGTGACCACCATTTACCTCACGCAGTGCAACACATCTCCTTTGCATAGAGTTGATCAGGTTGTTGATTGTGGCCTGTGGAATGTTGGTCCACTCCTCTTCAATGGCTGTGCTAAGTTGCTGGATATTGGCAGGAACTGGAACACACTGTCGTATACGCCGATCCAGAGCATCCCAAACATGCTCAATTGCTGACAAGTCCAGTGAGTATGCTGGCCATGAGGAACTGGGATGTTTTCAGCTTCCAGGAATTGTGTACAGATACTTACAACTTGAGGCCCTGCATTATCATGGTGCAACATGAGGTGATGGTCGTGGGTGAATGGAACAACAATGGGCCTCAGCATCTTGTCACTGCATCTCTGTGCATTCAAAATGCCATCAATAAAATGCACCTGTGTTCGTTGTCCATAACATACTCCTGCCCATACCATAACCCCACCGCCACCATGGGCCACTCGATCCACTACGTCGACATCAGCAAACTGCTCACCATCACGACGCCATACACGCTGTCTGCCATCTGCCCTGTACAGTGAAAACCGGGATTCATCTGTGAAGAGAACACCTCTCCAAAGTGCCAGACGCCATCGAATGTGAGCATTTACCCACTCAAGTCGGTTATGATGTTTACGGTTTCTGAAGTTTGTGCAAAAATTCTTTGGTTATGCAAACCGATTGTTGCAGCAGCTGTCCGGGTGGCTGGTATCAGATGATCTTGGAGGTGAAGATGCTGGATGTGGAGGTCCTGGGCTGGTGTGGTTACACGTTGTCTGCGGTTGTGAGGCTGGTTGGATGTACTGCCAAATTCTCTAAAACGCATTTGGAGATTGCATATGGTAGAGAAATGAACATTCAATTCATGGGCAACAGCTGTGGTGGACATTCCTGCAGTCAGCAAGCCAATTGCATGCTCCCTCAAAACTTGCGACATCTGTAGCACTGTGCTGTGTAAAAAAACTGCACATTTTAGAGTGGCCTTTTATTGTGGCCAACCTAAGGCACACCTGTTCAATAATCATGCTGTCTAATCAGCATCGTGATATGCCACGCCTGTGAGGTGGATGGATTATCTCGGCAAAGAAGAAGTGCTCATTAACACAGATTTAGACAGATTTGTGAACAATATTTGAGAGAAATAGGCCTTTTGTGTACATAGAAAAAGTCTTAGAACTTTGAGTTCAGCTCCTGAAAAATGGGGACAAAAACAAAAGTGTTGCATTTATAATTTTGTTCAGTGTATTTATTGATATCAGTTTTATTTATTTTATTTAAAAATGTGTGTGCGCATTATATATATATATTGAAAAACACACTTCGGTTTTCACTTTTCACTAGAAAGTACTAGTCAATTTCACAAATAATTATGAAGAAATGCCAGGTGACACACTGAATGAAACAAAATTTAGTAGGAAGTCTAGAATAGTATTTTCTTGTCTTTGTTTTACTTACAACTTAAAAAAAAAATGTACACTATTTTACACTAACTCCACCCACCAACGTGTGATTGGGACAGTCAACACTGAAAAAAGACTTTTGCCAAACTTTTTTCTCCATTTTCCTCATATTGCATCGGAAAGGCATTTATTTTCAATAAAAATGAAGGAAATAATAAAAAGACTTAAAAATAAAGTATTGGTTAGGGTTAGGGTAGGTGTAGGGAGGGCTTTATTGTCCCATTAAGGTGTCATCCATTTAATAATTTGAAATGAAATTATAATTTACACTCAATACGTTATTATCGCATACTGTTTTATAATGTACTACAATACTGAGGTGCAGATAATTGCCCCTAATTGCAATAAGTAATATACATAGCAGAAAATCTTGCTATTTCAACATAATGTAAATAAAATCCATTGCTATTTGCACTTGCAAATAGCATCTATCGCTAAGAAAATATGCTGTGCTGCCTATTTTTATACTGTATTTTTTAAAACTATATTAAGAACATTTAATTGAAATACAAAATTAATACATTTTTAAATTACATTTCCATTATTTTATTAGTTTTGTAATTATAAGGTTTATATCAGTAATTCATCAGTTTGACATTGATGTTTAATCTCCCTTATGTATCTTTGTATGTCCATACTTTTTAGTGTATACCAGAGTTTTTTTTTTTTTTTTTTTTTACATGGATATGTATGACGACTTGATTGCAGTAAGACTCAGTCTAATCAATAAGTGTAAATGATTCGCACCGGGGTTTAATAAATGGATTGTTTCATTACAGTAATGTGTTTCCACACGAGTATCGATCCATCTCACGTTTCATGCTACTGCATTATCAGCTCTGTACTTCACATGGCTATAATGCATTGATTGCTTTTGTTGGGCACCGCAGCCCTTGTGCATCGAGCTAAAGCATTTCTCATTACATCATTTCAGTTGCTTCAGAAAAATTATATTCCATTGTCTTCCATTTTACGGTTTCGCTCGTTTAAAATAATTTGTGTGATTGTGCAGTTAATTAATATGAGCAAATGGAAGAAAAATCACTGCCTGTGGAGCGTGACATCTCACTTGATGCATTGATTATCATATTTGTCAAGAAAAAGTCAGAAAGACTAAATCTAATCAGGAAGGCCTCCTTGATTATGCCACTTTTTTTTGCAGTCCAATTAAAATGTGCAGATCAGCATGCACTGACAATTGCATTTGATCACAACTGTGATCTTATGGAAAAACCCCAGTGTTTCTACTCATTCCAGACACATCCGACTGAGTGAGGATGTCTTCTGTTTTGCACGACTAAGAGATTTCACTTTAGACTGGAGCTAAACTCAGCTGGGCAGTCGCCATGGTGACATGCTTATTTGGGCCACTTGACAGGATAGCTCACAGATGCAAAAAAACAGTGTGATTGAGAGCAAACGCCATTTTATGTGCAGAACATGTCTGCTGATTATTTGGCCGATTGTGGTGATCATCATATTCAGCTATCAGGAAAACTGTGCTGAACCTGTTTGTTTCCAAAATTCAGAGTGCAAACGCCTGGATACCTTTGCCAAGAACTAAAATGCTGTTATCCAGATGAGTGAATGCAGTGTGTTCAATTCAACATACACAGGTTGACAGTAAAAATTTGAACAAAGAACAAGACTTATTTACTATATTTTTATAGTATTGATGTCTAAAAAAGTACTGTTATTTTGTTAAAGCATTCATCAAGTTTGAGCATGCATAATTTCTTTAGACACTGCACTATTCAGCATATAATAAAAAATCCAAAATGTACGAAATATTGTATTTCAACTAATTGGCAAAGCAACTTTTGTATTTACATTTATTTAAAAAAATAAATACATTTGAATTTGATTAACGCTAAACTGCAATAAAAAATGAACAACAACTATATAGATTGGGGTGGAATGGTTCAACTTACGGTTCGGTTTGTATCACAGTTTTAGAGTCACGGTTTCGACACAATTCGGTATATGCAATGTTTAGGGAAAAACTATATTGTCAAATAAAAATAAAGAAAATAAGAATAATCGATCTAACTACAAACAACATCACAAATATACATATAAAATAAACAGTGATTTATACATGTGCACAGCTATCTGTGATTTTTGTACATTTTAACTAGTCCTTTGTCTATTAAACAAAAATCAAACAAACAAACAAACAAACTAAAAACAGTATAGTCAGTAGAGTCACGAAAATCATGCTGGGATTTACTCATTTTGAACCAGATACTCAAGTAGTCTCATGGTTCTTAGGCAATGAAGCTTTGAATACCATAGATCACATGCTTTTTGATAAAATGAATTAAACTTTTTTTTGACAATGGCTTTTGCATGCGTGATGCATCACATTGCACTTTTAAAATAGGGTACTAAGGATTAATTATCTTTATTGTATTTATTTGAATTTGTCATGCCATTTGGCAGGCTGAAAACTTGTTAACGCGGTCATAATTTGAAATCTTCCACCCGAAATGAAAAATTTGAATTTTTGTGTACTGAAATTAATCGTCTCTTTCTCTGTGACTCATAGCCTACTTTTTCTTTTTACAGCCTTTTGAAGCTTTGTTGCTTGTGTTGAAAATCCTCTGCAGTGGGATTATGCCATTAAAAAAGGGAATTTAGGTATTTTTATATTTAGTTCAAAGCCCCTTAGCTCTGCGGGTACTAGATAGTTTCAATTACATTTGCACATTCTAAAACATACTCCCCGTTTTTGCTAAATTACACATACTGTCATCATTACTGCACCCAGATAGTGGCTGTACATGGTGTGTGCTTGAATGCACAATTTGTTAATAGTATAGTTTACCCAAAGTATAGTTCACGGTGTGTGTTCACTACTATGTGTGTGCACTCAGATGGGTTAAATGCAGAGCACAAATTCAGAGTATGGGATACCATACTTGGCCACATGTCACGTCACTTCACTTCACTTTCTTTGTTTCTTAATATCGTTTCGTTGCTCTGCTGAACATAAAAGAAGATATTTTGAAGCATGTTGTTTACCAAGGATCCTGTTGACTGTTGTATTTTTTTTCCCATACAGTGGAGGTCAATGGGAACCTAAAACTGTTTTCTTAGTCAATGGGAATCAAAACTATTTAGTTATCAATATCAATATTTCACAAAAAAAAGAAAATTCTGTGATTAATTACTCCCCCTCATGCCATGCAGCTCTCTGACCCTGCATAGACGACAACACAGCTGAAATATTCCCAGGTCCAGAAACGTAGCAAGGACATCGGTGATTCAACCGTTATTTATTCATTTCTTGAATAAATTAAATTTAAAAAATATGCACATGCTGTTTTCTGCTCGTAAACAAGGCACACAGCGCATGCGCGTTCAACGTAAGCAGCACCATGCGCATGCGTTGTTTACATGCAGAGGAATTTATTCAAGAATGGTTGAATAACGTCGTTATTTTAGTTTTGTTTTGTGCACAAAATGTACTCTTATAGCTTCATAAAATTACGGTTGAACCACTGATGTCACATGCACTATTTTATCAAGGTCTTTGCTACATTTCTGGGTCTGGGCACATTTCAGTTGCATGGCTGTCTATGAAGGGTAAGAGAGCTCTCGGATTTCAGCAAAAACATCTTAATTTGTCTTCTGAAGATGAAATGTCTTACAGGTTTGGAAAGGTATGAGGATGAATAATTAATGACAGAATTTTCATTTTTGGGTGAACTATCCCTTTAAAATATCTTACTAGTAAATGGGAAAGAAACTGTTTAGTCAGTGGGAACCAAAACCTTTTGATTATCAACATTCTTCAAAATATTTTCTTTGTCAGTGGGAACCCAAACTAGTTATGCTATATTCTTCAAAATATCTTCATTTGTGTTCAGAAGAAGAAAGAAAAGCATACAGAATTTTCATTTTTGGTAGAACTACAGTATTCCATGAATCATATATATACAATTCATATAATATTTTTTATTGCAGCAGTTTCCTTTTGTTTTTCAGTTTCTGCCCAGCTTTCATTCTATTCAGGAAAGCAGAAAGACCTTATTTCCCCCAATGTCCGCAGAGCAGAGGCCAAAGGCACAGGAGGGAACCGGCCCTTGGTCTGTCAGCGAGAGTTAAAAGACCCAAAGCGCAGCAGGGGTCCGTCAAGCGCGAGCCATAACCTGCCGTGACACCTGATGGGTGATGTAAATTGACGTTGCTGCTTTGGAGTGCCTCAGCCGGGGCTGAAAGTGCATCTCAGCACTGCTGAGGCCCCAGGGAGGAGTGCTCCCGATCCTCCGGCATCCGATCCAATTAACCGCGCCACGCTCTGGCTGTTTGTCTCACATTTCCATGTTAATACAGCCAGGAAAGTCTGTGTTTAGTCAGCAAATCTGTGCCGCTGCATAATACCAGAGACTCTAGTATCTCTAAATTAACTGAAAATGCATAAACTGGCTTTAAACCATGAGTAGAATCTGAGATTTCTTTCCCCCTGCAGAACGGCAGATCATGTAAGAATATAACAGTGATGAATGAAAACCGGAGGCTCAGTGAACCTTTCGTTCCTTCACCTGCTCAGTCCCCGTCCCCCATCGCAGCCTTTCACCCCGAGAGCAGCAAGTGTGTGCTCACTTTCTCTTTCATCTCTGTGGGTCCCGCTGCTCCAGTCAGAGCTAATCAGAAAAACAAGACAACACAAATGCTCAGCAATTCTACGCCATACTGTGAGCATCCTAATCCTGCACTGGGCTGTCTTGCATCACTCTCTCTCTCTCTCTCTCTCTCTCTCTCTCTCTCTCTCTCTCTCTCTCTTTCTCTCTCTCTCGAAAGAGAGAAAGAGAGAGAAACAACTTGAGCCCGTGTTCTCTTCTACTCCACAGCAGAGCGTTTAACACTTATAGATGTCTGATTTTCTTTAATGGCATTAGGAAAAATGGACAGTGGCGTATGACATACGCTTTATTACCGGCAAGGTCCTCCGGTAATAACACTTCATTTGCATTTCTTCTCTTGGATAATTTTTGAGCTTCAGCGTTGGTTCTTTCATAACAAGGGTTGAAGAAATCTATCTGTCATTCTGTAATTTTATATATATATAATGCCTGTAAACCTTCAAACTTAAAGGGATACTCCATCCCAAAATGAAAATTTTGTCATTATTCACTTACCCCCATGTTGTTCCAAACCCGTAAAAGCTTCGTTCGTCTTCGGAACACAATTGAAGATATTTTGGATGAAAACAGGGAGGCTTGAGACTGTTCTATAGACTGCCAAATAAATAACAGTGTCAAGGTCCAGGAAAGTATGAAAAGCATCGTCAGAATAGTCCATCTGCCATCAGTGATTCAACCGTAACGTTATGAAGCGAGAATACTTTTTGTACACAAAGAAAACAAAAATAATGACTTTATTCAACAATTTCCCTCCTCTGTGTCTCTCCAAATCAGCGATTTGTTACCTCAGTTCAAGTTCTATTCAAATTGATCTTCTGAATTGGAATTCGAAAGATATTCTCAATTCAGTTCAATTCTGAATGGCACAACCCTGCTCCAAACTAGTGTCATGAATCTCTTGGACCTCCATGTGAAAAGCTACACAATGATATGTTGTGTGAATTGTCCAGTAATCACAGCCTGTGTTAAAAGGTCAGTAGAAAACTGAGTCAGAGTTAAAATTGTTTGTATTTTGTATGTTATCTCACAGTACATTAGCGCTTTCGCTTCATAGTGTTTAGTGCACTGGGAATGTTAATGCTAGTCATGTGAAAGGGCCTTAAGTGTCTTGTTCAGAATAATCGCAATGCCCTTTACCTCTGGCAGTGTTTAAATAACATAAGTGTGAAGATACAGCACATCCCTTCTTCCTGCTAAATATTGTACATAACAAGCAAAAATGCTCACACATAAATTGGGTCTAAATACTCTCTTGAGACATGCATTAGACTTTGTGTTTGTGCTTTAGACAAATCCTGTAATTTTCTTAATGCTTATTAATTTGATATCATGATCATAGCAGAATGTTACATATAAAACCTTTTCTTTTTGTATCTACATACCTGCTCTGATTTATTTATACTATCCTTTTAAATTTAGGTTATATAAAATCATAAGACACTAGATCTATCTAGGTATGTAGATACATAATCACACAGGATTAATAAAAAGGTTTTGTACAGTAGTACATTACATTCTGCCATTATCTGATATAAATTTTATACGTTGTCTTTTAAAATGATAAAATATCATGTAAGATGATAGCACTGATTCTTGTTTTACTCTTCTGTTTCTGCTGAGGGCTCATAGTAATTCAGATGACAGGTAGTGAAGGGGGACTCTGAGACTTGCTTTTACCTGTAGGCCGAGTTTTCAGTGTGTCAGATTATTATTTTTCCGGTTTTGTGAAAAACAAGCATCTTGCTTAAACAATCTTTGGATTATGGAAAGCATAAACAGCCTTACTAAATGTCAGCTGCCTTACTAATTACCCTGTGCTTCGATTAATCGTTTCCCACTTGCAAAGTCTCCATGTCTGTCTTTCACTGTATGTTGTTCTCTCTCTCGAGCAGTGGCTTCAAAGACTGAGTCATACTGACAGACTCTCCCCACAGCGTCTGACTGACCCCCCCAGAGAGAAAGAGACAGAGACAGATAGAGTGAGAGCGGGATGCGGTATTATATCTGTGATTGCCTCTCTGTGTGGGCTTCCTGTGTGCCGTACTCTCCTGACCTGAGTCTAATGCTGTGTGGCAGCGCTCATGCTCTCCTGTCCAAACGAATCCGTCAGACCTCTGACACACTCGCACAGCAACCAGTAACTCCCTGCCTCCAGTGAGCCGCGGACCCCAGGCGGCACGCTTACACGCATGTCATGTGCTCTCTGATATCGCACACGCAGGCCGCCGTGCTCTTCACGTATCAGTAATTTCAAATTAACGTGACTTCTCGTGTCTGTCTTTTTCAAGGGTTTGCACCGCCGGTCTTCTGTCGTAGCCTGACACGGGTTCGCCGGTTATGCGTACACAGAGTCTTCGCTGTCTGATTGGCTGCGAAGGAGAGAACTAACTAATGGCTAGATGAAAATATGTCATCTGTTCTGTCTATAGATGACACTTCGTCCTGATCTGTAATCCTAATTGCTTTAATGAATGGGGAAACCTTGTGGAATTCAAATCTGAGGGTAATTAAACAGAAACCTAATAAAAGAACAGCCGCCTTTGGCTTGCGAGGAGAAATAATTACAGCTTTCAAATGACGGCCACATCACCCTGTGAGTTTGCTTAAGTCTTTTAATCTAACTGAGGCTGATGGTTGCCTGAAAATGACATGAGTACAACATCACCGGTCCCAGGATATGTCAGGGGGCACATCAAAGAATTTGCTCTACTGTCATGTCTGCTGCCAGAAGCATAGGGCTTCTTATCTAATAATGAAAGATCTTAGGAACACAGACTCCTAGTGTGAACACCCCTATTCTGAAGATGTTGGAGAACTTTTTTCTTCTTCTTTTTTTCAGGTTATGTTGGTTAAGTGGTGGGAAACCAGCAATTTTCCAGTTGTAGTGTACAAAGGAGCTAAGTTACAACTCACTACTCTCTATTTTAATATTGCACCATTAGAGCAAAGTATTTAATTCCCCTATTGTTACCATTCATGAATATTTATTATTTGCTTATACACTACCATTTGAAGTTTTAGGGTCAGCAAGTATTTTTTCTTTTATTCAACAAGGACGCATTAAAAACTGATCAAAAGTAAGACATTTATTATCTGAGTTACGAAAGATTTCTATTTCAAATAAATATTGTTCTTTTGAACTTTCTTTACATCAAACAATTCTGAAAAAAAATAATAAAAATCCACAATAAAATCAAGCAGCATGGTTGTTTTTAGGCTGGAGTAATGGCTGCTAAAATTCAGCTTTGCCATCAACAGGTATAAATGACATTTTAAAATATGCTAAAGCAGAAAATAGTTATTTCAAATTGAAATAATATTTTACAATATTGTTTTTACTATATTTTAGATTAAATAAATTCTGCCCTGGTGAGTATTAAGAGACAATTCAAAAACATCAAAAAAATCATTTGAACAGTAATGTATACAAATTATTTTAAATATAAATATACTACCTATGCAAATATATTTATTAATATTATTATTTTAAATACAAATATACTAATACTGTATATCTACAATTTGTTTTATTTCATTTTTCTTTATGTTGTATTTTAGTGGAAATGTAATTTACATCTGATAGTTACATGACAAAAAAAAATGTGTTTGGAACATTTAACATTTTCAAGCAGAACCAGTATTTTTGCAAGCAAGGCACTTATGGGATTACTAAAAGTTAGTGTCAAATTATGCAACCCATTATTTTATAAAGAGTATGCAATGTACTAGTTGCTGTAAGAGGTGCATCCTCATCCTCATATTGCTTTAAACCTGTGGGGTTTTTTTTCCATCTGTGGAAGTCAAAAGAAGATATTTTGATACATGTCTCTTTGTCCATACAATAAAAATCAATGTTATTTAAAAAAAAAAAAAACAGTTGAAACATCCTTAAAATATACTTATAACGGAAGTTCATTTCTTGGTGAACTATCCTTTTATAATCTAATTCTGCAACCAAAGGAGGTACAGTGCTTGTCAGAAACAATCCCCTAGTACCAACATCCAAAACCCAGCCTGTGCTGGTGATCATTCATGGTGTTATTTTCAGTCACACTGTTCACCTGTCACAGGTGTAGAGGACCAAATCCCAGGTGATCCTACACCTAAAGTAATGTTCATTTCATGAAGTCTCACCACTAGCAGGAAATCAAATGAAGCACTGGCTTTTCTTCCATCTGCTGGTTTGTGACTGAACTCCAGGGATCAGATTTGCTCACCCAAAATCAATCCATTACCTCACACGTCCAGAATCTTCCAGATATGACATGACATGCAGGAAAATGAACGACTTGTGTTGGCTTAGACCTAAAAATGGCACCTTTCTGACTGATGGATGATCTCCATTCCTCCCACCTCTAAGATTACCTCAATAATACTTGGGCGCAGGAATCATTTAGCTTCCCTCAGAACTGTCAGCTGACACAAGCCTGGATAAATCACTCCATTCACCCATGACTCTTTGAGTTATTTAGAAAATGGGTTTGGGCCTTGAAGTTTTTGTTTCTGTTTCTTTTATGTACAGTTACTTCTTGGCACACTTTTTGTTCACTTCCCTGGCACTCATTGCAGAGGTGTTTGTGCTGTGATCGACATAATCTAAATCTCCAGATATGCTTTTTTTAAAGCATGTGCTATTTCAGTCGATCACCTTGAATGAACGCATCAGCAGTCCTTTTCAGAAGTAATGAAGCTAATTTAACTAGTGACATCAAGGTTTTTTTTTTTTTTAACATCATTAGCGCCTGAGAAGATTGTGTGTGTCTTTGTCTTCTCTCCATCTCTCTGTTTGTGGTGTTCTTGTATTTGCCACACAAGAACTCTTATCTTCTGTTGACTGTATTGTGAGGTTTAGTTAAATCATATTTTCAGAATCTTCATGCAAACAACACTCCAAAATCCAGCTTCGCCCCGGACCGCTCCAAACAGCCGTGACATTAACCTGACTATTAATAATCCGCCATCAAAAGTTAATAATCCTGAGCAAACACTCCTGATATTTCACACCAGGCACCTCGAGAGAGTCTCGGCTGTGTTTTCAGAAAGCAAGTAAGCAAGTAAATGAGGTTTGGTTTTTTTTTTTTTTCTAAACTTGTGACACCAGTAAGTTGTCATGTGCTCATGCTGGCTTTCAACACATTTTTTTTTTTTTTTTGCCTCAATTGATATAATTGAAGTCGTTCTACAGTCACATACTTATACAGTAT
Organism: allo-octoploid hybrid of Carassius auratus x Cyprinus carpio; assembly: GCA_024542945.1. Classification (NCBI taxonomy): domain Eukaryota; kingdom Metazoa; phylum Chordata; class Actinopteri; order Cypriniformes; species allo-octoploid hybrid of Carassius auratus x Cyprinus carpio. Next base: position 6,098,256 of record CM045026.1, on the reverse strand, counting down.
GCTAATTATAGTAATTATATATATTAATATATTTAAATACAAATATACTAACACACTTTTCATTTTACTATTACTTTAACACTCCAAAAATCCTATGTAACCAAATATAACCAAAATCCAGCTTCACCCCTGACCACTCCAAACATCCGTGACATTAACCTCACTATTAATAATCTGTCATAAAAAGTCCATAATCCTGAGCAAACACTCCTAATATTTCACATCAGGTACCTTGAGAGAGTCTTAGTTGTGTTTTCGGAGGACTTGAGGGCCTTGAGAAAGCATGTCAATGAATTTTGTGCTTTCCCCTCTGTGTATTGAAAGATTACCCATAGTCCAAAGCTTTTCCATTCAAGTGCTTGACTGACATGTGGAGAGACTGTTCAGCACAACGGCTGGCCCCTCTTTGACACTCCATTTAGTCCATTTAAAACACTCTTGAGAGCTAATGTGATATTATAACCCTTCTGATTCCTGTGTGTATTTTCAGTATTGTCAGGGCAGGCCAAGGTAAAGTGGCCAAAGTTTTCTTTTTGCCTTGTTTCAGATGCCATTTAGGGTGAAGAAGGCTTATATTGCCACAGTTGTAAGTGTTCTGTACAGAATGTACTGTATTTGTGCGTATTCACTTTTTACTTTTTTCACGCATTTGTAAGGGCCTTTGCAGAAGATTTAGAGCCATGTTTACATTTAGAAGTCTTTTGTGGACAGAGTCTGTTGTTGCAATGGCTTAGAGTTAGCTTACTCATTGAAAATGAACATTGTGATTTTTTTTTTTTCATCCTCATGTCAGTCTAAACCGACTTTTGTGAAGCACAAAATAACAAGTCTAGCAGATTGTCCTAGGATTTTCTTTTCCCTGCAATGGTAGAGAATGGAGATGGATGCTGTTAAGCTTGAAAAATGACAAAAAGAAAGCTTGAAAAATGAAGGAATCATTATAGTCATTCATATAGCTTGTGCACTTGAAAGTATTCTAAGGTCATATAGCATTGTGTGAAGAAAAAGACAGAAATTGAAAGAAAAAAAAAAATTCTGATAGTTGTCACCTTAGCTAACACTTTCACGTATTCAGATATGATTGGTCATGTAAAATGTGTATTTGGCATGATAGATGTTAAACATAGCAGTTTTGAATAAACACATATGCTACCATTCAAAAGTTTGGAGTCTGTTAATGTTTTCAAACAAGTCTTTCACCAAGGCTGCATTTATTTGATCAAAAATACAGTCAAATTGTGAAATATTAATACAATTAAGATTAGTTCTATATGAATATATTTTGTGGAAACAGTGATACTTTTTTTTAGGATTCTTAGAATTAGAAAGTTCAAAAGAACATTGTAACATTAATAATGTCTTTACTGTCACTGTTGATCAATTGAAAGTGTCCTTGCTGAATTTTTGATGAAATATATATATATATATATATATATATATATATATATATATATATATATATATATATATATATATATATAAATCATTGCATCAAAAATTCAGCAAGGACATATTCATTTTATTTTATGAAGAGTTTAACAGACATAATTTACTTTCAGTGTATGGAAAAAATAACATTTGGTTTCCTTTTGTTTTTCATAGCAGAAAGATATTCATACTGAAGTGGGAGCTGATGCAATTAATGGCGATTTGGTTGGGGTCTGTGAATGGTAGCAGCACACATAAAATATGTAAATACTTGTCTGGAAAACAAATGTGGTACGTCTACCAGAAAAGAAATTAATCTTTCAATTTTACAGCAATTTCACAGGGTTCATGTATAAAAGTGCCAGTTAAGTTTTAGCACACAGTCTGTGTGGATTTGATATGGCGTGAGCCTGAAATTTCATTAAACACATTGCAAAGCCGTATTATTTTAACAACACAATTAGTTAATAACACACATGCAGCAAACAGTTGTTTGGCTTTTAATCTGTCACATCTGATTCTTCTCCTGCTGCCAGTTAGTCCATTACTCAGATCCAAGGTTTTTTTTCCTCCCTCGTGTTTGTAAATCTTGGAATGACTCCAGTCAAATCTTCCAGCAGACTTCTGAATCGGTAAAGCCAAAAACAGCCTCAGTAACACATCGGTTATGGAGCAGGACTAGTATTAACTAAGACTACAGTGACAGATCGTGACATATGTTCAGCTACAACATGCCAAGAACTGATCTATGTCTTCGAAAATCATCCAGCAGCTATAGGGTTACAGAAAACCCACTGCTCAACATCCCATGAGCTTTGCAAGGCAAATGTTTGACATTGAGAAATGAAACCGACTGAAAAAAAAAAAAACTTTGCCCCCACTTTTTTTGCCAAGTTATTTCCAACTCAATATAAAGAAAAAGTGGAAGTGTCTTGTGCCGGATGTGCGTAGTCTGCTGTGATTAGCAGCCTTTCTTTAACCTGAGAGTGGAAGAGATTGTGCGTCTGACAGGATTCACTATGACATGATTGCTGGCCCATTGAGTTTCAACTAATCACAGAAATGTGTGTTTCTAATTGCTGACTTACAAAGTCCCTGATGGCAATTGGAGGCTGTTCTGAGCTATAATTTCTGTGCCGTCTCTTTTTCTTTCTCTCTGAATCATCTGCTATCATTCCACACACATTAGATGCATACAGAATATGTACAAACACACACATAGTTAAATATTCACAAGAAAGACACATGCAAGCCTGCATAAACAAAACTGAATTTCACAGACACCTGCATAACCTAAAATCATGTTCTGTGGGCTGCATTGATTTGTTGGCAGCGGAGTTCTACTCACTGACTAACTGAACAAGAAGCATTGGGTGCATTTGAATGATATTTAGCAAACATATCATCAAAACTGACCCAGTTTCACTTCATTAATAAATGTTTCACAGTTAATTTGTGTATGTTATTATTAAGTTATAGATACAGATTTTCTGATTTGATTGTGATTCTGACAAGCTCTCCATTTAATTTCAATTCAGTTTGGCATATTTTATATAGCACATTTTTTTCTTACATGTGAATGTATGCTAATACAGTGAACTGCATTGTTTTGGGTTCACAAAAAAGAACCTGTTCAAAAGAGCCATTTGTTTGCAAATTGGACTACATTGGTTGTACAGTGTTATTTGATTAGCTAAAAAGACTTGGTTCATAGGAGCCATTTGTTTGTGAGTTAGACTACACGTGTTGAACTGTATGGTTTTGATTCAATAAAAAGAACTGATTCTTAATAGCCATTTTATTGTTTGTGAAATCATCAAAAAAAGAAGCTTTCCAAAGGAGTCATCTGTCTTTTAATCGGACTGCATAGGCTGCAGTGTTATCTGGTCCACTAAAAAGAACCAATTCTTAAAAGTCATTTGTGAATCTGACTATTTTAATGGTCTGCACAGCTACTCCAGCCACTTTCTATATTTTATACCAAAGGAGCTGCTTTGTCTATGTTAGTGGTTATTTAAAAATGACATGCAGCTTTGAATCTTCCAGTATAGATTGACACAAGCAGCACAACCATGTTTCATGTATTCTAAAGTAAGCTTAACATATTTCACCACTTCTCCTTTATCACATGCAGATGATCAAAAATTAGGTCTAGCCCTGCATTACTTCCCACTGAATGCTGTTTTACACTTGTTGCATTCCAGAAGCTTGTAAACAGAAATGTTTCTACGAATCTCATTCTGAATTCCAGTAGCAGAAAGCAACCTCTCTGTATCTGTCCGCGGGGAATGCCGCTCCATCCGTGGATGCGCGACTTGAAGTTTATTCCCAAACAGCATTTGTAAGCGTGCTTTGATTGTGACCCACTCAGACGCTGTTGTATTAATTCTTTCTCTCTGAGCCGTTTGCTGTCGCAGGAAGCTGACAGGGCACCTGAGCGTGGTTTCAGAGACAGAAGCTATTTTGAGTTGCGAGATAAAGCTCGACCCCATCCCACGTTGTTTTCATGGCGGGTGGTCTCTGTTCCCACATTGTCGGGGATTGTTTATTGAAGGAGAAGGCAGGGCCGCTGCCAAGTACGGTCTGTCAGAGACGAGAGAGCGGTCTGGTTATGACACAGCCTGTCGCGTGTGCGTGCGCCTTGGGAGGGACGCGTGACTGCGGCTCAAACGCTACTTCTGACATTTCCATTAGACACAGGGTTATGGATCTTCCTGGGCCAGGTGGGTACAGGAGAGCCATGGCAGTGTCACAGCCTGTCTGCTTTAGCTGCGAGGGACACATTACTTAACCTGCCACAGCAGCCCCGCTGACATTTGAGCCGAGACTCACAAAACAGAGCACTGAAGGAGTCAGTTTCACTGCTATTGCTTTAATTTCCCTTTTCCTTTATGGATAATGAAGATACAGCATTCCCTGAACTGCATGGAACTGCATACATTGTAGGTGTATGTATATGTGCAGTATTTACCATGGATAGGATTTCCCAAACAGGTGTTTGTGAAGCCCTGGAGGTTTGTAAGGAAACTGCAGGGGATTTGTGAATTGCTGAAGAGCTAATTAAATAGTATGAAACCCTGGACATGACAAGCGGACAAGAATACAGAGTTCTGGCATGAAACTCTAGATGGCGCAGTCTGATAGGTCTAACTCAATCTGACCTAATGACATCATTATCACATGGCCAGCTGATTGGTTCTCTCCTGTATCGGTAGCCAATGAGCTTGCCGCTCAGCATTCAAATATATGACTAGGGCTTACTGTAGCAGTTGCAGTTTGCTTCAGAAACCCTCCACCATCCCCAGCTCCACCTGTATAGATCTGCTACGAGGTGATTCATGTATGCTATATGGGGGTTATTTCATGTGTTATATTTGCAGCAGCAATATTTCTTACATGCTCACAGCAGCATGTTGTGGATGTATTGGCAGTAGCAATTCTCGGTACTTGCTCTGTCACAGCAGCAGTGTAGCAGATCTTTTCCACCAAGACCATATACATAAACATTGCCATGTACATTACCATGCCAATCCCTCCGAGAGTTGACATGACAGAAATATATTTATTATTTATATATAATCATGAATTTGTTCCCTTGTTTTAGTAAATTCTGGACATGTTGTACTAAATCATTCCCTAATTTTAATAAGTCATGGCCAAAAATTTTGAATTTGTTCCCTCGTTTTAGTAAATTGTGGACACATTGTACAAATTTGTTTCCTTGTTTCAGTTAAATCATGGCAGTAAATTAAGAATTGATTCCTCGTTTTAGTAAATCGTGGACACACAATGTAACATCATACTAATTCCTTCCCTTGTTTTAATACATCTAGGCTAAATGTTACAAATTTGTTCCCTCATTTTAGTTAAACCTTGCCCACAAGCTATAAATTTGTTGTTTTTTTTAGAAAATTGGCCACGTTGTACTAATTCATTCCTTTGTTTTATTTAAATCATGTTCACAAATTAAGAATTTGTTTCTTTTAGTAAGTCGTGGACACTTTGTACTAGATTGTTCCCATAAATTGAATCAAAATGAGGGAACAAATTAGTACATTATGGCAACAATTTGTTGAGCACCTGTGTCCGTGCACACTATCAAATGGATTATAATTTAAAAGGCTGTTTCAAAACTGAAGAATACTTTGGACTTAAGGGGTACGGCTGACAAAAAACAGGTTCCCTAAAAGGTAGTTACACTTTCTGGTTTAAATACCTCAAACATTTCTACCACAGTAGCACTCAGGTAAAAACATGCTGTTCCAGCCAGGTGTTGATAGGCACAGGGGCATTAGTCATGATAAGGTCAGGCTGTCAGTTCAAGACTACACTGTAATCTTCCCCGACTCAACCTTTAGATCGTAGATTAGCTCCATTAGTTCTGCTGGAGTGACGTAGTGGTGAGCAAAACTGTCGGTGTGGTAATTCACCCGATCCGAGCTGGAGTAGAAATCCTCCTCTAGGCAGCGGTGCTTTACGGAGCTGAAGTAATTCACTGCGACTCGCCCTTCCTAAGTGGCGGGCCGGCAGGTGGGGACGTCAGAAACGTCGCAACACGAATCACATGCTACAGCGGGCGCGCGTGGGTTCCCGAGGCAAAAACATGCACCTGAGTTCATACATATCGAATCGGAGCACAGCCCAGCATGATGAGTTGAGGCTGCACTGCGCCTTTCTGTTTTCCCCAGAGCCGCACAACATACAAAGCCATGTGCTAATGCAATATGAGGGCTGAGATGTCAGACGGTGAGTAATTGCGGACATAAAGGTGCTTTGAGAAATTGCTTGTCAAACAATTTGGTGTTTTATTAGGAGTAGGTGCCGTGCCATACAAGGGACATCTACTGGAAATGCACAAGTTTTCACGGCTGCTTAGAGGTGAGGCGGTTCCTCAGAGTTTGTGGTCCCAGGTTCCCACAGTAATTAGCCGTGTTGGAGCTCGGTCTGCCCTGCCTGCGCGGGACCTGGGCCCAAACGCCGGCGCTAATGAGAGGAGCGTTTTGCCTCTTTTATTTATTTATTTTTTTTCTGTCGGCTTGACTTTACGGCAATGTTAAAACTGCAATTATCGCTTGTCATCACAGTGTGTGACAATTGCCAGCCTTTGCTCTGCCCTAAAAAGTAATTTGCTAGCGAAAGTCTGACAAACTCCTTTAGGATTCTAACACATCCTCGCCTCGCCTCCCCTTTTTATAATTTAAGGACAATTATCAGCTATGTAAAGAATAAATCAGCTTTCGAGGCTGCGTGGTAAATTTGTTCTCTGTGTGTGCCCTTACATGTGTGTGGATGTGTCCTTGTGGCTGCTTTAGAGTTCTGTGAGTGAATGTGGAGCCAGAAACCCGTGAATCTCTTTGAGTGTCAGGCAGCAGGATTATTGCCCTGGGCAGCTCCGCAGGCCAGAGGGGGTGGCTGAATCAGGCAGGAGTGCAGGAGGCCTTGAGTTTACATTCATCCATGCCCTCGTTGTACACAGGAGCAGCTGGAGCTGGTTCTTAACATTTCTGGAAAGTCTGTATAAACACATATGCTAAACCTCTCAGTGGAAAAAACAAACAAAAAACACTGTATGTGAAAATAAAAATGAAATAAACTCCTTGAGCGTAATGACTCGTTTGCCTAGCGGTTTGCTTTGTGATTTGCATACGTGAACGCTTCGCAAATTACCATAATGTTGACAATTACAATTTGTAATTTAGTCCCTGGTCTAGTTTTGCACTCTTTGATGTTCAGATGCACCTGTTTTGATCTTATTTGTCAGTTAAATTCAGAATTCAGCATAGGAGTTGAACTAACCATCGACAGAAGTTGGTTTCCAGTGAAGTCTGGATGTCTGGCACTTTCCATAAATAGGATACAAAATAGTGCGTACATTTTTTACATTTATTCATGTAATTATTTAATGGTGAGTGAAAGGTGGTTAACCTCAAGAGGTCAAATTAAATTTCATATGAATTTCAAATTCCATCTATTTTATTGATGTTATTGTATATATTGTTATTGTGTCTGTTTTCTGTGGGGTTTGCAAACATTAAATGAACATAAAAATGTATACAATTTAAAAAGAAAACAGCTAAGCAGGTAAAAAAATTTTTTTACATTTTGTAGTTTGATAAACTAATTTATTTATGTATTCATTTAATGGTCAGTGCAAGACTGTATTAATCTAAGGAGTGTGTCTATGGGAAAATATGGGGTAACGTGTATATTTCCCCTTAATTTTTTTATTTTATTTACAGTATTTAATAATGTTTCCTTGTGCAAAAGTGAGATTGTTTACTTAGCTTTCCACCGTTCTGTAAACAGGGTCAAAATTATGTTTTAAAATTTCAAGGAAGTAGTGTTTAATGCAAAAGGTGAGACCCATATAAATATTACTTTTGAAATCCATGTATGATTTTAATTGAATTATTGTATGGTTTTGTTTTTTAGAAACAAGAAGTCTAGAAATTCATGATCTCTGAGGTGAGACAGGCAGAAATCACAGTTTTTTGAGTTATTAGTTTTTTGAAAAATGTGATTTTTCAAATGTCCGATTTCAAATGTACCAGATTCATGGAAATTGCCTCTGTTTTTAGAACTGTTTTTGATGTTCATATACATGGAGCGTTTCTCAACATGACTGGGCTTTAGACTGGTCTTTAAAGGCCTCTGTGTGAGTTTTTGAGAGAAGGGAATTAAGCAGTGTAACAGTAATAATGATCTTCACAACACAACTTAATCTGGTTCCCCAAATAAAATATCATCTCCCCTCAAAAATGACTTTAATCCAGATTGTCAATTCTTAAAGCATTTTTATTTTTCTCTGAAGAATGTGTGTGCATTGTAGATTTCTGTATTGATGGACACTTTTTGAAGTCTTCCCATACATTGGTGCACATCAAATAATTTCACTGTTAATTGACCTCTTGAGGCACATTTAATTCAACAATAACAACACAACACCTTTTCTGAGCTGGTTGCTGATTATTGTGAACTTTCAGTGAATATCCGTCTTCCTCCCAACAAGGCCACGGTCAATCTGAGCCAGACAAAAAGATCAAGCATCTTTGGCTTCATTATTCTTTGTGTCCTTTTGAGTCTCAAGGTTGTGCTATAGGGTTTGTAATCGCTTTGAAGTATAGGTTAGTTAAGAAAGAAGCTTCTTTAGCAATCATACAAACACTTTATGAAGATCAGTAAATACTGTGCATCTTCATGTTTATTTCATTGGGCAAATCCAAGCCATGCAACACAGAGAACAGTGATTTCTGCAGTTTCAGGCCTAGGGAGTTGAACTTCTCAAGTGTTTGAATTTTATGGCAGAAAGATTCAGACCATGTCCATCTTTTGAAGAGCAGAGAGGTCTGGGTGGAATTGGAGGCCCTCTGATTTCTCTTGGCTAACAGCTCGGTTTTGAATTTGTGAGTTTTGAAGACTCAGTTGAGAAATCAATCCTGAAATCAAAGTGATTCATGTTCTACTTCTGTCGTGCACGATGTCTTTTGCTTGGAGTGGTGAAGACCAGGCCAGCCGAACCTATTTTCTGATACGGGAGAGCTCTTGCTCCTCGAAAGCAAGTGCAATTTTGCACAGCATTTTCCAAAACTACTCCCAATCTTTAAAGGCCTTCTCAGCGGAGCAAGATGAAGTCTGATTTTTTGACTGCAGTCCTGAGGACAACATATCAGCTGTGTGAAAGTGATGCTTTAGTATGATGCTTTCATGGTTTTTATGGTTTGTTGATATTTTTCAGTACAGGATTAGAACAACATGTATATGTAAAGGCTTCTCTATATATATATATACATATATATACACACACACACACACACACATTGCCCTTCAAAAGTTTGGGATCTATATATATATATATATATATATATATATATATATATATAAAAGAAGCCTCTTCAAATCTACTGTTATATTTTGAAATATTATTACAGTTTAAAATAATGGTTTTCTATTTTGATATGTTTGAAAATATAATTTATTCCGGTGAACGATATGAATTTTCAAAATCATTACTCTGGTCTTCGGTGTCACATGATCCTTCAGAAATCATACTAATATGCTGATTTGCTGCTCAAGAATAATTTTTTTTATTATTATTTTTATTAACATTCTTTATTATTTTTATTTGATTTTATTATTTAAAATTACTTTAAATATCAATATTTTTGTGGAAACCATGATACACTACCACTCAAAAGCTTTGGGCAAAAAAAAAAAAAAAAAAAAAAAAAAAAAAAAAAAAAATATATATATATATATATATATATATATATATATATATATATATATATATATATATATATATATATATATATATATTTAAAATAATAATAATTCCTTTTTTCTTTTTCTTTTTTCAAAATTGATTAAAACTAACAATACTATAATATTGCAAAAAGATTTCTATTTCAAATAATTGTTATTTTGAACTTTCTATTATTCAGTCCTGGGGAAAATGTATCATGGTTTCCACAAAAAATATTAAGCTGTAAAAACTGTTTTCAACATGGATATTAAGAACCATTATTATTAACTGAGCACCAACAGTAGGCTATGATAATAATTGAGCACCAATCAGCAAATTAGAATGATTTCTGAAGGATCATGTGACACTGAAAACTGGAGTGATGGCTGCTGAACATCCAGCTTTGCATCACAGAAATAAATTATTTTTTAAATAGAAAACAGTTCTTTAGAATTGTAATATTAATTTACAATATTCCTGCTTCTACTGTATTTTTGATCAAATAACTGCAGCCTTGGTGAGCACTTTTTTCAAAATCATTAATTAATTATTATTATTATTTTTTTTAAGTAATGAGCCGTTTTAACATCACACATATATTCGTGGGCCAAGAAGAAAACTGTTTCTGTTGCATGCTACATTAATCTGCCACATGTTTCTGTACCTAGAGTAGCTGCTCACTTCGCTCATCTCGCATTGATCTAAGGCACAGGAATTTTCGAAGAATAACAATAAAGTAATCTTGTTTCCTTCGGCTTTTGACCAATTTCACCGTACCGTTGGAGGCTTATGACACGCAATTTCTAAACACCTCTGAAGCGCTGTGGTAAAGTAGTCCTTTTGACAACAAGACAACAGAGCTGATTGCCTCTTGCACAAAAGGCTCCTCCATTTCTCCCTCTCTCTCTCTCTCTCTCTCTCTCTCTCTCTGTCTTTCTCTCTGGAGGTGGTAAGGATGCTAGAGGGCCGTTTTTTTAATGAGCTGTAGCATCAGCAGCACTCAGGCATAAATTGCTGACACTGTTTACTGCAGGCATTTTGCTCCTCTCAGCTGACCCTTTAGCTTCCACAGCCACAGTTAAATAAAGCTGCTTCTGCTCCTCCACAGGTAAGATATTCAGACAGCACCTAAATCCACCTCATAAAGTCCAGATTAGTTCATGGATCCGATCCGTGGAGGATGAGCATAAAAGACAAGTGGAAATTGACTATATTTTAAAGCTGACCGTATTTAGTTTCATAGTAAATGTTTCTCGTTTTACTGTGTCGAATTGTTATTATTAATAATGTTATTATTAATATATATGTATTGTATTGTATGGTACTATATATATATATATATATATATATATATATATATATATATATATATATATAGGGTGCGATTTGTGTTTTGGAAAAAATTAAGTATTTTTTTCCCTCCTTTAAAATATATCACAAATCAAAGCAATAAATATATAGATTTTTTTTTTGATAGCTGTTACCTTTTTTTACAATAAATATTTTAATTTGACCGATATTATAGCTTCAATATTTGACCACTATTTATTATAATACTTGGTTACAGTGACACTAATAGTTCTCACTTCTGCCAGGAATGCAAAATCAATCAGAGTTAATGATATTTTGATCAGAATAACAAGACATGATCGAGAAAATATTCTTATTGTTAATAACACATCTTACTGATCCAAAACTTATCAGCAGATTTACATTATTTAATATAAATAATTAATAGTTCATAAATAAAATAACCCTGCTCTTACTGTGCACAATTAATCAGCGCCGCATATTATTCTAGTTATTAATATTATTCTGTATTTTTTTAATTAATTAAATTTTTAAAATATAATCTATTGTTTTTTTTTTTTTTTTTTTTTTTTTACTATTTAGCAAAAGAAAGCTGATTGGCTCTGCTCTATGGAAACAAAGCCATTTCACTTTTACAAGGCTTCTTGAAATGATACCCAGGGAAATCAATTTCATGCAAAATATATGTTGTATTATTACTCCAAGCTCGAGTCGTTACCAGATAAACAGGTTTTTTTGTTTTTTTTTTTCAGGTAGCTTTTACGGTAGGTTTCAAAAGGGCAGTAATACAATAAACCCAATCAATCTTACATGTTGATCTTGTAAATAACTTCCCTGTCATCTTGCTCTCGCTTTCATTCTCGCTTGGTTTCTTTTCTCTGAGAGCGTTCAATGCCCTGCCTCCATGCTGTTTTTCTCTCCCTTTGTTACGCTTAGAATTGACGTCTTCTGGGAGTGATATTTAAATCTGTGTCCAGGAAATGGAACCGCAAGAATCCAATAACAAAATTCATTTGTCTAGATTTGACTTGGGGTGCTTTGCCCACTGCGAGGGGATGCGCCAAGCCTCTGAATGTAATGATTGAATTTATTTATCTATTTGTGGCTCTCATTAGAGGTGTCCATGGATCCTAGAGCCCCTGCTGTGGATATTGGTCTGCTTTCATGAAACACAACTGCTGGGTCTCATAAACAAAAGATGCTGTGATGCCTTGGATGGAGATGGTGAAGTGTATTTATCGTTTTGCATCTGTTTGTCCAGCAGAGTTGATTTTCAGAATGTGCATAAAATGCTCTTAGATTCGGCCAGTCAAAAGTCCAGTTACATTGAGGTCATGCATTACAAAAGCACTGAATATCTTGCATTCGTTCAAAGTGACGGACCGTTGACATGCATTTAGACTTTCTTTTCAAACAGTTAAAGAATGATGTAAATAACCACACATCTTTGCAAATATCCTTTAGAAAAGCATTCCCTATTAACTGCTTGATTAGTCTGAGTCCAACACAAAAGCTCTGAAGGCAGTGCTGTTCATTAGATGTGATTTTCTTTACACTATGTGGGAGAGTCCAGGCAACATCTTTGTAAAATGTTTGTATATTCAGACAGGTTAGCGGTGAGAGAGATTTCTAAACACTCCCACTTTTGAAAAGTTAATGCAGATGCATAATATTTACATTCCCACTCCTCTCTAATGTAAACTTTTAATGAAGTTTGCAAGTTTTCATAAACTTTGCATGCATTTATTACTTTGATGCTAGAGGACTGTCTGTGACATTTCATCATTGTGCGATGTCAGTTTCAGGGCAACTCTGAAGATCACTCAAAACACTGAATAAATGTGGGAATCACAGGCTGCATTCTTCTCTTGGCTCTCACTCCATCGTTCATTGAAGTATAGTTCATAAAAATGCAGTCATTACCTACTCTCCATCATTTACGTTATGTTTTTACTATTTCTGTGGAACAGAAAAGGACATTTTTAGCAGAATGTTTACACTGCACTTTTCAATACAGTGAAAGTGAATGAGACAGACGTGGTAGAGCTCTGTCAAAATATCACCATAAAAGCAGTCAATACGAGCTCTCATATCTTGTTATTCAGATAAACACAGATGAGGTTTGACAGCTTGTGGTTGAAGGAAATAAGTTGTGAATGATGACTTTTGATGAAATTTCTGTTTGTTCCTCATATGAAGCATCATATGACTTTAGAAGACTTGTCATTTCTGGAGTTTGAAAAAAGGGAAAATTCTGCCTAATATCTCTATTTTGTGTTTATTGGTAAAAAGATCATGTGAGTCAAGAATGCCTTAAAGATGTGTACTTTCACAAGTTCTCAACTAGTGGAATACAACAAGCAAATTGGTTTCATTAACTATATTGAGTAGTATGTCAGAACTTTCAACAAATGAGAAAATTAAGCACAAATGCTAAAAATAATAGCAATTATTTTGCCTTTTATGGATAAGTGCCATTACACTACAGTTCAAAAGTTTTATGTTGATGTTTTTGAAAGAAGTCACCTAGGCTACATTTATGTGATCAAAAATAAAGAGTAATGTTGTGAAATATTATTACACTTTAAAAATAAATAAAAATAATAAAATAATATAGTTTTTTCTTTATTTAATATATTGTAAATGTTATTTATTTCTGTAAAGACAAAGCTGAATTTTCTTCAGTCTTCAGCGTCACAAGATCCTTCAGAAATCATTCTGATATGCCAATTTGCTGCTCAAGAAACACTCAATTGTGCTGCTTAATATTTTTGTGCAAACAATAATTTTTTTTTTTCTTTGATGAATAGAAAGTTCTGCGGAAGAGGATTAGGACCAAGCAATAATAAATAAATAAAGCCATCGAGATAAAAGTCATTAAATTTTGAGAAAAATTTTGAAATAAAATGTTGAGAATAAATTCATTACTCAAACTCAAGCATTGATCTCACATTATAATGACTTTAATCTCAAGATTTTTAAAAAAATTTTATTATTATTGTTTGGATCTAATCCTCTTCCGTAAAGTTCAAAGGAACAGCATTTTGTTACAATGTAAATGTCTTTACTGTCACTTTTGATCAATTTAATGCATCCAAGTATTAAAAAAATAAATAACTGACTCACCCCAAACTTACATCGCCACATAACCAAAATCTCATTTCATTAAAAAATTTTTTTCATGAAATACTATTCTATCCAACATTATTTTATGTCTCGGCTGTATCTATTTTTATTTCTCCCAAGAAATTTCAGGTGAAACCTGAAAATCAAATGACACGTAACTGAGAACTCCATTAAGTCTGCTGCACTATAAAAGAGCAAAGATCCTGTGGGTTATGCCATAAACACCCTTCAGTATCTTCAACATGGGTAGGCAAACAAAAGAAGTAAGTTTTAATGCTAAGCTTTAATGTTTTTTTTTCTTTTTCTTTAACAGAACTTAGATCAAGTGTGAGAATTGGTGTTATCCTTAAACAGCAAAATTAGACGGCAGCGTACAGAGAGAAAAAATACGCTTGGCATCTCAGTGCCGTCCCGCAGAAATCCTGCCACATCAGTTGAAGGCCAAGCGCTATTTTTGAAAGATGCACCTCGCAGAGCTGCACTTTATTGAATTTAAGACAAAAATCGACCAAAGTGGTCTCTGGAGATGCGCAAGGCTCCTCCTTTCTCTGATGTGTCAACTGTTTTCACATTAAAAGACCAAAAAAGGTGACTGTTGAAAGGACGAGATGTTTATTTCTCTGAGAATCTTCTGTGAATATATTTTCAGAGAAATACATATTCGCTTTCTATTGACGCTCTTATCCACTTCCCCCGAACGGCAAAAAATAACTCAGTCTGTCTCACTCTGCAATTTAATGAGAAAGGTAACACGTACTTTTCACCTCCCATATTGAAGACTGCTTACCTTCAGGGCACTTTTTCATTTGCACCTCATTCTATTAGACTTCAAGGTGAACCGCCATCTACGAGCGGCCGTTCCGGAGCACCACCGAGCCTGTCATCCGGCACTGGTGCAGTCGTCGCCGGGAAAGTTATTTGGCCTGCTAAGCTGAGTTTCTGTGAGTGAGAGCAGAGTTTGAGGAGCTTCGAGCTGATTTATGCTGCAGATGCTGCAGTCTTGTGGATCTCAGCAGTGTCATGTTCAGCTTTCCTAACTGTGAAGCACCTACTCATACTTCTGTGTGTCACTGCACTTTATTAAGGATTCCAGTGACATAAAGTTGAAATTTATAGATTTATTCTTCAAAGTGAGTTTTGGGAGTTGGAGTAGATTTACTAGAGCCATAATAATGATCCTCAAGTAAAAGGCTGTTTTTTCTACATTCTCTGGCAGGGGCAGCCAGCTCTGACAAATTGTATTTGATGATTTATAATTGTGACCTCCCTTGTTCATTCTTTCTCTCTCTCTCTCTCTCTTGTGTTTTAGGAAGCTCTGTTGTGTTTATCCAGCAGCCTCATGACCTGGTGGTGGTTGCCGGGCAGCCTGTGACCCTGCCATGCTCCATTACTGGATATCATGGCATGGTGCTGTGGGTCAAAGACGGACTCGCTCTGGGGGTCAACCGAGACATGTCAGGTAAGAGCTTTTGCTGCACTTTGTTTCGTATCCTAACCTGTGTTGAAATAACTCGGCTTCTCGTGGCTTGTTGCTGTTCATCAGTTGCTTGCATATACGCTTGATCACATGTGCAAAGTTGGTTGATTACATAATTGCAGTTGATTTATAATTTAATATAATTACATAATTGCAATTTATGTGTACAAGTATAAGAAACTACAATTAATTTAAAATGTTACAAATCTTTTCTCATGCTCTCTCATTGAAGAACAAAACCTTGGCCTTCAAGTTTCCCAAGAGATGACTGTAATCATTTAGAGCTTGATATGAAAACAATGTCTGTAATGGAGTAAGATAGAAAACTCTGTTTTACTTTTAATAATTCATTTGCACTACATTCAAAAGTGTGTGTTTTTTTTAAGTCTCTTATATTCTCGCTGATTTTTTCATTTATTTATTTATCTAACACTAAAGTACAGAGCCCTGCACATGACATGCAAAAAAATAAATAAATAAATTGAGTGCACGATTTACTAAGTCGTTCCCTCAGTGTACTAAAACGTGCACACGATTACTATTTCATTCCCTCGATTGGCTAAATCGTGTACACAATTTATCAAATCGAGGAAACAAATTAGTAAATTGTGCGCACAATTTATAAATCGAGTGAACAAAATAGTAAATCATGCACACGATTTAGCCTACTATTTTTTCCTCAATGCCTTGTGCAGGGCTCCGTACTAAACCATAAAAAACTAAAACTAATAAAAATGACAAAAACACAGCAAATTTACTAAAACTTAAAAATGAACAATATAATAATAAAAACATATTCAAAATATTAATAAAAACTATAATAGTATCTCAGTTATAGTAAAATAGTAATACAGTGAACTGAACGAACATGAAAGTATCAAAATGTGTACATAAAATGACCAAGTTCATTTCCACCATGATTTTTAAAACTGACATTCATACGTAAAGCATTTGCTCTGCTTTGCAGTGTAAGTAACAGGCAGACTGAAACCAAAGTCAAGTCATTTGCTGCTCAAAACACCTGTGTGTGTCTCTGCCAGATCTGTTTGTATCATTACGGAGACGCTGAATGCCTTAGACATTTCTTTGTCTTGTCTTTTCTCCAGTAAGACACTATAATACAAGGACAACAGCCCATTCTGTCAGTTTGTGAATGCTTCCCCTGACATTTTCTTACCTAGCAACCTTTGAGTTTTTTTTTTTTCCCAACACCACTAACTTTTCTTGATTGTTGTGAAGGTTTTCCTGTTTGTTTCAGAAAGTGCCTGTCAAAAGTACTGTCAGACTAAGCAAAGCAAAGCAACAATCGAGAATTAATTGCATTTCTATCATTAATTAAGGCAAGCACTTCATCATCCGCAGAACCCCAGAGAGACGTGCCGCAAGTGCAGCTGTTTTACATTCACACAACGAGGTTGACAAATTAATTTTTGGGAACGGATTGAAATGTTTTCAGAAAACTTCTCACTTATGCAAGGACAACCTTTAGGTTTAGGTTTGCAAAATCTGTTTTGTAAATCACAAACAAATCAGATGTGATTACCGGACTCGCTTTCTTTACCACGCCACATTTACTGACTGTTTTATTTGCAGTGGACTGTCAGATTAAAAGGCAAAATGTAAAACAAACTTTGGTCTCATTCAAATTCACTGCACATTCGTCCCTTAAGCTTCAATTTGCTGAATGTCGCTTCCAAATTTGCTTCAGCTTGCTTGAAGTTGAACTTATTAGCCCTTTGAAATATTTATTGTGCAACGAAGCATAATTTGTTTGATTTATTTCCATATCTAACTTAAAGTACAGTGATCAGATCCTGTTAAGCTAACGTTACACATAATTGCTGGATCAAGAGGTCATTATCGCTAACAATAGTTGCTGATTGCGTTCACGTACGCACTTCAAGAAACGAGCAATTAATATCTTAAGATGAGGCCTCATTTAGTTCTCTCGTGAAGTGTGATTCTAAACTATATACCAAGAAAGGATTTTCATTTTGGACGGCGGTTTCTCCAGAAGTTAGTCATTTTTAGCCATGGCCCCAGGCAGCGTTTAGTCATGGACGGCGTTCTTTAATTGAGCCTCTCAGGGCTTGAATTTCCTTTCCACTGCGTCTTTCTTTCTCTGAGCGTTTATAAGTGTCCAGGGACTCCTGGATATCATTGTACCATAGTATAATCAAGTACAGAGCTGTGATACTTAACCGACATATGCAACTGGACAAAGTATCGCTTCAAAGTGGATGTGAAAATGTCACTCGCTAAAGTGAAAAATGAACTAGAGCGCTGACATAAATGGATATGTTCAAAGCTGCTCTAAGCCTACTGATTGTTTCAAATGTGAACAATTTGTGTATTTTTACAAGTTTTTCTAAAATCCATCTCATGTTTCATCACCTACAGTTTCACACAGATGAAATGACGCATCCTGCGATCAATATGACAGATATCTATATCTTTTCAGGGCTCGTGTCCTCAAAGCTTGAGAAGTTACAGATTTTGTGTCAGTGAGGCTGAAGCTAACATAACGCTTGATTAGGATGCCCGTCCGTGTATCTCTTTCCCTTCAGCTTTCACATTCGCTCGCTCCGAGCTTTGATCTGCCTCCTTTCAGCCAAGTTTCAAGCGTGCTTCCATCCATTGGAGTGTCAGTGAGATGCCCACAGTGTGATAAATTCATGTCCCAGCTCTCTATCGCAGCTGCTATTGATCCAACATGAAGCCGAATCCATTTCGTAGGATTCATTACCTTTAATAGGGTCATTTCACATTGTTTCTTCTAATTGACAGCCATTGTCTGAAGCCGTCCAGTCAAGCATATTGGGGAATTCATCAGAGCTTTATTGAGGCGCCTGTATGCCTCAATAATCCCTAATGAAAACAGCTCTTAAATAAAAGGCAAAAGAAGATCCAGTGGCAGGGAACCTGAAGCCAGTAATGACACTATCGATTCCTAATACGGGGCTTATTACCAGATAGCAGAGGACAGCCAAACACTCTTTAATATAAAGGATCACCAGGGTTTCAGAGACATGCCATGATAACTCTTTACAAGATCATCAGATTTAAACGTGCTCCAGGCTGCGATCTGTTTTCTGATATGAGCAGATTAACTAAAAATAAGAGTAGAGCATCATGTAGCAATTTTGTTGTTCCATTTTTTTTCAAGCTACAATGTTCATCAATAAATGATGAACTGCGTCAGTTCATCATTTATTGAAGATACCATATTTTATATTTTACCTTGAAGGCCACATTTTTTATTCTTTTTATTTCAGCAATTTTATATACATTCACTTTTCATAATTGCCATTTAAACTTTTGGGGACAGTACAATTGTTTTTTTTTTTTTTTTTGAATGGCATTCTTCATTCTTACAAATGGTGCATTTGTTTGATCAAAAATACAGTAATATTGTGAAATTTTATTACAATTTAAAATAACTTTTTTTGCCAACCCAGGCTCATTGGAAATACGTGCCTCTAAATACATTTCTGCAACACTGTTATTACGTACCTTACTGCATGTTTTGAGGCAGTTTCAAAGTGAAACGTCCAGTGAGTGGTGCTAAAACACAGGTTCAATACTGGACCCTGGTACGTTGTTGTTGTTTTTTTTTTCGTTGATATGCACGTATTGCTGTGTTTTTATTAACATTGCTTCAGGTATGTATTGCGATAGTTAATGCTCTATCATGTTGGAAATATCCCCTACACTAAACCCAACAATAAACCCACCCGATAGTGTTAACAAATGCAACTGGTATGAAAATGGATATGTTGATGCAGCCATGCCATTTGAACTTCCATATGCAGCTTTAAACTGTTTTGTGGAACCATAGTTTCACGGGATTCGTACCTGAGCTCTTCACCTCTCAAGTTGAACATCATACTGCTTGAGCTACCGAACAAACCTGCTAAATATTTAAAATCCATACATTTGAAGATGGGTTTGTGACACTAATCTTTAAAAGTATCAGTCTTCAAATGTCACAGCATGTTAAAATTGTTTTGAATTCAGAACATGATATTACTCAAGTAATTGTTTGAAAATTAGGCTTTATTAATCGAAACTGTGGACCTGCAAATCATACTTTGTGTGAAAAGGAATAAAAGTTAGCGTTTTACTTTCTCTAGTGTTTATTTCAGCTGGAAACAGCAGCGATTCGTATGTATAGGTACGATTTTTTCAGTTTTGCAGAAATGTATTTAGAGGCACGTATTTCCAATTAGCCTATGTTGTTTTTTGCTGATTTGCTGCTCAAAACATATTTCTTATTGTTATCAATGTTAAAAATTTGTTTTTACATGATTGGAAAGATGAAATAAACAGAATTTATTTGGAATAGCCATTTTTGATCTTTTTTGGTCTATTTAAATCATCCTTGATTAATAAAATTGTTAATTTCTTAAAAAAAAAAAAAACCTTGCTGACCCCAGACTTTGGATTGGTAGTGTATATGTGTCTACAACCCTGCTCTCTAGACATCAGCTATTAAAAAAAAAATATATATATATAATAATAATAATAGGGCTGGGCAAGTTAGCACATTATCGCATTAACACATTAATTAATTAACGCAGACAATTATTTTATCACATATTAACATCGTTTTTAAATTATTAATGTTATTATTATTATTATTTTGAAAGTCTGTAGCTCACTGGCTCTGAATACACATACAGACAAACCATGGGTCAAAGGAGGGGTGGGATGTTGATCAGTACTGGCTTGGGATGAGTGTCATCACACGTCTCAACCAATGAGAGCATTTGGGGTGGGCCTAAGACTGCAGCAGCGCTCACATACGCTCCCGATAAAATTATTTAGGTTAAGCTTGAACATTCACAAACCACTGTTCACTATTATTTTTAAGAGAAAAGAATGCAACGTGCTCGTAATCATGACTTCATAAGTGGGAAATAGGAAGTTTCCGACAGCACGTGAAGACAGCAGAGAAACGCTCTCGCTCAGCACCGTGGAGTGCATTGTTTTGTTAACTTTGTGGTTTATTATTTTGAGTCGTTTGGGACGTGGTAACACACGGCCCTCTCACAATATATTGCTTTACAGATCTATCACTTTTGATGCTCAGAAATGTTAACGCAATCATGCTGCACGTATAAAAAGGCTGCACCTCGGCGCAGTTAGCGCTCACACTACATGCGTACTGCAGCTGAACCCAACTGAACCACGCTCTGGCCCACCTCTTCCAACCGAGCCAAGGCCGGCTAAATGAACCGTGCCCGAGCACTGTATGGAGCGATCACACTAGTCAAACGAACTGGGCTTTGGGGGTCAAACACACTTGGGCACAGTTAAGATTGCCTAGTGTGAGTACACCCTTATTCTCCTGCATCCCACACACGATTCTCTACCCACCCGCATCCCCATCAAGTGTTGTCCCATGCCACACTCTGTTGCGTTGGGTACCACGGGTCCCGCGATGCAGGTCTCTACTCGGAAGTAGCCTGTTATAATGTTATGATCAAGGCTCTGGACTCTGAGCATAACTTGTTTTCTATAACAAACTATAAAATATTTTCTAGAAGAACGTTAATGCCCTGGCAGTGACAAATAGGTTTTATATTTAATTTGATTACATTAATGTTTAAGTTGAGATTCACAAGAAATATTTTAACTGCTAATATGTAAAAGGAATACTTCTGTAAAAAAGCACCATATTTGTTTAAAGTGTTTGCAAACCAAATGTTTTTGCACTTTTGTTCATATATCACTACTTTTAAATGGAAAAGTGCGCAATACATTAGTTTTGAAGTCGATATTGAATTTTTTGCATAATAAAGCGATTAATCGCATTGCCAATTTTAATCGTTGCCCAGCTCTAAATAATAATAATAATAATATTTCATCATACATAGTACTCTGGAAAGACTTTTGGATCTTTGAACAAAGTAATTTTATGCTTACTATGTCATCTAAGTATTCATCTTATATGTAGGTAGTGCTGACAGTATTTGTTTCTTATCTTTGTTTTGTTCGGCTCTCTATTTATTTATTTATTTATTTATTTGTGTGTTGTTCTTTTGAAAATCTAATAATAAGAAAAGAAAAAAAGTAATTATGCTGAATCAATAAGCAGATATGCTCTTACTTTCAATCGACTGCCTTCTTTAAATGAATTAACTATTAATCAGTCTTTTCAAATATGTATAAAGCATATTTATGATACGGTTTTGTGTAGCAGTTTGATCTTGAGAGCATTTTATGTCAGAAGTCAAGATTCATGTTTATGTTATGAGGTTTAAATCGAGTAATACCATAAAGTGATTTTTTTTAATGTTTTTCCTTTCATGACTTCAGTAAATGTGACTGGAGATCATTCAAGACCAACTCCAAATAGGACTTGTTTCTTATCGTGCAGTGAAATATTGTTTCAGATTTTTCAGGTTTCTATTATTTTACCAGCTTCCATAGAATTTAACAGTACTACAGCACAAAGAGTAATTTGCAATAAAACTTGCAACAACAAACATACCAATTAAACTAGATCTTTTAGATAACAAATATGCCCGGGGTAACTTAAGGGCTCGAGGGCAGATCTTTTAGTGCTTGGAAAGTAGTTTTTTTTATGTTAATATTCTGTTTATGTTTCATTTCAATCTTGTGTTTCAGGTTATCCACGCTATGATGTGATTGGGGACCACAGCAAAGGAGAATATCACCTACTGATCCAGAGGACCGAACTGACCGATGACGGCAGCTTTGAGTGTCAAGCCATCCAGGCTGCTACCAGATCTCGACCCGCTCGGCTCACTGTTCTGGGTCAGTGTCACCTACCAGAACCTTCCATAAAAAGAGATGACAGACATACACAAATAGATGGACAGATCTGTGTTTCACTGTTTCAAGTTCTGTGGTTCACTTTTTGCTTCTCTTTTTTAATTGAAGCCTTTGTTGCACGAGTGCAGATAGATGGATTGATGGATGAACTGACAGACATTCAGACGAATCGATACATACTTTAACTAGAATAGCACTCGAGCAGTAAAGGAGTCAAAGAAAGCGAGGCCCTGAGAACGAGAAAGCATGAAAAAGCACCGCCTCTGCAATATTGTGAATGTAGACAAGAACAAAGTCAATCTCTGAGTCAGATAAATGTGTGATATTCTGAAATCAGGGCTAATCAGCTTTAATAAGACACATTAGATATGTTTGCGATCGATAGAGGCCCTGACACAAATGCATTGCGTCAGCTTAGCTCCCAGGCAGCCCGACTCTGCCTGATTATCATTATCGATTTCTTTCTTTCCTTTGTTAAAACCATGATATATTCCAGAGGAATAAGTTCATTATGCCAGCCTTGGAGTAACAGCGTTTTAAACCAGTAATCTGAGTCTAGATGCTTGAAGCCGAGCGAAGATGCCTGCGATTCTAGGTCCATTAAAATGATTAATTATAGATGAGAGGCCGCTCATTTGTTTTTATTTTTTGCTGGTCCGGTGGCAGCAGAGACAAATCATCATGCTCCCCAGGGCAGAGCCATTAGCCTGACATGTAATCCCACACAAACTGGCTTACTTCTGAAAAGTTGCATACAAAACCGCAAGCGGCTCCTGAGAGAGGTAATGAACCTCATGTAGGGACTCCGTCACCGTCAATCCCCTGTCACTTCCCTCCCGGGGGTGGGGGGGACGATGGCGCGTGACTGCAATCAGATGCGGCGTTTGGTTCATCGCTCGCTTTCTCTATCTGTCTCCTGACAGCCGGGATCAAGAGTGGTCTTTGTAACCTGATTGGATGCCTGGCCTGTGAAGTCTCAAACCTGTCTTTGTCACTTTCCAAGAAAAATAGCTATGGAGGCTTTTACCGACTTTGACTTTAAAGCCCGGTGTCTGGGCATGAGTTCTGGGCTCCGCTGCGATGCATTAATATGCTTAGGTCTCAAATCGCGTTACGCTGGTGTGTATCAGCCACTAAATGGTGTCTCTGGTCCCCCGCGGAGCCCTCATGCAAATTCAGAGCGAGTTTGCACTTTCTTTTATTCTCTTTCAAGCTGCACGCCTTCGCAATAAGGCTCTCAAACAATCAGTCTCAGTTTCAAATGTGCATTTCTGCAATTACACAAGTGTGAACATGGCAGCGGGAGGGTGGCTGACCTGCTGGGGTGACATTTGAACTTTGAACATGCGTAGGAGAGTTGTGGGGTAACCCAGTTTGCTTTGTGGTGGCCAGGCTGCTGAATAAGACATGAGATGGGGTTGGTACACATTGCTGAAGAAGGACCCCTGAGGCTAATTAGATCCAAGGAATTCCCCTAAAGCCAAGGCGATGGAGCTGGAGAGAGAGCGAGAGCAGCGGCGCAGCAACTTGGTGAACCATGGGGAGAAACCAAAGCCACTTCCAAAGGTCACCATTGTTTAAAAAGAGCTACTGCAGTGTTTCTGTTAGCTCTCAGCATTTGTTCTGCTCATTGTCTTCGGAGTTAAAGAGCTTGTGCGATTTGGCTGCTTTCAGACTTAATTAGAGGCTTTCTTTCCTTCTTGATGTGATTTGATGCGAATGAAAACAAGGCTGTGTGGAATAAAAGTACAGTTTGTTCAATGTGTCAAACTGTCTTAAAGTCAGCATACAAGCAAAATTGACCCATCCACATTTCCTAGTCTTATTAGAAACAGTCTGTTGGTTATTTCTAAGAGAAAAGTTTGAAAATGACATGCTCTCTCTCTCTCTGAATTGACTTGTCGCTCTTGCGTTTCAACTAGAGCCCTCAAATTTAGGCCCGAGCCCGGCCCTGGCCTGAGACGCTCAGACCCTAGCCCGGCACGTGTCCGACAGCTTATCAGAATAACCGGCCCGAGCCCAACTTTTTTCCCCTTCTCCCTAAACAACTTATACTACTGTTTCAGCTATTAAAATAGTTCAGTTTTGTATGTAATAGCAAAGTGATTATATTTTGTTTTGTTTTTTTGTTCGTTAGATATAAGTTTTAGTTTTTTTTAAAGTAACAACCAAGTGGCCAGCGGCAAACAGTGAGCCTATGTTTGATCAATTTAGCCTTCTCAAATCATCTTGCCTAAAATAAAATCTATAGATAGGCTATAAAACAGTTCAAGCATATAACAATGTTGAAACGTTAAACCTAGATAAATGTGCGCTATATCCAGTAGTTTGTGCGGAGACGCTTTGCAGGACATGGAGGCGTCAGCACGATCACTTGCATTTTTTTATACGCCGTAATTTTTGCTCATAAAGGTAAGAGTAATCATTCGTAACTGCAAAGGGTCTACTTTTATTTGTGTGCCCTCACAATATCAACAAAAAGCTTTTTTAAAATAAAGAAAACAAACATGATGCGCTTTCTGCCATCTTGTCTTTAACAGGAGTACAAAAATTAACCGAAACTCAGCAAAAAACATGCCCGCACAGACATGATAAATATATCTATAGAAAGCTTTAAATGACTACTTAATGAAATAAATCTAAAACTCTTTCATTATAATTATAATCATAATCTGAAAAGATGCTCTTCTCTGTAAAGGTGCGTCTAATGAGGAGATGGCGAGTCAGGATCAGCAACTTCATCCTTGCGACACAGACTCAGAAAACACTAGTTTATTAGTAAATAATTCAAATATCTCCTTACTATTTTCACTCTCTCACATTTATGGTAATTATTTTTGACGATGCTTTGCAGCAAGCTTAAGCCTATTGCATGTATTTGAATGCAGAACTGTTCAGCAGCGCTTGACGGCATGCACCAAATCCATCGAGCCGCTCTTGACAGTCGCGGTAGCATGGTCTCGTGTTGTTTCCACCAGCGCGGCAATATTTATTTATTTTTTCAATAATTGATGGATGTCTAAAATATAAAAATAAGGAGAAGCCTAAAACAGGCGCGCGTCTGAACTATGACGTGAAAATTGGCTCGAAACCCGGCCCGAGGGGCGTAAAAAAGTCAGGGCCCGGGCTGAAATGCAGGGCTCTAGTTTCAACACCTTCCCTCCAAACACCTCCTGTCTGGTACAGTATGTGATGCAAATTTCTCACTATACAAACAATTCACATGTTAATCATGTGTCAAGACACTTTTTTTTTCAAAAACAGCAACCCAAACCACCTCTTTCAACAATAGTGGAGATGTGCTAAAAGCCACAATACTTTCATTTTGAATCTAACTGTGCAGTCATGTCACATTAATTAGGTCTACATGTGAACTTCTCAGACTAGAAGTAGGAAAAGCTAGTGGATTAAAGCTTTGTACAAAATGATATCCTTTGCCTTAGCCATGTTAACCTGTCCCAGAGGGAGACAAACGTCAGTCCTAATGAGAGGAGATAGCAATTACTTGTAGTCTTTCAAAGCAAAGAGGCTGTTCAGTTCCTCCTCTTTCTGGATAGGACACCAGTCAGGGATCATCCCCCCGATTCTCAGAAAACTAGAATGTCCTGTTGTCTTTTCCTCTTTTTTATGGGTTTCTCACCCTTTTGCAGCAAGCTAACCCATCCAGCCCTGTCCAAATATGTTCCCCGTCTCCTCATGTTAATGTCAGCACCAGCTTCGGCCGCAAAAAGGCACATCGCAGCCAGACTGGGAACAGAGAAAGCAAACAATGCTGTGATGAAATTGAAAATGTAGAGTTCACAGATACAGGTCTCAACCCGAATAACAGCCAAATGCCATTGTTCCCTGTTTTTTTTTTTTTTTCTCCCCACTACATAGTTGTCTTGGTTTTAAATGCAAGAATTATCACCTCAGTCTGCAAGTGCAGTTAGTGTTATGAATTTTTTAATATGGATATAAAAGTTTGCAACAGCTGGTCCTCATTTCAAATGTTGCACTTTGTTGAATAGGCAGCAGGCATGCAGCAACATCTGCATCTCGGAGAAATGTGAATTCACAGACAGGTACATCATGCTACTGTGTCACAGCAGAATAAAAATTCTCACTAATGTGACATAGGAGCAAAACTTCAGCTGAGATATATGCAGTGTCTAAAATTAACTTGCATGATGCCAAGTGTGAATTACAGTATGCTTTGGTAAGTAAATTAAATAATTACCATTTTGCATTTACATATCTGGCAGACGCTTTTATCCAAAGCGCCTTATATTCATTTAGGGTTCACATTTTATCATTTCTAGCTTTACCTGAAAAAAAACCCCATGACCTTGGTGTTGCTAGTGCCATGTTCTACTTTTTGAGCTACATAATGGTTAAAAAATTTAAAGGCAACTACATATTTTAATTTATTCAGCAGTTAGCTCTGTTCTGTGTATTTATATTTCTATTACTCATTTTGTGTTTTCAAATTTTTTTCAGTGACTCTTTCTTCTCATTCACTCAAACGATTCATTCAAAAACATTAATACATTCTAGAACAAAACAATTAACTGTCTTTGGGAATGAGTCACTGAATCACACACTGAATCACACACTCATATTTTAATATAAGTAAAATGTAATCTATTGCTGTGATCAAAGCCGAATTTTCAGCATCATTACTCCAGTTTTCAGTGTCACATGATCCTTCAGAAATCATTCTAATATGCTGATTTGCTGGTCAAGAAACATTTCTTATTATTATCATCAGTACTGCTTAATATTTTTGTCGAAACCGTGTCGCTTTGTTTTTCAGGATTCTCTAATGAAAAGAAAGTTCAAAAGACAGAATTTACTTAAAATACAAATATTTTTGAATACCTTTACTGTCAATTTTAAACAATTTAATGCATCTTTGCTGAATAAAAATATTAATTTCTTTCAAAAAAAATTTTTTTACTAACCCCTGAACAGTAGTGCATTTTACATCTGGATAGTATACACAATATTTAACATGTTTACTATGTCTCTGAAATTACATATTCAATGATTAATGTTTTAAAAGTTGTCCTTTTATAGATATTGTCTATCCAGATGTAAACAACTGCACAATACAAATGCAGATGCAGTTTAGATGACATTGTTATATCGTAGAGAGTAACAGGGAAGGAAAAACTGCACCTTGACAGGCTCCTCCTGTTCTGTAGAGCTCCCAGGGGGCATGTAGAGCTAGAGACAGAGTTCTGATTAGAGCGGAGCCCTGCTGATCACTGGCCTGTTCAGGCCAAAGGGCTCTCTGGTGTGGGCCACTTGTCCATGCTCGTCATCTCTGTACATGCTGTACTGTTGTTTTGGGGCGTCCTCCCAAGATTACTCCTGTTTCTGAGCATCAGACATCTCAGTGACATGCCTTCCCTCCCAGAGAAGCTTTTAAGGGAACTCGAGCAGAAGGAGTGGGATAAATTGTGCGCTCTCAATTCAGCTCTTGTGTCAATAATGGCACCCTGTAGTTAAAGCTCATCAAGCTGACATCTATTTATTTATTTATACTCTCTATTCATGTCATAACCAAAAAGCAAACATGCTGAACCTAAAGCGTAATTGAACTTTTAATATTCATCGCCTTCTTAATAGATTTAACTCAATACATGACAGCCTGTCTTTATATATTAATTAAGACACATTAATGTGAAATGACAATACTAGTGTTAACTGAAATTGAGAAAATCTTAATGATAGTTAATTATCTGATGCATTGGCCAGAGCTTTCAGTATTAAAAAAAACAGATCAGCATCTGTGGAGACCTGGAGAGGTTTTTTTTCTTCAAATGTTTGTGAATAAATGAAACAGTGTATCTTAAAAGTCTCACTTGAGGCTGTTTCCCTCAAACAGAGCGAACTGTTTGCAATTGAAAAACAGGCCCAAGGTTGGTCAGATGCTCTCGCGTTGATAAGCTGACGGGAGAATGTAAGACAATGATTTCTATTACAGAACAAACAGATAGTTCAGTGCCGCAAGGCCGTTTGGGCACTGTGCTGTTTAATCAACATTACTGCACAAAAGTGACAAAAAAGTGCAGCGATAATGTTGCTGAACGTGCAATTCAAGGTTGTTTAGTGCTTTATGTAATGCAGTTTCCATTAATTGTGTTAAAATAGTTCTGGATTTAACATTTCCTGCCCTTGTGTTAACATTTAAACTTTTAAAAATGTTATTTCACCTTGTTTATTCGATTTTAATTGGTTTTCTACAGTTCATTTGAAACTAAGTGCCCCCTTTGTTAACAAACTGGCCTTCAGCGGGAACTTTCAAAAGGTGAAACAGCACGCCATCATTATCTGATCAACACGAGCGCGGTTTCAAACAACACAGAGGAATATTTCACTTCAAATGCTTTTATTCAAATAAATGTTTGTGTCCTGGTAACAAGATCACATCTGCTCCTGTTTAAAGGGCTTTTATGGTGAACCTCCGTGAGTATTTTTAGTTAATACACCTGAAAAAATAAAAACAAAAAAGGAGGGATAATTGCTAAAGGCTGTGTGCCGCTGTGTGGTACAACAACTGAACTCAGGATGAAAGTGATTAATCCACCGTGCTACTAATTCCTGCGAGAGAAAGACGGAGAGAGGGAATGAGAAAAGGGAGAGAGAGACATCTCCAGATGTAAGACCAAATCCAGGTACATTATAAAATAGGTCACATTTCCCAGAATGCCCCTTCTCTCTTGTTTCCAAAATGAAATTGCTCCATTTTTCTCCTTCCACATGCTGAATGACTCGAGGTGTCTCAAGGGCCCGGTGTATCAAGAGGCCAGAGACAGAAGTAATTCCGTCCTGGCTGTTCGTTAGGCTCCGTGTGAGAGTTTCTCCCCACTCTGAACAGCAATTACGGCGGGATGATTAATCCATCGTGTTGACCAGCTCAACACAAAGAAGATGATTGTCTGCATTAAGGCACCGGCTTGGAAGCGCCGCACCAGGGCATATTTGCAAACATGGCGGTCACGAGAAGGTTTAACATGGTTACGCCAGTCTCTGGCACTCACAAGGAGAGCATGAACCATCTGGGATCTGTGCCACATGGAGTGTCACGGGATGCCATCCAAAGCCGCTTGGAAATGGCAGTGTGTGAATTCACACCATAATATATTGGCACTTAGCTTTCTGGAATTCTGGGACTTGAATGTTGGACTGCAGTGCCAGCTCTCTCTCTCTAATTCAACCCCATCAATAACTGAAACTTGAGCAGACAGACTGATTGACTTAACTGTTGTGCTCATTTGCATACACTTAGCCTCTGGTCTATCAGTCCCGGAAAACAATCCCAGCATGCAATTGTAAGCTATGTTTGTATCACTTGGAAAAAAACAAAAAACGAATGAGTTTGCTCTAAACAGGCAAAGCACTTAGGCGTTAAAACAAGCCGTTAAGAATAGCTTTGATGTCCAGATGGGGAAAGGAATATGACACTGACTTTAATTGCTCCTGGAAATGAGAGTGGATTCTGAGTGGAAGTACTTTGAATTATCTGACGCTAATTTAAATGCAGCAAAGGGTTTCATTCCAGTTTTCTATGACTGTTTTAGTGGTAAAACAAGAACAACTATAACTTTTACTAATTTGCATATATATCTACAGTATCTCACCTTGTTCATCTAGGCTGCATTTATTAGACTAAATATAGTAAAAATTGCAATATTGTTAAATATTATTACACTTAATTATTGCAATTAAAAAAAACTTTTCTAAAACTTGAATTTATTTGAAAATATGATTATTTTTGTGATGGAAAACTTTTGTAACATTATCATTTTAAATGATATTTTACTTTTTACATTTACTTTTGATCACTTTTGCACCCTTGCTGAATAAAAGTTTAAATTCTTAAAAACAGTATTTAAACTGTATTTAATTTTTATTTACATAATTTTGATACCTATTTATAATATCAGAGCTGCCTGTGTGGCTGAACACAGTTAAACATATTTACTTTTCCATCACGACAAACCAAATCAGTTTTCTACTTTTCATTTTTCCTCATTCCTTCTTTATCTCTCTCTTTCTCTAATCTCTCCCACTCTCTCTATTTTTCTCTCTCTCCAAACCATGCTGACAACTAGATGTGGCTGTGGCCTTTATACACGGAGGCAGAAGGGAAAAAAACTGTTCATTCGTTCTGAGAACCGTATGATTTTTTTCAAGCCGGAGGGAGACTTGATTGGTTCCAGGGAAGAAACACCAGCTAACAAATCACACAGGACTCCGTGCTCTGAGATCGTCACGTAGCGCGAGGGACAAGTCTCCACGGTCTGATGTGCTACACAGAAAGATCTAAAGAGAAGATATCCGGCGTCCTCCTTCGGAGACTTTAATTTCATGAAGAAACATGGTCAAAACCTCCCTTTTGGACCCTAAACTTCACTGTTACCAAGGCGTCTTGAAGTCCCCAGTTGCTCAAACTTGTGAGTGCCATCTGATTGGCCAGAAATCTCGGCGAGAGTATAAGCTGGCAGAAGTCTAATCAGTAAGATATGAGTAATGGGGTCTCAGCTTCCCTCTTAATAAAGTCAGCATCTCTGGGACGTCCCCCAACAACAACCACCCCCCAGTTGGTCCGTTCTGGCACCTTCAAATAGTCCCTCCTCTTCTCACGTCTTACTGCCCTCTCTCTTTTTCCAGTGCTCTCTCTGAAGCACTAAGGATGTAGCAGCTGCTTGTTGCCTTTGATTTAGACTTGCCCCAGATATGCTCCCTAATGAGCTGAGTGCCCAATCAATAATTTACCTGAGTCTGAGTAAGAACCAGGCTGATCAGAGCTGTTTAAAAAGAGAAGTGCAATCAGTGCTATTCAGAAACCTGTTTTTTGACTCATCCTTCCATTTCTCCCCCTCTGTCTCTGTGTGCCATTGTTTGTGAAACAAGAGGATAAACTTCTCTCTGATTTTATTTACAGTTCCCCCTGATGACCCTGTGATA
Organism: allo-octoploid hybrid of Carassius auratus x Cyprinus carpio; assembly: GCA_024542945.1. NCBI lineage: Eukaryota > Metazoa > Chordata > Actinopteri > Cypriniformes > allo-octoploid hybrid of Carassius auratus x Cyprinus carpio. The sequence goes on along the minus strand of CM045026.1, from coordinate 6,066,913 downwards.
ATCGGAGCGCCTGTGGTGAGCTTGCGTGCAGGGAACTCACTAAACCTCACCTGCCACGCCAACAATGCCAAACCGGCTGCCTCTATCATCTGGATCCGTAACGGAGAGGTGCTAAACGGTGCCGCTTATACCAAGGTACGACAGATCCCTGCTGCTGGTGGTTATTGTAACAACAGAACACAGTACTGAAACATGATGGAACCAGGCAGTGTGTCTCAAAATCATTTTTAGGCATCAGAAAAGTGTTCACATGTTCAGTTAAATGCATCAAGAGTTTTGTTTCAAATTAAAACGATCATATCCAGCTATAATGCTGTAGATTCACTCCCCCCACCTACAATCCCTGCCAGTACAAGACTCGAACCCACAACCTTTGAGTTACGAGTCCAACTCTCTAACCATTAGGCCACAACTTTTTCAGTGTTTTAAATCAGGTCAGATGTGCGTGTGACGTCCAAAAGATGCCTGAAATGTGCAAAAAGCTTTCCTCAAATGTTTTGACTCAGTTCAAAATGTACATGTGATGCCCAAAAAAGCTGTTTTAAAAGTTTGATGCGATTCAAACAGGCACCGATACCCAAAACACTGTTTCATTTCAAATTGAACGATCAAGTGATCAAAAGATTTGTGAGTTCAAACGTTTCCCAAAAACTGTCTTGAGTGTTTCATTTCAAATTGAATCATCTGTCAAGCCCAAAATGTTGTTTTGAATGATTTAGATTCAGCTTGTGCATCTGATGCTCAAAAACGTCTGAAATTGTTTTTGATTCATTTCAAACATGCACATAATGACCAAAAATGCTGTACCGAATATTCATTTCAAAGTCAATGATCGAGTCTGTGATGCCCAAAAATGTTGTGTAAAATGTTTTATATTTAGCTTGAACTTTCAAACGCTCCTATTATAAAATAACACAATTCAGTCTTCATTCAAACATGACGATTGAACCATGACTTGAATGTGCCTCTGACCAAGAATACATATTTGAGTGTTTAAACATGCATACGTTCCCCAAAAATGCTGTCTAAAAAAATGTCAATTCAATTTGAACATTCAAGCGCTTCTACGACACCCAAAAATGCTGTCTAGGTGAATAACTGTATAGGTTTTGAGACACAGCCTGTATGTTTGACAGCATTTTTTTGCCTACAGTTGATATTTTCAATATTACCCCTCTTTCACATGTCAAAAAAAGAGTCTCTCATGAAATTCTGCACTCCGCCTGACTGCGTGTCCTCGAAACGCTCGGCTCTGTCAAATTAATGACAAGTGAGGACTAATTTTTAATTTAATCCTTGGGGCAAAGTGAAGCTGTAATGCAGTGCTTTAAATATGTCATAATGGAAAGACATTCCAGCACTCCATTATGAATGTGTTCCTCAGCAATTTGCTCAGTTTGTCAGTTTTAGGGAGAAAATTGAGAGAGCAGGAAATGTGTTTAAAGGGCCGCTCGTACTATGATTGGAGAGCATAATCTGCTCATTTTGAGTAAGCTGAACCCCTCAGCACCCACCGGAGTCCCTTCATTAATTAACCAGACCTAATTTAGACACAAGCAAGCTAGACAGGTTACCTCTTTTTTTTCTTTCCCAACAGAAGTACTGCTTTCAAATCTGTTCTACACTTGGGAGACTCTTTTAATCCTTCTGAAATCAAGTGCCTCCATGAGACGGATAAAAACAAAGCTATTCACGTCTCAAAAGTCATGCCAGTATAAACTGGATATTGGATGTTGTTTTAATGAAAACAGGAGTCTTATAAACCACTGATTCTTGAGTGCTGGGACAGAACATCCTGCAGAACTGAGCAGAGGAATGTACAGAGGAATTACTTTGGATTAATCTGTTAAACATGTTCAGAGGTGCTGGTTCAACCTCCTGCTTCTTCCGTTTTCACAGTAAATGTGTGTTTTTCCTTGCCGCAACTCAGTATGTCAACACGATTAAGGATGAATTTAGATCACAGGATGGTTTCCCACTGATTTTCAGCTTCATCTATTGAATCGTCACCACAGTCAGACAGAAAATCAACAGCGCTGACAAAATATCCATAATGCATTTAATCATACACTCACTCGATGTGTGTGCATTAGCTGTTTTGTTATTTTAGTGTAACTATAGGATGTACATAAAAAAAAGGAAATCATCTAAAATACCCTTTATTGACATGCAATCAAAAATATTTTTGGAAAACATCTCTTTTTTGATAAAAAAAAAAAATCCAGTAAAATCAGTAATATTGTGAAATTTTACTACAATTTAAAATAACTGTTTTATGTTTTAGTAATGTTATTACCTTTGCTGACAAAACTACATTTTCAGTAGCCATTAATCCAGTTTTCAGTGTCACATGATCCTTAAGAACTCATTTTAATATGCTAATGTGGTGTTCAAGGAGCATTTATTATTATTATCACAATCAATAATGTTCATATTTATGTATTTATTTATATTTTAATATATATTTTGATATACATGAACACTGACAGGTGGTTGATGTCATTTTGTAATACTGAACAGCAAAAAACAAAACAAAATGAACAGCAGTTGAAATGTAAAAAAGTGTAAAAAAAAAAATAAATACACTGAAGCTTTCAACTCTAATCTGTTTCATGGTGGAGATGTTGTTGTTTTCCCAACGAATGGCAGGTAAAAGTGTGGGAATGCTCTGTCTCATCTCTCACAAATCAGTGAAAAGTTCTAATGTCTGTATTTTGGATCAAGTTTAACTCAATTTTATGCCTAAAACTTTGATTTATAACTGAACACAGTGAATGTCTAATGACTGGAGAGCCTCGTCTCATCATAACACAATTACCTTTTAGGAAAATGTCAGATGATAAAAGCACAAGAGATTTGAATTTTTCATTTTTCTCCAGGAATCGAGCTTCACTCTGAACACTCTTTATTGTGTTATTTGATTAATTCTGCGAGAGAATCTGTTATAGCTGCGATGCTGACGGGTGTTTTAGATGAAGTCAATATCCTTCAAATATCTGTACCAATTTTTTAATAATCTTTCCTCAATAAACACAGTTCCAAACACAGAGCGCAAAAGTGCAGGTAATATCGCCGTGAATAAGCTGCTTTGTGACTGACATATGAAGTGTGTAACTTCCAATGAAAGATTGCTCAATACAGAGCTAGTCTGATAACAAAGCAAACATTTCATGTTTATTTGGTACTCGAGACTCAAGGGTTGTTGGGAAGATGGTTTGTTCTGAGACTTCCAACAGAGAGGAGCTGATTGCATGTCCGCAATCTGTTTTTGACCTACACTCAAGAGGAAGCCCAAGGATAGATCATCTTGAATTGTTTAGCTTGTTTTTTATACTTCTTTTCTGTGAATATCATTGACCATCTGCAAAGTGCTGCCCCATGACACTCTAATGCTCCCGATGTTTGTGTTTTCACGCAGACACTGTTGCGCGACGGTAGAAGAGAAAGCACGGTCAGCACGCTCCACATCTCTGCCTCGAACATCGAGAACGGCCAACAGATCACCTGCCGTGCTTCCAACAAAGCGGCGCCCAACGGCAAGGAGGCCACGGTTACCATCGACATCCAACGTGAGTGAATCTTCCAACAACTGCGCTTCTGTTCAAACACAATTAGCGGCAGACATGCTCAAGCTCATGTTCCTCTTCCAAATCCTGCGACCTGCATTCTGTTCTGAGCGTTTCTTGTGTTTTCCTGTCTGTGTGGATAAATTATTCACATGTGAGAATCTGCTATGTGCTGTCCTATTTTCTTTATCCAAACAGCCGTTGTGTATGCATGCGATCTGATGTCTGAGCACATGTCGTACTCCGCTCCACAGACACACAAGACTTGACACAATTTTTGTTTTTCCTTGTTTTTTTGTCTTGGAGAAGCAATTGTGAAAGTGACAGTTTGTCTGTATGCAGCATACAGGGACGTTTCTAAGCTTTAAGCTGGTTATTGTGGACAAAAGTGCTAATTGTTAGTTTTAAATGTCAGAAGAATTGAACACGACCAGATCCTTCTATTGTATACAGGCGTTTCGTTTATTTTTATTTATAGCAGTCATAAGCTTCGCTGTCAGAAGTGTATCTGAAAGCGCTAAAATGCAAGGCCTTAACTAATTCAGCGTGAAGATTAGCTTTTGATGAAATATTTCTGACAATGTATGGATAGGGAACAAAGGCGTTCTTTCAGCTCTCTCAAGTGTTGAAAGATATTAAGTCTGACTAATAAAGCAGAAAATATATCATATTGAAAGTTCCACAAGTTCTGACAGCTCCTTTCTTCACGTCCGTAAAGTCTGTTTTATTGCCCAGAAGGAATGCACCTCAGTACAATGGAGCTCAAATTCTGAATTGAAAGCGTAAAACGGAAAACGTTTGTGTTTTTTTGCTCCTCCAGACTCGGCCTAAATCGTTTTGTCATGCAAAACAATAGAAGAGTTTTACTGTAAGCTTCTTTCCTCCCTGGATTGCACAGGCGCCCCTGATTGGTCAGTTTTGATGATGTTGCCATTTTGAGGGCCAGTGAAATCCTTTGTTAAATTAATCATAATTGGAGAACATCAAACCAGCCAGGTTTGCATGTATATCCATTCTCCTACACTACCAGTCAAAAGTTTGGATTAATTAATATTTCTTAATGTTTTGTCTCTTATGTTCACCGAGGCTCCAAAAATACAGTACAATTACAATTTAAAATATTACATTTCTGTTTTAATATATTTCAAAATGTAATTTATACAGATGATTACTCCAGTCTTCAGTGTCACATGATCCTTCATAAATAATTTTAATATGCTGATTTGCTGCTCAAAAAAACATTCCTTATTATTAAAAATGTTGAAAACAGTTTTTTGTTGCTTATTATTTTTTGTGAAAACCATGATACACTACCATTTAAAAGAAATTATTAACAATTAAACACTTTCAACACGCTGACTATGCTAATGTTGAGGGTGTGGCCAAACAGGGTATGTCATCCTCTTTAAAGACTTCTGCCTTGCTGTCAGTAGCACTTCAGACCATGTGTCCGCAGTATGTGGCAGCAGGTCAGGCTGGTGATGCTTTGCACACCATAGCGGTGTTACAAGCCTATTAGGCTGACTTGCTGAAGGATTTGGATAGGGCAGAGGTTTGTCACCTGAGGCGGTCGAGGAGCTGATTTGGCTCTCCGCACCACCAAGCAAACTGCTGCTGCCATTGGGCATTCGAATGGCGGCGATGGTGGCTACGGAGAGACATCTCTGGATTAACCTTGTGGCCATTGGGAAGAAAGAAAAAGACTTTCTCCTCGACGCTTCGCTTTCGCCGACCGGGCTTTTTGGCACTTCCGTCAAGGCGGTTGTTCAGGGAGTTCAGCGAGGCAAAAGCACAATCAACTGCTTCTAGGAAATGTATTCCTCTGTACTCCAACTCCTCTTCTAAGGGGGATGAACGGTCCAGAGCGGAGGCTCATAGACAAGATCAAAAGTTTAGCGTCGCTAACCACACCTCTCCTCCCTGTAGAAGTCGGCAAGGGAAGCCTACCGCTAACAAAGGGAAAAAGGATTTCAGGAACTTGCTAGATAAGAGGCGCAGCCATCTTCCACATCCTGAGGCTGCCACTTCCTGATCATCGTTATGCCCCCCGCCCACCAAGACCATATGTTGCTGGCCGCTGCTTACATCAGGCTCTGATTCCGGACTAATGATGTTTTATGTGTTCGCTCTAAACAAATCATTTACTGAAGGTCTGAGTGTCCCTCTTGTGAGTTTCCAGCCAATAAGACAATGGCTTGCTAGCTTATGGGTAATACCCGGTTTGGAAACCCATGTATTATAACCATCTTAGGATGGTTATATTCCGGCCCTGTTGTGAGAGGATTGGTTTACATAAAATACAGCCATCTGAGACTGGCTGTGTTTTAACCTGCAATTAACCCTTTCCTGACTATAGCTATCTGAGTTTACATGCGTAACCTGAGATGTTTTTACTGTATTGAAATAAATTCAGCCTTAAGCATAAGAAATATCTTTTAAAAACATTATAAAATATGAATTATTCCACACTTTTGATTGGTAGTGCATGTGTAAGTCAATAAAATTGCCACAAATAAGCTAACTGCTACTGTCAAGATTCATTAGCTCACGATTCATGGAGGCTCACTTAAACTTCCCTTTAGCCATCTTTATCAGAATAATTTACGCCGTGTCTAACCTGAGCCTGTGCGCTCTGGCATTTGAGATGTGGCAGGTCTAACATGAGGAAGCAGTTCAGTGAAGTGGAGACCCCCGCTGTAGGCCACACACTGGAAGAACATGTGCTGGGTAAATAAGTGATGACAGAGCAGAGAGGTGCTAGAAACTTTGGGCCACAGCGGCCCTTGGGGAGCTCCATCCTGCACCAGGAGCGCTTTCCTGACACTTCATGTCATCAATATTTATAAAAGACAGCTGTTAAGTGAGGTGCCATGAAGAAAATGTGTTTTGTGGCAGAGTTTGAAGAGCTGGCAAAAGCTGTTTTCCACTGTTCACAGAGATTATTTACTGAAAACACTTTCATTATATCTCGCATGCTGTTTTTTCTATTTATCCGTCTCTGTAGGTAATTGCCCAACAACAACAGATATAAATTGCACTGGCCTGATCTAATACAGCAACGTGAAAGAGTTGCAAGAGTTCATCAGTAGAAAAAAGGGAGAATGTTTAGATTTCATTTCGTCTGAAGTTTTTGCATTTCGCCTAAATTGTACCACTCATAAACAGTGCTGATCTGTGGGTACATGAGTCACCAGTGACCTAAATAAGCATGTTGCTTTTCACATTTATGCTATACTCTAGCCTTTCTCTTCATACCAAACAGAAAACATTTGCTCCTAATCATATATAGGCTCTTGGCTGTGAAAGCACTGCCCTATTTATCAGCGTTCCTGCAGAAACAGCTTCATCTATACTGACCCTGCTATGAATCACAACCATTGCTCTATGACCACTTGGGTTGTCCTTCTGAACAACAATGATCTGGTTCATGGTGAGCAACAAAACCCTTTTGTAATGGTCTTTTCGTATGTGTATACAGAAAGAGTAAAAAATACATTGAAAATTGAGATGTAATTTAACATGTTAATGGTAGTAATATGATGGACAGTGCACATAATATAGTAATTTTGTGGGATTTCTATTCATTCACTGAAAACTAAAAGTTCTTTCAAGCACCAGAAATTCTCTCAGGTATTAGGTGGACTAAGTGTGCAGATGGAATTCTTCATAAAATCAGCTGTACCAGCGTCAAACCAGAATAAACCAACCAGGTCCACTTTGTAAATTCAGGGTGGTTTTAGCTGATCTGTTCAGCAGGGAAACCATTTCTTTCTCTGTGCATTTCTTTAATCAGTTTGATCCTGAGCAGATGGTCTTCCAGTGGTCTTCCAGAGTTAAGGGCTCGTATCATTCCTCATTGATATGGGTGCTACTTTTTAATTAGTCTGTCACCCTTCAAGACTTCTACTCTAGATTCCATTGATTATTTCCATGGAAGCGGATGTTTAAAAAAAATGACTTGACGATGGTGAGTAATGGAAATTTTGAGAAGTTTCTTGGTGGTTCCTCTTCTCACAACACCATTCGATAAGGATCTCTGGACTCAACCAATCTTCATAGGCTAGATGCACAAATTAATCTGCAACGTGTTGACATTCACATCTCCAACACTCTCCTTCTTCCATTCACATGTTCTCTATTTAAAGGTCATCAGCCACATTCAGTAATTAAAACTTCCCCATTAAACAACACATTTCATATTTCATAAAAGCGTTCTCAAAGCTAGCAGCCCACATCAATCCGCGTCCACACTTCACTTTATCCCCTTTCGGTTTTCCTCCCTCGTACGGCTCAAAGAGATTTGGCTTTATCGTAAAAGCGGCTAATATTCTTCACAGCAACTGCTGCCGATAATGTCGTCTGACCCTTTGCTCGAACGTGGCGTGAAGATCTTTCATGCCGTTAGCTCGTGGGCCTCGGCGCACTGGTTCGTTTAAGAATTAGCACCCAGGAGAGCGGCTCTCCGCTTCTCAAGGTAATTGCCTTGTAAATAAGAGTGGGTTTGAAACAATGCTGTTTGTTAGGAATAATTAATGACCACATGTGCACATGGAGCCGCGTCTGGAGGCCTCTCGTGAGCTCCTGTCGGGTGAACGCACTCACTCCACACAAAGGAAACCGACGAGAGGTGCTTTATCAAGCTCAAGGAAACACTCACTCGCATCCCCCCTCGAGTCCTCCATCCAAAATAGATGCAGGCCTCTACGTTTAGAGGACGTGGAGGTTTTGGATGCATATTTGCATGTGATTCTTTTTCATATTTATAGAAACCTAGAAATCGATTCCTCAGTTCAGCGCAAACTTCGTTTAAAATGAATGACCACAAATGAGGTTGTAATGATGTAATGAGGATGTATGATGGTTTATCACGGTTTGAACGTGCACGGTTATCATACCATAAACATTTGCATATCCAAGATTATTATTCTTTTTTTTTTTAATGAATAAAAAAAAATTCACCCGCGCACATGCAACTTGTTTCCGCTCGGCTGCTTCACTCTGCATTCACTTGGCTGCTTACACGCACGTACAGCCGAGAAAATGGCAGAAATAGTGATTATATCTAATCTCCATCCCTGCTGAAAAAAAAAGAGTTAAATTCTGCAGTATGGGAATACCATTACTTATATATATATATATATATATATAAATGAACGTGGGGTTGTCCTTGAGGACGGATCCAATTTGCAAAAAATGTGGACGCAAAGTGGCTACAAAAGCAGGCAATACATCCAACATGTTCGCTCATATTGTGCTCATAAATGTGTGTCGCATTTATAACAAGTTAGAAGTTAAGGTCGTATGATTTCCGTGATGCAGCGCATATCTCGGTGCAGTCGTGAATTTACAGTATAACGAGGATGTCAAGTAAAACACGCTGATGGATCCACATCTGATGGATGGATAAATCAAAAGTAGATATGATAACGTTGTGTCTGTGAATATTAAAGTGAAAGGAGACAGCTATATAAATAATCTGCTTGTTTCTGCATGTCTCTGAGTGGCGCCGTTTTATCTATTAACGTTACACACTGAAGCATACATAAATGGTGTTTTCACTGTCTAAGTTACATAAACATGAACATCACCAGAGCTGCTCTGAGAGAAAAAATATATAAACATTTCCTAGTTTTATTTGAGAAAAAACATTATCAAATACACAGGTCCGCTACAACCCGTCATAATAAAAGTTCGTAAACAACTGACGATCACACACTTCCAGAAGTCATTCTGAACAAACAAAGTCAAGCAAAGACATAGCTAGGAGACATCTGACAAATGGGGAAAAAAATGTGTTTTCTAAAAACAGCTCAAATATCAAACATGTTTTGGCGGAATCATGATTTTCAGTGAAATTCAGACTGTTAAAAATCTGCAAACTGGCTCTGACTTTCAGCAACTAGCGTCAACTTTTCCGAACCTGCAAATTTGGGCAGAAATTTGTATAAAAGTTGTGTAGTGCATTCCAGCCTTAAGTAATAGCACTGTCTACATGTTATTGTTTAAGATTAATTTAATATTTTGAGCTTGATACATGTATTTAACATTCATTTTAAAATACTAGAATAAGAGCACCAATGCACACATTCAAAACTTGTTTATCAGTAAAATGCATTTATAAATGGGCACTCAAAATGTACACAGAGAAAAAAAAATTGGTGTAGAAAAATGTTCACTCAGAAATTACTAATAAATTTCACAGTTAATTACAAATAAATGGCAAGTAACAGAATTAAATGTGTTATTTTGAAGAACAGTAAAAATAATGTAGAAATAGTATTTTCTTGCAAAACATGCTCCAGTAATCTTTGTTTTATTAACAACTTGGAAAAATATTTTTTTACAATGATGACCGGTAACTAAAGAAATACTGTTAATGAGAAGATTAACACTGGACTGCTGGAGGTTAGGTGGGAAACACCTTTTTATTTATTAAAATGTATTTATTTATTTTCAGAATCCACCCTTGGAAATTACATTTGAACATTTTGGCTGGTTCAAGGTAATTCAAGTTAACACAGAGAACACAATTCATTGTTTTAATCACCTGACAGCCCTTAAAAGTAGTAATAATTTGCATTCTCCTGAGTAATTTACATGGTGCACTGAACAGAAACATCGGAGGCGTGATAAGTAGAACGTGGAAGAAGTTTGTGCAAGTAGTCCATTTCTCATTTGTTGACCACTCGCGCTGTATCACTGTTATTGTTTCTCTAATACATTTGAATGTGCTGCTTCTTCCTTTCAGTGTTTTGCAGAAAAGCTGCAGGTAAGTTTTAAATGACTAGTCCCGCGCCATAAGGCATTATGAATGAAACATCTGTCCCAGGTACAAATACGTTGGGCGAGTGACGGGAGCAGACTGCTAATGAGAAATCAGACCCAGCGCTGTGTCTGGGCTTTCCAGAGGCCTCTAATCACATTCAGACCTGTGGGAGGTGACAGATCTGTCCACTGTGCTTTGACAGGACTGGGGCAGATTGTAGAAGCTTTTCCCATATTAAAGTTTCAGGGTTTTGGGGGAAAACAGCAGGAGGAACCACTGCTGTCTGGAATCGCTGTGATTTGTCGGTATGTCGCTGATGTTTCTACCGCTGGCCTAGTTAATGTCCAACATGCCCTGTGTCCAAACAAACACACGGCACAATCATGCTTCATAGACAGTTCCTTCGGCTCTGAGAGTGTCAACGCCTGTCTGTCCGCTGTCACTTCCTGTCTATCTGCTGTCAGTCCTGTCTGTCTGTTTGGGTTTGGGTGCGTGTAAGGAGTGAACAGAAGCCAACTCTAGTGAAGTGGGATAGCCTAGATCCAACCTATAAATTTCAAGCATATTTCAAACTTTCTTTTGTTTTAATTGAAACTGCCAGTTTTTAATGAGAATTCCAGCACTGCATTAAACTCAACTAAATAAAATGTCATTGTTGTCTGAAATGGCTCGGTAAAAAGTCTGGGGGTAAATATCGCTTTTGCTTAATGTGAATTTGGCTGCTGTTTTTTTTTAATTTGTGTAATCAATCTATTTATTCATTTCACCAAAAACTCTCTTTAATCATGCTCATTTTAAAAGTTGTTTAAATTCTAATTCAGCGATTAGAAGGCAAGTTACAGCGCCAATTAATCTTAATGCAAAGTAGCTCCCATTACCCAGAAAAAGAATAATCAAGCTGTTCCCACTTTTCAGAGTATTTTTAGTTCGTTCTTTACCAATTAATCTGTAATTAATCTTTCTGACGAGTGTTTATTAATGAGCATTTTGCGGGAAAGCTGAAGTTGACCGGCCCTCTCTGCTCCTCCAGATTTCCCACTGGTGAACCTCTCTGTGGAACCGCAGCCTGTTCTGGAAGGCAATCTGGTCAAGTTCCACTGTGCTGCTAAAGCAAATCCCCCTGTCACTCATTACAGGTGAGAGCTCACACACACACACGCACACACACACACACACACACACACACACACACACACACACACACACACACGCACATAGACCAGAAACTGGTTTTCTTTCTCAGAATCTCATTCTTTCACTCTCCCAATGTTTTTATTCTGATGCCTTCATGGAAAAACCACATGAATTTCACATGCGAACACATGTTCATCACATATGCATGCAAAGCAGCATGATAAATTAATGTGTTTTTGCTTAAACACGTGATCATATGGAAATAGCACTGAGGCATGTTGTGACATATTGAGAGCCTGTGCTCTAAAACCACCCAAAATCATATGCAAATGTAGTCATTTAAAATGCATGTATATTTTTACTTTTACATTATTTTATTTAAAAAAACGGTACATATGAATTTTATGAATTGCTTATGATTAGCTTATGAATAATAATTAAATTGTGATCCAGTATTTATATTTCATGAAAAAAATTTTGTTATTTTATCTATTTTTATTAAATTAATGCGTATGTTTTGATACATATGCACTTTGTTTCTTGAGCAAGAAATATTTTTAAGCTGCAAATCAGCTTATTAGAATAGAATTTGACACTGAAGACTGTAGGAATGAATACATTTTAAAATATATTAAAATAGAAAACAGTAATATTTTACAATATTACAATTTTTACTTGATAACAGACTTCTTCCAAACATTAAAAAAAAAAGAAAAAAAGAAAAACTTACTGGCCACAAAGTAAAAACTTTTATAATAATTTCATATTTATTTATTTATTATAAAATAATTAAATATTTTAATATGTAATTAATAAATTATATGCAAATAATAATATTATATTATTACACTGAACAAAATTATAAACGCAACACTTTTGTTTTTGCCCCCATTTTTCATGAGCTGAACTCAAAGACTTATTCTGTTCTATACAAAAGGCCCATTTCTCTCAAATAATGTTCACAAATCTGTCTAAAAATGTGTTAGTGAGCTCTCTTCTTTGCCGAGATAATCCATCCACCTCACAGGTGTAGCATATCAAGATGCTGATTAGACAGCATGATTATTACTGAAAAGGCCACTCTAAAATGTGCAGTTTTACTGTATTTGGGGGTCTGAAAACCAGTCAGTATCTGGTGTGACCACCATTTGCCTCATGCAGTGCAACATGTCTCCTTCGCATATAGTTGATCAGGTTGTTGATTGTGGCCTGTGGAATGTTGGTCCACTCCTCTTCAATGGCTGTGCGAAGTTGCTGGATATTGGCAGGAACTGGAACACACTGTCGTATACGCCGATCCAGAGTATCCCAAACATGCTCAATTGCTGACACGTCCAGTGTGTTTGCTGGCCATGAGGAACTGGGATGTTTTCAGGTTCCAGGAATTGTCTACAAATCCATGCAACATGGGGCTGTGCATTATCATGCTGCAACATGAGGTGATGGTCGTGGATGAATGGCACAACAGTGGGCCTCAGGATCTCGTCACGTTATATCTGTGCATTCAAAATGCCATCAATAAAATGCACCTGTGTTCGCTGTCCATAACATATGCCTGCCCATACCATAACCCCACCGCCACCATGGGCCACTCGATCCACAACGTTGAAGATGCTGGATGTGGAGGTCCTGGGCTGGTGTGGTTTCATGTGGTCTGCGGTTGTGATGCCAGTAGGATGTACTGCCAAATTCTCTGAAACGCCTTTGGACACGGCTTATGGTAGAGAAATGAACATTCAATTCACAGGCAACAGCTCTGGTGGACATTCCTGCAGTCAGCATCCCAGTTGCATGCTCCCTAAAAACTTGCGACATCTGTGGCATTGTGCTGTGTGATAAAACTAAACATTTTAGAGTGGCCTTTTATTGTGGCCAGCCTAAGGCACACCTGTGCAATAATCATGCTGTCTAATCAGCATCTTGATATGCCACACCTGTGAGGTGGATGGATTATCTCGGCAAAGGAGAAGTGCTCACTAACACAGATTTAGACAGATTTGTGAACAATATTCGAGAGAAATAGGCCTTTTGTGTACATAGAAAATGTCTTAGATCTTTGAGTTCAGTTTCTGAAAAATGGGGGCAAAAACAAAAGTGTTGCTTTTATAATTTTGTTTAGTGTATTAAGGGAATCATTTAAGCGCTCAATTATTTTTTATCATTTCAACCTGAAAACTTCAACTGTTTCAGATGTAACCTGTTAGTCAGGAACACGTTTTTTTTTTTTTTTTTGTGATTTCACTGAAAAGTCTTCAACGTGTAGAGAGAGACAGTGTCACACATAACATCTTTTTAATCAGCGTAGAGCGAGAGATGATCTCACCTGCCGCCCCATCAGAGTTTCATACATTATTCATGCCAGAGAGGTCTAAAGAAGCACACACCAGACTCTTGCGCCTGTGCCCTCAGCCAGCTGGACAAAGAATCTCCAAAGCTCAGAGAACACTGTGTGTCTCCTGTCCCTTGACCCACTGCAGCAGGCTTCAGATGCACGCTGTGCCACAGACTGAACCCTCGGCCAAATGTAATGTCATGAAATCATCAATCAAGCGCGAGGAAGCTCTCCACACAGAGGCTGGCTTCTTGGAGAAACATAGCATTTGAATTCACACTGCAGGAACACAGAAGCCCAACTAATTACAAAGAAAGTCATTACTGATTGAGGGAGATTTCCTGTGGGCATTACACCGTTCCTCTGAGAGGATTAGAGCTGCCTCACTAGAAAGAGGCAGGATTATTTTCACTAGCCAATATTTTATTCATGTTCGTTTTGTTTACATAAATATGGAAATTAATTTAACTTTGTTTTGTTTTGGTTTTTTTGTAAAAGAAAATGTAACATTTCTTATTGGAGGCATCCGGTCCAGCCACTTGCAGAAATAAAACCCATCACTGTCCTCCTGTGGCATTTGAAATGAGATTAGTGAAGCTGTAAATTAATTAGCAGAAATAAAGCCTTTATGTTCGGCAGTCATGATGGCTATTTAAGACCCTGAGTATTTTTCATTCATGGCTTTTCATAATTTTGCAGAGCAGTTTTTATGTCTAATGGAATCTGGCATGACGTGATCTCATAGCTCCACTAGTGATCGACTCATTTGGATTTTTCAGTGGCTGATGCCAATACAGTGGAGTGCAAAAGTAGCATTTTTACCCATTTTTTCATTACAAATTATTTTAGAAGCTTAATTTGAGTGAATAGAATGGACATGAATTAATATGTCCTATTTTAATGACTTGAACCTTTGAACTTTACATTCTTGGTGTAGAACGATTGATTTCAGAACATCTTGTGTTTCAGTGAAAATCTCTGACCATTTGTAAAAATGGAGATCATGAACAATGTCATATATTTCCTGGTTTGATTGGTGACCTACAAATAGTCCAGAATAATATTTAAAACATTTAGTCACTACTATCATATTTTTAGTGAAGATTCAGACTTTTGAACCCCACTTTAATGTCACATCACATGTGATGGATATAACATTTATCCATATCCATATCACCACAAATTATATGGATATAAATATTCTGACATTTAATAGACATAGTATTTACAATTAAAATATTATTGTATATTTATATAAATGCTATTTATTAGGAAAATTCTGTAAAAAAAAAAAATGTGTGTTTACATTTTTACACCAGTAGGTGGTGATAAGTGATAATCTTAATAAGTGAGTCATTTAATAATTCAGTCAACTGATTCATTCAAACACTGATTCATTCAGGATTTAAACATCTTTATAAGTGAGTGGTTGAAACATTTACTCAAACAATTCATCCAAACTCAGATTTATTTAAGAATGAAACAAGTGAATGAGTCGTTGAATCATTCACTCACATGTTCAAAACAGTGTGTTGATCACAACGGTCAATTCTGTTGTGGCTTTGATTGGAACTAGTTTCATTTGTGCAACAAAAAATTTAAAAAGTAATAAACAATTTGTAAATAATGTCAATTTAATTAACTTTTTATTTATTGAACTGTTGTAATAAATCGTAATTGTCTTGCTCATATGATATTGCTTAAGCATCACCACATATAAAATTGCTGAGAGTACTGTAACTGCTATTTGGGACGCCAGTGAGCTGTACTCAGTAGAGAAAGCACCACATTGTCGCAGAGATGCAGTGTATATGTATGTGATGTAGTGCGTGTGAAATCCAAAGTGACAGTGAAATCGCATAAAGATTTCTGCTCTTCCTTTTCAAAGGATGTAGCCTTTCGTTTATCCTAAACCTAGACTTCTCTCCACCAAATAACACCTTGAAATGTGAAGCCATCATAAAGAGTTCAATAAAAGCCACTGCGCTCAAAAATGTAGCCACAACCTTGCTAAAGAAAATAGCAAAAGAGAACACGTCTTTTAATTCTGGCCGCGATTGTTTGTTTTCTTCTTGAACTCTCAGAGTGGAAGAGTGGGGCATGAATGGATGGAGTCAGACACGTCACTTTTCTGCCTGTGAATAAAGGATGTGCTTTGTGTCCCTCCAGGGGCTTTCTGTCAGCGCTGGTGTTGGCGGCTTTGTTCTGGCGTAGGTGATTTGTCTTGTCTTATCCTCATTTGTCACCTCTGAAGTGTCTAATGGAAGACGCTCTGTTGGGCGTGTCGAACGTTTGATGTGAACATGTGGCTTTGCAGCTTAGCATCGGTGGGCATCAGCGTCCACGTGGCTGATTGCTTGTTTTGGTGGAGACGGTTCGTACCACCCAATGTTTTAATTCGAAATGTGGCCGATCCCAGACAGCCCTCCTGTGGCATCTTAAAAAACAAACAATTTCTTTTCCACGGGTGTTGTATCAGCTTACACCTTTAGAGGATTATTTTTTATTCTAGGGTTTGTCCATATACTATTGCTGTTGAATTATGTAAAGAAACACATGGATTTGATTTATATGTAGTGAAGGCTTGAGAGCCCGGTTTGTCTTTCTGGCAGAGGTTTGGACATCTTTTTCTGATGTTTATTTGTGGTTACTTTACTGTTTTATTCTTATGTCTCTTTCCGAGATAAAGTTGTCACAGCTCTGCGTAGAACACAATGTTTTTATCTTTCAATATGTCAAGATACAGCCCTCGTCTGAGCCAAAGAAAGTGTCTCCCTGACAAGAGGATGCTGTAATTTCTCATACTGCTCTGGGTCTTGATTAAATGAAAGTAAGACAGTTAATCACTTAAATGTCAAAGATCCATGGAAATTGTTCACAGTACTTTTCCAATTTTAGCACCAAATACAGGATTAAAATAATTTCATAAAACAGCTTACGCTGACTATTTGCACTATTGGAATTGATGAAATTGAATTTTCCTAACAGGATGTAATAAGCCTTTTCTGGTGTTCGTTTGAATCTGTGATGAGACCTGCTGTGATCTGGAGTAATCTCTTCATGTTAGACGCTTTTGATGGATAATCAGTTGCCACTGGATTAGCTACACATTTACATTCCCATACATTTGAAAGAAAATGATATCTGTCCATCTCTGCGGATAGAATATTTCTCCTGGCCTCTTTTTTTTCTCTCCAATTCTTGTTATATTTTCAGCTGGTCAGACTGTTTCCTCCTGAGACTGACAGGAGAAGCCATTAGCCCTGTCCCGAGTGTGGATCTCTCTCATGTGTTTGAGTTCACATAGAGGCTATTGTCTCTAAAGGAGCCCAGAGGAAGCTCTGTGGAAAAGAAAGTTTGGGGGTCAGCACACAAACACATTGAGCCTTGGTGTGCATGTAGGCAGTGTGAATGCGTCTTGAGATGCATTTTTAGAGCTAGTTTTAATTTGAAAATTAAAGTCGTTTTAAAGTCATTTTAAAAATGGCACGGTGATTTCATGAGACTCAGACAAAACAATGAGCAAAAGACAACCAATGTATGTTTTATTTTCTACTGACTTTTGCATGGGAACATCACAACTTGTGTGTGTGTGTATGTGTGTAGACTACAGTTCAGATAAATGATGTTCTCTTGAACTTTGTATTTATCAAAGAATCACAAACATATATACACTTATTAGGTAAGATATTATAATGATAATAAAGATATACTTTTCTTTTGACACCTCATTTATTTAAAAAATATTGCAAAAAAATTTCCAGCAGAATTTTTTTTCTTTTTTGTTACACTCTGTCAACTGCCAATAAAAGTGATGAAAATACCAAACATAAAATAAAATAAATAAAAAATGCACACAGTTGTGTCGAGTACATTCATTATGCCAAATTCTTTTTATTTCTGTAACACTGTCCACTTTAACTTCACAGATGCAAACAAAAGTCCATCTGCTCAGTGCTTGATCTTCTCATCTGAATCTGGAGCAGCAGCGTTCGCTTGCATTGTCCATGGTTTCTCACTTTCCTCTTCACATTTCACTATAATGACCGCAACATCAAAGGGTGCCAATGATAGAGGCAGCATCTAAAAACCTCTTAATGTGTTCCTGTTATTCTTCTGCCAAAGAAGACGCGGCCTGCCGACAGCACGAAAATGAAAAGACCTGAATTTAAAAAAAGACACGTGGTGTCCTGAAAATTACGTTAGACACTCTGAAGGATGCTTTTGTTGTTTCAGTACACCATGCAAATAAGACATGATCTCAGCCATTTGCCTGTGAAAAAATACCTTTCTTGTCGCCTTTGATCTTTAGATGAAATCTGGGAAAAAAGCCTTGGCAGCGTCCATCAGGTTTGCTCATTTTCTTGCTCTGTTTTTGTCTCTGATGGATAATTAGATGGGCGAAGGGGGGAAGCATGATCACAGACGCAACGGGAGACACTTATGAAGTGCTGGTTGATCATTCCTTTTTCACCGAGCCAGTATCCTGTGAGGTCACCAATGCCCTGGGCAACACCAACATCAGCCGTAACGTGGATGTTTACTGTGAGTCTAACTGCTGCATATAGATGCATGTTTCCTCTCTTTTGATATCTTAAAGGAATTGTTTATTAAAAAATTATTCATTTAAGAATTTTTTTTTTTTTGTAATTTCAAACTCACATGACTTTCGTTCATGAATATTCTTTTGCGTATACCAAAAGTGAATGAATTTGTGTTTGTATTTTTGTTGTAGTTGGGCCCCGTCTGGCTGCTGAACCCCAGAGCCTTCAGGTGGATCGGGGATCTGATGCCGTGTTCAGTTGCGCTTGGATTGGAAACCCTTCACTCACCATTGTCTGGATGAAAAGAGGCCATGGAGTCGTATGTATTTGCTCTGCACTGCTCATAAAACTTGCAACAGGGATGTGCAAAAATAGGCTCACATTCATTAGCTTAAGCTAATTTATTTACAATGCAGCTAAACACAGGCTGCTCATCATGTCATCTCATTAAACTATGACAGGTACAACATTTTGAACACATTTAGAATTGTTGTTAAATTTTTTACATCTAATATTTATATTTTATATATAAATTTATTTTTAGCTAACACTAAATAAACCTTTCTGAAAGGTTGAAATATTCTGAAATATTTCTTCAAGTTCAAGTTTTTAACTTTTTTCAAAACTTTCAAAACAGGGCCTTGTTGAACCATAGTATATACTGTACGTTGAAGTCAAAAGTTTACATACACCTTGCAGAATCTGCAAAATGTTAATTATTTTACCAAAATAAGAGGAATCATACAAAATGTTTATTTACTACTGACCTGAATAAGATATTTCATAAAAAGATGTTTACATATAGTCCACAAGAGAAAATAGACTAAAAGTTGAATTTATAAACTTTTTGAATTTGAAGATCAGGGTAACTTCTTGTAACTTATTTTGTCTTCTCGGAAACATGTAATCGCAGTACTAAATGAAAAGAAAATATGATATTTAGGCAAAATAAGAAAAATGTACACATCTTCATTCTGTTCAAAAGTTTTCGTTTGAACCTTCTGTAATAGTATTACGGGCGCATTTTATTTTACTTCTTTTGGACTGATGCACTGCAACACCCGCTGACTGCAATTAAACAGCTTGGAAGACCAAAAACAATTTTTAATGTGACTCCGATTGGATTTATCTGAAAGAAGAAAGTCATATACACCTAAGATGCCTTGAGAGTAATTCATGGGCTAATTTTCATTTTTGGGTGAACTAACCCTTTAAGGACAACAAGGGACTCATGAACAACTATGACTAAACAAAAAACACAGCTGTGGATCATTCAGGTAACAACACAGTATTAAGAGTGAAGTGTATGTAAACTTTTGAACCGGGTCATTTTATAAATTCAACTATTTTTTTTCTCTTGTGGACTATATGTAAACATCTTTTGTGTGAAAAAGATGCAGTTTCTGCAAGGTGTATGTAAACTTTTGACTTCAACGGTGTCTGTGTGTGTATATAATTTTTTTTAAAAGTAATATATATATATATATATATATATATATATATATATATATATATATATATATATATATATATATATATATATATATATATATATATATATATATATTACTTTAAAAAAAATACCTGTATACCTATTCTAGTTTAAAAATTGTAGTTTTGAATTTAAATTAGTACAATCTTGAATTCTACTCCCTTCACATTTTAATTCAGTCTTCAGTTCTGGATTTAAGAATTTTACTTGAATTAAAACTGCACTCTCACTTAAATTATGAATGACACACAACCCTGACGTATAGAATTTTATTCAGCTCTCCATCTGGGCTTGATGAATTATCAGACACACACATGACTGATCTGTTTTTGATGATGATAGCAGCTGTGACAGTTGAGTTTCAAGGGCTAATGGACCCTCAGTAGAGCATATTGTGTTGTTTGGGTCGTCATCTGTTAGGATCAGACAACTGATGTCGAGATGAAGTCAAAACTCAAGAAAGAAGCTGTATTTGCGACTACAGTGATGGTTAATTATAGATGCAGTTCTGCTTCATGTATTTGCTTAAAAAAAAAAAAAAAAAAAAAAGATGAGCAAGAGAATACTTTTTAATGATGTCTACAAAGTTTAGACTGTGGCATTGTTATTTTTTTCTTCAAACATCTGTTACCTTGCAGGTGCTAAGCAACGAGAACACCTTGACACTGAAGGCAGTGAGACAGGAGGACGCTGGGAAATACGTATGTCGAGCTGTGGTGCCGCGAGTGGGAGTGGGAGAGAAGGAGGTCACGCTTACTGTCAATGGTAAATATTTATAATGTTTTGTTTATATTCAGTCTGCCGGTCTGATCAAGACCCTTCAGCGAATTCTCATTTGCTTCTGATTTTGATTGCTCTGACTCACAAGAGCTGGAAGAGGCTCTCAAAAGCAGGATCAGGCCACATTTCACTCAGGCTAAAGGGGATGTTTTCTACACTGTTTATCTTTGCAATAACTGAGACATGCTCTATGACCCTCAGAGATATGGGCGCCGTAATCAGGAGAGATGATCTTGAATCGCTCTCATCATTTCTTCTCACTCGTCAATAGATGACAGGCCTGGGCACAGGAGGCAGTGTGATTTTCTTTAAGGACTCTACCAGGTTTCTGAATCAATACGGGCATATTGATTAACCCCACGCTTCAAGAAGTGTCTTTCCCTAAAATGTAATCAAAAAAATATCACGGGCCATTCTGGGCAGCTCGAATACTATACTAGCAAAGGCCATATACATATGTGTTTTGGTTGTTTTGCTTTGTCTTGCTGTAGGCGTCATTTTATTGGTTATTCTCTCTCCAGAGGAGCTCATGAAAAAGTGTTATGGAGCTTTGTATGCTTT
Source organism: allo-octoploid hybrid of Carassius auratus x Cyprinus carpio (assembly GCA_024542945.1). Classification (NCBI taxonomy): domain Eukaryota; kingdom Metazoa; phylum Chordata; class Actinopteri; order Cypriniformes; species allo-octoploid hybrid of Carassius auratus x Cyprinus carpio. The sequence continues at coordinate 6,045,738 of CM045026.1, read as the reverse complement.
ATCTATTTGTTTTGATGGAAACTTTTAAGTCCTAAGGGCTTTGCAATAACACCGGCCTGCTCCTGTGAGGCAATAAGCCTGTTCAACGCTCTATGAATTCTTAATCTTTGCTGTTTTTCCTCTTGTGATGTTACAAGGTTGAGATCTGGGTCGGCGTGTGTGACTGTGGCCCTCCTTGGGTCCTTGTGTCTAATCCAGTCTTAAAGGAACAGTTCAGCCAAAAAATGAAAATTCTGTCATCAATTACTCACTCACATGCTGAAACTCAAAGGAGATATCTGAAGGATGTTAAGCTCAGAAAATGTCATAGACACTCCAAAAATGACATCGAAGTCACCCAAATCAGTCTTTGTGGTGGTATTTCTGGTGATAATACAAGCCTTCTTTACCTAATAAGCGGTTGTCTAAAGCAAAATTGCTGTGAAGTGCATATTATTATTTTTTTTTTTTTTTTGTGAGAGTGTATGACATGCTTGAGCAAAACAGACACTATTTTTGGAATCAGCACCCCAAATTTAGTATGAAACAAGTATTGAATATTATTTAGCAAATGAGATGCAGGGCAGTGTACTTAAATGGCCTTTTTTGAAACTTGAAAAGCAATCATCACTTTTTAAAATGTACTGGAAAAAGCAGCTTATACATTCCAAAAATCGCCTTTTGTGTTCCACAGAAGCAAATTGATACAGGTTTGGAATAACATAAGGGTGTAAGGTCACTCTTGAGGTCTTTATCACAATCTAGCACTGACAAATACTTTGAATTCAGTCAGATTGAACATTTAAAGCCCAAATATTTTATGCACCCTGTAAAACCACCCACAATGTAAATGAAGTTCTGTTCCTGATGCAAATCAAGAATCCTAAGAGTTAAGGTCTATATGATAATGTAGCTCAGTCACCTCATTGTCAGAGATAGATCTTGATGACATTTTGTTTAGGATGTGAATATGGTAATAATGCAGCAACACCAAGTTTTGAACACCAGTTCATTTGTGATGATCAAGCCATTTGATTGTTGTGCTTGCTTTAGTTTAATCAGGTTACAAGGGTAAGTAAATAAAAGAATTTTATTTGGCATTATACCATTACAATATAGCTCAACTTGAATATTCTGTCATTATTTACTCCAAAAATCTGTTTTTCTGAATATCACATTGTACAGAAGAAAGAATGTCATACAGGTTTGGAATGACATGCGAGTAAATGAGAGCACTTTCATTTTTGGGTGAACTGTCTCTTTAAGAAATGTGCAGCCATATGCTAATAAAAAGGAGACACATTAGTGCTTAAATACCAGAAATTAGATGGATTAGGCAGATGATGAATGGGAAATATGATTACTGATATTATAATAGATCATTAATGAATAACCACATTAGCGTCCATTAGGCCACAAGAGCGTATCTTTGACAAACACAGATGATTTTGTATCCTTGATAACCAGACCCCTTAAAGACGTGCATGAATGAGACGCCTGATGGAAACAGATCGATGTCACTATGCTTCTTGTGACCCTCATCTGAGAAAAAAGGTGCTTTTAAACTTTTTCAAAATGTACTCCAATTTCTGCACCTTAAACTTCAAAAAGTCCAAAGAAACAAAACACGCTATGCTCTAATGCATCACGGCTTCTGGTTCAGGCTTGGCTTTTATATTGAAGTTAAAAATGAAAAGATCAGATTGCTGTCTGCTAGAGGTTGAATTTAACAATGATTTTTAACCTCAGTGCAGTCTCTTAAAATCAAGAGCAAAATACTCATTAACAACTCAGAATGCAATTTCAGAAGCTTGTTACTGAAGTGTTGTTGAATGAAGTGACCATTCTAAGGTATTTTTCATGCTCATTAACAACAAATTGTGTCCGAGAACCACCCATAACATTTTCTAACTTCTGCTGCTTTCTGTCCACCCATTAGATGATTCTTTTTACTTGCTAGAAGCCGAAAGTGAAGAAAGGATGAATGATAATGTTTGAAGCACAAACAAGAGAGGTCAGGTTAAATCGCAAAATAGAATGCAACCAAATTCGACCCAGCTACAGATTTTATTGCAGTGGTTTTCAACTTTTTTGACCCCTCAATATATGCTGTAAGATTTTTTCAGTACATACTTGTTTTATTGCTTGTAAGTTGAACGAATTATTATGATTACTAATTTTAATAAATTTAAATGCATTTACCCCTTGAAGGTTAGCTGAGGCCCCCTAGTGGGCTCCACACTGTGAAAAATGACCATGAACCTAATGGTAAAAGACTGTAAAAATGCTACAGTAAAAACCTGTTAAATGGTTAACGGTAAGTTCCCCTAATATATACAGTGGAAATCTGCATTGGACATTACATGTAATTTTACGGTAGTATAACGTTTTTGGAAGTGGGAAAAAGAATGTATAATTTACAGCAAATAACTGTAAATTGACATTCCCAGAATTCCCTGCATTACATTTCAAATTGTATGTTTATCTATTGTTTTATTATTATTATTATTATTGTTATTATTATTATTATGCGCTATGACCCTCCATGAGATATGAGTCAGTTGTAATAGATGATCAGGCCTTCCATTTTCTCCAACCGTACAAGCAGAGCATCGCCGAGAGCCAGGCACGGAGTGAGACGCGTGACTGCACCTTCCTCGTGCGGTTCGGTCTCACATCCCGCTCTCTCTCCTTTCTCCGCTCATTTCCCGTCTGAGCCTGAGAGATAAAGCTGTTTAATTACAGCCCTCATTTATGGCCATGATCCCCTGTCAGATTTGTTTGGCTCCCCAAGAGGACACGATCTGAACAGACTGCCGCTGGAAGAGCACGGAAAAGGCGTCCCACCCCTCTGCCCGACTGCAGCCTTTGAGCGTGCATGTGATTAAGAGGGTGCAGGGGAAAGCAAGAGCATTGTCTCGCTCTCTCTAGAGAGATGGAGCTTCAGTGTACAGAAGACTCCTGCATGCTGCTGGGATCTGTAATTGATGGGATAGTACTCGCGCACTGAGACACCCGAATTCCAATTAAAATGAAAATCTGTTTTCGTATAGACACACATAATGGACCTCAATCTGCTGCGGAAAAAGAAATGGAAAAGTTATGATTGTTTTTATTATGATTTAATCTCCCCCTTTTCTTTCACTTTTAATTATTTATGAAATGATGAAGTTTACTCTAAGCATTATTTCCAGTTTTGTTGAATAAGATGCAGTGGGAAGAGTTCAATGACTAGCTCATCCAAAAATGAGAATTCAGTCATTATTTACTCACCCTCGTGTCATTCCAACCTCGTATGCCTTTCTTCAGTGGAGCACAAAATGTAAATTGTTGGAGAATACCTTGCCACTTTTCAATATAATGAGCACTGGAACTGTCAAGCTCCAAAATGGCAAAAAAGCACCATAAAAGTGGGCCATACAATCCATGTTTAAGTCTTCTGAAGTCATATGATAGCTTTGAGTGAGGAACAGACCAAAATTTAAGTTGAATAACAAATCTTAACACCCTCCTTAGCTCTCTTTGGTTCATTTGTGAAAAAAGAAAAAACATAACTATGATGAAGAAAAAGTTGAAGTCAGTATGAAATGGAATGAAAATCTTTACTAAATAAATCCGAGCGATCATATTGTGAATGATTCATCCATGCATATCTTTTATTTTTAAGATTTTTTATTTTAAAGATTTTTTTAAAGAATGGTTTGTTGAAAATTAACTCAACCTCAGGCCATCCAATATGTAGATGAGTTTGTTTTTCTATCAGAACAAATTTGGAGAAATTTAGCATTACATCCCTTTCTGTCCAATGGATCAGAATCCAAACATCTGATAAAAACATCACAATAATCCACAAGTGATCCACACGACTCCAGTCCATCAATTAACGTCATTTGATGTAGAAAAACTGATTGTAATAAATTCATCATGATCTTTCTGTGAAACATAAGACTTCTCCAATCAATTAGTCCACTAAAGCCACACCTTTTTTTCTTTTTAGATAATCTGTTTCACACAAATCACAGTACAAAACAGAAAAGTGTGAAGTGTTTGATGATGGCTGCTATATTTGAGCGTTAATTTGCACATACTCGTTGTGAATGCAGCGACCAAATCTCACAGTTGATACACCTGAATCTGCTTTTTCTTAGATGTGTGCCTGGTAATAACACCCTTTTCCATCATTTGATGTATTACGGTTGCAGTGATCAATGGAAAATGGGAAAATGTACATTAACATCTCTTTTGAAAGAAATTGCGTTTACCGTAATGATGAAAATTGTGCCAGTTTTTTGACTAAGGCACAATCTATAATGAGCCTAATTTACATAGAATGGAAGCATGTTTGTGCTGCAAAGAATGCCAATGACTTCATTTCAGTACTCGCTGGCTGGTTGTAAACTTAATTGCCAGCAGTCAATGAAAAAGAAGCAGTAAAATACCGCATGCAAAAGTTTGTCCCTGATTCTTTACTCTTCCACCTCATCTTAAGATAGAAGATCATCAAAACCAGTTTGGAGATCATGAAAACAGGAGCGTATGTCCTGTCATCTCTGTTCTCAGGAAGGATGTGTGCTGATGTGGTGTGCAGGCGGTTCAGCTGTCAGACAGGAAGCTTGACAGTCTGTTGTTTGTTTCAGGGCCTCCCACCATCTCCAGCACACAGACACAGCAGGCTCTGTACGGGGAGAAGGGCCAGATCAAGTGTTTCATCCGCAGCACCCCTCCTCCAGACCGCATTGTGAGTTCTATCTATCCATCCAGCTTTATCCCTGTATTCAGTGATCATTTATTTCTGAATCACGTCAGTGACATTCAAATCAATATTTCATTTCTATTTAGGTGGATAGAATTCTTTTATAAATATATTATAATATTTTATAAATATTTATCAAAATTCAGTAATAATTATATTTATATATTAATATGTATGTATGCATTCAGCTTTGTTTGTATTAATCCATCTATCAATATATTTAGTGGTCAGATATTTCTCAATCATGTCAGTAATATTTAAATCTAGTATTTAATGTTCATTTACTTAATATTATTAAAATGATATTAAAATAATAATAATAATAATAATTGTACAGTATACTCTACCGTAAAGTTTGGAGTCAGTAAGATTTGAAAGAAATTAATACTTTAGTTCAGCAAAGGTGCATTTAATTTATGATTAAAAATTATTAATTTTAATAATGATTAAAAGGGACAGTAAATACATTAATATTCTTTAAAAAGAGTTAATATTTCAAATAATGTTGATTTTTTTTCTATTCATCAAAGAATCCTAAAAAACTATAATTGGTTTCCACAAAAATCAGCATATTAGAATGATCCTTGAAGAATCATGTGACACTTTGCATCACAGGAATAAATTACATTTTAAAATATATTAGATAGAAGATTCCACAATTTTACTGTTTGTACTGTATTTTTGATCAAATAAATGCAGCCTTGATGAGCATGAGAGAATTCTTTCAAAAGTATTTTTTTTTAATCTTACCGAACTCAGACTTTTGAATGATGGTGTTAAATTATGCAATTGTAAAATCACATTTGTTCTAAAAAATGATGTCTGATTTTATATTTATCTGTTTCTAAATGTTAGAAATGAACCATTATTGGTCACATGGTTCCTTTTGGTCTAAATAGTAAGTTCTGAGCCAGATTAAGTGAATAAAACTAGTCCAGAGTCAGGCTACTCAAGACTACTGTCTGTCTGTCTATTTAGGTGATTAATTTACTGGTTTAATGCTTTTAGACTTCAATGCATTAAACAGACCTTTTAAAGCATTGAAGATCTTTGAAATGTGTGGGTGTAATTTCTAGATGTGTGGACTATAAAAAAAAAATGTGCATACAACTTTAATAAAGATACATTTTTTTAAAGTTTCATTTTAAATTAAATGTCTTGATTGAACTTAAAATGCCAAGTTGCCATGACTTCTGCTGTAATTTTACCTCACATAATTACAGCAAGCAGCTCAAAGAAGTGTTCAGTGGAAATAGTTTCCTGTATTCGCATGGATACAAATTGTTAATTTAATTATATGCCCAATCTCGTGTTTTCTAAGTGAAATGTGCTCATTATCCTAAACTACTGACAACAACACATGATCGCTCACAAGGTGAAAATTTCCCTCTTGTGAAATACCACCACACACAGACCTTCAACACTTGGTATATGAAACGATCAATCACTTTAAATAGAGGAACAAACTCCTCCTGACATCACAGGACAACGAGTGTAAATCAAATTGGCAAACCGTCAGACAGTGCAACCGTATTAATTATTCATGTCCCAATGCATGCTGGGAAGAGGCTGAATGGACTGAACCGCAAAAGCATTTTTTCAGCCTAGGCCTGTTTGAACTAAAAAGTGCATTAATCCACCTGACCTGCTGTGCTTGTGGGTTCGACTTTAGAAAAACAGAATATGTCATAATAGCAAAACAGCACTGAGTTGCTTTACTTAACTTTGCAATAGTAAGTAACCCCCCCACCACCAATTATTTACTTATTGTTTATGCTTATATTTTATGCAGGCATGGTCATGGAAAGAGACAGTGCTAGAATCAGGAACATCGGGTCGTTATACAGTGGAGACCGTGAGCACAGAGGACGGTGTCATCTCCACCCTCACCATGAGCAACATCGTTCCTGCTGACTTCCAAACCATCTACAACTGCACCGCATGGAACAGTTTCGGCTCTGACACGGAGATCATTCGCCTTAAAGAGCAAGGTAAAAATCAAGTTACACTGCATCCTAACCAACCACACTGCAACAGATTCAGATTACAGCCACAAGCAATTTGTCTGTTCGGACCAGCCGTGACAGCTCAGAGACGCGACGGAATTATTGGAAAATCAATCAGAAGAGCGCATCGGCGGGCTCTCGCCGCTCTCTCTAATCTAATTCATTAATATTAAACCATTTTAATATTATTAAAAGTACATACTGAGTGACTGATGCAATCTTTGTCGTGAAATACGAAGATTTTCGATCAAATTGAGTTCACAGTATTCGAATTTTCAAATTTCAAAGACTGAAACAAATCATTTCAAATTATAAGGTTGCCCTCCATATAAAGTTTGTCTTTCTGTTTGACTGAATGCACTGTCGATTTTCCTTCATGTTTTATTTTCAGACATCATGGCAATAACGTGACGCTTGGTATTTTACCATGTGACATGTTATAACAAGAATATCAATGACAAGAGCTCTTTCAGTCACTGCATTCTTTTCCTAATGATTATTTTCTTTGTTCGCTGTAATAGTATGAAAAAAAACATCATATCCTGCACATTTTTGCTCTGTTCTCCCAATTTAACTTGCGATATACAGTATGCCATTAATAATTCACTGGAATGCACAAAGAATCTCGTTTTGTTTGTTTGTTTTCACAGGTAAATACAATTTATAATCTGTTAAAATGATGGAAATCACTTTGAAATAGTATCTCACAATGAGGAAGTTAATTAACTTTTTTGATTAAGGCAACATGTTACATAATACAGATATATATTACAACAGTCATATTTCACCTGTCCATTATTGCTTTGGAAAGAATCGTAATTTTGGGGTTATTATTGGCTGTTGAAAGTACGTTGTTTATGTTTTTACACTTTTAAAGATGATTTTTAATGTTTGATGGGTGAAGGGTGAGTAGAATAATGTAATCTTATTGTACCCAATTTAAAAAAAATAAAAAAAATGTATTATTGCGTTCATAGAACACAACCTACTTAAACCTGTGGATTACCTTAATGGAATTCTGACATATTCAGAACTTCCATTAGTAATCTAATTTAAACAGCCCTTAATCCTTTTTACTTGCCTTTATGATTTCTTTGAAATATTTAAATGAAATAAGATGGTATTTTTTATTCAAATACTGGCCCATTTTCCTCTAGTAAAGCTGACTCCCAAGGTGCAGAGCTGAGTTATTCAAAGAGGTCAGCTCATTCCCATAGGACTTAATGGAAGACTGTTGGAACACGACTTCATTATGTCTCCTCAAGTGCCAAACAGGTTCCTGATCGGGACTGTGCACGTTGCTTGGCTTCTACGATCTGTCACTGGTTGTCTTGATGATCCCAGCGGTTCTGTGTTCTCCTCAGGGTCTTTGCGCTTGGCCGTCATCATCGGGGTTGCAGTGGGAGCTTTCCTAGCTCTCATCGTCCTCATTGGGACCCTGGGGGCTTTCTGCTGTGCTCGACTGCAGAGGAGTAAGTGAGCTCGTTGTTTCTACAGAGACAGAAACACAGAGGCGACACGCACCGCATGTCCACTGAGACACCCACCGTTTTTAGACTCAACTTGTGATGCTGTGTTGCACCATGTAGCACGACTTTATCCACACATGCACAAAAGTGTTGGAGTATAGCTAATTAAAAGGAGCGCCGCTTAACCACTTTTTTTTTTTCTGTAGCATGACGGCAACTCAAATTAGTGCTGTTTTCCAATAATAAGTTGTTTTTTCAACAGTTAGCATTGTTGCATGACAAAACACTACATATTTTTTTTTTGTATTATATTGTACAAAGCCTTAAAGGAAAGTCTGAAATAAATATAATTAAATATTAAATAAATAATTACAAAAATATTTTTTAGTTGTCTAAATAATCTAGTATTTTAGTTTTAATAGTTTAAGTTTAATAGTCATAACATCACCATAACTGATATCCTCATTGTAATTTTGCTATATAAATATTGATCTAATTTTTAACCGAAAGAATTAAATAAAATGTTGCACATATATACATACTTACATATACACTATTGTTCTAAAGTTTGAGGTCGGTGAGATTTTTTTAATGTTTTGAAAGGAGTCTCTTATGCTAACCAAAACTGCATTTGTTTGACCAAAAATACAGCAAAAACATAAATATTATTATTAAAATATTATTGCATATCAAAATAATTGTTTTCAGTTTTTTCTCTTTTAAAATGTAATTCATTCCTGTAATATCAAAGCTGAATTTTCAGCATCATTACTCCATTCTTCAGTGTCATGTGATCCTTCAGAAATCATTCTGATATGTCCATTTATAGTCAATGTTGAAAACAGTTGTGATTTTTTGGGGACCTGTGATATTTTTTTTTTTTCAGGATTCTTTGATAAATAAAAAGTTAAAATGAACAGTGTTTATTCAAAATAGATATTGTGTGTTGCAATTTACACTACTATTCAAAGGTTTGGGGTCAGTACATTTTTTCTTTCTTTTCTTTTAATACTTTTAATTATGCAAATTAATACTTTTATGCTGCAAGGATGTGTTAAATGGATAAAAAGTGATGGTAAAGAACCACAGAGTGATAAGAGCACACCTGCACCTCACTCACGTCTTAGTCTATCTGAGGTCTTTATTGTCTTATCTTGCCTTTCGCAAATTGCCTCCATTAGCGGTGAGCTCCTGCTCCTTACCAGCAGCAGCCAGACTTTATCTGGCCAGGACTGTAAAGACCTCATTTTTTAACAAGTGATATTTCTTTCTTCGCATGTTGTGACCGTGCACCACAGAGGACATGCACCTGGTGATGTCATCACTCCCAGTAGCCCTCTCCTCTCGGCAGCGAGAGCTCTCCGGCACGTTAAAAAGCGAAAGTAAGCCCTTCTATCACCTCTTAGCGGCCAGCTTCTGGGAAAATATAGACATGCATGTTGTTCACGAGCGATTGCTGCATGTTCACGAGTGTGTGAAGGGATATTCAGAATCATGTCAAAGCTCAGCGGAAGCTGTAGGATGTAGTGTGGTTCGCATCACCGTGGCTAATCAGAACGATTTCCGCCAGATCTCAAAGGGGTTGTATCTGCTAAAAACGACATCCGAGTGGAGATTGTCCATAAGGACCATAACGCAGCCAGAGAACCGGAAGACCAGGGCAACATGAAGCAAATGATGGTGAGTTGGCACTCCAAACCCCCCTCTTCACTCTTCTCTCTGACTTCCTTTACATCTGGTTTAAGCATCCGTCTCGGATAATCTGATGTTAACAGCTCTGACTGCAAGTGTAAATTAGCTCCTATAGAGTATCCAAGTCAAGCTAGACGAGTTTGAGTACATTCAAACTTTTCATTTTGAAGATGCAAGATATGATAGAGTATCTTGTTGTCGTTTGCATCATTTTTTGTTGCTGTAATGCTGGTTGCTAGTAGATGTTCCCTAGATGCCTTCACATTATTAGTGGGCTATGCAACTGTTCTCAAATGAGATGCATTGCCAATAAAAATAAGACTTAATTCTATTTTGAAAAGTAATGTTTGGCTACTATTTGTTCTGCTGTTTGCAAAGTTTTTGCATTTAAATTATAGCAGTGCATAATACACCAAATCACAAGCAAGATGAACGATTATCAATGCATAATTTAAACTTACTCAGAATGACCTTAATTTCAATACCGTTTTCACACATGCCTATCGACTAGATTTCAGAGAGGAAGGAACATGTCTTCACTACAGTTGGTAGTCGCTGAAAATTTTGCATGAAGAATCACGGCTCATTTGCATAAAGCCACACTTTTCTAAGCCTTTAGTATGCTGTCACATTTGACAAATTACAATCACATTATTGCTGTAAAGGTACAGTCGCATTTACCATTGCTTGGTGAAATTTTGTGGGTGAAATTGAGTCATTCCAATAGGAATCCGGCAAAAACCTTTCCCAAACAGATTTTGATCATTTTCAAGTTGGTTATTTGAACTACTGCTCAGTATTAAAGTGAACATAGTGTGAGCTGTTATACATTGGACCACTTTTTGCCCAAAATTATAATTAATGTGACACCCTAAGTGTGAACATGATCAGTCTTCCTTCGCCTCTTCTCCTGCAGCATCCTTGAACTTTGACCGGGTTCGGATCTGACCTGAGCTTTGAGGGAATTTCTGTTCTTGCTGGATGCTGAAATTCTTGTGTACATGCTTACGGGCTGAAATCAATACCCGTCACTGGTGCTTCAGCACATCTCTACTGCATCATCTCACGTTCTCTCTTTCTGCTTTTAGATGGAGCGATCCGAGTTTCAGCAAGAGTCGGTGTTGAAACAGTTGGAGGTCCTGCAGGAGGAGGAGAGGGAGCTACAGCACATTAAGGTGATGAACAGAGGGATGGAGAGAAGGGGGGAGAACTCTGCAGGACTCACATCTGTCACCATTAAAGAACCCCAGAGAGTCATTTCTCCATCATACTCATAAAAAACAGATTTAATAGAACAGCCGCGTAATCTCACAGAATCTAATAAAGCAGAGTTGTGGGAACTCTCGCTCTCTGACTTTTTCAGAATTCCTTTCCATGTTCTTTTTCTTTACAGAGTCCATTATAGAAATGTTCACAAATGGACGTGTTGTCATAATGACTGACTGCATGTCAGATCTCCAGAGCCCAAGTTTTCATTATATCCTCTGGTAATTGAGAAGTACTGGGGCATTTGGTAGAATGTGCATGCTAATTCGTTTAATGAATGCTGTTTGGCTAGACTTCAGTCTGGAACTTTTGTCTGGAACTTTTCAGCCTTTCAGATCATTTCAAAAGCTCAATATTTCAATGACTTGTTAGGATCTTTGCAAATTGCACATTTAAGACAAAGCGTCCATCAATAGTCATATTTGCTAAGGCAAGCGTAACTAACCAGAAATGGAAACTTTGTTTTGTGACTGCCTACTGAGTCGCATTTACAGAGAGGAACAAATTTATCAAAAATAAAACAACATCTACTTTCCTTTAGATAAGTATGACTTACAATAAAAATAATATATTGAGATACTATATTTTAAATGGATTGTCTTGCAACAGGGTTTGTAAAACTAACCTACATCATTTAGAATAAAAATTACCCAAGGGTTTTTAGGATTTTAGACTTTGCGTCAGAGATTTATGAACATGTCTATTCTTTGCCATCAATATTAAACATACTCATGTAACTCGTTTGATTTACATAAATGGTGAATCGTGGGCTTGCTGATCACACTGTTGCTTGTAGGAACTTTTGCAAAAAGATGACAGTTTCCTAGGGAAATAAAGAACTGTTCCAAAGAGAATGCAAAGTTTCTCATGGGAATACAAAACTTTGGCAAAGAGAACGCAAAGTTTCTCAGGGGAACACAAAACGTTTGCGAATAGAGCACTAATTTTCGTAGGGGAAAGCAAAACTTTTGCAAAGATAAAGCAAAGTTTTTCAGGAGAACGCAAAACTTTTGCAAATGGAATGCAAAGTTAATTGAGGGAATGCAAAATTTTTGTGATCAGAATGCAACATTTATTATGGAAACGCAAAACACCTGCAAAGCTGACACAACATTTTTAGAGGGAACACAAAACTTTTATAAAGAGAACAAAGTTTCTTGAGAGAATGCAACACTTAAGCAAACAAAGTTTCTCAGTTAAATGTAAAAACTAGAATATCATAGAGAAACTAGAATATCATAGAGACTTGGAAACAGTATCAGTCCAGTTGCTTTGAGTTCTGAGGCACCAGTCAGATTTTCTTCAGGAAATGTAAAAATCGAGTTGGTCATCTTGTTTTCTCCCAACAACCATACCTGCCTTAACAATCTCTCCATGGTAAAACCATCATCATCTCTCAGTCGTCAAATATTCCATTCCATCCAGTATGATTAAGCCACTGGCCCTCATTTGAGATTCAGAGATGTTCGGCCTTGACTCTGACAGCAGTGAAAGTGCACAGTCACACCATACTGTTTTTTTTTTTTTTTTCAGGAATCCCTGAGTTATTTCACCTCAGCGTTCCCACAAGATCGCTAGGATTAAAAAGAGAAAGCGAGAGATATATGTTATCTATATAGAAACTGGCCAAAAATAAAATGTGAGTGAATTTTATGGAGATTATTTCGCATATTTAATCCCGACATGAATCGTCAAGGCCCATTTAATTAGCTGATAACAGGATTTGACTGTTTATGCTGGAGATGACTGTTTCACACCACTAAACCATGTAATCTTCTTAGCGTGGGACAGTTATCAGTCTGTTCCCTAATTTCCACGTCACGCTGCCTATAATTAGTGTGAGCTGAACTTGACCTTGGCTTTTTACAGTTTACAAATACATGAGAGGAAAATTACAGTTTCCTTTTACTCGTTCCCTCATTTTGCTTTTAATTCAAGGTGAAAGTATATACTGTAAAAGTCCTGTAATATATAATTGTTTGTTAAAATGAATAATTGTGCTAACAGACTTTGGATAAATAGATTAATTTGATGACAAGCTTCATGGAAACATCCAGCGAAATGCCAACAAAAACAATAAGAAAAACAAAAAGAGAAAGATTAATTTGATGTGTTAATGATTCATTGACTACTTCGGGGTGAGAATTAATTAAATGGTTTATTTAGCATGCCATTTCAGTGCAAAAAGCCTGTTTTGTTATTTCCCTCACATAATAAAAAAGGTAATTGTGATTTCTTATCTCACAATTCAGACTTTAAAAAAAAAAAAAATAATTGTGGAAGATTTTTTCTTTTCTTCTTTTCAAACTTGTGATTTCAGAGTTTATATCTCACAAACTCTGACTTTTTTCTCACAATTCAGATGTCCTTGAGGTATTTTGAGGCATAAACTCAGAATTGCAAAATAAAAAGTTGCAATTACCTTTATTTCAATATTTTTTTTATTCCCTTGCAGAAAAAAAAAACCTTTTTTTCTCACAATTCTCAATTTATATCTCACAATTCTGACTTTTTTCTTGCATTTATGAGAAAAGTAAGAATTGCGAGTTATAAACTCAGAATTACAAGTTTAAAAGTCACTATTACCTTTTTTTGTGGTTGAAAACAAGCTTTATTTATTTAGTTTATATCTCACAATTCAGAATTTCTTCTCAGAATTGCAAGTTATAGCTCACAATTAAGACTTTTTCCCTTAATTGTAAATGTATATATTGCCTTTCATACTTTATTTTTCTCAGAATTGTAAGAAAAAAACTGAATTGTGAGACAGAAAGTCACAATTACCTGGCAGAATTTACTAAATTTTTAAGGTAAGTGGTTGTAATCAATTTATATTAGATACATTTAAATAAACACATTTAGTTTACTAACTTTTAACTTTTTTTTATTTAAACGTAGCTAAAATAAATTGTTTGCAACCACTTTCCTTAAAAAGTGTAGTATAATTTTTTTTTTCCTTGTATAAGCTTCCAAACACCTCTCGTTTACTTTGAATGGAGTGACGTCAATCGTTGCTGAACTGAATTGTGGGTCCGTTGCGTCGCCAATCAGATTGCCTTATACAAATACCCTGGTGCAAACGCTGGCCAATCACGATAATGCAACTACAGAAAACTAATGTGATTGGCTGTTGTCACTATGATGGTCACATCAGCTCCAAGCTTCAGAAACACCCTCCATCAAATGTTGACGCTGACGCTCCGTGTGAATGTACCATAAGTGCTTGCATAATTTACATATACATGGTCACTCTTTTACCTATGGCACATTTGCATAAAAGTTGTGCAAATAATTCAGTGATTGATGAAATGTATTTATTTATTTCTATTAGGATCCGACCAATGGATATTACAGTGTGAACACCTTCAAAGAACAGCCGACCCCTACCATATCCCTGACAGCCAACCCGAACACAGAGGTCCGAAACCCTGCCACAGCAACCCTCGGAAAACACCGCGTCCCCACCGGCATGTCTTACACCAACATTTACAACACACTGGGCGCCGGTCCCAACCGCCTATATGACTACAGCCAGCGTTTCGTTCTGGGAATGGGCAGCAGCTCCATCGAGTTGTGCGAACGTGAGTTTCAGAGGGGATCGCTCAGCGACTCCAGCTCGTTCCAGGACACGCAGTGCGACAGCAGTGTCAGCAGCTACAGCAAGCAGGACGGATACGTGCAGTTCGACAAAGCTAGCAAAGCCTCGGTGTCGTCTTCATCCCACTACTCACAGTCATCATCCCAGAACTCGGACCTAACTCGACCGCTACAGAAACGAATGCAAACACACGTTTAACTAAAGGACTGAACTTCATAACTACACACTAAAGGTGAGTCACCTGTGCTTCATGCATCATTCGTGAACAAATCCAAACGTTTCAAGCTTGGAAAGACAATACCGACATCTCAAGCTCATTTTTCTGTATATTTTGAAAAGTAACGTGTTTTTAAGATCTCATGTTCTTTGTGGAAGACTTGCGAGTTTGGAAACTGAAAACGAGGGAAACCAAACCTTGAAGGTTGTTTCATAACATGACAATCAGGAGTCCATCCACACAGCCGCCATTGACTATCACGGTGAGCCGATCTAATCTGTTCCATGCAGGAACTTGGAACTGTGGGAGAACTTCGAGGGTTGTGTTCATTTTTGTTTTTTATTGAGGAGCCAAACTTGGGCTGCTTAGCAGTTCTTCTACTGTGGCCCAAAGCACAAGGGTGTCCGTTCAATGCCAACCCCAGTGTTTCTCTGCTGATAAAGAGATCTAAATGAGGATAAATTATCCTCCAGAAGTCGTCGCTCAAAATGATCATTCTGTGCTTTTCTAAGGACTCTGTAAGATAGATTTCACTTGTGTGCACTAAACTGTTTTTAATTACATCTCTCTTCTCCTTATGTGGTCTCTCGTCTTTACCATTTCATGCTTTGTGTTTTTTTTCCAACGCAATGCGAATGTGTAAAAATACACACGGCCAAACTGCATGCGTGGAGAGTTGCTAACGTGGACATCATAGTGTTTACATGCCAGAGACCAGAATGTAAATCCCAATACTTTATTTTCTCAATGCGTATTAAATGTGAGCTGATCATTTAAACACTTCATGGATAATAAACGCATTTACGTATGTACATGTCCTGTGAATTCAGACGCTCTGATGTTAGAAGCTTCTTTTATACCTCCAAACAATGTGTTGTTGTTGTTCTATACATCATTGCACATAAACTCCACATTCTGGTGGCAGTATGATTGAATTCTTTTTTTGTTCTGATGTTCTGTTTATTTTAAGGCTGCCATATGTTTAAGCTCACTGTTTTAAGTAAGCTTCTCTTTCCCGCAGCCCCCCTGAATGTCTGGCGTAAACGTTTACATCACTTAATTGGTTAAGGAAGTGCCTCCCGTCAACGGATGAGCCCGCAGAACATTCAGAGTGAAACTTTAACTCGAGCTGTGCATCAGAGCAATCACACTGATCAAATAATCATGATTACAAAATAAGTGTTGAATAAAACAGTGTGTGGGAAAGCTGTGTGGTCATTAAAGTTGAGGCGGCGTCTTTTTTTTTTCTTGGTTCATATTTTTTATGAAAGGACAGACTTCCTGTCAAGTCGGATTATGTCAACAGCAGGTCACCTCACAGGTACCAACTGAAATATGCATGCTGTAAAATGAATAGGTTATGAAAGTTTCAACTAATGCTTCCTGCAGTTAGTTAGATATCAAACTTAAATAAAGTTAACTTAACTTACAATTTTAAGTCAAGCATGAGGATATTTTAAGTTGATACAATGCATTATTTCTTATTTCAATGTTGAATTTTAAGTTTTAATAACTAATCAGTGGGAGGACATATCAGATTATCCTTGCTCTTTTAAAAGAAACAATGTTCAATCTAAGCGACACCAAATACTGACAACGAAAACACAGCAAGATATAACACAATATATGTGCAGCTGGATTTAGCTTACTCAGCACAATGGCACAGAAATAAAAACATGAGTGACCAAATTTCTTTTCACTCTGTGCAACTGGTTAAGACAATGTCAGATTTGAACAGATGGATTTTATTCACTTCATTGCATTCCGTATGTAAAGAAGTACCAGTACAAAAGCAAAAACAACCTGCTTTATTCTAAGCATGAGCGATAGGATGGACAATGATTATACAAATGATGAGTTTTTAAAATAACTAGCCATTTATAATGTTCATTTTATTCAAATGATGTATTATATATCAATGATGAATAACAATTTTAAAGCCTTCATTAATCTTGGTAAAAGTACATTTCTACATACATTTTTGATGTATTATGCATACACATAAATTACTGATGAACAATGTTTCTCACTACCTTTCCAGGAGCTGCACTCACTGCTGAATCTTCAGGGTCACGACTAATGAAATTCAATAAAAATTCAATAAAAAAAGAATGCGATGAGGAATAAAAACAAAGCATTCAGCTACAATTCTCCTTTAAAAGTTATCCTCGGCAGCTATAAGCTTAAACAAACATGAAGCATAGCCTTTGACACCTAGTGTAGTCAAAACCATGAGCAAATGACTCATGTGAGCTGGTTCTTTTTAGCGAATCAAAAACATACATAACTATTATGACCTGGCCATTTTTAGTGAATCAAAAACTTGCAGTGCAGCCAGGGTAGTCAGAGTCCCAAGCGAATGACTCTAATGAGCTGATTCTTTCATTAACAGGGCAATACAATACGGTTCCTGGAGGTCCAGGACCAGCCAATTTTAGTTTAACCCTAATCAGAAACCCTGCTTGTAATAACTCGGTTATTCTGAAGACTTTCTGGTTTGTAACCAAATCCACGAATGGAACTGAAAAGCCTTGAGTTACGGGGTAGAAATTAGATTGTGTTTATAATTCAGCTACCCTTAACCTACATTAAAAAACTCTGTACAATGTTGTTTATTGTTAGTTCATGATACGGCTAATGCATAATGCTTAAATGTAGAAAATGCCCATTTTTAGAGTCTTTAAATACAACATATTAAATCCAAAGGACTGTTGAGATCATTCTATTTACATCTGATCTGAAAAGCCCTCCTTGAATAAAGCAGCAGTCAAATACAGGGTCGAGGAAATGCAAAACTGATATAATCTCTCCGCGATAGCATTAGTGATATTCCATAAACCCTCCAAACACAAATGAGTTCTGCTGTGGCTTTAATCCATCATCTTGGCTTTTAAAGGTTGGCCCGACCACGGCGGATCCATCTTGAAACTAAATGGACTTCAAAGGATGATCTTACTCGAGGTACAGAGCCTCGTGTTTGCACTGGATTAAATTACAGTCCTTGTTGCTTCCGGCTTTGTCATCTTAATCGAAAGTCTAGTCACACACTTGGTAAGTGCAGCTATTTGGAAAAGCCTTCATCAGCACATTCTTCAGTAGGCCGCGCTGTGTGTGTGGGAGCCCTGAGTGCTGGAGCGGAATTTGCCTATCTGTTGTGACCAGCGCTGAGTAAATTACTTCTGCAGCCACTTTCAGGATGCATCTATTGATTTTGCACACGGCCAGAAGTGATGGCAGCTTAATGCTTCAATTTACCCCAATCCACACCGCACACAACTTCTTAGCTCGCGCCTTGAACTTTATCGCCGCTGTCCACGTGAGGTTGCGGACACGGGCGCAGCGGCCTATGGGTCTGTGCGCGCACTCGCGATGACAAACTTTACAGCAGACGGTGGGATGTTTATGTAAATTAAGATACAAGTATGCACATTTATATCCCTCCAAACGCTCTGAAACTGATGATCACAGCATGCGGCGAGCCTCGGAAATATGACATATGAAGCCCTAAATAAACGTCGTCATTCCTCATCCCGCGCTCAGCGAAACCTGCAGGAAAATGATTCGAGCCTCTGAATGTTTGATGAAACATCTACACAAACCCGAGCTTCATCCGGCCGCTTATCTGCACTCCATCCTCCCGAACGACACGGTGCATCTGGGTGCTTAACCGTTCTGAAAATTCATAACAGAAACAATCTGAGAGGAACAGGAGAAATACTCATGAAAGTACGTGATTTCTTGTCTTTCTGCTCCAAGGTTATTATGGTTAACTAAGACACTTTACAGTTAAGACCAAATATGTTATCATTAGCCAAGCCATGAAAGCTATATGAAATAACGGTCCTCACTTTTACAGCGCTTATTGTTTTAAAGTTAATTTCTATAATAATAAGTTTGAAGTTTAAAATTAACATTCAAGTTCTAAATTAACATTACTGCATTATAAACAGGCATAAAAAACATAACTAATTTAACTTGATGAATGCTATAAAAATGCTGTGAAAATCAGTGTGAACTAATTTTGTTGACTAAAATAGCCTATCCTATTTATAAAAAAAAAGAAAATTAAGCTGTATAAGGCAGCAGACTGAGAAAACAATTATATTTCACGCTTTTAAAAGCTTAAAAAAAATCACTAAATGCTAAAACTGGTACTGAAATGGTTTACGAATTAATTTCATCATTTTATGTAAATCATGAGCACGTTTTACTTATTCATTTGTCATTTTAAGTCAATCATTAGCCATGATAACAGCTAGATGTGTTTTATCACTATGGATGATTGACTTACGAAATTGCGGCATCAATTATTGGTAAAACATGCACGATTTACCGAAAACAAGGGAACAACTTACTAAAACATGTTCACTTATTAAAAAATTGGGGGGAAATGGCTTCTAACCATGCTAACCAGCAAAGCCGTGACTCATTAGGCTATTTCTAACTAGTGCTGAATCCAGAACCATATGCTACTCATAAAACTACACTTTAGCTACATTTTAACTATATTTTAGCACAGCCTTTAAACGCTGTAAAGACATTTCCATTTTAGTTGATCCAAACTGTCTCAAAACTTCTCTTTGATTACAGACTGACGTAATTACAGCACATTTCAGTGTTCACAATTACTGAAGCATTATTAATTTGACAAGTTAAGCTTTTAACTTAAACTTGTGAAAATAGTTTTTGAATATGCTGTTTCTGATATATTTTAGTATATGTCATAGGCAGATGGAAGAGTTTGTGGTGCTGATGATGAAAACTACAACTATACTTATGCTACAGTAAATAAAAACAAAATAAATCATTTTCAAAAAAAGTACTAATGAAATAAGAACCGTTTATGCTCCATTAAAACTTACTCATTTGAAAAATGAAATTTGCAAAACAATAATAATTAACCCTGTTTTTGACTGATTCTTTTTCTTGAGAACATCTTGAAGATTAAGTAGAAAACTTTTGTGCGTGTGAGAGTGTAATGAAGCAGTGAAGTGTCATTTAGAATCAACCTGCTGCTCAACAACAGCACAAAGCAATTAGAAGCACAACACAAAATATTAAAAAAACCAATCGATTCGAAATTGCTCATCTACTGGCATTGTGTTGTTGTTGTTTTCCACCGCTGCACATACGGCAAGAGGAAGTCACAAAATGGAAAGAAATCACTATGCAACCTTTATATGAGATGAGTTCAGGAACAGAGAGCATCTCATGACAGCAGAATAAGGTGATTTCTTCAAGATCATCTCTCCGTTAAACTGCTCTGAACGAGGTTAAGGGACCTCGGAGCCGCTGATGGTGTCGGAGCTGTCAAACGAGAATGCTTGACTTTCCTGCTTAACCTTTTAGAGAGCAGGGCAAATAGAAACATTGTGGAGCTCTTGGAAATCAGGGGGAAAAAGAGACGGATCAGGTGACAGAGGAACTCAGCTTGGTTCATTCATCATTTCCTTTCAAAGAAATCTCAAGGTTAAACAAATAAGTGGGGCCTTTCTGAAGATTCACACACAGTTAAAATATCAATCATTTGTCTACAACTATCACTACATACAAGGTATAGTCTTTGTATGTCAAACAAAGAGTATTTTATGGAAAAAGTGAATGGATATGTTCTGTTATGCTATGTTTGCTGTATATACTATACACAGTATGCACTACTTCTGGATGCTTGAAATAACTGGATGACTGTGAAATACTGTGTCCCACAATCAGGATTTACAATATCCGAAAAGTGTCATTTTCACTCCTGGGAAAGCCATGGAAATTTATGAAATGTTAAAAGGTCATGGAGAAGTTATGGAAATTTCTGTGGTCAATGTGTTTTTTTCTAGTTATGCTTGCAGTGTTCTGCTAGAAATTACTTTTTGTGAGTGCAATCTATCAAATTATTTGAAAAAAATTTAAAAAGACAAAAAAAGGTTCTGTTTCAGAGCTGCGTGCTTGTGCTTGTCGTGTTCTTTTGGGACCTATCGAATGTCCTAGATGTCCTTAGATGTCTTATCTAATGTCCTCTCTAACAGATGACTATATATAGAAAAAATTTCCATGACTTTTCAATGACCTTTTAAGGTTTTATTAATTTCCATGACTTTTCCCATATCTAATAATGAGGCAAAATGTCAGTATATAAAAAAAGTGTGGTGCAGTGCATATGACTTTTTTTTATTATTATTATTTAAATACAAAATAGAATGCAAATGACAATATGATCATGGTACGCCGCTCATATTCAACTCGATGAAATACAAACTGAAATATGAAAACAAATGTACTTAATTTAAGCTTATTGCTAAGACATTTTTTTTTCTATTTTAAGTATTAAAATAACTAAAACTAAAGAACTAAAATTTAATAAACATTTACATTTAGGAAAAACTCTAATCTAAAAAAAAAACATATTCCAAATATTTACAAATACTATAATCATATATAAATAATAAATAAATAAAATAACTGGTCATGCGATGACAGTGTACTGTTTTGTTTATCATGCTGGCTTTTCAGTGATTGGCTTCCTGTTCATTATCTTTGAAAAAACTAAATGTATTTTGCATTTTTAATCTAATCTTGTGTGCTGTATTGGGCCTATTTTGGAAACACATACATGGGTATTGATTTTACCCCTATTCAAGAGAGACATTTGGGATGATGGACAGGCTCAGTATTGCTTTAACTATTTGCCTTGTGTAATTAATATCAGATGCAGTTGAACTGGTCGATGGCAAACTAACTTCTGACATTTTGTCTCTGAGGTCT
Source organism: allo-octoploid hybrid of Carassius auratus x Cyprinus carpio (assembly GCA_024542945.1). Taxonomy (NCBI): domain Eukaryota; kingdom Metazoa; phylum Chordata; class Actinopteri; order Cypriniformes; species allo-octoploid hybrid of Carassius auratus x Cyprinus carpio. Next base: position 6,024,002 of record CM045026.1, on the reverse strand, counting down.
CCAAAGGACCCTGACAAGTCAATATGCATGTCAATTTTTCTTTTTTAGCTCCTATTGTTCTCTGTTGACCTGAAGAATCACAAATATCCCCATCCAGCCTTTTTACACAGCTAAAATTACTCATAAATGAGTCATTGTTCCGGCTGAAAGAGGATTGATCATTATTCACAGATAATGACCATAATGGTCTACACACAGATGTTTTTGTAAATCTTCCGTTTTAATTGGCTTGCTCTGCTTTAGAATTTGATTGCTTTTTGAATGAGTCTGTCCTTCTGTAACGTCTTTTGGGGAATCGGGAACAGGTTTCATTTCTGTTCGGGAAACAAACACCTTTGCATTAACTGCTCTGTCGATGATCAATAAAATGTCTCTCAATCTCAGACCTGCATTGTTGATGCTGGTATAATGATTTATTTAAAGATGGATGTTTAAGGTTATCCACTCTTTCAGACGTGGTGAATTGATCTTGAAGAATTAAAGAGTTTTCTTTAAATGAAACGTCTTTTTGCAGCCCTATTTGCAGAGCATAAATCTTTTAAACCTTTATTTGACTATAATTCATATTATGATATTTAAACTCAAATGTTCTCTCCCTCAGGACAAACCTAATACTAGCATCAGTAGAGTCAAATAGTTACAGTATGATAAATTATTATTAAATAGCACCACAGAATGTCATCAGAGAGGAAAAAAACACAACAAAAACAAACTTTACAGAGCTCAAGCAGCCAAACACCCACTTCCCCCGATGGACGGCTTGATCACGCGTGATGAAAGCCGATGAGCTGCAAATCCCCGTCTCTGTCTCCTGATGAGGTCTGACATACCTCACGGCATGATACCTGCTTGCTAACCAAATGCTGACAATTACCATCTGTAATTAATTGTCATTTGTATTATGCACATGAGGATGGTCCAATAATTGTTCATGATTGCACAATCACAGACTAATTAGGTTGACTTTATCAACATTTAAAAAAGAAGAGACGGAGAGAGAATAAGTGGGTGTTTTTTCTTGGTTATTGGACTCATAATAACAACTTAGCAGTTAAACCAACTAGATTTTAAATTTTTTGAAGCCAACACAATGCTGTTGTGCTTTAGCACGTTGCTAAGGTGTTGTGAAGTCTCTTTGATATTAATATAAGTTATGGCACAGGTTGCTGGGGTGTTCTGAGCAGGGCTGCCACAAATAACGAAAATAACATTTGCATTTATAGTTCTGAAATTACACGTGTGCCCCCTAAATGGCGCTGTTGCTCACAGAAGCAGACACTTGTTTATGTGGCTATATATAAATAAATAATACACACACACTGATATTGAACATACTTGTTTTTTTGTTATTTTTTATTTAACATTTTTTCTATTTTTAAATGTGTGTTCCATGTCGGAATGCCTGTTTTTGTTTTGGTATGTGTCGGAATTACTTTGCCAATTTACCCAATAGTATTTCATCACCCCGGGTTGACAGATGCCAGAAACACAGCGTGCTGCATCAATGGAAAATTTGGTGAATCAGAGTTTCGAAAAGCTTAGTTTCTCCATCATTAGTAATCAGCCTCACCACTTTCATCAGAAGTTACTTTTTAGAGAGATGTATGTCAGAGTTGGACTATGACATAGGTCCTATGCAGACATGTAAAAATACGATAATTTTTTCCAGCTGGCTAAAATGATAAAATTACAGTCAATGCAAATGCAGAGAAATATGGTGGCTTATAAAACTCACTGGCCTTATATACGAAGAAATATATGAGACATCAATCTCAAAGGTCTCAATTACATCTTTGACACGGCCTGTGGTTCTGCTGACCAACAGATCAGCTACGGTCTGTTTGTGTGGATTTTATGTTCTACATAAATTATCAGCCATTGAAAAAGCTCACGAGCAAATGCTCCATCAACAGCTGTTATTGACACGGGGCACTTTGCAACTAGACTTTAAGATAAATCACCGTGTGCTTATTGACATTTGGAAAATGCCGGCACGGGTCGACCCGCACGCTCGCGGCATACAAAGCTGTGTTCTTCCTAATCCAGTTCCTCATGAGAGTGTTTTACAGTTTCATTTCAGCTGAGGGATTTACATGGATTCATTTGGAAATCGTCAGACTGAAACAGAGATGTCAATGACTGCGCAGATAAAAGAGTGGCATTTCCCCGACATGATGAAAACACAGCATCAAATCTCAGAAAGATCCTCTATCACGCTGACTTTTAAAAATCTTCTAAATAAAAAGGTTCAACCTTTTAAATTCCCCATTGATTTAGATGCTGTTCTTCTGTGCCTTTGGGGTTTTTTTTTTAATTAAAGTAAAGGGTATGAGGCCTTTTAAAATGAAGGTTTAGCTTTTAAAAGCCGGGGTGAGAGCAGTGCTTCTAGGAATGAGTGCTGTGTTCATGGCTTATATTTTTTTAATGGACTGAGGTGAAAGAATTTCCTCATTGTCTGCACAGATGTACTCATGGATTGAAACTGAATTCTTTGAAAAGGAAATTACCTGGGCCGTTGGCGTCTAACGCCAAAGATTGGTTGTGCAGTGGCAAAACTGCTTTAGCATTTCTAAAACAGTGTGGAAAAGTCATAAGTTGATTTCAAATGAATTTTTAATCAGATGTCTTGAAGTGCAGAATGAATCAAATCGGTTTTCAAGGCTACAGTTTGAGAAATTTCCACTTGGTTTGTTTGGATGGTTCATTTAGGGAGTCATTTACATGCTCATCTTTTTTTTCTTACAGGAACCCCTTAAAACTGATTATATAACAAAGATTGATAAATCTTGAGTTTCTGATTATATTTGATTCCTCAGTCTCACAGTTTAAACTCTCAAATGTTCTTACAATCAAGTCATTTGAATCAGTCCAACTCAATCATTCAAAAGAACCATTTCAAAAGAATGATTCATTAACATACATGTTGTGTTTCTGTAACTTGTGGTTGTTTCTTCAAAAGCTAATCCAGATTTTGTCTCAGGCCGTGTGAATGTCAGTATGCGCTGGGTCAGTGTGTGTGTGTGTGTGTGTGTGTGTGTGTGTGTGTGTGTCAGTACAAGCCAAGAGAGTCTGTTTGTTCAGTGGGTCATGGTCGCACTGTTGGGTTAAACATGGATTTAATTGTGCACCAGAGTGGATTATAGGACTTCTGGCCATATATTCCACTATGATGTGGCTACAGATCAGGAATGGCAACTGGAAGGATGTTTGTTCGAGCCTCATATGGAGTGAGCCATCGTGAGCCTTTGAGCAAGGCACTTTGCATAATTCCTGTGCCATATGAAAAAACTGCAAATTAATGTGACCACTAGCAGCTAGCTTTCTCCATATATTATAAAACACCTTTTTCCAAGGCGACTGTTCCTGCAATACATGTGCTGCATGTCAGTTTGGATAAATGTGTCTGCTAGATGGCTGCTTAATTTGCAGAGCATTATTAGTCATTTTTGTGCTGATTTGGGGGAAATTTTGTGGAATTATGTTGATTTAAATTTGATTAAATAAACAGAGCTGAGAGCAATGTATGTTAATTGTAGCAGAAAAAAGTGTGTGTGTGTGTGTATCTTTCCATTTCACAAAAGGTTTTTTTATAGTAAAAAAAAAACATCTTTAGACCTTTATACTAAAAAAAGTGGTTATTTTAAGAACTATTCACTACATACTGTACACATTGCATAATAAACAAACATGCAACAGATTTGTATAATTTAATGAATTTCAGATGTTTCTGTGGAAATGTTCTGTGGAGTTCTGTTCTGCAAACCCAGATTCCTAATATATTGTTATTTTCCCAAGCTATAAGGAAGCTGAAGACAACATTTCTTAGACAAATAACATTTTTATAGTTCTTCCCCAGGTTCTCTAATGGAAAATGTAGAAGATGCTGGAGTACTGAAAGCAAAAGATCAAAAAGATCAGGTTGTTCGGTCAATGGTACCATTGATTTCTACTGACTTAAACACCCTAGAATATGATGTTTGGGGTATTAAGCAATGCTCAGAATGGCCCTAGACCATGTTACGATATGAAATAATCATGAGTCATGTAGCAAAGCTGTCTTTAAACCATCTTTTTTCAGTATTTCTGCAGTGACAGGTTTCACATAGGCCACTAAGCAATTTATCAGATTGGATTTCCACGTTTCCCAGGAAACCCCAGACACTCGCACAGGTGAAGATGAGCAACATAAACCTGCATCTACCTACCATCTATCAACCTACTGTTTTCATGATGACTGTTACACCCACACGGCTGTGAGGAAAAGTTTATTCTCCAAAACAACACAGATGTCTCATCAGTGTCAAAAACACTTCTCTAACATGTAAATATGCATATCGCAGTGCAGGTTTATCAAAGTGTGGCTTCTGAGTTAAGTGCATTTGGTTTTCCCTTCAAGCAATTCTCCCACAATCAGAAGTGCTCATTTTCATTCAGGTAGCATCCAGATAAACTAAACAAATAATTCTGCTTTGGTATTTGGGATTTCGTGAAAGGCCCTGCCCTCACCTCAAGGGCACCGATCACAGCAGACGGCCACCGGATGAGTGATTACACACCAAGCTTGATTTGACCTTCAGGCTTTGTGTTGGCAAGCTTTAAAAAAACAAAAAAAAAGAGCGTGATATGATCTCTTGATCTCTCTCCCTGTCTCAGCTTAGACAACAACACTTTTTTTTCTTTCTTTTTTTTTTGATTGCTTCAAGATTCACTCCCTCTGAATAGAAAACAGCTTTGAATGATTATTTTCAGAGGGTTTAAAAAAAGCCTTTTTACTTTTAGCACTTATATAGTTGATATATATGATATAGTTTTATTTTTGCTCTAAGACAGTGAAGTGATTGATTCAGTTTGTCACACTATGATGAGTGCTTGTGAGCAACTGTACTAAATGATCATCACAGGTTATTGTGTTCAATACAAACAACGTTTAAAGTTCCACTTTCCAGTTCCATGGCTGTGGGTGATTCACCTTAAACTTGTCCATGGCATATATATATATTTATTAAAAAGTGAAACATTACCACAGTTACTTTTTACCAGCTGCAACTACAGGCCTATGGTAGGAATGACTCTCACTCTCTCTCACTCAAAATAATCATGTTTTCTTCTTTTTTTTTTCTTTTTTTCTTTCTTTTTTTTTTTTTAAACTGCTTTATGTATGATTTTTTTATTAGCTATATGTGACCCTGGAGCACAAAACCAGTCATAAGTAGCAGGGGTATATTTGTAGCATTGGCCAACATTGTATGGGTCAAAATTATTGATTCTTCCTTTATGCTAAAAATCATTAGGATATTTAGTAAAGATCATGTTCCATGAAGATATTTGGTAAATTTCCTACTGTAAATATATCAAAACTTAATTTTTGATTAGTAATATGCATTGCTAAGAACTTCATTTGGGACAACTTTAAAGGCGATTTTCAATATTTAGATTTTTTTGCACCCTCAGATTTGAGATTTTCATCTCGGCCAAATATTGTCCTATCCTAACAAACCTTATCAATGGAAAGCTTATTTATTCAGCTTTCAGGTGATGTATAAAGCTCAATTAAGAAAAAAGAAACCTATGACTGGTTTTGTGGTCAAGGGTCATATATGTGATTTGAATAATATTATGGAACGTATGTCTTTATAAACTACTCATGCAACAAAAGAACTCAATTGTAATTATTTGGTACATTACTAAATCACTGGTATGTTTCACTCCATACATACACATACCATACAGTATATGTGTGTGTGTGTGTGTGTGTGTGTATATATATATATATATATATATATATATATATATATATATATATATATATATATATATATATACACAGTATAAAATACTGACTCGTAAGAACATAATTTGTTCTTGAATTGGACCACACTGATCGCTTTGTATTTCTGTTCACTTGTACAGCCTGCAAATGGAACTCATTAGAAATATGCTTCTAGCCATTATTTTGCAGTAGACGTCTTATTATTGCATCACATTCGATGCAGACAGCTCAGGTAAAATATGATTTTTAGGCACTGAAGCTTCAGTGGGGGGGAGCACTGCTCATGAAAAGAAGTGCAAGAAACACTGGCCCACAGTGTGAACACAGACAGCTTGACAACCGATCAGAACAATTACATATACATGCCATTACTGCACTGAGAAAATCACGATTTTAGGGACCAGAGGGTTTTAGGGAGGAAAGGACTGATACAAAAAGTCTCATTAAAGGGATAGTTCTGTCATCCTTTACTCACGTCATTGCAAAACTGTATGACCATATGTGTTTTTTTTATTGTTGAACTATCTCTTCAAGTGTCAGCAAAGAGCTGAACTAGCATTTCAAGCACCATAAACAGCCTTCCTGTAAAAATCCTTTAAAGATAAAAGATCAACAAATCACCTTAAAAACATTACATGACACATCCACCCTCCATGTAGCACTCGCCTCTGAACACGAATGCACCGCAATTACACCTTACAGTAAGGTGCACACAGCCGACTCTCTGAAAATCAATCATTTGGGATTGTTTTTTACAGTTTTAATGGGTTCCTGTGACCTTGCACCTTGTATTCTTTGGAGTGGAAAGCACTTCAGACTTCAGCCTGTCGATTTTCCGATTTTAGAAATAAGTTGTGGCCAAATCATCCGGGTCAACAGAGACCCAGCCAAAAAGTTTAGAACTGGGAACTTCAGGCATTTATCCAGAAGGAAAGATATGCTTTTGAAATAAATGTCTCCATCATTTTGATATATGCGGTGGCTGTTCGTGACAGTGGCAGTTTGTGGGTGAGCTGTTCTGTGCTGTGGATGATATCAGACGCCCGGCCTGCATTAGTCTGTCCACTTTATGGCTGCAGCCAACGCTTTCCTTCCTCTTATCTGGCGAGAGTTCAGAAGTGACGGATGCATTAGGACATGCACTAGTAGCTTTCAAGAGCTTAAATCCATTTGCTGGATTATCACTTTGAGCCCCTGTGTAATGACATGGCTCAACCCCAAACATCTTCCAGGATGTCGGACACGAAGGGTTGTTTTTAACACGACCCGCGTGGCCCTTTTTAAAACGCCAATGCTGCTAACATTTGCATTTTTCATCAAGCATACAAAATCTAACTTATCTTATGTACATCTAACTCCTTCCTGTATCATCAAACAGAGAAAGCATGGCGCTAACAATGCCAAGGTCATGGGTTCGAATTCCCAGGGAAAGCCAGAACTGATTAAATGTATACCTTGAATGCAATGTACTAATTGGCTTTGGATAAAAGCATCTGCTGAGTGCAAACTCTTGTATCAGGTTCAAATTCTGGGTACAATTTTTATGGAGGTCTAATTAGATTAAGATTCACCAAAAATCACACTACGAAAACAAACAAACAGGAAAAACAATACATTTTTAACACTGATACACATTCACACGTTGAAAAAAAAAATGAGAATGTAATTTTTAAAACAACTTTTTTTTTTTCACAAATTATAACAATTTTTTTTAAACATTTTTTACAATTTTAACATTTTAAACAAAGGATGTATAGAAAACACTCAAAAAATCAGGGTTATTATAGTTAACCAAAACTAAAACTGAAACTAAAATCATAAAAAATAATAATAATTACTTGAAATAACTGAATTAACTGAAATATAAAATATCCAAAAAAAATAATAATAATAATTAATTCAGCTTGTTGCTGAATTATTTTTATTTAGTTTAACTTGATATATTAAAATAACCTAAATATTAATGACTATTTATATATATATTTTAAAAACACATAACAAAATTACTAAAAAGTAAACTAAAATAAAAATAGAAAATATAAAAACGGATTTGAAACATTAATAAAAGTATCTCAATGGTAATACAGAATAGCAGAGAATGGCACTCACAACGTCAAGATCATGGCTACAGTTCCCAATTAAATGCACTTTCTTTTGATTAAATGTGTCTGCCCAATGCATGTGTAAATAGGCTACCATTAGTGGGTCGTTGAGAAACTGACATGACATAAAACACATCCAGTTTTTATTTTGGGTCTTGCGAATGCATTTAAACTGATCCACAATGCAACGTGAGAGCTAAACCAACCTCACTAGATGGAAGTTTCAAGAAATTGACTCATAAAATAAACTTGAGAAATGCAGAAAAGCCTTGTAGCCTTCAGAATCACTTGTGTGTTGTCGGCCAAAAATATTCCTCCCACTTACACGAGGCTCAATAATAGTGCAAATCTCTTTAACATCTATTTGGGATATTCAAAGAGGTGTTTGCCCGATGAAATGTGAGTGTCTTACTTCCAGGGCATTAATGCTCTGCAATTGAATAACAGAAGAAGTCAATATTAAGGGGGTGGCGGGGCTATCTTGCCCTGAACTCAGGTTACCTTCTGTTTCATCATGTTTTTTTTTTTTTTCAGTTCGCTTGTTTGAATTCGTGCGTGCGCGCGCGTGTGCGTTTGCGCGAGAAAGAAACTGAGGGAGAGAAATAATGAAGCCTGTCTTCGCATCATGAGGCCTTTCCCATGCCGCATTACTCTAGTGCCATCAGACGGCGAGGGAGGCCATCAGCAGCGTTGCGTCTGTACGACTCTGCTAATTATTCTCCTGCCTTTATTAGACTACAGCCATCAGAGAGAGAAGGGGAAAGACATCATCTCCAGCCTAATTCTCTCCCTCGCTCTATCTATCTATTTCCCGTCAGACTCTGGTCTGAATGAGGCGCTCGCTTTTATCACCAGATTACTTCACAGGGTGACTCCAAGCCATTAAATTCTTATCTGTGTCAGAGCTGAAATATGATGTTTACGGGCCTGTCTGGCTATTAGTGTTAGAATTGAGATCTCATATCCACGACAGGCTCAGTAGACACTGCAGAATTGATTAGGTGAGCATGTCGCTTGATTTGAACGTGAAAGCTGTATTACACGCCAAATGATGCACACCTGACATTAAGACGAACATTAAGGCTAATTATTAGAGTCTGTGTGGCTGTGCGCAAATATCTATGAAGCAATATCTCCGCCTGACAACATTTTGTCAAAGAAAAGCTCATTAAACACTAAATTAGACCATTCAAACCTAAACTTTGGAATTTTGGATTTCAGGGTATTGAATGATATAGCTGCGATGTGCCATATTTTCCATATTTTTGTATGTATTCAGCTCCAGTGATGGTCCATCTGCGCCATCTAATGGCCGACGTGCGTTACTGCATCTATATTTATAATAATAGTGGATGTTTTGTCCATGTGAAATCAGATACAGATTTTTTTTTAAAGTGTGATTTTATATACAGTTGTTATGTACCATATGTTTAAACAATTCATATAGTATGCATGTTTTATATTTATTTAAAGACCTGAAGGGATAAAAAAAAACCCTCATTACTAGCTTACTACTACTTTATGCATTAACACACACACTTAGGCCTACATATTATAATTTCTACAAAATGTAAATAAATAAATATAAACACCTTATTTTTCAACGATTCCCTTGAATGGGCAAGACTTCCGGTTCATGAGCCGCTGAAGGGAAATAACGAGAAGAATAACAAAGTGCAGTAAATGGTAAAACTGTTTGCACTACAAACCACTGTGTTCATAATTAAGATAATACATCAATATAATATAGCAAGACACAACAGTTTGCAATCCAAGCCGCAAAAAGAGCTGTTTTGTACAGATAAAAAATAGCTGGAAGCGTCGCACATAAAATTTAGAAATGGGCGCACCAGCTCTTACTGGGAAATTTGAACGGAAGCGCATATTCTAGTTTACACCACAATGGCCATAGATATTCCAAAATGTATAATTAATGAGATAAATAAATGTATATATAATTTTATTTGGAAAAATAAACATCATTATTTGAATAAAAAAAATATATATATACTTTGTAATCCACTTAATCAAGGTGGGCTAACTGTAACCTACTTGATTTTGAAATATCTAACACTATTTTTAAAATTAAGTTTGTACAAAATTATATCCGTTCAAAAGATAAGATATGGGATTTCATCCCTAATATTATTTTTGAAAAAGTAGGTGGAATTGAATTTCTTCTTAATTGTAATGTTAATATTAGCAAGCTTCCCATAAAACTTTCCAATTTTCACAAACAGGCATTGTTATCATGGATGATTATATACAAACACAATTTTCCCCTCACAAATGTATTACACACCAATATATATATATATATATATATATATATATATATATATATATATATATTGTTAAACAAAGTACTAATATTGAAATGCAACTCAAATAAATTTTTTTTATGAGTATACTGTTTACTTTGTCATTAAATATGGAAAATTCTTTATTCACAAATGTAAATGGGCAGTGAAAAAAAACGAATTTTACTCATTTTAAAATAGAAATAGGTCGCTACCTGTATACATTAAAAGAAACAAGAAAAAAACTAAGCAAAAGTATTTGTTTTGATTCAGTTTAAATGTTATTGCCCGTATATGTTCTTCTCAAAATTGCAATGAAAAAAGCGCGTATTCTGTTGTTTCCATGGTGTTCACTTAACAACATGTGCCGCTGACCTGCCTTGACTGTTGCGCCGCGCTGGTATTTACGACACTTTCGTTCGGAAGACGGGAGTATGCGGGCACACACGTGGAGTGCAGTGAGTGTTTCTGCATTCAGAGTCCTGACTCGAGTTTGTGTGTCATCGCAGCGGGTTAAAGCACCCCTACTGGTGTTTACAGCCCACAACTTCTCTCTCTTCAGTCCTTGTACCTCCGTGCTCGCCAAGGGTTTGATGTCAAGGCGACCTCACGGCAGGAGGATGTCACAGTCCCTGGCGCGGAGGATGGTCTGGGTAGATCTGGAGGTAAACAGCAGCAGAGAAACACAATAAACAAGACAATATAATGCTTATAAGATTTCACTCAGTCGCTTTAAAGTCATGATCAAGATTTGTTTTTATTCAACGAAACGTTAGGCCTGCATGACTAAACACGAAGCCTGTATGCTCGAGTTTGACAGCTAGTTTTATGCTGAATGTATTGGCACGGGTTTTTAATAATATACATTATGTAAAAGATTCAAAATAAACGATCTGCTTATATAGCAAGTCTGTTCATGTCAAAACATCTTTGCACAAGATTTAGAATCGTCACTGCAGCTGCTGATCTGCTTGTTTACCAGTTTTGGCACATAGTCTTTGGTTTTAGTTCCACCCTAAACAGGATTTTTTTTTTATCCAGGAACTTTGTGCAGATAAATATTGGCTGAAGTCCTCACAGTGATTGTGCAGATACAGGATTGACAAGTTTTCAGTGTTGCATATTAACGCCACTCTACTTCCTGTTTCAGATGACAGGGCTGGATATAGAGAAGGACCAGATTATTGAGATGGCTTGCATCGTTACAGATTCTGATCTGAACGTCATTGCAGAGGTGGGTTTTTTCCATTGCATAAACATCATTAGTCCCATGCAGTCGGAATTAGAGTTTGTTGCTTCATGTCTTCTAGTTTTAAGGGTGATCTACGTATTACTGTACACCTATGAATGGACATAATTGGCTTTTTAGTTAAATTTATTTATAAAGCATATTTAAAATAACAAGTACTCTACCAAAGTAGAGCCGAGCAATTATGTTAAAAAATAATGGCAATTTTTTTACAGCTAGAAAATTGTTGGTTGTTGTTGTTGTTAGGGGCCAAATCTGATAATCAACCAACCAGATGAGCTGCTCGATGGCATGTCAGACTGGTGCAAAGAGCATCATGGGAAGGTGTGTAGTACAGATTGATGCACCTGCTGAGTTTTCCTGTGTGTGTGAATGAGCCTATCTGTGCTTGATGAGTGCTGTGTGATTGTGTTCCTGTTTGATGTGCCAGTCAGGGTTGACTCAGGCTGTCAGGGACAGTCACATCACTCTCCAGCAGGCGGAGTATGAATTCCTGTCTTTCATCCGACAGCACACGCCACCCGGACAGTGTCCTCTCGCAGGTAACCAACCACACGAGCTGCACTTGTTTCTTTTGCATGTTGCAGGTGTAAAATATTATGGAAGCTTATGTCTGCCATGGAATAAAAAAAGGTTTATGCAAGTTTACATCTTAATTTTTCTTCATAATTACAAGTTATAAACTCATATTTACATCTTACTATTCTGATGTTTTTTTCTTCTCAGAATTCTTCTCAGTTTACATCTCACAGTTTTGATTTTTTTTCTCAGAATTCTGACGTTGTCTTTTTTTTCTGTTATGGAATAGAAAATTTAAAAAGGTGATGCCGACTTTTTTTCCTTCAGAATTGCAAGTTATAAACTCGAACAAGTTATAACAATCTCACACTTGTATTATTCAGATTTCATATAATTTCAGACTTCTCCACAATTCTGAAGTTCTGGAAAAAAGTCTGAATTGTGATATATGAACTCAGAATTGAAAGGTTAAAAAATGCTTCTTTATGCTTCAGAGGGTTTGTGTGGTTCTTCATCCACAGGGAACTCTGTTCATGCTGATAAGAAGTTTCTGGATAAGTACATGCCACAGTTCATGCGACATCTGCACTATCGTATCATAGACGTGAGCACCATTAAAGAGCTGTGCAGGTATGTTCCCTATTTAGGTTTAATCAGATGACCGAACGACCGCAGTTGCCACATTAATGCATGCAGACGTGCTTCAGCATCAACTAGAGAGACTATTTTCAAAAGTACAGCAAGAAGGTTGGGATGTCAAAATACTTTCTCTTTTTTTTTTCCCCCATTCTGTTGCTTAGACGATGGTATCCAGAGGAGTACAGTCTCGCACCGCAGAAAAAATCATCGCACAGGTCTGTGTGCATCACACAGGTGTTCCACAACTGTATTATTGAATGCCACGTTTAGCATAGCAAAGGATCGTTTGATGTACTCCTTAAAAAGAAGAGCTGTTTTGTCTAATCTCAGAATAATGTTGTGTCCGTTGGAATTTTCAGAGCGCTGGAAGACATCCAGGAGAGCATAAAAGAACTGAGGTTTTACAGAGTGAACGTTTTCAAAGTGAAGGAGAAGAGAAAAATAGTCCAGAATGGTGATAAGACATCTGTGAACTAATCTCCAAGCTGATCTGGAGTGGTTTTAGGATCTTGTGCCGATGTGGATGAAAGCCTGTGTGAATATTTGAGAGAATGAGAGAGAGAGCGAAGCTTCACGTTGACGTCCCCAGTGTTTGTTTCCTGTTTTATTTGTTGACTCTGCAAATGGCTTAGTTTAAATGGAGAGAGAGAAGTCTAAAAAGTCAAAATTATGCAAATAACTCATTGTTTTACACAAGTTCCTTTTTATCCCTTGTGTTTTCCACTTTAGAAATATGATTTGTTGCTGGATCATGTCAGTGTGTAGTAATGAAACAAAAGTGTGATTGCATAAGAGTTTCATTACACCCCTTGTTTATTTTTTTTATTTTTTTGAATAAAAATCATTTGTCGCTGTTTTTGGAGGGTGTTCAATAATGTGATTTTGCTGCAATTTGTTGCTGACCTGTAACTACAGTAACTCAATCATACGGCAGATGGCAGTACACGTTCAGGTAATATCTGGAGCACGTTTGCACGGGTGATCAGTGGGTTGTCTAATGAAAATATCAGGTTTTGGATACCTTATATTCAGGTTCAATATACGCGTAAAAGAATATTAAATGGAGAACAAAAAGGATATTTATTATCTGGAATTAAATGTAAAATTTGGCTGAATACAACTAGCATATTATAGTTTCACTATTGCTATATCTTTATATAGCGGTATGATTTTTCGTATTCAGACCTTGTTTTTATGGCGGGTGGATGGACGTGAGGATTTAGTGACGTCATCCTACACGGAAAGTTGTTTGAGGCAGTTAATTACAAAGTCTGAACTTATCTGTAGAGTAATGTGTGTTTGCGAATCGTGAAACAAATGTGTATTAAGAAAGTAAATGGGACCAAACCGCTCAGTGATTCAAGAGTTTGACAGTTTTCTAATCCAGTATTTTGAATTTGACATGGTCTGTTTTATTGCTCAACTAGTTAAAGAAAGCATGCAGGGATGTCATTGCCTCTTCAACTCTCTGTCGAGGTTGGTAAATGTTGCTCTCAAAAGTCACTTAGTGTCTTATGCTGTTTTAATGTGGCAGGGACTGCTGGGACTTCAAATCCTGTTTGATTGGAGCAGCCCAAGGTAACATGAGCACTCAGTCTGTCACTGCTGCCACCGGAGGATCGCAGGTTTGATTCTACAAGGGAAACTTTAAACAGAAAGACACTGGGCCAATGCATAAACCATGTACTGTAGCTTCTCTCATCTCTCCCCCTCAGAATCTTTCTCCCAGAGGATGAAGAATATCCTCATTTGTGTTCAGGATAGACAGCTCACATCTGGACGTCTCAGTGTTTGCTCTGGTCTGGTCAAATGATTTAGAAACATTTAATCATTTAGCAGGTCCTTTTATCCAAAGCAACTCACAAATTAATAAACTTTGCAAGAAAGTTCTCACAAGACCCTGTCGTATACCAATTTTCAAGTTTAAGATAAAGTAGTTGAAAGTGTATTTATTATATGGAGTGGGTTAGTTTATGGTTGTGGATTAGGTACGCGGTGTGTCTTCAGCAGGTTCTTTAAAGTTCTGATGATCTCAGCAGATCAGGTGAAGATTGATAACTCGTTTCACCTCATAGGAATGTAGAAAGTAAAGCTTCTGTAAAGCAACTTTGTACTTTGTTGAGAGGAAGCCAACAAAAACCTTTTAAAATTTCCACAAAATGTTTTTTATTATTTGGCAAACCAGCTATGCACTCGTCCTCTCAAAAACCAAGATCTCAATAACCTGCAATGCAACAGTAACAATTATAATTTCCAAAGTACCATATGCAGAGCTCTTTGCTGCACCTATAATGTAAAATAGAAAACGACTTTAAATTTTAAGAGTCTACAATCTCTGACATGGTAAATGTCAACTACAGAAGAAAGAGGTTCAACCTGCAGGTATACCGAGGCCACCCAAAACCCACTGGATCAGACCATTCGGAAGAGCCAAACACTTCAACCAGCTTTTCCAGTCCAGGTAGATGCCTTTTCTAAAGTGCTCCTTCACCTAATCACGTTTGTTTGTAAATTTGTTCTATAAAATCTTCTAACCTGTTTGGCATGTTCTAGTGTATGCTTGAAGATTGTAGCCTAGTTAAAGTAATATATAATGACATGTGATTATTAGTCAAAAGAAACAAAAGATTGTTTATTTTGAAATGGCTTCGTAGACTCGGGTGTGTGTTCAGGCCACGTTGGGTTACAGCTCTGATTATTTCTGAATGGCCTAGCATATTGGGGATTCCTGAGGGTGCCTAATGACTCAAATTAAAAGAGATAATTAAGACTTTTGGAGTGAATGAATGCGGTGAATCAGCTTTTCATACACCAGAGTAAAAACATTCTCCGTGCTCACACACCAAGCATAAAGTGGATTCTCTGGACCGAAAAGATCATTTTCCAACCAGTAAAAACTGTAATTTATCCATTTATGCACTTAATTGCTTACTCTTGTATTTCTGCTATTTACATCCATTCAAGAGCAGAAACAAGAATGTCTGGATCGTGACGATGGACTAAGAGCAGATCAATCCATCATGAATTCATAACCCTGAACCAACAGGCGCTCACATAATTACTGACGAAGCCTTGTAATTTATCACTTTTATTCTGACTGGCTCTTTACTCTCATTAAAGGTTCATTAAATTTATGCTCTGAAAAATAGCTCACATTTACGCTAATTTTATTACCTGCAAATTTTTAGCACTTGAGTTCAGTTTGTTTTAGGTAGACCTTAATATCACTGAATGCTCCTTGCGTTGATATTTATATTTTTGAAATATCCAAAAAATAATACAGCTCGTGTCTTCATAGCTGTAAGTGCAAACTTTGTGTTATTTGTTATTTTTCATTATTTGCAGTGAGACATTTTACATTTCCTGAAGCCCTGACACAGATGAGATACGGATCAGATGGGCTTTGATCAGAGCTCTAAATCAAAGGTGAACTCTGAACATGAATCACACAGACATTTGTGAAACATGCCAGGTGAGATAAAGTGTGTTTTTATAACTTTCAACTATGTAAGTATTAACATTTCACCTGTAAGTATGGGAAAAAAATCCACATTTCCGACTTGATTAGGATGATGCTCTAAACCTGGATTTGGTGTACAAATGACACAAATAAGTGTCACACATTCATAGGCCCACATTTTGCATGCCAACATCATGCTACTTTGTGCACAAAGTCCTCCAGATTTAGAAGTAAAATAAGATCTGTGGATATTTACTGTAAGTTATGACTACAGTTACCACAAAATTTTGTGTTTATGTGCTTGATAAATCTAATAATCATTTTATAGTCTTCATACAGCAACTTGTTAGCGTAAAATGCTTGTTTCATATTATTTTTAAAAAAGAGAAGCGCCATCTAGTACATACTACGCAGTATTCATTCATTAAGTAGTCAGCTCCATTCTGAACGTAGCCGATCGTAAGTAATCATAATTTGAGCTGTTGTTTGGCAGTATATATGGGATGACATTTAGCTGGAAAATGAGTCTTAAGCACCATGAATTTCTGCATCAATCATTTGTCATTGTAAACCCAATCCAGTGGAAGCATGATAGCATTAAAGCATTTAGCTCTATTATGCTGTCAGTCAGCGCTGATGTCAGCATTGTTCTCTAGTCCTGCCTGCCAGTCCAGACCTTTATGAGAAGAGTTTATCCAGCGAAGCTGCACAGGCCAAAGTGACTCAGATACATTCACCTGCAGACCTGCAAAATTGTCTGTGCTTGACAATATAGACACATATTGTAAGTATTAGCAGTATTAGCTGTTGTTTTATAAATGTAAACAATTTATTAATTATTTGTTTTTGTAATGACATTTAGACATCCTTATCGAGTGTGCAAATATATATTATTTGGCAAAAAAAATTAATTTCCAAATTTTATCTACAGGAGTGGGTTTGATGAGAGCATCTATCACTTGGCACAAATCTGTTCGCAATACTCAAAATCTTCCTTTGAAATATGACCTGAAGTTTCATCATTTCAGTTGATTTAAGGTGAAGCTTCATAAATAACAGGTACGTTCTGAGTGGAAAAAAAATAGAAGAAAAAGGTGTGGGGGGAAAACAGGAGCACTGCAAAAATCAAAACGGCGGGAGCCTGAGGGAATTGTCCTTTAATGAATGGAAAAATAGGCCATGTTACATGCTAAGTGAGAACAGGATTAGATGTGCAGAGAACAAGAGAAGTTGAAAGGAACAGGTCATGTGGTTATTGAAGGTTGTTCTGTTCGGAAACTTTTGCAGAAGTCTGACAAAGCACATTCAAACCACAAAATTCAGATTTATACTTTCAGGCCATTTTAAATTTAATGAGGTGAACCAGGTCAGAAAATGATGTGTCTGTTAAATCAGCTGTATTCAGCAGTGTCTGTCTGGATGTTTTCTCAGCAGAATAGAATAGAATAGAATAGAATAGAAGTTAACTGAAAATAAAATACAAAAAAACTTCAGCAACATTCTCATTGTCATTTAATTTATCTTACTAACTAAAACTAAAACTGAAAGAAAAATTAAGTACTCTATAGATATATTAAAAAAATAATAATGACAAAACACACACAATTACTAAAACTTTAAAATGAAAACAAAATATATAAATATTATAAATTTAAAATAATAATATAATATAAAAAGAGAATCTTGATTCTGATTCTCAAATATTACCATTTGTGGTTGGATAAATGTAGGATTTTTATTTATTGATGGGATTAATTTAAATAGGAAATGCATAATTCATTTTTAGAAAAAAAAACTGCATAATAAATTTCTTTTTTTAATAGTTAAATGTTTTAAGTGGAATTCAGGTTAATTTGTATATCCAATTACAATGTAATGAATGGCGACCTGTTCATTGGCTGATATTGATGGAAACTAAAATATTTAAAATTAAATTTTACTGTTTATAGTACATAATGTGGTCACAGATGCCACTGTTTCCTGAGGATGTGCCTTACTATAGGGAAATTCATTGTTCCATGGAAGAGCAGTAATTGAAGCCATGGCAGGTAACAATGGCAGGTGTCATTCTGATCAGGTGAAGGTAGAGGGACATTTAGAGAATTAAAGTCACAGTGATCTTGTCCTAGACATCTCACAAAGGCCTGGCAGGCTCTTTATGTCTTTTTTTCTTTTCTTTTATTAGAACGGCCTCTGAAGGTCATCTCAAGCATAAGAGAAGCACTGCACTGTTCCACGTGTCTTTGGGGGCTTTGGGACCAGAGGAATAAAACATCTCATCTGGAGCCTTTGAAACACTTTGCAGCTGGTACGTCTGACTCATATCTCTTCTACCGCAAATCGACAGACCTTGTTTGGGTTTATCCAAAAATCCTAAATCATACCGCTGTAGTCCCTAACCTAATGTTATGCCCGTCAGGTAGATGGTTAGATGTGAGCTGGATTTTAATTAGAATAATCTTTTAGATTGCAACAGGCAAAGAAGAAAAGCACAAATTCATTCTGACTGGTTGCAAAACACTGCAACTGCTTCTTTAAGCAGTGTTTTTCAGTAAAAATCTAAGATAAGAGAAGTTATATTAAAACAACTGTACTTGAAGCATGTCTAATTAATTAAAATCATGAAACTTTTACAATTTCACATCAATTTATTAAAAACTACATGCTTAGGGCCTTATGAAATGTTTTGTTTTATATATTTTTATAAATGTTTTATTGTTAACAAATTCTGTGTTTTAGCTGGTCTAATCATTTGAATGCATATTCAATCAAATTTATTCTTAAATTAATTTAATTTATAATTTTTTTTCCTTCAGATATTCTGTGTTGTGTACTTATTTTTCCGGTTATCAAATGAAGGCATAAAACATTAATTTCTTTTATCTTTTTATTATTGAAAATTAACAAACTTTATTTTTGGCAAACAAATGGGATTTACTATTAATATTAAATAGGAAGAAATGTTGTGTGATTATTCCTTAAAAAATAAAGTTTTAATACATTTTGTAGTAGTAGTAGTAGTAGCATGTACATTCTACTGAACAATAGTAATATATTTCTGGCACAATTTCTTCAAGTTAAACCAAACTTTTATTTTGATGGGTTTCTGTGAATACCTTTAAATTTATGTTTTCTGTGATATGACGCTAGTTTTACTCAAATCAAAGGGTAAAATGCTCATGAAGTGACTCTCAGAGCAGTTCTGGAGATGTTGTTCATGTATTTGTGTCTTCGTTTAGTAAGACAACAGATGCTAAAATCACCATGAGAGTCACGGCTTCAGTGTTTGTGTAGTAAATGAAACAGCACGTCTGCACCGTTCATTCATACATAGACACGCAGAACATGCAGGATTCGTGTTTAAATAGTCTTTTTAATATTTAATATATTTAATATTTAATTCAAAATTTGACAAATTCTGTGACACTCCACTGTATACAGTAAATTCTGTTTTTATGACTGGATTCCGTGATTCCGTCTCCGTTTTCCGCTTCATGGAAAATATATATAATTTAAAAATATAAATATAATTGCCATCTTTACTAATTACTAATTATTTGATTTTTAATTATATATATGTAATCAAATGTAATCAATAAATCCATTATTTCCAAAAATATGTATTTTGTTTTTAATAATTATTTTAATATCTGTTTATTATTTACTGAAAAAAAAAATACTGATTATGCAAATGATTTTGCATGAAACCCACACCCCAACCCACATGCACACAATTTACTCTCCACCTCTTTAAAGCTTCTGAAAAATTACCTCCCATTGATTTTGTAGGTGAAGAGCAGTGGATGAAAGTTAAGACAGAGTAATGCACACACAGAAAGCTGCATGCCAATGAGAGAGAGAGAGCGCAGGAAAGATGCTGACGTGATTTTCTGTTCTATGTGATTGTCTCATCTTGTAAGTGACGTTATGGATTGACTATTGACATGCACTTGAAACAGCCAGCGCAACAAGGACACAGGCATTAGGACAGAAATGCTCATTTGAGTGCAGCGTTTTGGAACAAAGCAGTCGTGAGGAGAGACAAGCATTGAAGGAAGGTTGCAACATGTCTGTAAAGGTTCTTGCAGGGGAACAGGAGGTTCTAAATTATGCAGGGCCAGCCAAATAGAGTCAGGATGTCACTCTGCAGTATGTCTGTATGGGACAGGAAACACGGATAGACGAACCGCTCGGGGAAAAAAAACAGAAGGGCCAAACCTGTCAGTGGCTTTGACACATTAGTGCCGTTTATAAAAGAAGTCGACTCTCAATGCGGACACTGCTGAGGTCAGCGCTCCACCTCAGCTGCCCTGCAGGAGGGATTGTGCCAGGTCTGATGTCCACTATTCTTTGTGCGATTAGTCTCTTTATATGTCCTAGTCCAATGCAACAGATCTGTTTAGTGTAAGCAGAACAAATTTAGCGGTCTGTTTACTGAAGATCTGTGCGTTCCAGCTAATGGCAATCATTACAAGATTACAAAATTGACTCGATTTACTTCATTATATGTATTTGTTTTTTATTATACAGGATTCATCACTCAACATCCAAAGAAACAAATATTCAATTGCTCAGTCTCTAAAAAGACTTTTTGGCTGATGTCCTCAAATTGTTCTGTTACTTAAAGTAAACGAATAGCCAGATAGTTTCATTCAAGTCTAATCAATTCAAGATTTCAGATAACACCACATTATCCTTATCCAGTCAATTCCAGGTGCATAAAGCCACCAAAATCATTGAATATCTTCTTTGGTTCTGTTTCTATCACATTACAAAAGCAAAATGGTCTGCAGATGCCATTTTATGTTGCGTTTAAAGCCTGTTCAGACCAAGAATGAAGCAAACCATGGACGAAACACTTGCATTAATAAAGTGATACTGTTTTCTAGTTTTCATATAATTTAAAATGTAATTTATTGTGTTTACAAATTTGAATTGTCAGCATCATTACTCCAGTATTCAGTGTCGCATGATCTTTTTTCAAGATTCTTTGATTAGAAAGTTCTTTGTGTGTGTGTGTGTGTGAGTGTGTGTGTGTGTATATATATATATATATATATATATATATATATATATATATATATATATATATATATATATACTGTATATATATATACACACACACAGGGATT
The DNA here is from genome assembly GCA_024542945.1 of allo-octoploid hybrid of Carassius auratus x Cyprinus carpio. NCBI lineage: Eukaryota > Metazoa > Chordata > Actinopteri > Cypriniformes > allo-octoploid hybrid of Carassius auratus x Cyprinus carpio. Next base: position 6,002,831 of record CM045026.1, on the reverse strand, counting down.
GACTATATTTTTAATAACAGTGTAAATATAGAAAAGTTTTTGTCACTTGATTAATAATTTAATCCTTACTCAATATAAGAAAGAAAAAAATCTTACTGATATGAGCCAATCTCATATTTTTTACTGTATCTCTTCTTCTTTAGTAAAGTTTCCCCTGTAATGATTTGCAGGACCTTGAGGTATTTGTCCTAGAGTGGTCTCCACACTGCTGCTCTGATGTTGTTGTTTTTATGGGACGCTCTGAAATGGCTTTTTGATTGACAGCACTGGTTTGCCTCCAGGTCTGCTGAATTGAATATATCCCTGTGTACTCAGCATTCCGGTGTCTCTCTATCACCATGACAACTGCTATTGTCTGCTGTCACTCCCGGTCGCTTTTAACATCTCATAGTTCGGTGACCTGTTACCTATTTTAATCTTTGCTTCCAAAAAATCTCTTCATTCACTGGAGATAAAGGCACTACAGAGTAAAACCATTTGAAAGACTCTCGTTAATAGTTAAATTGTCGGTGCGCCCATCCCATCTGGGCCTGGGGCCGCTGACTGATCAATAACCGATCTTGTGTCTCACTGACTCCAGATTGCTTTGCAGTCCTACCACTTTAATTGAGCATCTAACTTTCTGTGCTTTCCTCACTGGTTGATCTGGCAGATGGTTTTTAAGAGTTCCTGCGTGGGTTAAGTGGGTGAACTGCAGTGCGTCCTGTGTGTCAGCTGTGGTGGCTGCATCTTTACTTGCTTGTTTTGAGGATTTCTCACACACTATGAAAAATCATTAAGTTCTTCACCTGTAATTGCACGGTTCACTAAAAAAAAATGCTTCCACAATACATAAAACATAATTTAAACTCCTAATGCACATCCTTTGCTCTTCATTTTGTAGTACAAAAGGTTTTTCTTGGTGGGATTTTTATTAAAAAAAAAAAATTATGACATTCTCCAAGTGTCTGTTTTTTTTTTTTTTTTTTTTTTAACAAAATCTATTAAACATACATAATTTTATTAGTTAACACTTCTGAACTTGTGAGTAGGAACAGTACTTGGGTATATGTCTCTGTCCCTGCCCCTTTCCCCTTATCTCACTGTGATCGGTTTGTGTGCTTTTGCTGATGTTTTTGTAGCATTGCCTCATAACAGCTGTGTGTGTGTGTGTGTGTGTGTGTGTGTGTGTGTGTGTGTGTGTATCGCACCAACTCGCTGCATTTTTGCTGACCCTCTGCTTTATGGTGTGTCCTTCAGGGACAGCTCCTCTAAGTCAGAGTCAATTCAACAAGCCATACATGAGTCAATATCTACCCTCACACTCTAAAAACACCTACAATGCTCTTTAAAAATGCAATGCTCTCTCAGGTACACAAACATCCGGGATATCAGACAACGTAATTGAACCTATTGATCAGGATTCTTACTGAAAGTTACAGCACAACTGTTGTTGACTGATTCTAATGTCTTTATTCTCTTTTGTGTACAGTAGATGCTATGGATAATCAAGACTGTCATAGTGCAGGTAAATTGCCTCTGCATTGTTTTCATGTGTATTTCAGTGCAGCTGTGCTTGAAACCGAGCTTCAAGGTGACTTCTGTAGCTGCGCTGGAGCCAGAGCCACAGAATGTGTCTGAAACGGATCAGTTACAGGGTGACAAATTCAGCACTGACTCACAACTAGTCTGGACCTCTCACTGTTGGTTCCTCTCTCACTTTCCCATTACTTAGACCACAAATCATTGCTCATGTCGTGTTTCTCATGTCAACCTCTATATCGCGTGATATTTATGTGATATAAAATAATTGATGCACGCAAAATTGGTTGACAACAAAAGAGATTGATAGCAATGAATAATGATGTCAACATGAAATCAAAATGTACTTACTTATAATAGATCCTTTTAATAGATATTTTATTAAGGATATACATCAAGTTGTTTAAAAGTGGCAGTAAATGCATCTATCTGTCCATCCATCCATCCATCAATCTGTCTGACAAATTTAAGTCAAAACAAGTTTGAACTTGTGCACTTTGTTACATCGCTCTATTCAAGTGTAGACATGGTGTTCATGGACATTGCTGCACATGTTAGATCAGTAGTAAAAACATAGGTGGCATCCATTAGTATCTTGGTTCTTGGAAAAATCAATTGCGTTCTTTTAGAGCAGAAGTAAAATCAGACTGGTGTAGCATGTCTTTGGTCTGTCTGTCAATGCTTTTAGAGCAGTGTGCAGCTACTGCTGAGTGTCCTGGTCAGACCAGAGCTGTAATCAGGGATCTCATCTGTTTAGAAGGGCCGCTGGTGTCAGCGGAGTGGATGTGAGAGCTGATATTACAGTATTGAAGCAAACTGAATCTCTATTTAAAGTGAATTGTGGCCGGCAGGCGTGTGCCTCATGAAGAGGGTGAAAAGTTCATGCTGAAACTTAAACTGTGGATTTTTCTCTCAACTAACTTTAATAGTGAACTAGAGACAAGAACTTTGGAGTTCAGAAGTTCAGTGTTATTTTTTTCCCCTCAGTTTTCAGTGTTTTTTTTTTTCTTTTTTAATTGCGTTAAAATCTATTATTTTAGATGCTTCATAAGCAAATTGGACGTGCAAAGTTTTACATATTTAAATAGTCTGTTGGACAGTCTTACTGTGCAGTTTTTGTTGATTTCAAAGCAGTGTTTTCCATTTTTTTCATTTGCGTTTTCACATCACAGTTGGAAAGTGGTAAAAAATGTTGTCCTTTGGAATACTTTTATTCAGTTAAACAGCAGGGTATTGTAAATGAATAGCACGTTTAAGTGCACAAAGCCTTCCAGTGTGGCTCTCTGTTGTATTGAGTCATTTGATAACTGTAACGTCTCAGACTCTCAGACTCTGCTGCAATCCAGGAGTCCCATGCGTGGCTTCACAGGAGATTCAGAGCTATTTTTGCAGGAAATTTGGGTCAGCGTTTTATTGTCCTCTTTAACCAGTGTCTTACATCCCCCGAAACATAGAACAGAAGTTCTTGAACAGCACAAGAGGTCGGGAAATAATCAGATTGTACAGAACCCCAACAGAAGGTTTCTCCCTTGATGGAACAACGTATTCACTTCTTTTATTTTTGTGTATTTTCAAAAAAGGTTTTATGAGAAAATACTATTTCGGTCTTTCTACTAGAAAATGTTGTATTTAGTTCAATGCGTAACTTGCTTTTTCTTTGTATTTATTTGTGAAATTTACTAGCAATTCCTAAGTGAAAATTGTTTCTACATCAATTTTGGGTTATACTTTATTATAGGAACCAATTCTCACTATTAACTAGTTGCTTATTAGCGTGCCTATTATTAACATATTGGTTGTTTATTAGTAATTAAAGCACATATTCTGCATGACCATATTCTGCATCCATATTCCTACACAATACCTAAATTTAACAAGTACTTAACTAACTTTTAATAGGCAGCAAATTAGGAGTTTAAGGCAAAAGTTGTGTATTACACTCTTAAAAAAAAAAAAGGTGCTTCACGATGCCATAGAAGAACATTTTTGTCTAAATTGTTCCATAAAGAACCTTTAACATCTGAAGAACTTTCTGTTTGACAAAAGGTTCTTTGTAGCGAAAGAAGGTTCTTCAGATTATAAAAAGGTAAGAAAGAGATGGTTCTTTAAAGAACCTTTGTCTGAATGGTTCTTTGTGGAACCAAAAATGGTTATTCTATGGCATCACTGTGAAGAACCTTTTTAAGCACCTTTATTTTTAAGAGTGTACAGTCTGTATGTATATATGGTCTCTGATGAGGGAAAAAAAATCCTCTATGCAGGACAAAAATTCAATTGCTGGGTCTAAAATTGATTGGTTTTCAAAAATTTTGAAGTGAACATTTTTCATTTCACATTAGCCAAAGTTAAACATTCCAGCTTTGCCTAATGTGTTCAGAACACACAATTCCTGATTCATGTTGACTGTAGCCAACTGTTTGCTTGAACATAATTAAGGGCCAGGTTTGTTTGGAAAGAAATGACAGAAGCAGCAGACCAATGGGCTAATGCCAAACTAATTCTCCTTAAATATTATTCTCATCTCCTTCCCAAGTAACTCATCACTCATTCAGCTAGGGCAAACAATGTGAGCAGAATATTTCCACACTGCTTTGAGAGACGTAAAATCCATGGCCATTAGGACCGGACCACTGCAGCAACATAATCTGCAAGTCAAATGATGTTGGCAGTTCATGCCGTTGCAGTATTTAATGAATTTAAATAACCCAATTTAAACAATGACATGCATGCATGGGGAGATTGATGTGCCTGTCAGTTAAGGAAGGTTTGTCTGATGATGTGGGATCCCATCTCACTGTAGTTCCCATAATGCACTGCTGGAGGTTTGGCCGTTACTCATCTCACATAAAAACGCCATGAATGCTGAAGCTCGCACATACAATGCACACCTGCTGATGAAGATAATGGCTAAGATAACCACTCAGGATTAATTAGTGCAATACCTAGTCTGCCATTTGGAAATAATCCTGTCAGATCTTTGATTGTTTCCATGGCTTGTAAAGATGTTTGCTCTCTTTTTTTCAATCTAGACTTGTCTTAGGTAGAAGTTTTTAAGACATGTTCTTAGTATTATTGATGTTTCATCAGTGCAGGTTATTCATATTGAGTTCAAGGAACTCTTTCCTGTAATAGGCTTTGTTAACAATACTTAATGCATGAACTAACAATTAACATTTTTACAGCATTTATTAATCCTGGGTTTATTTTTTTTTTTTTTTTAAAAAATACACTTAATATTGCTTACTGAAAAGTTATGTTCATTCTTAATACGTTAATTTTAATCTACACAACATTAACCAAAATTAATAAATACATTTATAAATACCTTGTTGTACAAAGTTTTGCTATTTCTATCTGATCTGGCCATTACAAATTACATTTATTGGTGTAACCTAATGCAGTCAGGTTGATTCATTTTATTTTTAATTTATTTTATTTTCAGCTTGTATAAAACCAAGCTTTAACTCTGGATTAAATGCATTCATATATAAATAAATATAACTAGTTAATATGTTAATAAATAATTTTATTGATACCTTGGTGTAAAGTGTTACTGCTATTTCTAACTGTTCTGGGCATTAAAAATGGCATTCATTGGTAAAAGCTAATGTGGTCATGGTTGATTCATTCATATGACATACTTTTGTTTTAAAACAGATTATATTTACCAAAATTGACCAATTAAAGCTTTTCTTTTTCTTTTTTTTAACAATGTGATGTACATTGACATACTTATAAATTAACTATTATTTTCATATTGTGTTATTGCTATTAAATTTCATCTATATAAAGACATTCTCTAAACTGCAAGTTATGCCATATTCCTTGAGGCTTAGTGTTATCAGTGTTTTTCAATACTCTCTATTGTCATGTATTGTTTATATCTTGTGTTTGGATCATTTTCATGCTTAGTTTCCTGTCTATTGTGTTTAGGCTTCCTTTTTTTCTAAATAAAATGATTGACTTTCCTAATACTCACTCTCATGTTAAGCATCTGTTTCCACTCAGTTTGATGAGCTCAGGTTTGGCACAAACACTAAATTTTTCTGATATAACGCACATCAGTTGCAGGGGAAGCAAAAAATAAAAAAAGAAATACTCCAGACATCCCTGAAAGCAATCACTTTAATTAAAGCTTGGTGTATGTGTACTATAATGTGCTGATATGTTTGGAATGCTTTTTCTCTCAGATATTGTTTCTTGTCTTGCATATAGAAAACTGACTGACGTTTATATTTTTTTATTTGTATTTTTTTTTTTTTTTGGCTTGCTAAAGTAGACAGCAAAGAAACTCACTAGGCTTTTGGAACAAGACTCTAATTTTTCTTGTTCTTTCTCCGAGGCCTTGAAAATGGCCTTTGAGAAAATAGACCTCATCTTTGAAGGGAATTGAATTGCAGGGCCTTAGCTTTTTTTGCTTTTCTTTCATTTAGTTGGTGTTCCCGGGGATATTAGGGTTGCACTGTCCCCAAACAGACTTTTAAGAATCATTCCGTTGCAGAAGTGGTCCATAAAAGCTTTGATTCACTCTGATCATCCAGGCAGCCACCTCATAGCCATGTCCTGATTGCGCTTTCAGACTGAATCAAGGGAAAATACAAAGATGAACCAGTACCATCAGAGCTCAAGACTGTGGTGCGGACCTCCCGTTTTTTCATCACCACAGATTCTAGCAACACCACATGCCAGAAAGATTGAGTACATGGGAAAATCTGTGGAAAAAGAATCATATTCCCACTTTCAGTTTAGGATATCTTTCAAATTCCTCCAATGTCGTACTAGAGAAGGATCTTGATTAATCCCTGCCATGCTCTCAGGGAAGGTTATTAATTGAGTGGTTTGATGAATGAACACTTGCCTCTGAATTATGGGTATTCTGCGGCAGTAGAGAGCTTGCAGATTTACAGCGCTCTCCCTGGTGATGAGGGGTTTAACTTCTCAGTCTGAAAAGCTAAAACAAGAGGAGGTTTTGGCAGAGAGTTGTTGTCTGTCCTCCCTTTAATGTGTATGTCAGAAGACCGCTGGCTAACAATTCAGAAAGAAAGCTCATTTCAATCTAAATCTGAGGCTGAAGTCTCATTGGCCGCTCAACGAACCATCACCAATTTTGCCCCTGAAATTTTCGAGTCTTGGAAATGAATGGATTAATGGATTGTTTTAAAGTTTCAAGGCCTTCATGAATAATGCAATGACCTTGGTGTGTTCTAAAGATGCTTCGGAATTTCTTGTAGACACGTGGACGTTTCGTTTTTAGACATTTCCTTTCTGTCTGACCTAAATTTAGTTGCTAAACTTGAGTGCCTTGTAACTGAGGCCGTGATGAATTAATAATCATGGCAAAGAACTTTGTCCTCAATCTTCAGAACTCAAAATAGTCGATTGATAGTGGAGTGAAACATATTGTACTTTTTCTGGTTGGCTCCAGTACAAGAAACCAAACCAGCCTGGAAACTCTTGCGCTTGTTTTTCAAGCTGTCAGAGTCTTTAAGATGCGGCATCTGCCTGGTCCAAAATATGAACATTCAGTAAAATCGGCATCTGCAGCAAACCGTAATCAGGTCATGGCAATAAGTCCTGTCCTCCTTCGCTGCTCCTTTTCAGGAGACCTTCATGAATAATCAGAGGGAAAAAAACAGGCCACTGTTGCTCTTTGAAGTTTTCCATGCAACTAAAAATAATCCCATAATGCATTATAATGAAAAACTATTTGTTGGTTCCATCACTGCAGATGTAGTCAGAAAGCTTCAGCAGTACACAAACCAAAATCCAGCCGCCTTGGAGAGAAACTGAGGACATTGTACTTGAAAGTGTAAGAGTAAGGTTATTTGCATTTTGATTGACATGTAAGGCCATCAGATGATCACATATGAGTTATGTATATATGAACACACATACCACAGTTTTTTGATAACTTGTACATTTTTGCTGTTTCAGTCCTACAACAGCTGTTGAATAACAAGTGTTCCATTGTGAAATCTTAGTCAGTGTAGTGTAACAACATGTCTGGCATTTAGACATTTAGGCTTTCATCATCCATAAAAGTTCTCTTTATACGCTGGAACGCTGATGTTTTCATAAGGTGTGTACATGTTGGTGAAAAAAATACATTTTCCATTGTCAATAATGTAGGGATTTCTAAAGCACAAACAAAGCAGCTTTCTGCTGGTCATAGTGGTTAATTAGCTTGACCAACTTGAACCCTGAAGCAAAAATTTTCCAAAAATAAATAAATAAAAATAATCAAATTAAATAATACAATAAAAATAATTTTTCCAGAGAAAATTTGACAAAGAATGGTAGCCTAAATATGACCACACCACCTTTACTCTCTTTAACTGAGCTGCAGGTGTGACGTATTAAATCTGTTAATTTATCTGGTGGGTTTGTTTGTTAGTTTACTTTTTTTTATTTAAAACACATATCTGTCCACCACCTTTCACATTTACTAACAGTTACTAAATGTTCTTAAATGAAAAATTAGCATAAACCTAAAAAGAAAAACTCAGTATATACCATGTTTTTCCTACTGTTTTTTTTTTCCTCTGGAATATTCTAGATTTCATCAAACAATATTTACCCAAGGTTTCTTTTCTATATCTGATCCATTGGAAACTGTTGATCACGTGACATACGAAAATGGCTTTGCCGCCAAAAAACATCACACTAGAGTATGAGCAAATAGCATAGACTACGTCTTAATTTTCATTTTATTCTTCATGCAGTACTATCATTAGTCTTCAGATTTAGAATACAGAGAAATATGGACTACATTTATGGTGTTTTTATACTGTTTAGAACTCAAATTTAAATATTTCGGGAGAAGTATTTATTTCAAGGGCGTAGGTTTGCTTTTGACATTGGTGGGGACATACAGCAGACCCCATAACAACTTTGTAGGTAATATCAATGGTTTGACATATTTCAGATGTGTCAGAAATTACAAAAGCATATACATATATTTAACAGTTTGATCAAAATTATAGCTAGGGACAAATTTGGTAGTTGCTGGATTGGTACATGTCCAAGCGTCCCTACCTAATGCTACGCTTAAGATTTATTTATTTGCCACATTAGTCACATTAAACTATGGATATGACCAGCCAAATTAATTAGACTACTCTTGTCCTTAAAATCCATTAATCTCTTTATTTATCAACTTTTAGGCTGTAACGTTTAATTAGGCTAGGCTACTATGTTAGCAGTATATAGTAGCCTGCTTACTACTGTACACTTAGGCTAGCCTATATCATTCATTAATTCAAAATTTCATTAAATTTAGCTTCACGTTTTCGTTTATATATTAATTTGGTTATTATAAAGTTTGCTTATTATAAAGTAGCTACAATCATTTTGCAGGAGCAGTAAAGAGACTTGCATCCAGTGGTCATCTATCTACATGTGATAGATGACCACTGGATGCAAGTAAGGAAATCTGCAAAGGAAAGTGTTCTCCTTTAACTGCAGAGGTCTCCCCATCCCCTCGCACACCTTTACCAGCCCGTGGTTCCTTCCTACACAGAGCAAGAGGCGGAGGAGAGGACGGAGATCGTAGATACGCATCCTAGTTGAAGTCAATGAGAACTTCTCTTCGGAGGAAACGGGCTTTTGTGAAGGAGCTTCATGACGTTTGGAGATGCTTTTGATGGTCTCAGCCGGTGATATCGCTCAGTTCATGGTCAGAACAAAACTGAGAGACCATTTCAATGACTCAGTGTGCTCGTTTTGAGGAGCAAAGGAGACGTTTCTGTAGGATTCTCAGTCCGGAGACGTGATGTCTACCAGCGCTCGTGCCCTGCTCTTAGGTAAGTTTCCTCCTCTTGCTTGTGAGTGATGTTTTTGCAGCTCCTGTCAAATGTGATCAGTTGTAGAAATTTAGTAGCCTGGTAGACTCTGTAGTAGTTGATTTGGCTGGCGATATCGATAGTTTCTACTAAATGTGACTTTTGATTGGCAACAATAAGCGATCAGATTATGGCACGCAGTTTTAACATTTTCTTTAAACGAACTAATATATATATTTTATGGACTACTTAATTTAAGTATTCCAATATCTAATTTTTCTCATTTTGTAATGTGCATTCTTGTAGTGATTTGTATCTTTTTGTTTAGCCTAGTTATTCAGTAATAGTATTAATTTCTATCCTGGTAACAAATTGCATATTTTTGCCATTTAATTTTATGGAAGTCTGTGGTTAAGATGGGAGCTATCCTCTTCTGATTCTATTTCAGTTGTTACAGGTTTCTTTTTAAGTTTTACAATGTACATTTAATTGTTTACTTATCATGAAGTAGTCAGAATAACTGTTTTAACTAGCTTAATCATATTATTAAATTAAAATGGAATTAAATGTTAAGGTAGCATGCCATAACCAGGTAGGATTTCAATCTTCCTTTGTGTGCTGTATTATTCAGCATCCGCAAATGCATTAATTTATTAATGCCTTCCTGTCCATGAATTAAGTTATGCTTTTATGTGTTGTCTGCAAGTGGTCTTAGATGTATGCTTCTCAGCTCATAAACTCTCTACGGTGCAATATTTTAATTGATTCATTACTGAAAGAGAACTAATTTACAGTAGAGATGCAGATATTTAGTGTTTGAGTCTGACCATCAGAAAGTCAGGTATAAAAAAAGGACACTTTTTTTGGTTTGAAGCAGCATTAAAATGTCTCTGCATATTTTCCAGACTGCACTTTTTGTGTTAAGTCAGGTCCCTTCTATCATTTTATGTTAAAATATGTACCAAAAAAAATAAAATAAAACTACTCTTTAAGCCCAAAAGCTGTTTAAATGTCAAAAGTCTTGTACCGTGCCTGTCAGCATCACTATGTTTGGTTACAGTAAAATAGGCCAGTGATTCAAAGCCATCATTGTGAACAAAGAAATGAATGAAGTGATGTGAAATGTTGCTGTTATCATGTCAAGATATCTTACGTTTTCCTTTCAGTCCTCTGTAAAATGATTTGTCCTGCACACCTTAGCATAAACAGAGCAATCAAATCATTTGATGAATGTCTAATACTACTGTGGCAACTGTTTAGAATAGTTTTGCGGTGACTGAATAATGAATCTTAAAGAACTGTGACTTCCCAACCTTATTTGGCTCATTTTACCTCCTGGCCTATTTTACCTGATATCATCCTAGATATAACTAGATTTGCATGTCCTTAAGGAAATGGCAATTCTTAGTTGGATGTCAGCAAAATAATAGTGGTAAAGTTTTAGGAAAGCTTAGGTTGTAGGCTTTATTTCTTTGTAAATGAAATGTCGCATCAGCCCTAAACTTTGCTGTTAAGAGTGATTCTAGATGATAAGTGAAAAAATATAAAAGGTGAGACTTACAGTATATCCGATTTTATCCATTGGGAATCGATTGTGAAAACTGTTGAGAGGTGTTTGGAGTAGAGTGGTTGAAAATTAAAAGGGCTTGATGATATTAGGCAAAAAACTTTTCAGAGGTGAATCAAGTTGTTGTATTTTGATGAAAAATTGCATTTGCGCTGTAAAATGCATGCAGAAATAGCACTGCATGTGCTTTAAAACCACAACCTCTGTGCATACTTTCATTGAAGTGTTGTGACTACACAATAAGCGACACAGAGAGATGCGAGGCGCTTGAGTCCTCAGACACACACACATACGGGAGCAAACGCCACTGCAATTATCATGATGAGCACTTTCATTAGTTGCATTAAAACAACTGTGCTAGACAAGCCGTGCAAACAACACAACATATCACAACACCATCATCCACACCCCGCAGATACGGCAACACAACACAAGAGAAGCTATCTGTCTGCCTGTCTGTCTGTCTAATGGCATTACATTTTCATTGGTTTGGGCTTTCTTCTGGAAATAATTGATCATTGTCTAATAGTAAAGAACATCTTATTCCCTGTAGCAGCAATTATCACTCCTGCAGTCCTAAATAGTTGTTTTGTTTGTTTGATTGTTTCTTTCCTCCCTGTTGCTCTAGTGGAAATACGCTCGTGAAGTGCCATACCAAATTAGTTGTTCTTTAGATTATATTCTATAAGGGCTGAAGAGATTTTATATTATATTATATTATGCAATTTTAAGTTTTGTGCAACAAAATATTAGAGGTATACAAATTAGGCATACACATTATATTGGTACCATGTCAATTATGTGCTGGTTTCGTTTTTTTTTTTTCTTTTTTTTTTTTTTTTATAAATTTGCATTTTTTAATGTTGTGTGTGCTCATTTCCACTGTATTTGTATTTAGATGACATTTGCCATCATGTAGCGTTCACTAAAATGAATAAATTAAAAAAACGTTAATAATATAACAACATTGTTAAATGTAATTATTAGCCAGTCACAAAATGTAGCCTATATCCATTTCTCACAAACAAAAAATTATTTGTTTTTATTATCGACCATACATGCAATAATTATTGCCTCATCAGTATCAGCCAGAATTTTAATATTGGTCCTTCCCTAATATAAACAAAAGCTTTTTCATTGCTTAAAACCCACATTTGTTGCAGCATCTCAAATAAAGAGTGCGTTATGAAGCAGATCTTAGATCTGTCTATTTTTAGATGGATCTCTAGGGGCAGCAAAGTATCTGTCAAGTATAAAGATGACATGGGCATCTAGAACCAGAGGTCAGGAAGTGACATCCTGCTCTGTGCTGCCTTCATTCCCTCTCTCTCTCTCTTTCTCTCTCTCTCTTGCTAATTCTTGCTCTCTCGTTCTCTCTCTGCCCTGTGAATTTTGCTTTCAAACAGACTTTAATAACAAAAGCTGCGTGTAGCGTTCTGAAATATGGAGTATCTCATTACTTGACCTCAGGGTCTCTAACCCACCCTTGATGAGACCATGACCCATTCACAGCCAGCAGCTGCCTTTACTTAAACAAATGCAGTGAGATAATGGGATCATTTGTGTGCTGTAAAAAAAAAAAATAATAATTCTCCATGTCATAGTAAATGTTTTTCTCCCTAATATTTCATGGCAAAATAACATTAATATTTAATAGTTTGTTTATTATTTATGAATTTATGCTTGCTAAATGGATGTCCCCACATTACTTTTTCAGATTCCATAAATACTGTATAGTGCCTTCTTTAATGAATCCATTTGTACAAAGAAACTCTATACACTTCCCACAGGATTATGAACCATATTAAAGCGCCACCGACAAAAAGCTGGGAGTGACTAGCCTGTGTGCGTGTTTTTGGATGGCTCTGGTAATTTAGTAACTTAAGTCAGGAACTGTAGTGTTTTTTTCAGCACCTAGCTCTAATTTAGCTCCTGATGAGCCTGGCTTCACATGGACCATGTCAGATGTGTGTGTGTCCCCACGGGGACCCAGTGCTGTCTTTAATTAGTAGAGCACATCACAGCAGGGCCGGCCCTCACTGAGAGTTGTGTCATTCCGTTCAGAGAAATCACAGTGACATCCTTTCTCCCCCCAGACGCACAGCACCAGCCACTTACCTCCTCTGTACACACACACACGCACACACACACACACACACACACACACACACACACACACACACACACACACACACACACACACACAGAGTTTAACATGCACAGACTCGTACACATGCTGGTATCCATCACACAGCTGTACATGTGCACAACACTTCCAGAAAACAGTCCAGCAGTGTTGCTGTATGTGTGAGTGTGTGATGGACTGTTGGTAAGTGACATGAAAGTGTGACATTGTACCTTGTCTTATTGACCGTGACACCTTACCCTTGAAGAACATGTGAAGTCATCTAAAAAAAAATAAAAATTAATAAATAAAAATTTCTCAACATTGATAATAATAAGAAATGTTTCTCGAGGACCCAGAGTAATGATGCTGAAAATTCAGCTTTGTTATTATCGGAATAAATGGTAGATAGATAGATATCATGAGAGCATAGAGTGATCTTGTAAAGGATGTTTTACCGCCCCTCTGCCTGTCCCTGTGCTTTTAGTGTTTGTTGGTCATCATTGCTTTGAAGCGTCTCATGGCACAGGCCACTCTGACCTACAAATCTCACAGCACTCAGAGACACGAGTGAAGAAAGCGGCCAGCAGATTGCAGAGGAGCGTTTCAGGCCCAGAGCTGGAATGATCTCCTTTATTCCTGGTTTTCCTGAGACACCGTGAAACGGTTTAGATTTACTGTAATCCAAACCACATGCTCTCACCTCACGCTTTCATTGTGGAAAAAGCAAAGTATTTCTTTCAAAAATATTTGGGGGAGGTTTGCAGTTCAGCGTTAACTGTGGATTTATAGGCAGCATGATGGGATGAGGTTACCTGAGGCGCTGGCAATAATTTGCAGGGTGTTTTTTGAGAAAACATTTCTGATACTCTAATTTTATCTGTATCTATTGTTTGATTTATTTATTTATTTTTTACTTTTGACCACCCTGAAGATGAATTTGTCCATTTGGATATTTCTACGAGAGTCGTGTTTCTTTAAAAACGGGAGGAAAAACAAAGACTAGTATGGAATATTATTTTTCTAAGCTTTTAGTACCAAGAATGTAAACTGAAATCACACCCCTCCTCCAGGATTACTAACGATTCACTCTAAACATTTATTAACTCTGCTGTCCAGTGAAACGTGTTGTCCCTTTCATAAATGACCAAAACCTTTTAATATGACAAGCCAGACAAGCAAAGAGTGATGGATATGTTTAAAAATATTAATCTGTCTTGTGCATTACTTACAATTTAGTGTCTTTGAATAACATCTGATGTCAATTAATGCTTAATTTTTTAATATTGCAGTAATGTACAGTGGAAGTCGCTGGAGTGTGGAAAAGCAGAAATATGAAGCTTTATGAGTTTTTTGAGCTAAATATTTTTTTTTCTCCGTGGACGAACTTTTGGTTATGCATTTCTGACGCATAACATTATAGTTGGCACACATGCTGGAAGAAGCTAATGAGGTTTTTGCCTTCTCTCCCTAATTTATTTTTTTATTTTTTGGCAGAACATATGGCACCAGCACTTCTGTTTTTTTACGAGTCGTTAGACATAACTTCTTAATGAAATTGAGCTGTTCCACTGCACTGCACATGTGTGATTTTTTTTGCTCTAATTGCTCCTGTTGCATCAGTGCATTCTGCTCACCTACAGAAACAAAAGCAGCAGCAGTTTTTGCCATCTCCCATCGCTCATTCCTTCACGGCTAATACCCCCAGAAGGAACACCCACAGACTGCATTTGGCAACTTTCTGATTATGGTGCAGGATTCAAGATGTATTTAATATTAGGTGTCCCTTGAACATACTGTAATACAGCACAGAAAGCCCTGGGAAATGCTAGTTCATTTGATATATTGTTTTTGGGCTTCTGCCACTCTTTAATGATATATAACATGAGACTGAAGGGAAACTTTAGTGGAAAGACAGATGGAATGGGATTAGAATGTGGCGCAGATAAAATCAAACCCAGCGCTGCATCCCATTTCGCGTCCTGAATAGTATGCAAGATTAAAATGAGTGCATCTTAAATCATTGCATGCTAAGAAATTAGATCTGGGTGATTTAGCCAAAAATATTATCACAATATTTTTTTTCCATATCATACAATATAGATTTTTATCACAATATAATCAAAAACCATGTCTAATTATTTGAAATCATGAAAATTACAATATTAAATAATTTATTAAAAGTATAACAAAAATAATTTGTTATAATAAGGCCCTATGCAATATGTTTTATTTTTTTCTCAAATTCAGTTCTATTTTTTACCAAATTCTATTTTCCATTAATTTTCTGGATTCCATCTTAATGGTTTCATTAAATATTAATAATCAAAACCATCTCTAATGAATTGATTTATATATGTGTGTGTGTGTCTGTGTGTGTGTGTGTGTGTGTGTGTGTGTGTGTGTGTGTGTATATATGTATGTATATATGTATATATAAATTCCTTTATAAATAATGTTTTAATAATAATTTTATTAGCAGTAGTAGTACTATCATTATTACATTAAGTAATATTTCTGTCATGGTTTCTTCAAGTTAAACCAAACTTTTATTTTGACAGGTTAGGTTTCTGTTTGTATATATGACGATGGTTTTACTCAAAAGAAACTGTACAATGCTGATAAAGTGACTCTCAGAGCGGTTCTAAAGATTATGTTCATGTGTTCATGTACTTATATTGAGGTAGCAAAAGCTGAAAACACAGCATGTATGCAGTAAATAAAACAAGTCTACGCTGTTCAGTCAGACACGCAAAACATGCAGGATTCATATTTAAAGGGCATTTTTTACGTATAATATTACAGACACTAATCCATATCGCGTTTTGATTTAAGTGCACTGACCTACTTTGATATATCCATCCAAAAATTGGCAAATGCTGTGACATTCCACATTATACAGTATATTCTGCGATTCCATCCGCATTTTCCACATCACGGAAATCATAGGGCCCGATATGAGCCATATAAGCAATAGTATTCTAAAAAAACATAACAGGTTGAATTCACACAGTTTCCACTTCTAAACTGCAGTATTGGCATGCAAGTGGACCGCTGAAGGGCCTGCCTGAAATAACTTGAGTCTCTTGTCAGTAAAATTGGGTTTAGCCTCCCCAGCCCTCAGGAGCTGACACCTTCCTCCTATTGTTCGTTAAATACTGAGGGCTTTGTGTGTGTGCCTTGTGTGAAAAGCTGTATTTTAAAAGGACTGTCTGGTGTTATTTGCGGTACGGAGGAGGACGAGTCAATACAGGTGCTGCCGCGGCCGCGTGTCGGGCTGCTGTTTCCTGCTGCGTCTATTCTGAGCAGCTTTACCTTGGTGTTCATGCGGTGTGACAGCTTAACTGCAGTGCGTGTCCCTGCTGGAACAGACGAAGGCGAAGGTCTTGCTTAGATGCCCGGTCTTCCTCAGCGTGAGAGGAAATCTGGCATTTAAAAAGAGGCATGCCATTTACTGCATCCAGCAGCAGAGGAAAAACAAGATCCTGGGAGAAATCTGGCATGGGATAAAGGTTATGTTGATAATGTCATTTTTGTTTGATTTTATTATTTATAGAGTCCTTTTTGAATTTCTAATAGAAATACATCAAGTTTTGTTGGCCCTGAGGAATAAGGTGGTTTAAAGGGATATTTCGCCTGAAAAAAAAAGAGAGACGGAGAGAAATCTGTCATCATTTACTCACTTTCATGTTGTTCCAAACCTGTATGATGTTAATTCCTCTGGAGAAAAAAATTAGAAGTTTAGTAATATGTCATTTTTTAGTGTGCTCCAAAAACACCACTCAAGTAACGTATAAATGTAGTCATTGTGTTGTTTTAAAAGTCATATGATACCTTTGTGAGAGGAAAATACCTGTTATAGTAATTATAGTAATTATTAACTGAAACTAAAACATTTTTGTTCCTTAAAATAAATGTTAATTAATAATTGTTAAACTGAAATCCTTTATTTCAGTTGCCAAGGAGATATTGCTTATTTTTATTTAGTTTAACTTTATGTACTAAAATAACATCAAATAATAAAGCTAAAAAATATAAAAATAAAAACTATTCCTACTATTATTGCAGTGATACTAAAATAACACTGGAAAAGAAAGAAATTGTAGCTGTTTTACTGATAATCCCAGCAGGCACACAACATCATATGACGTTAATATTAGATTAGATTTAGGTCGCGACGTCAGGTAACCAAAATTCAATGTCAAGCCAACGTCTAATGACAATGTTAAATTGACGTCCAAGACCAACATCAGCTGACGATGATATTTGGTTGTTTTTAGGTTGTGTTATAAAGTAACCAAAATCCAACGTCGAGCCAACGTCTCAAGCCAACGTCATATTGACATCAAATACTGATATTTAGTCGTCAGGTATGGCAACCATAATCCAACGTTTCCTAGACGTCATAATGGCAACGTCCACACAACGTCAAATTAAAACATCATTTGATGTTGATCTGTAGTTAGTTTTAGGTTGTGGCATTAACTAACCAAAATCCAACGTCGAGCCAACGTCTCAAGCCAACGTCACATTGACATCAAATACTGATGTTTTGTCGTCAGGTATGGCAACCTAAATTCAACATCTAGTAGACGTCATTATGGTAACGTCCAATCAACGTCAAGTTATAACATCATTTGATGTTGATCTGTAGTTAGTTTTAGGTTGTGGCATTAACTAACCAAAATCCAACGTCGAGCCAACGTCACATTGACATCAAAAACTTATGTTTTGTCGTCAGGTATGGCAACCATAATCCAACGTTTTCTAGACGTCATAATGGCAACATCCACACAACGTCAAATTAAAACATCATTTGATGTTGATCTGTAGTTAGTTTTAGGTTGTGGCATTAACTAACCAAAATCCAACGTCGAGCCAACGTCTCAAGCCAACGTCACATTGACATCAAATACTGATGTTTTGTCGTCAGGTATGGCAACCTAAATTCAACATCTTGTAGACGTCATTATGGTAACGTCCAATCAACGTCAAGTTATAACATCATTTGATGTTGATCTTTAGTTAGTTTTAGGTTGTGGCATTAACTAACCAAAATCCAACGTCGAGCCAACGTCTCAAGCCAACGTCACATTGACATCAAATACTGATGTTTTGTCGTCAGGTATGGCAACCTAAATTCAACATCTTGTAGACGTCATTATGGTAATGTCCAATCAACGTCAAGTTATAACATCATTTGATGTTGATCTGTAGTTAGTTTTAGGTTGTGGCATTAACTAACCAAAATCCAACGTCGAGCCAACGTCTCAAGCCAACGTCACATTGACATCAAAAACGTATGTTTTGTCGTCAGGTATGGCAACCATAATCCAACGTTTTCTAGACGTCATAATGGCAACATCCACACAACGTCAAATTAAAACATCATTTGATGTTGATCTGTAGTTAGTTTTAGGTTGTGGCATTAACTAACCAAAATCCAACATCAAGACAACGTCTCAAGCCAACGTCAGATTGACATCAAATACTGATGTTTAGTCGTCAGGTATGGCAACCAAAATCCAGTGTCTTCAAGACGTCATAATGGTAACGTCCAATCAACGTCAAATTATAACGTCATTTGACTTTGATCTTTAGTTTGTTTTTAGGTTGTGACATTAACTAACCTAAACCCAACGTCGAGCCAACGTCTCAGGCCAACGTCACATTGACATCAAAAACTTATGTTTTGTCGTCAGGTATGGCAACCATAATCCAACGTTTTCTAGACGTCATAATGGCAACATCCACACAACGTCAAATTAAAACATCATTTGATGTTGATCTGTAGTTAGTTTTAGGTTGTGGCATTAACTAACCAAAATCCAACATCAAGACAACGTCTCAAGCCAACGTCAGATTGACATCAAATACTGATGTTTAGTCGTCAGGTATGGCAACCAAAATCCAGTGTCTTCAAGACGTCATAATGGTAACGTCCAATCAACGTCAAATTATAACGTCATTTGACTTTGATCTTTAGTTTGTTTTTAGGTTGTGACATTAACTAACCTAAACCCAACGTTGAGCCAACGTCTCAGGCCAACGTCACATTGACATCAAATACTGATATTTAGTCGTCAGGTATGGCAACCATAATCCAACGTTTTCTAGACGTCATAATGGCAACGTCCACACAATGTCAAATTATAACATAATTTGATGTTGATCTGTAGTTAGTTTTAGGTTGTGGCATTAACTAACCAAAATCCAACGTCGAGCCAACGTCTTAAGCCAACGTCACATTGACATCAAAAACGTATGTTTTGTCGTCAGGTATGGCAACCAAAATCCAATGTCTTCAAGACGTCATAATGGTAACGTCCAATCAACGTCAAATTATAACGTCATTTGACTTTGATCTTTAGTTTGTTTTTAGGTTGTGACATTAACTAACCTAAACCCAACGTCGAGCCAACGTCTCAGGCCAACGTCACATTGACATCAAATACTGATATTTAGTCGTCAGGTATGGCAACCATAATCCAACGTTTTCTAGACGTCATAATGGCAACGTCCACACAATGTCAAATTATAACATAATTTGATGTTGATCTGTAGTTAGTTTTAGGTTGTGGCATTAACTAACCAAAATCCAGCATCAAGACAACATCTCAAGCCAACGTCATATTGACATCAAAAACTTATGTTTTGTCGTCAGGTATGACAACCATAATCCAACGTTTCCTAGACGTCATAATGGCAACGTCTACACAACGTCAAATTAAAACATCATTTGATGTTGATCTGTAGTTAGTTTTAGGTTGTGGCATTAACTAACCAAAATCCAACGTCGAGCCAACGTCTTAAGCCAACGTCACATTGACATCAAAAACGTATGTTTTGTCGTCAGGTATGGCAACCAAAATCCAATGTCTTCAAGACGTCATAATGGTAACGTCCAATCAACGTCAAATTATAACGTCATTTGACTTTGATCTTTAGTTTGTTTTTAGGTTGTGACATTAACTAACCTAAACCCAACGTCGAGCCAACGTCTCAGGCCAACGTCACATTGACATCAAATACTGATATTTAGTCGTCAGGTATGGCAACCATAATCCAACGTTTTCTAGACGTCATAATGGCAACGTCCACACAATGTCAAATTATAACATCATTTGATGTTGATCTGTAGTTAGTTTTAGGTTGTGGCATTAACTAACCAAAATCCAACGTCGAGCCAATGTCTCAAGCCAACGTCACATTGACATCAAAAACTTATGTTCTGTGTTTGATTTTTTTATCTGTTGGTATTTGATAGAATCCATGATGTCATGTATCTAAACAAGATATCCAGGACCTCCAGCAGAAATATAGGCCCAGAAAATAAAAAATACAGCAGTATATTTCATTGTACACATGGGGTACTTTTTTCTCTCTGTGCTCACCAAACCCATCTTGAGTGTTTGCTGCTAAAAAGCTCATTTTTTAGTTTCATCTGATCATAGAAGCCATTCCCATGTAAAGTTCCAGTCTTGGCTGATAACTGAATATGCTTTAGTTTGTTTTTGAATGAGCTTGGAGAATTTTTCTTGTAACCCTCCCAAACAAAATGTGTTGATGTAGGTTCTGTTTGACAATTTTTTTTTAACGGTTTTCTGAACCAGAGACTCTGCTATTTTCTGCAATTCTCCAGCTGTGACCCTTGGAGAGTCTTTAGCTACTCAAACTCTCCTTATCATCGCACATTAGGATGATTTAAACACACGTCCTCTTCCAGGCAGTTTTGTAACATTTTCTGTTGATTGGAAATTCTTAATTATTGCCCTGATGGTGGAAATAGGAATTTTCACTGCTCTAGCTCTTTTCTTAAAGCCACTTCACCAATTTGTGAAGCTCAATTATCTTTTGCTGCACATCAGAAATACATTCTTTGGTTTTTCTCATTTTGATGAATGATTAAAGGAATTTGGGCTTTGTTTTCCCTCCTCTTTATATTTCTGTGAAACAGGTAGCCATGTCTGGATAATTTCATGTTTATAATCAAGCTGGAGTGCTCAAAATTGTGAATTTGAATGGGAATATACTTCAGAGATATTTTACTCATAAGAATTTCTAGGGGGGCCAATAATTGTGTCCAAAGAGCATTTGAGAAAAAACGTTTTAAATTCTTATTATCCAATGAAAGGATACATTTTTTGTGAATTTTTTTTAAATAAAAGATCAAAAGGATTAACAATGCAGAAGAATTTTTACACTCTTCTTTGATCATATTTACCAAGGGTGCCAATATTTTTGGCCACGACTGTACATACCTGCTCTCATTAGAGTGTTAGAATAAGTTGATGTACTTGCAAAGTTACTTGTAGTCAGTAAAACATATTTTGGGAGACCATCAGAATTAAGAGTTAGAAATTAAGCAGACAGGCTATTAACACTGTAATGAGAGTTAGTTGACATGTAAGTGCAATATTATATTGTCAATAGAATATTCAAAAGGGACTATGAAAAAGTGTTATGACTTTAATTTGACCCATGACCCATTCATGAACCATTGCCGTTTATATAAATTGATATCCAATCTTTTTTTTGCAATATAATGCAATTCAAACACTCTCAAACCTGTTAAGACATATTTAGGATGATCAAAACAGTATTGCTTACTGGATTCTGGGCTGGAAACATAAACTTTTTGATCTTTGTGTTGGAAAGTAAAGTGAGTGCATGCAGACAATGCAAACATTACTGTTTATTGTACAGTCTTGTAATTATGCAATATAACTCTAATTCCTTTGCTATAATTTGGTCTGTTCTTTATATTATTATTCTTTTTTATATATATAAAATAATTGATCAGATTGATTGCTGCTTCTTACTTGCATTTTTTTTTATATTTAAAGTACATTCTAGTTAAAAATGTAAAATTACAAATCATTTCATATTTAAATGTTGATCTCATCCATCAAAGATGATTATGCTTCAACTTTTTCTGTGTATGGATTTTGTGGATAAGCACTAATGTACAGAATAATACAAGTTAATTTAAAGTATATTATTGTTTATTTTATTTGAATTATTATTATTATTATTTATTTATTCTTTTGCCAACCCCCATAATCCCATGCCCAAACATAATGCAACGCGGTGACATCGCGCTATTGCGCCATTTTGCGACTACTTGGCGGTCTTTTTTGAATCGGCATCAATTTATCAGGCGGCCTGCAGTGCACTTACAGCTCGAACTGTGGTGAGTATATCTGGAAATTAGATCATGTAATGTAAGTGTTTATTATGCCCCCCTATATAATGATATTACTTGTAATACGTATCAAATACATCGAAGTGTTTTAGCTGTAAGACGATGGGTAGAGATAATTAATTAGAAAATGGAAACGTTAACTGTTATATCCCTGAAATAACGCCTGAGTCACTAAAGCCATCTAGCGCTGAAAAACAGTTCAAATAAAGTTTAAACTTAAGACGTATGTTTTTAATTATTATATTATTATTGTTTCGGATAATTTAACGTTAAGCTTTTCATCATGAAATTCCATCGATTCGATGCTTTTCTTTCCTTCAATTGTGTCATGCGAATTAGTTATGCAGATGTTTATAGTAACTTAATATTTTGCTGTACAAGTTGTTTAATTAATTTGGGAGTAATTAGGCTATCTCCTTTAGCTGTCAGATTTCTACACAGGATGTAAAGAGGCTCCTTTTTTTTATTAATTTAAGCAAAAACAGCCTTTTCTACTACAAGCTCTAGTTTTATATTTGGGGTTCAAGTTTATCACTGAGGTCTATTATAGTATTTAATATTGTGTGATTTCAGGTGTTGTGGAGCTATACTATATGAGGTTATAACATTTGTTTTGTTTTTGCTTTTATCTCCTTGCCATGGTCTGAAGAAGCCATATTGTTGTAAGGTAACGTTATGTTTTTTGATCATTTATAAATGAGCCGCTAGAACACTTATGTTTTAATATATTACATTAATTAGATTTAAAATATTAATAGATTGAAGGTCATTAATCTGATTCTTCTGGTTTTCTTGTGTGCTCTTCTGTTATCCTATAATTTTGCACTTATAATTTTACTAGCAAGGAGAAAATGAATGAAATTAATATTTACAGGCCAAGTTGTTGAAATAGTGTTGGTTTTACATTTTGAAATGGCACAATATCAGTTGTTCTGCAATAAGATAAAAACCTGCCAGTTTGGGTGAGCCTATGACTTTTAATCTAGTACCAACTGGAGGACCTGTATGATATCTGCATTATACTAGATATGATGAACACGTAACACAAACTATAATACCTGCCTCATAATGTGTCATGTATAATCAATTATTTGGGCATTACTCTTGTATCCACAGGTTGATGACAAATGAGGTCATGGCCTGTTTCAGTATGAAGTGGGGGAAGGGGAAGCTTGCCTTCACCAAGATCAATCTGTACACTGTTGTCACAGGTAAAACAAAATTAACAAATAATACAAATATTAGCGTCATATCACTGTGACACTCAGGGTTGTTTAGTTTCTGTTTTAGTTGGTTTAGTGAAAACCAGTAACCTCGTATTGTAGGTACTCATCTGTCACACAGAAATCGCACAAACGTTCATAAGACTTCTTGCTGATTGGCAGGTCATTCCTGTTGTCAGCCTTTCTTTATTGTTCAGAACTCTAACAATTGTTTTTGCATTCTCAAAGATATGTATTAGACATTAAATGGTAATTTACTTTAAGACACTCTGCAAAAATACTGCAATGTGTCTTTGTTGTCATGGTTTTCTTTTGCTAGATTGTCTGCTTAGTGTTTGTGAATTGCATCACAAGCTGAAATATATTTTGATGACTTATAGCATGTACTTTACATTCATGGCTCTTAAAGCTATGGTAGATTTTTTTGTTTTTCTCAGAAACTGATTAAAACCCAGTCAATAGTTTAAGTGGTCTAAATGTATTCTGTGGAAGGCAAAGAAATAGTTAATGATAAAATACAGTGATTACTGTAGTGCATCATATCCTATACTTATACATTTTCTTATTCAAATATTTCTTACAGAGAGTGTCCAGAAAACATCAAAAGAGACGGGGCAAATATTGCAGCGGCCACCGCCTTTTGTTTAAAATATGCCCCAGCAGAGCCGTCGCAAGGAGGGTGAGAGGCCCTGTGCAAAGTTGACATGCGAGGCCCTCTACAATTTTGCGTGTGTGTGTGTGTGTGTGGTGGGGGAGGTTGCTGTAGTAAGGCAAGGCAAGTTTATTTATATAGCAGATTTCGTACACAATGGTAATTCAAAGTGCTTTACATAAAATAAAGTAAAATAATCATGAAGAACAAAACTAAAACAAGCAATTTTAAAACTTTGGAAATGATTTAAAAATTGACTTGAATTTAAAACAGTTAGAAATAGAAAATGATTTTACATAAAATACAGTGAATACGTAAAATACAGTGCAATCAGGTCGGACATTGCACAGTGCTCATTAAATAAATGCACAGCTAAACAGATGAGTTTTGAGTCTAGATTTAAATGTGACTAGTGTTTTAGCACATCTGATCTCTTCTGGAAGCTGATTCTGGAAGCAATGTATTTTGGTCCTAGGTCACTGAGTGACTTCTAGACGAGTAAAAGTACTTTAAAATCAATCCTAAATGTAACTGGAAGCCAGTGTAAGGACCTGAGGACTGGTGTGATGTGCTCAGATGTTCTGGTTCTAGTCAGAATCCTGGCAGCAGCGTTCTGGATGAGCTGCATCATTTTTGAAAAAAGATGTGGGAAGTGTGTCAAGATAGCAAGTTGACGATTTTAGTTGCTGCACTATGTCTTCCAAAATGTTGCTATCAATTGCTTCAAAATAGACAGTATCTTTTTGATATTGCAGCCGAATTTGTCTGACCTCTGCATTGCTTGAGGATGTGCTAATCGCCTTCCTGATATTGATGATCTTCTCAGAAAAGAAGGAAGCAAACTCATTGCATTTGCAGTCTGACAGCATTTCACTGGGAATCTGACTCTGGGAAACTGATTTCTGTCTGTTTGTTTTCTTACTGACTATTATTGGAGCAATATCATTAATACCATTCTTAACTTTTGAGTTAAAGGAATCAAGGAGAATATCAACAGAGTCCGCAAAAATACTTAGTGTTAAAGATATAGCCTCCATAAATAGTACACTAGTGTTCTCGTTAGGTCTGCACTATTAATCGCATTCAATTGTCATGCGCGTCTCGTCAGTAAAGCTGGTTCTGTGATTAGCGCTTAATGTCCAGAGCCGTAGTTCGCTGACGCAATATCACGTTCATAACCGCATGCGATTCATCTGCGATTATGAACGCGATATTGCGCCGCTTGTCAGCAAACTACGGCTCGGTCTATTAAGTGCAGCTACATTTGAAAGCATCTCCTTCTGACAGAGACAGATCTAGATTCAGTGGTAGCAGAGATCAATATATCAAAGAAAATACAGAAGTGATCAGATAGTGCTACGTCCTTAATAACAATGGATGAAATGTTTAGAGCCCTACTGATGATTAAATCTAGGGTGTGTCCACCCTTGTGTGTGGGTCCATGCACATGCTGAATCAGGTCAAAAGTGTTTAGAACCGTTATCATTTCTTTTGTAGTTTTGTTTTCTGCATTATCTATGTGAATATTAAAATCCCCTGCAATAGCAAAACAGTCAAACTCTGAGGAAATCATTGATAGCATTTCTGTGACCTCTTCAACAAAGGCTGGAGAGTATTTTGGAGGCCTGTAAATAATGATAAACAGAATGCATGGAGCACCTTTCAGCACAATTCCTAGATATTCAAAAGACAAGTACTGACCAAATGACACTTGCTTGCATTGATAGACATCTTTAAATAGAGCAGCTACACCTCCACCTCTCCTAACAGTCCTGCAGACACTCATGAAAGTAAAGTTAGGAGGGGCTGCTTCATTGAGGAGTGTTGTACTGCAGCTGTCTTCTAGCCATGTTTCATTTAGAAACATAAAATCCAGATTGTTTGTGGTTATAAAGTCATTGATTAGAAAATGATTAATTTTTTAGTGAGCGAATGTTTAAAGATGCTAACTTGATGGCAGTGATTTATGTCATTACATCAATTTTAGTTTGATGCATAATAGGCTGCAGATTAGATGAGTTTGCCCTTCGGCTTGAGATGGACTTAAACTTTCTGTCACATGATAAAACTGAAATAGAGAAAGCTACAGGCACACTGGGTTCCGACACATATCACTGAGAGCTGCTATCAGCTGTTTTTGGCTCACCTACAGCAGATGGAGGGTTGGGGCCCTGGCATTGTGGCAGCGGTCGGAGAGCTCTCACAGGAGCAGGGCCCACAGGCTTTGGTGTTTGGGGGGCCCGCTGTTTTCTTGTTGATATCTGCGGGCTTGCAACGAATGAGTGTGAGAGTTTAGTCCCAGCATACACCAATTCTACCATTTTCTGTGAAAAGCACAGAAGTGGAGATGCTGGAGAGAGGGATAATGTGTCTGGTGAGCGGGGCTGTGTCTCTGGTGTTTCCGGTGACTGTGATATGTTGTCTTGGCTTCCCCGGCTGTCTTCCAGAAAGTCATCCTTGAGTGCTGAGTCTTGTAGCTGTTTTGATACATCACAGTCTGTCTGTGAGGAGCTCTGAGGGCAGGGCTCGGCCGGGATGGTGTCCATCAGCAGTGCTTATTGTGGCTGCATGGTGTTATCAGTTGGGAGTGGTCCACTGATGAACTTTGAGTCTTCAAAGTGTTTGAAAAAGGTTCACTAAAGTCCTTCTTAAGGAGTTCTGACTGCTCTTTCAGAGTATCATTCTTCCCCACATGGATGATAATTGGATTTGTAGTCTTGTGCTTCATCAGAATATTCTGAAGTTCCTTGTTCACATCAGAGACCATTGCTTGAGGAAGGCAGCATGTTGTTGTAGTCCTGCTACTGATGTTTCTGATAATAGAGTCACCCACTATCAGAGTCCTGGGCTCGACTGCGCTCTGAGCTGAATGTCGTTGTCTGCTCGACCTTGAGCACCTGTTAGTAGCGGTGTTAGCTGCTGGCTGATCCAATAGATGTTTAATCACATTTGGGGATTCCTCACCCGCATTCATTAATGCTTCAAATCTGTCAATCAAGATGTATAGGGGGTGGTAGAATACTGGTATTCACAAGCCTTGTCATAGTCGAATCTGGGGTAGAGGATGCTACAGCAGCAATACGAGAAACTCGTGACAATCTGATGTCTCGTGTTCCTTTGGGTCTCGCTCCCTGTTTGTGCCATCAATTAGTGTGGCGATCAGTTTTGGCTTGTTCCTCTACACTTGGTATAAACTGTTGAGATTCAGAAGATTCATGGGACTCACCGGCTGTATGCTGAGAGGGTCCATGACGATGGTCTGCTGAATGTTCCGTCTGTTTTGGAAGTCCGGCAAGTAACTTTGTTTCAAGAATCACAATCCTTTGTAGAAGTTTGCAGCAGTTCATGCAACAAGTGGATCCAACAGGAGGCATTTTCTTTCTCTTCTCTTTGAATGTAGGCAGTTGTTATCCCATCTCCGGAATGTAAGCTGCTGGCAGTGGGAGGCAAAGTCTTCATTTGTAGTATTATTCCAGTCCCAAAGTTTTTAGTTTAAGTGTTTGTGCCAAAAATCTTTTGTTTGAGCACTGTGCTGATCTTCTGAAGTAAAAAATCTTAGAAAAATCAGAGAAAAGTACAGAAATAAGAAGCAAAGCGGAGAACAGTAAGCTAGAACGTCCGAACGGTAGCGAAGCCGGAACCGTAACAAACTCAACTTTAACATGCATCTGTCCGATTGTGATGCCTTGCTTACTGACATGCTTGCGCACAAATCACGGCCACGCACTAGCTCATAAGGATCTACAATCATAATAATAATAATAATAAGTTAATAAGAATGCTTAAATTAGTTCTAGGCTTGTAGACAGTTATATATAAAGAGTTCAGATGGAAAAGCCTCTAAGTGCGATCCAACATTTTCTTCTAAAATAATTATTTTCTCATCCTCCTATGTTTATGTTCAGTTATTTCACTTTAATGGAAAAGAAAAGAAACTGTTCATTGCTATTAAAGTGAAATTACTGAACCTACACATGGGAGCCTGATAAAATTTGTATTTTTTAGAAGAAAATTTCAAACGGCACTAGGTTTTTGCAGCTGAACTTTTCATATAAAATCAATTTGCACTATTGCACTCTCACTCTTATTCGTATGTTTAATAGTCGAAAACGCAAACATCTATTGTCACATTTATTTATGTTTTACATGAATCATTAACCTATCGCATATTTTCAATTCAAAAGGGCGGAATTTCATTAAAGGTTGAGTAGTTTGCATCACTAGATTAATGTCGGTGGCTGAACATTTCTATCATAAAACAGTTCTGTAATACTGTAGGCTACTGCTTACATTTTTCCACAAACTCTAGTCATGATGCGCTTTCTACCGTCTCGTCTTGAACAGGAGCGCTTCACAAAAATTAACCAAAGCTCAGTGAATACATGGCTCACAGACGTGACAAATATATCTATAGAAAGCTTTAAATGACTACTAAACGAAATACAACAAATCAGAAACAAAAACTCATTCATTATAATCATAATCCGTAAAGATGAACTTTTTTCTAAAGGCGCGTAAAATGAAGAGGTTGCGAGTCAGGATTGGCAACATCATCCTTGCGACACCAACTCAGAAAACACTATTTATTAGTAAATAATTCAATATCTCATTCCTGTTTCCCCCATGACTCATTTATGGTAATAATTTTTTGCCGATGCTTTGTGTCAAGCTTAAGCCTATTGCGTGCATTTGAAAGCAGAACACTGCGCTGCTGCGGGACACTTAACACTGTTGAGCCACTATTGACAGTCACGGTAGCACGGTCTTGTGTTGTTTCCCCCAGTGCGGCAATTTTTTCATCACTAATTGATGGATGTCTAAAATATAAAAATAAGGAGAAGCCTTAAACAGGCCTGAGGCCGGCCTGCATCTGAACTATGATGTGAAAATTGGCCCGAAGCCCGGCCCAAGGTGTAAAAAATTCAGGGTGAAATGCAGGGCTCTAGACCAGACTAAAAGTTAAACTTTATAACTTTTTGTCGTCCTAACAACAAACAGTTTTACTCATTCTTATACTCAGAGTCTTATACTGTCTATCCGCTATGACTATTTTAGTCTTCCAAAGGACAAGATGGGTGGAAAAACAGTAATAAAAATTAGATATAAACGACATAAAATGCAGGCCAGGAGCGAGGCCCTCTAGAGGTGCGAGGCCCTGTGCAGTTGCACACTTGGCACAGCCCTTGCGACAGTACTGTGCACCAGACAGGGTGGGTGGAGGTGGCAGGAAAAAAAAGCTGTTAATAAAATGTATCTTAATGTTTTCAAAACTATTCAGTTCCAATAAGGTTGATGTTAAAATGTAATTATTTTGAAAATGTTCTGTTCCATGTTAAATGTAAATGATAGAACAATTGAATAAATAAATCATATTTGTTATAACCCAGTTCATCTCTTAGTCATTTTTCTGATAAAACCACAAATTATTTGTGGATTCCATTTTCAGATTAAGTTAAACTATTCTTTTTGCTAATGTCTTAAAGGGTTAGTTCACCCAAAAATGAAAATTGTCATTAATGACTCACCCTCATGTCATTCCAAACCCGTAAGACCTCCGTACATCTTCGGAACAGAGTTTAAGATATTTTAGATTTAGTCCGAGAGCTTTCTGTTCCTCCATTGAAAGTGTATGTACGGTATACTGTCCGTGGTTAGAAAGGTAATAAAAACATCATCAAAGTTGCTGACATATGATGCTGCGGATGTGTTTTCTGGTGCGCCCAATAACACATCAGCAGCATCACTGCAGTGTTGTGAACGCGCTCAGAACAGACCCGGAAGAGAAGACAATGAATAAAGTTGTAATTTTTGTTATTTTTGGACCAAAATGTATTTTCGATGCTTCAACAAATTCTAACTGACCCTCTGATGTCACATGGACTACTTTGATGATGTTTTTATTACCTTTCTGGACATGAACAGTATACCGTACATACATTTTCAATGGAGGGACAGAAAGCTCTCGGACTAAATCTAAAATATCTTAAACTGTGTTCCGAAGATGAATGAAGGTCTTACGGGTTTGGAACAACATGAGGGTGAGTCATTAATGACATAATTTTCAGTTTTGGGTGAACTAACCCTTTAAAATTTAATCATTTAGTGTTGTCTCACATTGAATATTGAACTCTATCTGATCTGATGTTACACTTTCTCTGTATGTTTTTATTTTTCTTTTCTCTCTCTGTATGTTGATTTTTATTTTACAACAAAATTCCTGTCTGTGTTAAAGGTTTGATGTCATGTCAACACAATCCATACTAGCCATATCTTATTTTAAAGTTTGAGTTTGACAGTTTGACAATTTTGACAGTTGTTGGTTTGTGACAGATAATGATTTTGATTTAATTTTCCAACAAAATGCAATGTCTGTCAGATGAAGGAGATTGATGTTAGTCTGACGTTGGGTTCTAACATCGACCCGATTTTCATTTTCATCCTAAATACCACATCTGACCAACGTTGGAGATTGACGTCAGTCTGACGTTGGGTTCTGACGTCAACCAGATTTTCATTTTCATCCAAAATGCAACGTCTTACCAACGTCGGAGATTGACGTCAGTCTGACGTTGGGTTCTGACGTCAACCAGATTTTCATTTTCATCCAAAATGCAACGTCTTACCAACGTCGGAGATTGACGTCAGTCTGACGTTGGGTTCTGACGTCAACCAGATTTTCATTTTCATCCAAAATGCAACGTCTTATCAACGTCGGACATTGACGTCAGTCTGACGTTGGGTTCTGACGTCAACCAGATTTTCATTTTCATCCAAAATGCAACGTCTTACCAACGTCGGAGATTGACGTCAGTCTGACGTTGGGTTCTGACGTCAACCAGATTTTCATTTTCATCCAAAATGCAACGTCTTATCAACGTCGGAGATTGACGTCAGTCTGACGTTGGGTTCTGACGTCAACCAGATTTTCATTTTCATCCAAAATGCAACGTCTTACCAACGTCGGAGATTGACGTCAGTCTGACGTTGGGTTCTGACGTCAACCAGATTTTCATTTTCATCCAAAATGCAACGTTTTACCAACGTCGGAGATTGACGTCAGTCTGACGTTGGGTTCTGACGTCAACCAGATTTTCATTTTCATCCAAAATGCAACGTCTTACCAACGTCGGAGATTGACGTCAGTCTGACGTTGGGTTTTGACGTCAACCAGATTTTCATTTTCATCCAAAATGCAACGTCTTACCAACGTCGGAGATTGACGTCAGTCTGACGTTGGGTTCTGACGTCAACCAGATTTTCATTTTCATCCAAAATGCAACGTCTTACCAACGTCGGAGATTGACGTCAGTCTGACGTTGGGTTCTGACGTCAACCAGATTTTCATTTTCATCCAAAATGCAACGTCTTACCAACGTCGGAGATTGACGTCAGTCTGACGTTGGGTTCTGACGTCAACCAGATTTTCATTTTCATCCAAAATGCAACGTCTTATCAACGTCGGAGATTGACGTCAGTCTGACGTTGGGTTCTGACGTCAACCAGATTTTCATTTTCAACCAAAATGCAACATCTTACCAACGTCGGAGATTGACGTCAGTCTGACGTTGGGTTCTGACGTCAACCAGATTTTCATTTTCATCCAAAATGCAACGTCTTACCAACGTCGGAGATTGACGTCAGTCTGACGTTGGGTTCTGACGTCAACCAGATTTTCATTTTCAACCAAATTACAACGTCTGTCCAACGTTGGGATCCAATGTCAGTATGACGTTATATTGACGTCCAGTGCCTGCTGGGATCATTTTTAACCTTCATTCACGTTTTTATTCACATTCATGAAAATTCAAATCCTGTGAATGAAAAAATGTGCTATGGCAGAGGGGGGAATTTTCATTTATTATTATTATTATTATTATTATTAATTTCCTCACACAAATCTGTTGTATGATTTGAAATACTGTGCACACATATTCGTTTTATGGCATTTTATGGTGCATTTTTGCTTGACGCCCTCTGGTAAGTATTCAATTTCATTATGTGAAAAAGAGTAGTTGGAACATACAGTATGAAACTACTGCCAAACATCTCCTTTTATGTTCAGCAAAAAAGAATGACATGAGAGTGAGCAAATAATGACTAATGCTTTAATCAGTGGAAAACATCATAGCTGAAGTCTTTCCTGAAGTCACAATAAAGAGAAATCCATCGAAGCGAGCAGGGCGGTATGGAATAACAAGGGTCTTCCATCGGCTGAACGTCTCTTGATAAAACAAACATTACTCATGTCAACAGCGTATGTTTCTTGCTCTCTCTTCATTGACCTCTCCTCTGTACTGCTCCTGTGACGTTGACTAATGCTGAAACCAGGGCAGAGTTTCCACTGCCTCCCCTTAATGAGCTAATTAAGTCCGTGGCTTGCGGTTTTAAAGTAGCTGTTGGTAGGCAAAGGAAATCTCAGCAAACATGCCGACTTTAGGTTTGCATGGAAGAGCATCTCTGACATTACATTACTTCAGCCCTCTCTCAGCGAAAGAAAAAGGGATTTATATAAGAGATTTATGAAGACTGTATTATTGAATGGCTAATAATTCAACTTTGCCATCACAAGAATATATATATTTTTTAAATATATTAAAACAGAACAGTTATTTTTAATGTTAATTATATTTAGGGTCAGTTTTACTAACAGCTAGCTTTAGCGCAAACAATCTTTTGGCATTAAAATAGTACTCTCAGAATTTTCCAAAGACACATTATTTTTTTATTTGCTTCAGGAAATAAAAGACGACTTGGAAACCTAAACTAGGAGTCACGCAATACCAGGTCTATCAAAACTTTTGTAACCCTTAATTTTTTGGCCTCTGGTTGTTTTCAACGTACTGTGGCTTCTTTATTTCTTTATTTGCGACTACGCCAATTTGCGCTGTGCTTGGTATATTGTGTTGGTCAATATGTAAATGAGATGTTGTGTCTTTGTTCTTTAATTTGCACGGTGTTAGTAAATCACATGCAGAAATTTCTACGCCCATCTGTGCGGTTTTGCGCCAATTGCGCTCCCTGTTTAGTAAAACAGACTCTTAGTGTTTTTACAGTATTCTAAATCAAATAAATGTTGCCTTGGTATGCATAAGAGACTCTTTATTAAAAAAAAATAATAATAATAAATAAAAAAATATATATTACAGACCTCAGACTTTTTAACCGTAGTACAAGTGGACCAGACTTTATGCGAGTAGTCAAAAACAGGTGAAAGAAGTGAAAGAGTGAAAGAAGTGCATTAACACATCTCAGCATTTATCTGTCTATTACACAGATTATTAATGATGATTGTTTTAATCTAGTGTGTCAGTGCTGCGTCTGCAGAAAGACTTAAACAGTAACTCTAAAAATAAAATAAGAGTTGAAATGTGTCTTCAGGGGAAGTGTGTGTCTTCTCCTCATTAACGTGTGAGGATCTACATGACACAGGAGATTTTGACCAACTTTGACGGCGTCGTCCGATCTTGTCTGACTCATGTGAGATGAGTGATGCATGAGGGGTCTGTTGATAATGAGTCTGCATTCTTTGATGTCATGGATCAGCATTAGAAAGATCCGAGATGACCTTGCGTTATGCAAGCGTGGGACACCTCACTCTTCATAAGGGGAATGACTTTATAGATTCTATGTGCATGGTTGAGTACGTGAGCGGAAAGCTAGCTGGAGGGAATCAGTGTGTGTGTGTGACTGCTCATCCCATGCTGTGAATGTGTGAGAGACAGATGTCAAGGTTAGCTGACATGAAGGCACAGTGCATTCTGCCGTCAGCGTGTGATCTTCAGAAAAGGAGAGGAAGAAAGAGGGTGTGTGTGCAATGGAATACTGGGCTTCTGCTCACTGCATACTACACAGTATATACTGTATTTTCTATTATTTTAAGTTAGCACATTAAACAGTATGCACAGGGTCCAAATGTTTTTTTGGCACACCTGCCAATGTCAAATTGATGGGATACTCCACCCCAAAATGAAAATTTTGTCATTAATCACTTACCCCCATGTCGTTCCAAACCCGTTAAAGCTCCATCTGTCTTCGGAACACAATTTAAGATATTTCAGATGAAGGATGCACTGTTTCTACATGTATTCAGCTTTGAAAAGAACACAGCGCATCATTGTGGTGCGGATGACACAGAAGAGCATATACAGCATATGGTGATATGAAGAGACACAGAGGAGACCGTTGACAAAGAAATTATTGAATACATTTTTTGTCTATAGAGTAGAAGAAAATGGGAACTGAAATTGTCTAGTAACCAACATTCTTTAAAATATCTTATACAGGGTGTTGACAGAATTTTTTTTTGGTGGACTATCCCTTTAAGACACGCTGAAATTCAAATAAATATTCTTAAAATTAGATTGACACCATTTATTATGTTGCAGTTCCTAATTTAGTTAATGGCTGACTGGTGAGCAACTCAAGATATATATTTTATATACTAAACGAAGCCAATTTTTATCATATTTGCTGCTTGCCTAGTGTTAATTTTGGATCGTATAAGTGGGTATTTGCATCATACTTTACGACAACAGTTTACTCTAGGGCTGGGATGATAAATCGTGGATCGATTCTCAGATTTTCAGAATGCATCGCGATTCTTCTGGAATCGATTCTGAGCTTTGATTTTAACAGCAGATGGCGCTCTAATCTAGTTTTTATCTGCACACTCAAATGCTCATGAAGAAGAGTGCTAAAGACCGCTTGTGCGTTTGGCTGAGTCATGTAATTTCACCTCACCTTATAATGCTTTTATGACGCAAGATTAATGTAAACACAGCCCAATGTGAACACCTTTGTAATTCGCTTCAGCCTTTTCGAATTTTATGAATTATTATTATAGGTTCAAGTGTGTGTAAGGATTTGGAAACCAGCAGAGTATGGCTGTTTCTAAAGCATGCAGTGCCACCTGATGTTCAAAACTAAGCTCAGAATCGATTCAAGAAAGAATCGCGATGCATTTGGAAAATCTCAGAATCGATGCTGAATCATTTCTCGATTCGCGATGCATCTATTTATTTTTCCAGCCCTATATACTACATAACATCATCATATTGCATGTTTAATTTAGTTGAAAAATTTAGTTTTTTTTTCTAATTGATCTCAGTGATAGCTATAATTATTATTATTATTATTATTATTTTTGTAGCTTTTAGCAGACTGATCTAATAATGAGTCCAAAGGTTGCATAATACTTCTAATTTATTCATCATATTTGGAATGGAAGGTCATGTTGAGTCAGTGCTTTGTGAGATATAATATAATACTGTATAATATGCTTCTTTTTTTTTTTAGCTACTAAATGTTGAACATCTGAATAACCGAATAAAAGAATAACAAAAAATTCCCACAATGTACATATTGCATACTGCAGAAGTAGTAAGAGTAGTTTTGTAGGACCGAACAGGCAGAGAGAAGTGAGTCTTGCCTTTTTTGGAGTGAGAATATTTGATTTCCTTTCATTATCTGCCAAAGTGTTTGGCAGGCTTGTCTGTTTCTCTTCCACTTTCTTTCACCTTCCTGTCGGCCTACCTGGCTTCCTTCCTCTCTGCAGTACTCTGGCTCAGCTGGAGAGGTTCGTCTCAGAGGACATCACATCGGACCCCTCCCCTCGCTCTGTTATATTACAGCATGTCATGTTCCCCATTTAAATGTCAATTGGACTAAAGATGCCATCACTGCAGCATGATCGTGTCCTCTGTCCATGACACTTTTATGAGAGGTAGAGCGAGACTGTAATCACAGGACGCACAGCCACTCTTACTGTCCTGTGTGAGCGAATGAAAATAAATCCAGGTTACATTTCATTCTAAAATCAGAAATTGTGTTTTCTATTAAGACAATGAAGCCTATTTTAGAACCTTTAACATGTTCTGCATAATGCATCTAGATTAAGTTTTTTTTTTTTTTTTTTTTTTTTTTTTTAGTGTTATTGTTTTCAATATTGATTATAATAATATAAGCTTATTGTCATTAAAGTAGTATTAATTATCTATCTATCTATCTATCTATCTATCTATCTATCTATCTATCTATCTATCGTTAACTAAAGCAAAAAATTACATTGTTTTAATGAGAACTATGTACACACAACAAAATTACTATAACTTTAACTATAGTTAAAATCAAGAACGATTCAAAATATTAACAAAAACAAAAATATAGTATCTCAAAAATAACACTTCTATATACAGTGTATATATATATATATATATATATATATATATATATATATATATATATATATATATATATATGTCACACACACACACACACACATTAAGTTACTAGTTGCAAAATCACAATTAGAGTTACAGCAAGCTTGAGCCTGTTTATCAATTCACCTGAGGTCAGCAGCTTTCATAATTAATGAGGCTTTTTTATGTTTGTTTGTTTGTTTTACCTCTCATGTGCTCAGAGAGAGATGTGCTTGCTCAAGTCAATTAATGCTGCAAGGGTCCTCACAAAAATCAATGCAAAACTGCTGCGCTGATTTAATTATTTCCTGTCTCACACATGGGGGAGAGAGAGAGAGAGACCGCTTAGGAAGTGAACCAGAAAAAAGACACACTCAGCCTGACCCTGAATTTTTGTCCATTTTAGCAGCAATATCTTCTTTATGATTGGATTTTTGCTGAACCACAGTTAAATGCTTTATTTCTGTTCGGTTACAGAAAGGAAGTGTGCTAGAACACTGCTTTTGTATAAATTGGGTTTTGAGACACATAATCAATAATACATAAATTTTAATTGCTAAGGGTCACTTATTGAGCTCATTTCCATAGTAACAGGATTTAAGTACATCCCTAAAGCTTCTGACTGATTTTAACTTGACGATTGTGTAGAATCGATCAATTACTAGCATGATGCAATCGATTCAAAATGAATCAAGAAAATATATTAATAAATATTGACTCAATTCTCTTGAGCTTATTGAAGGCAGCTCAAATTTTGTTATAATTTTTTACATGATGAAATTGCCCTATTAAATAGGGATGTAACAATTAACCGCGAGCCGGTTGAAAACCGATTCAAATATGTGACAATTCAAATCGGTTGAGATGCAAAACAGATCACGATTCATTTATGGGGTAGGAGTTTATATGAATGTATGTCTGAGGGGAACTTACTTTCTTTAGCAAAGTTTAGATGGTATTTTTTCTTTTCATCTTGCCTCTGTATAATGCATATTAAAGTTCATAAGTGCAGCGCTGCTTTGTTTACAGTGGAAACCAAGGAAATGCTCTGCGTGCCACCTGCTGGCAGAGAGTAAATCTGTGTCTTGTTCAGCTCGTCTGCTGTTTCTGTTGAATGCAGATATTTTTTATGTAAAAATTCACGAAACTGAAGTCAGACCATTCTGTTTTTGCTTCAAATTGCGAAATTATACAATCTAATTTAGATTAAAAACCGCTCATGTTGCATGTTTGCTGCATCTTTGTTTGGATCATGATTAAAATGCGTTGGTTGCTTCTAATTAGGGCTGCAACTAATGATTATTTTGATAATCGATTAATCGGTCGATTATTTTTACGATTAATCGATGAATCGGTTTATGTACTTATATTTTAGTTTTGCCCATTTTTTTCCCCAAGTAAATTATTAACAAAGGGTCTTTATCATTCAACATAGACTTTTTAGAGATTTTAACCATTTTGCATTGTCATATCCTCATCAAAAACATACCTGGAGTTGTGTTTTATTATGTTAGTTATCCTTTGTCGAACTCTTCTGCAATCAAAACACTGACCCATACATACTCAAAAAGTACTTTAACATCCCGAACAAAGCTTATTAAGGAATCTTTCAGAACATATTTTCACGAAGAATAAGAATAAAACAGAATAAAATTGCAGTAAATTGCATTTTATTATTTTTTTCCTGTAAACACACAGCTTATACCTGGGAAACAGCTTTATAGCTTATGCTGTGAAATTGTAAACAATCCTTCGAATAAAGTGCCAATGGCATGAAACCTGAATGGAACTCACATTTTAAAGTAAAATTTAAAGTAAAAACCATCAGAAGGTTGTCCAGAAAAAAATTGGACACACACAAAAAACCTGCTGTGTGAAAAAGAGCAGTGAATACTTAGAAAAAAAGTGCATTTCAAATACATTTAAACATTAACCTCTCTCAGTCAGTCATAATTAGGCTGCAAGACTGAATTATGAACTGGTAAACGACAAAGCTTTAAATGTTAATTGTAAAAAAGCAATGTTATCAGCTTTTACGACTAAACATTTGCAAACAACATTGTACTGCAGAATCTGCACAAATAAAAGTCTTTGCACACTGTGATTTTCATCGGATTTAAATATGTAGTGGTCCTTTTAACAGTGCAAAATTCAAAAATGTAATAAAGCGATAAAATGTTAACAAAACAGCTTATGCCTGAACTGACAGGAATTCGACTACCTGTGGAAAATGAGGCAGAACACTATTCACTCATTATTTGAGAAAAACTTTGCATTGCAGTGCAAAAAGGTTAACATGTCCAAATGTTCAGGGATTAACAGTTAGGCTTGCTCTCTTTTTAGAGGATATGTTTCCTGCCGCAGAAAACAGCCGCAGTTTACAGGTTACTCTTCTTTTTTGAAGGCTCAAAGTAAAGTGCTCCCACATTTTGGATGACTTCGTCCGATTAGTTTTATCTTCCGCTTTTTTCTTTTTCTTTCTCGAGCTTACTCCACTGCCGCCTGCCTCACCCATCACGCTGAATGCTGCAGAGACGCTGTGCGGGAAGCACGTGACATAAAACGAGGCCAGCTATTGGCTATTCGCTACTTCTCCTGCTGTACTGGCTGAGTAAAACCTCCGGTGGCTCATTACTGCCACACTTTGGTCACCGCAGATTTAAAATATGCACGAAATGAGCCGCTTACGGCAAATAAAAATTATTTAGCAACGAATCGATTACTAAATTAGTTGACAACTATTTTAATAATCGATTTTAATCGATTAAATCGATTAGTTGTTTCAGCTCTACTTCTAATTTTAAATGGAAAGAGCACAGAGAAAGCCTTATTTTGTTTATATGAAGAGATTTATTTTATTTGTGTTACTTATTTATTTGATTTGGGGCCTGTTCTAAAATTTCAATTTAATTTTGTTATTTACATTTACATTACATTTAAATTTAGTCATTTAGCAGACACTTTTATCCAAAGAAACTTACAAATGAGGACAATAGAAGCAATCAAAGCCAACAAAAAAGCAATCATTTGCAAGTATATTAGTATATTATTATAGTGTAAAATTTAAATTTCACAAAGAAATGTGTAGGATTTTGTCCAAGCAATAATAAAAGTAAATTTTTAAATCTTATTTTGTAAAAAAAAAAAAAAAAGTGAATCGAATCACGAAATCAAAATCGTAAATCGAATCGAATCGAATCGTGAGTTGACTGAATCGTTACATCCCTACTATTAAAGTTTAATTTAAAACTATTACAACTGTAGAAGAATCAGACAATATGTTAACATCTTTCTTGACTCATTATTTGATAAGACTGCCAAAAACAATTGTAAAACAACAGTTAATTAAAAATAGTTTAAGAGTGTAAATAAATAACAATATGATAACTGGACACCACATGCAATGTTATGAGGTCATGTGACATGTTGTGATTTTGCAATTCTGTGAGGACCATGCTGAAGTTTAAGTTGTTATTCACTTAAAAACATCCCCTTGGTCATTTGCTCCCAAAGCTGCTGGGACATCAA
Organism: allo-octoploid hybrid of Carassius auratus x Cyprinus carpio; assembly: GCA_024542945.1. Lineage (NCBI taxonomy): Eukaryota > Metazoa > Chordata > Actinopteri > Cypriniformes > allo-octoploid hybrid of Carassius auratus x Cyprinus carpio. The sequence continues at coordinate 5,963,032 of CM045026.1, read as the reverse complement.
CAAATATGCAAATGCACAAATGAGATGTAAAGGCTATGGTAGAGGCCATCTTAATTACCCATCATTCTGGTGGTGAACAAGAGACACACAGTCCATGGTCTGACCAGACGCATGAGATGATGACATTGGCCAGGTGTTTGAATGCTGTGAAGTCTTCCTGTTGCTAATACTCTGTGGTTAAGGTATTTCAGGTTTTTAAATGTGTTTTGTGTGCATTTTTTTGTGAACAGCAGCAGTTTTTCTGTCTCTTTTCTGGTGGGTTAAGGTTTGTTGTGATGGCTCTGTAATGAGCTCACACTAGTGTGCTTGCTCATAATAACTCCCAGAATGTGCATATCTCTCCACAGTCTCCGGTGGATATCAGCGCAGGCCTTTGAAGTTTTCTCGCACTATTCTGAGTTCACTCATGTGATTCATTTAGTTTCAGTTTTGGGTCCTCTGTTTTCGCCACACTCCTGAACTGATGAAAATATGAGAGGCGTCGGAGCTCCAATTAACTCTGAAGCTCATTAGGAAACAAAAAAGAATGGAGTGGCACCTACAGTAATGGTACGGAGAGTGAACACAGAGGAGCAGATTTGTTTGCCTTTTTAAGCTCTTCTTTCTTTTCCCAGAGATCCACAGCTTTTATTAGGAGGTGGTTGGAGAAGCATTTCATATTATTTCACAATGAGCTTCCATTATCCTCCTATTAGTCCCATAAAATTATTTATGCTGCAGCTGCTTTGTTAGTTTTATTGCAGACTTTCCTTGGGCGGTTTTTGGTTTCCAAATGAATATTTAACAAAAAATAGCTTTTTACCCCAATGAATTTAGGTGTTTTTTTTTTTTTGTTTTTTTTTTTTACATTAACAGAGAATCTATTTCCTTTCTTTTTTTCCCCAAAATGACTGATGCACTATATTCCCAGTCTGTCAATTTTTATTACCTTAAAAATGTCTCCTCAGTAATGGCTATCACATGCTGCTCTAACCCACTTGGATGTCTAATCTGGTTAAAATGTTTTATGCAACAAATTTAAACATGCAAATGCACAAATGAGACTTAGAAGCTTTTAGGACAAACTTTTCAATGAGAAATAACTCAAACAAAACTGTAGTTGGGCTACTTTTTTTTTTCTTTTTTCATTGTTCACGGGGTGTTACTATTCTAGTTTTATTAATATTTTTGTTACGTTTTTATTTTCATATTTTCAGTTTTAATTTTGCATAAAGTTTTATTAATGTTGTTGGTTTATGTCCTTTTTATTTGTAAAAATATCTCTATATTGTTTTCATTTTATGTTAGTTTTTTATTATTAAAATAGTTGTTTTAAATCATTAATAAGTTTCATTTTTAATTTTTTTTTTTAAGTTAATTTTATTAGAAATTTTTATGGTTTTACATTTACCTGCAACTGTAATAACCCTGGTTCACACTGTTCTTTTTCATACGTTCTTCAAAACATCTCCTTTTATCTGAAAGAGAGTGGCATTTACTTCATTGTGGAATAGAAGAGGAATATCGTTGCTGCAGTTTTTGATTTCATATATTGTCTCTTGTGTAATGAAAGCAAAAGCCGAGACCATTCAGAGAGCAACAGTAGAAATGAACTCTTTCGGTGTCAGTCTTCGTTTCTTGAAAGCACAAGGAAGTCTAAATAACTCTCCATATTTGGATGTTCCTCACACATTTTCTCTGTGATATTAATGAGATGCTACAACAGAATTAATCACCGTCTTTGTGGCTCTCCACTGTGAAAAGCTCTTCATTAGAATACAGCTCCTCTATGCAGCGGTAATTCGGTGCCTTTCTTTCATAATTCTGCTTGACGATATAATTCAAGCGTTTATCGTCCACAGACAGAGAACAATGTCCATTATATTTTTCTCTGTGGACTCTGCGTTCCACTGAGCACTGCAAAAATTTTACACCACTCAATAAATTCCACTAAGATCAGCCTGTCTTGAATGGAATGAGGAGTCCTGATGGGGCTGAAACAGTGCTGATCATCATGTACTTCCACAGGATTTAAGGTTACTATAGAAGTTTAGACCAGTATTGTGCATCCCTAACCATACAATACTTCTGTACTGTAGCTTTGGTTTTACTGAACTGTTGCACTATTTTGAAATACGCTGAACTACTACTGTGCTTCTGAGCATGTAGTTAGGAAATAGTTTGAAGTGTCACTTCAGTTAGTTACTTTTAGTTCCATTTAGATATTAGTGTGCAGAGAAAGAGTCAAGCTGGCCTCGGTGGAGCTCAGTATGAATCCTGAAGCCCATGATCTGAGGCCAGTGGTGTTGGCAGTGTAAATGGTTGGCTCTGTGAGCCCAGACATGGCACATTGACTCAAAGGGGACTAGAGGGATCAGCTGAACATGTTTCTGACGATTGTACAAACATGTTCCACAGCCTGAGCCTCAGAAGTCACATATGTTCACAGACATACAGGCCAGCACACATCACATGTGCCAGCTTTTGGTCCCATGCTTCTGGACCTTTAGAGGTGGGTACTGTTTGTAATGGGTATAAAACCAGAGCAGATGAAAGCAGATTGTTGTGTGTATCTTGTGGGCACTGGCTGGAAAAAGTAATAATTGGGTTGTAAACAGGCTTCTCATTACTAACATTATGATTTGTTCAAGCTTGATAGCTGGAACGAATAATGAAGCTGATGGAATGTTTCCTTGAAAATACTGATTTTCTAAAACAAGACATGAAGCTCATTAGGGAAGCGTTGGGAATATATATGTCCATTAGACTACATGAAGTTGACATGAAGTTTTAGTATTGTGGCGAATGCAAAGCATCAACTCTTATAGATGAAGTTTGCCATTTATGGTTCCAAGAAGAACCTTCAACATTCATGGAATCTTTCATTGCATAAAAGTTTCTTTAGGTTATTAAAATATTCTTTACAATAAGAAAAAAAAAATGGTTCACTGAAAGGTTCATTGGGAAACACAAAATTGTTCTTCTATGGCATCACTGCAGAACCCCCTTTTGGAACCTTTATTTTGAAGAGTGTGGGTTTGGCTGACCAGAGCACAGCAGCTCTCTCAGAGACCCCCAATGACGAGAAGTTTATTAAACACATTGCACGGGCTGTTAATAACAAAAGAGAGACACACCGTAGAGGCCGTAGGGAGCTAGACACAACTATTCCACCAGTGTGTGTGTGTGTGTGTGTGTGTGTGTGTGTGTGTGTGTGTGAGAGAGAGGGCATTCTTTACACACAGCTTGAGGTGTTTCCCATCTGCCACATGGTAATTCTGACAGCTTTCACAGTAACAGAGATAGATGAACTGGTTACATTTACAGTTTTCCATCACAACTGCCTTTTCTCCTATGTTTCTAGATATCCAACATCATACTTTCCTCATCAGATGCTTTCTCTTACCCCATATTTTGTTTAGGCTCAAAACATACTTTACAGAAAAACATACATTGATAATAAGAAATGTTTCTTGAGCACCATATCAGCAGATTAGAATGATTTATGAAGGATCATGTGACACTGAAAATGATGTTAAAAATGACACTTCAGGCATTTTTAAAAGTATTTTACCTTGGTAGTACATTAATTGTCTTTACCATTAATTATAAAATTGTTCAGTACACCATAATTTCATTTTTATTATTTTTGCTCTAAAAGTAGCAGTTTACAGCAAGAAGGAAACTCTATCGCCCCCTTGAGTACTGAGGTTTGCTGCCGCCACAGTTATGCATGAAAGCACGTTAGCTATGTAACTAACGCCACACACTTGCATAGAATATGTTTCTGCCATTAGTTTATTCTGTGGTCTTTCTTTCTGCTCCACAAAGGGGATTCAGTTTAAGAAGGGAGGAAATACTTTTGTGTCTCTCCTTTTCCCTCCCTCACTCTCAGTTTCTTATTATTTATTCCAATATTATTCTTCACCATTCATGCATAGCTTGACCGCCCATAATTCCTTTATCGATTAATTCATTTACTCATTCGTAGTCATGAATTGGAACCTGTCATACTGGAAGAACTCATCAAGAACTCCCGTTCAGGATAGAGAGTGTTTGTCCACACTGAGTTTCGCATTTTTCTAAACTCAATATTCCATTACCATCGTGGCTCATAATATCCTTCTTTGATTGGTTTCAGTTGTCTATTTGTGAGTAAAGTGATTGCAGTAAAGTAAAGTGATTACTGCATCTCAGTCTGGAGACCACCTCTGATCAGTTTGGAAACCAGATCAATTTCCATATCCATCAAAACCGGTTCCCTCTCGGATTAGCTGCCAGCGCCGTCACTGCGACTGATCTATACATGCCTCATTGGCGGGCAGAGGCAGATTACGCTCAGGTTTGAGACTCCTAACTCACACAGGCGTTGGAGTCTTTCCACCCACCTGACAGACGTGGAAGGCCCAGGGCTCTGAATGATGATCACAGTTAACATGACAAGCCGTGACTATCAATTGCTCTGGGCTGATTATAATACTACGTGATGAACCGTATTTACTGGCCAGAGGTACTTTTTATAGGAAGCGATGCTTGGTTCCACACGTGTGTGTGAAGCTGAGATCAGCGGCGCTCTGTCGCATTCCTCATAGATCTCCCGAGAGTGCGCTGTCATTCTGCGGTGAACGCACACTCACGTTATGAAAGAATAGTAGTGGAAAAAGTCTTTGGTGGCAAGCCGTGATTTGTCTTTGGTAAAGAGAGAGAAATGGAGAAAAAAATTAGGAGGGAAAATAGTCTACTAGTGCATCTGCGCTTGAGTTACAGTGCGTCTCAGCGGCTTGGTGGTAGAACATAAATCTGAGTGCAGTGTGAGTCATAAACCTGGCGGGATATGAAACCCCAGCGTAGTGCATGATGCGATAGTTTACTGGGTGCTGTAAAAGTGCCTCAGATCGCCAAATATCCCAATTACTATCTCTTAAATACTTGGCTAGTCTGTTTTTTTCTTTCCATAACTAGGGCTGAAACAATTAGTAGACATTATCGACAACGTCGACAATAAAAAAAAATTGTCAACAAATATTTTTGTTGTCGAGTAGTCGTTTGATCTCATATGACCTAATGTGAGATCCTCCAATAATGCGATTTGACCAGTGTGGCGCTGTAGCGCAAGACTGTAATTCAGCCTTCCTGATGCAATTCAAGTGAAGAAGACATCGCTTCAGTTCAGAGTAGTGAACGCAGCCAAACTTGAAGCAGCTGAGCGGCGTTTGGATGAATATGTAAATATATACTATGCACTTTCCTCTCAATAACAAAATAAACACATCAAAAACTGACAGCGGTTTAAAATGCATCTGATTACAGCGGTTTGCACAAGCTCTGCAGTTCAGTAACTTACTCCAGTAAAGTCCAGTCATGCCACGTTTATTTATATAGTACTTTATGCATAAGATAGCCTTAAATCAAGCAGTTTTACAGCATTAAACATGAAAAACCAGTGTCAATGTTGCTTTCAGTTAGAATTTTGTACTTGATTTTCAGTTATAAAGCAGCTCTCCAGTGTGGAGCTATCTAATGATAAAATCTTTTTATTAGTGGTGGAAAAAACAAACCAAAAAAACATTTCATTAAAGATATAGTTTGGTTTGCAGGGATCAAAGCTTGATCTACCTCAGGACTGTTTTGATTACCATAACTTTATAAGGTATTCTAAGAGAGATTATGTTATGAATAAAGTAGTTTATCCAAAAATAAAATGTCTTATCTCTTAACCTTTATTTTGTTTCTTATCCATATGACTTACAAAAAGAGATTTTAGGCAGAATGATGTGTCATTCAGCTACTTTCCCATATGGTGAAGAGTTTCTCTGCCATCTCATTTTGTGTGCCAAATATATTTATTTGTATAAATGTATAATGTATTTGTATAATTGTTTAATTGTAATTACATGATGACTTTCAAAAGCTGACGTGATTACCTTAAAGGGATACTCCATCCCAAAATTAAAATTTTGTCATTATTCACTTACCACCCTGTCGTTCCAAACCCGTAAAAGCTTTGTTTGTCCTCGGAACACAATTGAAGATATTTTGGATGAAAACAGGGAGGCTTGTGACTGTCCCATAGACTGCCAAATAAATAACAGTGTCAAGGTCCACGAAAGTATGAAAAGCATCGTCAGAATAGTCCATCTGCCATCAGTGATTCAACCGTAATGTTATGAAGCAACGAGAATACTTTTTGTACACGAAGAAAACAAAAATAACTACTTTATTCAACAATTCCTCTCCTCTGTGTCTCTCCAAATCAGCGTAGTGCCATTTTGGCAATTCTGAGGTGTACGCAGATGGCGTATGCTCATCTGTATCATTTTTAGAATCATACTAAACAGACTTTTACTTGCTAAAAAAGAACGGTCAATAAGACAACAGAAGGCATGTAGTAGATTGTGTAAAATAGGTTTTTCAGCACAGTGGAATGTTGCTGATAGTTGATCATTTTAAGGCCTTAGAAATTTGTGAATCAAATATGATACAGCAGGTTTTTTAGGGTTAACCTTGGTCAGTCAGCAGCATCGCCAGAAATTCTGGCTGAAAATCTCATGCTTGTCGAGCCTGGTTCATGCTAAATAAACCAGCATGAAGTTTTCAGCAGAGATTTCCTTAGTGTTTCGCCTGCAATGCAGCATTCCTGTGAAGGATTTTGTTTTCGTCACGTCTTTATGGAAGAAAAGACATTCAGCTTAGACAGTCTATGGCTCGCTGAACATCTCTGCCCCCTTCCCGCGTTTAATATGACCCAGGCTCGAGAGTATGTGGACATTGAATTATTGAGAGTGGATAGCTTGACCTTTGCTAGTGATATGAATCAAACATTAGCGAGAGATCCAGCTGAAGAAATTTACAGGGGCCACATCTAATAAACGGAGGCCAGCAGGGTGAAGAGAAGTGCTGAGGCTGGAAAATCCAGAGATCCATTACCCAATAATTCATCTGGAGGAAAGGCGGCCCGGGTAACCGCAGATGCAGTCGATCCCGGGGTGGAGCGGCAGCAGGAATGGGTGGGAACAGTCCTGTGGGAGTCAGGCTGTGGCTTGCTGTGATGTGCTTTGGTAGAGTGCTGTCGTGATTTGTTGTGTTAAAACAATCTCCACTGCATTAAATACTGTATACAGCGCCGTGTTGTGATTTAGCTCTAATAGCAAGGTTTCAGAGTCTGATGTTTCCTATATTGTTGCAGAAAAATAAGAATTTACCCATCGTTCAGTTCATGACATGAGAATTTAAATTGATGTTGGAATTTCACATTTGAATTGGAACGACTGGATGAGAAATTTATTGAATTGCACTTTTCAAAAGCAGCACGTTTTTGAAAGAAAAGTCTCTTCTGCTCACCAAGGCTACATTTATTTGATCAAAAATACAATAAAAACAGCAATATTGTAAAATATTACTGCAATAACTTTTCTATTGTAATATAGTTTTGTAAAAAAAAAAAAAAATTCCTGGGATGGCAAAGCAAACATTACTTGAGTCACATGATTCTTCAGAAATCATTCTAATATGCTGATTTGGTGCTCAAGCAACATTTCTTATTTCCTGTCAATTTTGAAAACAGTTGTGCTGCTTAATATTTTCAAACATTTATCGTTAATATCTTAATCAATTTAATTGGTCTATTAAAAACTAATGTTTAATGTATCTGTTTTGTGCATTATAATATTATGGATAATTCCTACTGAAAAAATGAAAGATACAGTATTGTTAAAAAACTGTATTTACTAGAATTTCTATTTGTGTAATTCTACCCCCTGCAGTTAGAATTATAATTCTGTCTTCAGTTTGCAATCTCAGTTCAAATTCTGGATGTAAATTAGAGCGTAAAATGCATTCTAATTGTTAATCTTCAACTCTGAAGCCTGGTAGTGAGATATGTGGTTGCTTGAGTTTATCATCAAGCATGTCAAGTCATACTTATGTTATCAGTCTCACAGTCTTAATAGTCTTATTTAAGGTCAAAATGCCCTGTAAAGCAAGGACTTTCTTGAACTTCTTTCCATGGTCTTGATGCCTCTGTAAGGGGCAGTGATGGTTCGTACCACACTCTCACCTTGGGTCACGTAGTCCAAACACAGCTGGAATGTCGTTTCAAGACGATGGCGGCCGTGAACTTTATACTGTCAAAAATTGCAAAAATCGTTTGAGTTTAAACCTTCTGCTGGAGTCACACAGAGTCAAAAGAAAAGAGCAACAAATTGGTCTTGTTATTTTATTTTTGCCTAAATGACGTGTCAAACAATATCCTCTTGTAAACTTTATTTTAAATGTATGTTATTGTTGTTGTTTTATAACAGCTTCATTATTTGTCAGGGATTGGAGGCCAGGTTGTGTTTCCTGTCTGTGTCAAGCACTAGTTATATTTTTCTGGCTCTAAAATTAGTTCTTTTTCCAGAGACAACAGAAGCAAATCCCCATTATGCTGTTGCCAGTTTCTTTACCCACTGAACATAGCCCGAATAAGACCCGGGAATATTCCTTCTTAAAGATGGCAATCACAAATGATGCTGCCATTTACTCCTCATCTCATTATAGTCACTGACATTCATGCTTAATTTAGTCATAATGACAACAGATCGTATAGAATGAGATGATGCATTTAATTTATTACAGGAACCCGAACTTTGTGAAAATCTCATGTAACCGCAAGAAATAGAAGAATATGTTGTAAATTATCTTTAATGGCGTCCTTGTCAGAGCTGTCTTCCTCCTGACCTGACAGTTGACAGACTCCAGGGACCAGGCACAAGTCAGCACAGATTAGAAAAGCCTGGATGATAAATGGCCTCAAGTGTATGGCGAGACTGGCTTTGGGTGGGGTCAGACTTGCAACATTGCATTGCTGAGTTTGGTTAACAGCCCAGTCTTGAGGGACTTCCACCACACAAACACAGACTGTGAAGTATATGTACAGTGGAACTTGTCCTAAGAGACCCTGCTCCTACTGGAGATTTTTATGGTCCTCGTAAAAACCATAGCAGGAATTCTGTCTCCACTCTTACTGTAAGGTCAACTACTCTGACTCCTCCTGCTGTGAAGAAATGCTGTGTGACATGGCTGAATGTTTTAAAACATGCGGCCTGTATTTCTGACACTATTCACTGGAACTAATGCATCATCTGATATTAAGCTATATACTGTATATATATATAGCTGAACATCAGATGACATACATACATATATATATATATATATATGTATATTAGTGCTGTCAAATGATTAATCGCGATTAATCGCATCCGAAATAAAGGTTTTTGTTTACATAATATATATGTGTATACTGTGTATATTTATTATGTATATATAAATACAAACACATGCATGTATATATTTAAGAAAAATTTGTTATATTGTTTATATTAAATGTATTTTTAGATAATACAAATTATAAGAATATAAATATATAAATGTATATACATGTAAATATTTTCAAAATATATACTGCATGTGTGTGTATTTATATGTACATAATAAATATACACAGTACACATACATATATTAGGTAAACAAAAACATTTATTTTGGATGTGATTAATCGTTTGACAGCACTAATATGTATATGTGTGTGTGTATGTATATATATATATATATATATATATATATATATATATATATATATATATATATATATATAAATTATTTTGCAGTTAACGTGTCTTTTCTTCTCCAAAAGGTTTTTTTTTTTTTTTTTTTTTTTGACTATACTGAACCAACGAGCATAAAAAACCTGCTTAATAATAGTTATGCACACCTGAATATAAGCCATTTTTTCATTTCCAGCCCTTGTTAACAAACATATATAACTTTTTAATAATTATATGTAAAATGAATAATAGTTATTAAGATTTATATGGTCTGGAATTGGTAAAACGTGCTTGGACTTAATAATGCATAAAAATGATGCATGCACTGTGTATATATATGGACTGTACTGCGGTTCATTCTCATTGGCCACAGCTTCTCTGGCAATGATTTAAACATTTGTTGTTGTTGAATTAAGGGAAACATGGCGTCATGGTCTTGGCATTCGGCCGGCTGCATCACAGCCGTTAATCCTGATCAAGAACGACAGGGATTGTCAGCACTGCGCTACACCACATTGCACCTTAAAATAGAGTAATTGTGGCATTTATTCCCTAATGGAGAAATACAACATTTCTGTTCCTCCAAACTGTTTCTTTGGGTTTCTGTGGAGTCTCCATAGGGGATTTCAAATGTGGTCAGTGATGTAGAAAGCTCTCAGTTCAAAACGAACCTGTTCACTCCTGCGTCGAGCAGCCAGGTGGACAGACGGTATCTGTGGCTGTCACGTCTCTAACTGTTATTCATCTATCCATGAGTGATTTAACCGTCTTGATGTATCTGCCCACGGTTCAGTGGCCGTGAACGAGAGGAGGCTGATTTAGTGCTAATGAGTTAAGTGATGACAACACAATTAATACTGTTTGCTTCGGTGAATCTGACAAAGAGTGTTTTGGTTTCCCAGATTCAAGCAAATCTAGTCCTGGACAAGGTGTGTTTAGTGCTCTGTTTTAGTGATCTGTCTGTCAACAATCTTTAAAAAAAAAGTGTTCCTGAGAAGCAAAAAGTTATATATTAGGCTTTCCAGAAATATTTTGAATGTAAGTACATTTTGTTTTGTTCCATATGCAGATTTTTGCACTAGTTCTAAGCATAAAACTTGCTCCATTTATTTATTTATTATTTGTCTAAGCCAATTTTTTCGCTGTGTTGAGAATATCTAGTGTTTGTTTCAGCGTACCGAGGATGAGGTTTGCACTGATTCTGCCTCAGTTATTGTTTTCTATTTATTTGCAAGCAGTTTTATGCAATGGGAGGCTTTTAAAGGATTGTTCCCGGTTTAATTACAAGCTAAACACAGAAATTAATTTCAAATAATTAATCACTTTGTAGAAATGTTCAAAAATTGCGCTTATAATAAAGGTCTATGGAAAAATGCACACCATTTAATAATAAACAGACCGTATCACTAAGTATAGATTACAACACTGTTCTTTTGATCCTTCTATTCAGAGATTCCTGAAAAAGATAAACTATTAAGCAGCACAACAGTTTTCAACATTGATAATAAGAATAAATATTTCTTACCAAATAAGCACCTGAAGAATTTGACACTGAAACTGTAGTAATGCCTGATGTAGCTTTGCCATCACAGGAATTGCATTTTTTAAATACATAAACATAAAATAATTTTAAATTGTAATTTGACAGAATTACTGTTTTTACTGTATTTTCAATCAAGACGTATAAATCTTATAAATATGAACTGCACATTCCCTTTTCCTTGCTTTATAGACTTCCATTGTAAGTGCAATACTGTAAACACAATTTTTGCTTGATTCAGAATAATTTTCTGTGGTTTTGGATAGCACTGTTGACCTGCTGCTGTTGATCGAAGTTGGCTTGTTTTGAAACTGGAACATTCCTTTAATAAATCATCCAACAAGTGGCTCTGTTTTTCCTCTGGAGACAAAATATATCTTCTAGACAAATGTGTCAGTTCAGAAGAGTTCAGACAGTTTGGTCACTACGCTTTTTATCTGTACACTGTTCTTTGTTATTTTTCTTATAGGGAACAACAAAGTGCTGAGCATGTCCAAGCTGAAATGATTTTTTTTTATCCTCTGTTGTGTTTGAGAGCAGCATCTCGGAGTGGAAAGAGGCTCCGGACTGATTTCATTTGATGGCTCGTGATGTTTCAAGCACTCAACCGTTGTCTTGCGGCTGTGGATTTGATGATGAATCTTGATGAAGGCATTTGTTTTCATCATGAGGGTGAAGATGGATGGATAACAGTCACTGATTCTTTCCCTGCACATACTGCACTGCTTAAATGTGTTGTATTACAGAGTCTTTTCACATGTGCCCTGTTTGCTGGAGCTCACATTTGCTTGAAAAGAAATTGGACAAAATTGGCAAAGCATTTCACATCTCAATTGTAACTGCTGGGTGGAGAAGGTAAAAGGTTGTTTTTTTGTCTAGTGCCCTGTAGGAACAAGAGGCTCTAGCCCAATTTCCCCACACATTGTTTTAATCTAGCTGCAGCGGTTGAAACACTAGCCCAGCAAGGGCTTAACATGAGAGCTTCATTCATCTGCTTCCAAGCTCCCAGCGTGCTTTTGGACTCCTCGCATGTGGAGAATGGTGCAGATCATAGCCATGAGCCGGTTACCTGAGAGACAAAGGAGGTCATGATCCCACTGGCGATGGAGTTTAAAAATGGCTTGGTTTTGGGCTGAATCCAAATCTAATGCTGTTTTATTGTTTTTAGAGAGGAGTATGCCTTTAAGTTCATTAAACAGTAAACCAGTGTTTAAGAATACGATAATGAATTTAAAATAATATGACGATAAATACCCGTATGCAGTATCAAGTATCATGATGGACAGTTTTTGTACAGCCAAAATAAGTGCAAGCGTCTGAAACCGGAAGCCATGCATATTCAAAATAAAAATAGCTGTGCTCATGCTTACATTCAAAATAAGGTGTTTTAATATACATGTATTGGATTTTATCTTTTAACTTGCACATTATTTGGAGGCAGGATGTAAGAACGTTTTTTTATATTATTATTAAATGGCAAAATCATCATTTGTTGCAACACTACAAGAAACCTTGCTAGAGTAATGCTACGAAACATCTATGAAAAGCAAATTTACCTTTGCTTAAACAGTTTTATTACAACAGTAAGCAATTTTTGCTGTAATTAAAAGTTGTGTGAGCCAAGCACTGCAAATTAGATGCTATAAATACATGCAGATGACAAGAATATTATATTACACTGAGAGATGCTGGACTTTTACTGAGTAACGCTGATGTGCTCATTTTTTCAGAGAAAGTTTATTACCCTGAGATCATCACGATTCAGATGAATCAAGATCAAGGTCTTAAAAAAATGATTCACCCAAAAATGAGAAATCAACCTTATGTCATTCTGTACCTGTATGAATTTATGTAGGAACAACCTGACATTCTGCTAAATATCTACTTTTGTTTTCCTACATATGAGGGCGAGAAATGATGACAGAACACTTTTGCATGAATTATCACTAATGGTTTGGTCTTAAAGCTGGTTTTAATGCAAGTGCTGCAGTGTACAAATAAGAGCACTAAAAGTCTGTTTTTAATTAACGTGGAATGTCAGACGTTCAGCAGTTGAGTTGTTTCCACATTGCTCTTTGTGAAAACCCAGAATGCTTTGACTAAGCTTGCTGCCACGCTAGTGAAAGGCACCAGACAAATTGTTCTTGTCACTAAAGTGGTTTGCCCGTACCACACGATTTTAAGAGCATCTGTCATTCTTTGCATCGCAGACTCCAAGGTCCAACCAGATGATCCAAACCACAGTTTTTTATTGCGTGTACCAGCAAATTTATTACAAAACTGTTTAGACTTCAGGGCTTGCATTCCAATTAGTAAACTTTTACACACTATTGTCTGTGGTATTTATTTATTCATATTTTTATACCACTCTGCATGTGGTGAAACAACCCCAGCCATGTTGTCTAACCCCTAGCATAGTAAATTGCATTAGATGAAAAGGAAACTCAACGTGACTGCGAGGGATACGGTAATTTAGCTTTTGTACGGGCCGAGCTGTTTGTGTTGAGCAGTCAGCAATGGATTCGGGAAGACAAAGATGCATTTTCCCTCTTCTGCTCTCCCCCACAGTCAGCTAGATTTTCTACCTAATGGGCATGAAAGTTGCAAATTGCAGCAAAATGGACGTGGCAGGATAAAAAGTGTATTAAAGTATCGATCGGAGCAGGTCAATGGCGAACTGTAGCCCTGCATCAAGCAGACAGTGGAACGGGAGCAAGTCTGGTCTGCTCTTTTGTTTGCACTTTGATTCAGGGTGACAGCTTGTGTCCGGTATTGATAGATATGTTTAGTTATTGATTTGAGGATTTCTGTGGGAAATGCGCTATAGTTATTGATTAAGATGCGATTGTGTTGTCTCTAGTAGAGGAAAATGTCCCAAAAGAGAGAAAGCTGTCAAAAGGATTTTTGATGTTGGCTAAAATATATTTATCGGAGATAAAATGGCTTTAAAACTGAGGGGGAATTCACTAAGAATGAATTGTGGTCTCTGATAGTGCTGTTTATGTGCAAGTGCTGTCTGTGTTCACTAAAATAATTATGTGAAAATGCACACTTTGTATGCTATACTATACAATATTGCTCCACCACTGTGATCAAGATACCTGAATTGGCTTTTTAAAATGCCGAAAGTGCACTTGACTACAGTGCACATCTTGATATATACATGATCATGTACAGTCGTGGCCAAAAGTTTTGAGAATTACATAAATATTAGTTTTCAAAAAGTTTGCTGCTAAACTGCTTTTAGATCTTTTGTTTCAGTTGTTTCTGTGATGTACTGAAATATAATTGCAAGCACTTCATACGTTTCAAATGCTTTTATCGACAATTACATGACATTTATGCAATGAGTCAGTATTTGCAGTGTTGGCCCTTCTTTTTCAGGACCTCTGCAATTCGACTGGGCATGCTCTCAATCAGCTTCTGGGCCAAATACTGACTGATAGCAACCCATTCTTTCATAATAACTTCTTGGAGTTTGTCAGAATTAGTGGGTTTTTGTTTGTCCACCCGCCTCTTGAGGATTGACCACAAGTTCTCAATGGGATTAAGATCTGGGGAGTTTCCAGACCATGGACCCAAAATTTCAACATTCTGGTCCCCGAGCCACTTAGTTATCACTTTTGCCTTATGGCACGGCGCTCCATCTAGCTGGAAAATGCATTGTTCTTCACCAAACTGTTGTTGGATTGTTGGAAGAAGTTGCTGTTGGAGGGTGTTTTGGTACCATTCTTTATTCATGGCTGTGTTTTTGGGCAGAATTGTGAGTGAGTCCACTCCCTTGGATGAAAAGCAACCCCACACATGAATGGTGTCAGGATGCTTTACTGTTGGCATGACAAAGCACTGATGGTAGCGCTCACCTTTTCATCTCCGGACAAGCCTTTTTCCATATGCCCCAAACAATCGGAAAGGGGCTTCGTCGGAGAATATGACTTTGCCCCAGTCCTCAGCAGTCCATTCACTATACTTTCTGCAGAAGATCAATCTGTCCCTGATGTTTTTTTGGAGAGAAGTGGCTTCTTTGCTGCCCTTCTTGACACCAGGCCATCTTCGCCTCACTGTGCGTGCAGATGCGCTCACACCTGCCTGCTGCCATTCCTGAGCAAGCTCTGCACTGGTGGCACTCCGATCCCGCAGCTGAATCCTCTTTAGGAGACGATCCTTGCGCTAACTGGACTTTCTTGGACGCCCTGAAGCCTTCTTTACAAGAATTGAACCTCTTTCCTTGAAGTTCTTGATGAACCTATAAATTGTTGATTTAGGTGCAATCTTAGTAGCCACAATATCCTTGCCTGTGAAGCCATTTTTATGCAACGCAATGATGGCTGCACGTGTTTCTTTGCAGGTCACCATGGTTAACAATGGAAGAACAATGATTTCAAGCATCACCCTCCTTTTAACATGTCAAGTCTGCCATTCTAACCCAATCAGCCTGACATAATGATCTCCAGCCTTGTGCTCGTCAACATTCTCACCTGAGTTAACAAGATGATTACTGAAATGATCTCAGCAGGTCCTTTAATGACAGCAATGAAATGCAGTGGAAAGGTTTTTTTGGGATTAAGTTAATTTTCATGGCAAAGAAGGACTATGCAATTCATCTGATCACTCTTTATAACATTCTGGAGTATATGCAAATTGCTATTATAAAAACTTAAGCAGCAACTTTTCCAATTTCCAATATTTATGTAATTCTTAAAACTTTTGGCCACGACTGTACATGTACTACTTTTCTCCCTCATTTGATCACATGAATTACTGCTGTCAAGAACACTAGAAGAGAATACCAATGTGTCAATGATTAGCTGACACTGACAAGGAAAAAAGGGCATAGTTGTATTTATACCGTGGTCTGTCTGTCTACTTGATTCTGATTGGCTGGCAGCTATGCATTAAAATCGTTTAATGCACTGGTAGTTCCATGGTAGTTGCTGTGCAAACACACGCAAAATATATGCATTGCGTATCGCGCTGCATAAACATAAAACGATGTCTGCATTTGTGATCTGAGAAAAAACAAACAACAGGCCTACTCTACTGCTCAAAACTCGCATACAAATCATCATTGGCAAATTATTTAAATATAAAAAACATACTTACAGGCTGTGAGTTAGAAGCGCCAGACTGTCTTTGCAGAGTTTGAACTGCCCAACTTTACAGAAACAGCCATTGTGCCACAGACGCATTGCAGGCTAGTGGTTCAGGAAACAGTCCTCATCCTCCATAAAATGCGCTGCACACATCTGAATATTTGAACTGAACTGTTCTGGAACAGAGTTGAAATACAACTTAACCACTGATTTCTAGTTGTGTCCCGTTTTAGAAGGCCAAACAAAGTAGTTTCGCTTTCACAATGAAACATACAGTGTCTCCACATGGCAGCAGCGGCAACAGAGAATAAAAGTTATGCCTTCTTTCTTTGCGTGAACATTTGGGCGGTGTTATGCAAATCTTCCCACATTGTGACGTAGAAATGTAGGGGCATGTTAGAACGAGCCATTTTAGGGGGATGTGGTTGACTCTTAACTTTTATAAAGAATATCTCTTTGGATTTGAGACTTTATAGTCTTTGAAACTTTACAGATCTTCTTTATGCACCAAGAGCTTGTAACACTTCAAAGAGAAAGGAAAAATTAAAACCACATCATATGACCCCTTTAATATGTATTATACAGAGGCAAGATGAAAATAAAAAATACCATTTAAACTTTTCTAAAGACAGTAAGTTCCCCTAAGAAATACATTCCTATAAACTCCTACCTTTAATTGAATCGCGATTTGTTTAGCATCTCAACTGATTTGAATCTTCACATATTTTAATCAATTTTCAACCGGCTCGCAGTTAATCGTTACATCCCTGGTTATTATTGTTTTCTTTGTGCACAAAAAATATTTTCATAGCTTCGTAAAGTTACAGTTGAACCCCTGATGTCACATGGAATGTTTTACCTGTGTCCTTGCTACGTTTCTGTGCGTTGATTGTGGTAATATCATTGCAGTCTATGGAGGATCAGAGAGCTCTCAGATTCCATCAAAAATGTTTAAATCTTAATTTGTGTTCCGAAGATGAACGAAGGTCTTACAGGTTTGAAACGATATGGGGGTGAGTAATTAATGACAGAATTTTAATTTTTGGGTGGACTAAACCTTTAAGCTATATATATATATATATATATATATATATATATATATATTGCACAAACTTGGCACTTAATTATAAAAAGAGTCTGTTTGAAAGGACTGTAGGAGTTCCAAGGTGGACTTGATGTTGTCAGACGCATCAGAAATCAGGTTTCCCTCTGGGCTTTGATCCTGTGGCTGATCCAGACCAGGTGGAGAGAGACAGCTGAGTCCAGCTATCAGAGTTCTCTTGTGATCAAACTTTCTTTTTCATTCATTCCTTTGCTTTCATCATCAGTACTACAGGAAATCCTGAAGGGTTTGTTCGATCTGCTGAAGGGGGGATTCTGTATGCCGAAAGTCTTTTTAGTCCAGATGTGTAAAATATTGCATATGGTGGTGTCAATATCGCAGCGTTTCACACTAGTTTTGTGCTTGATCCGGAATCTGCAGTGCTGCAGATTTCTTCAACATCTCCTCATTAAAGAAGAGCAGGACAGCACATACAGTAGTGTGTGTGTTCATGGAAGTGTGTGTGTCTACATGTGTCTTTATCAGCTGTCAGCTATGTGTGTCTGTCTGTAGGAGGACCTCTATAATGAACAGTGAGCCATGAGAAGACATTGCAGCTTCCTTCAGAATGACCAGCATCGGGAGACACTCTCTAATGCACATGCACTCATTGACTTCAGTTTCACTCTATTTCCTAGACTTCTTCTAGGTGCCTAAAAAAGAACTTGTAGATGGTAAGATTGGGTCTGGGTGGTTTTGCAACAACCAAGTACTTCACTGGATTTGACTGCAATTATTTTGTGTGTGCTGGTTTTAGCACATTTTTAGAGTGCTGTGTTTTAACTTTTATCAGCTAGTATGTTTTAAAACCTTCTGTGAGAATTTTCATCATTTAATGTACTGTATACTATTTCCAGCCATAAAAGCACATGTGGAAATAAACTTCAAGACTGTTGGACTTAAGATCACCTGCTGTGTGAATGCTTTACATTGTTATATATAATTGTAGGTTTTTGAGTCTTTAAGCCATTTTCATTCATGTGTATTTTATTTTATTTTGTTTTATTTTTTAATACTTTTATTCAACAAGGATGCATTAAATTGATCAAAAGTGACAGTAAATACATTAATAATGTTTGCTGTACTTTAATATTGATATTATTTATCAAAGACTCTTGAAAAAGATGTTTCCACACCAATGTTAGGCACCCGTTTTCAAATAATAATAAGAAATATTTATTGAACAGCAAATCAGCATATTAGAATGATTTCCGAAGGATCATGTGACAATGTAGACTTGAGTAATGATGCTGAAAAATCAGCTTTGCATCAGAGGAATAAATAACTTTTTAAATATATATTACAATAGAAAACAGTGATTTTGAATTGTAATATTATTTCACACTTATGCTATTTGTACTGTTTTTTTGATCAAATAAATGCAGCCTTGGTGAGCAGAAGAGACTTCTTTCAAAAACATTTAAAAAAAAAAAACCTTCCAACCCCAAACGTTTGAATGGTAGTGTATATATTTTGGCATTACCATATCTATTTGCATAATTTATTTAGTGAATCAGGTGCAGCGCAGCACCGCAGCAGCGTGTGTGCAAATAAATGGTTTCATTATTCATGGATTTGGTTTGAGGCAAGTAAACTAGATATTTTAAAGCTAGTCCACAAATTTCAGATGTACAGTACCATAGTAAGTTTAACCAAATTTTATGCTGATATTTAAAAGTCTTGGTACTGAATGTGCCAATTTCCTAGGAAAGCCCAGGAATTATGCAGGGCCACATTATTTTGGATTAAACGCGAGTACATGAAGCTTTTATAGTATAAGCTAACCTGTGGAGCTACTGTATTTCATAAGGCAAAAGTTTGATTATAACACTCAATTCCTTATGTTCCTTGTCACATTGTGTTCAGTGTGCACCAACAGTGAGGCAGATGATTGTGTTGTTTTCTCTGCGTGTCACCTCGAGTGACTGACACATGCAGTGTTCAGCTGGAGATGATGAGCTTTTTCACATGAGTGTCATCGCCTGCTTGAACACCTCCAATTCAAATGAGATGCTCATCAGCCTCCAGAGGCTCAGCTGAAAACCAGAAAGAGCGAAGAGAGGAGTCCAATCCCTGCCTCAAGAAATATTTTGTATTTTGTTGTGCCTTCTTTCTTTTCGCATACCAAGCACCCTGTGGTTTGGATGGCGGCGTAGCGGGGTCCAGGGCATCAGGTAGCGTTCACGCGTGTTGATGCCACAAGCTGGAATCTCATCGGCAGCAGGAAGGGATTAGAGAATTCAATCAAAGTATCGCCTGCAGTCACTGAAAAGAAAGGCTTGGGATTTAATGTGAAGGAAACATTCCTCACCTCACACCGGCAGGCCAGATAGAAGGCAAAGTAGTGTTTACACAGAATATTTGATTGGGAAATATTGGTGGTGTGATTTGATTTCATAAGGTAGATGAGCTCAACAAAGAAGATACACTCAGATCCTTAAGCAGGATATTCCTTTCTCTAGATCTGATATTTTCCTGAGCCGAATGTCCCTGAGGTGACCACTGAATATCATATCAGATGAATATGTTTAAGACTTAATACTGTGTGTGAGTGTAGTGAAAGTTTACATTTACATTTTTTAAAAAGATGATAGCCAGAAAAGCCTTAATGTTTACAATTAAAATTCAAATTACCATGAATTTGATTGCAGAAGAAAAAGCTCCAGGTTTGCTATTGCTATATTGCATGGTTTGTATGACCTAACAATTTGGCCAAAACGGGATAATAATAATAATAATAATAATAATAATAATAATTGAATGAAGAAATATTACTATTGTAATATTGTGCTGTAAAATAAAAAGAGTATTTCAAAATAATAATATAACAATAATTTCAGAGCTACTTTAAAATTACAATATGAATATTAATGTCTGTCTTGATTTCATTTTCTTTTCTTTTAGTAGAAAACGAGAGGGAGCTCTCAGAAAAGTTTTTCTATTCTATTGTGCTACTTTTCCATTGTTTTTCTTATGTAAACACTCTAGATGGATGTGTTTGATCATTGTGCTTACGTCTTTTGTGTCTCATTCCACTGTCCGAGTTTCACATTTTTTAAAGTAAAGATTTCTGTGTAAATGGACGTTTCTCTACTGACTTATAATTACAAGTATGGGAATATGGTTGGCCCATGCATTTTACTAAGACTCTGAAAACACGGGATCATATGCTGCTCACAGTGCTGCGCTTAACTGTGAAAATTGCAATGCATATGAATATATGATTAAATCACAGCCCTTGTGATTTGATACACACACTAATCCTATTGCAGTTTTATTTATTTATTAATCTTGCAGCCCTAGTTGTTAGCACATTGCTGTAGGATTGCAAGGGTGTTCTGGGTGGTTGGTAATATTCTGCCATTTTTTTTTATATTTTCAAGAAGAAAGAAATATAGGATCAGAATGATGTAAGGGTATGTAAATAGTGAACTTTGGGGTGAACTGTCCCAGTTTAATTAGATAGATCATTAATTGTAAGTATGATAATGCTAGATTTAGTTTTTAAAGACAACTAAGGCATCCTTCCAATACTGATCCATTTTCGGTTCACTAGTTGTGTCTAGCAACTAGCAAGCTAGCAACACAACTCTAAATTAGACATGCTCCAAGGTTGTTTTTCATGTGGTGCTGTGTGAGGATGAGAGAGCAGAATCATGAACCTGCACTTGACCTGTCAGCACTGCGGCCTAAGAGCGCTTGTATTTACTGCTGCATTTGTGGACACTTGCTGTAAAGCAGCACCAGTCTTTGTCTTTTTTATAGCTCAATGGACTCAACTGGGCAGCGGAGACATAAAATACAGCTTTAATGTGATGTGTTTCACTCTAGGAAGATGTTCACAAGAGACGCCAGACTTTCATGTGTGATATTAAACTTTTAAACTGCGCGGAGTGTAATATTTCAAGAGGATGTCCGAACCTTGACAGATAAATGCAGTGGAAATCGGCTTAAGATGAACCATGTGCTGCGCTGCACGGTAAAGCACATTTATCTGTATATGTTCTTGCCTTTCTCCTTTCTCTCAACCCCCAAATACACTCAAGCATACATCATCAGCTACCCACCTCCCCCTCTTCCCGTTTGTGTGCTTTTACAGTTTCCAGCAAAGCTGAGTGAGCACAACAACAGGAAAACAAAGTGCCTTCTCTCACTCTCTCAGTTTTCACCTCTGTCTTTGCTGAATCGAAAAGGCAATAGACTGGCCTCATCACTCCAGAGTCTGGAGTGGTAAAGTTTCTCAGAAAACTAGAAAAGGAGGAATGACTAGATGTTTATATTTTCTGAAGAAAATGTGATTGACATGTAGTTCCAAACCTGTACTCTGTGGTGTATGATTAATTTTTTCAATTTGTTGGATTGAAATTTTAAAATTTTCAGTTAATTTTTAATTTAACTTGAAATGTTGTAGTTGAAGACAGAAGTCGTTTTTTTTTTTTTTTTTTTTTTTTTTCATGTAAAACACTCAAACAAACTTTATCTTTTACAACTTAGAAAAATAATAGTCATACGTTTTTGGAACGTCAGGGTTTCTGCAGGTTTAAAAAAGTCTTAAATTCATAAAGTCATTGCATTAAATGTTGCATGCATTGCAAATATCTTTCTCTGTGTTTTTGTTTTCCAGTATAAATATCTAAATATCCTTAAATCAAGATAAATTTACTTGACATGCAAAAGTAAAATGAAGCATTAAACACAATTGAGTTTAAAACAAATATTTGTCAACAGGGTAAAAAAGGGTATAAAGAATTGATGTTTATTTAGTCAGTTGGCAGATATTTGATATTGTTTTAATCATAAACTCACTCTTTTTTTTTGACTCTTGATTTAGTAAACATTTTTGATTTATAGCTTTATACAGCACAGCATGAGATCTGCTCATATACATAAAAAAACAAACAAACAACAAAACACAACAATGCAATGTTACAAAACAGTATTAGTGGGATAACAAGTATCTCAGGATTTCAGTAGGAACTCAATTCATTCTTATCTCATGTCAAGTAAATTATCTTGATTTAAGAATCTTTAGACATTTGCACATTTGCTAAAATAAGTTGTATTTAGTTTATTGGTGAACTACCCCTTTAAAGCACAATATCTTATTTAGTATACAGTTAACAACACTGCATTACACTTAATTCTTGAAATCTAGTTTATATAACCGAAGCTTGAATCACTGAAGTGAAACAAATCAAGTTGATCAGTTTTTTAAAGTGTCTGAATGAACTGACTCACTAAAATGAATCCGAATTCTCTGCCTCATATGAGGGAGGAGGGATATTGAGGTTTAGTCTTGCTCAACTGTTGAGCTTTGGAAATGAATTAGTAATGTAGCGCAACAAAATGCTTTGTCTCTAGTTTTTTTCCCGGGTTGTATTGAGCAGCTTGTTGGGAAAAAAATAGCTGTGGCACAAATGGTGTTTGAAAAGGTTACTCACCAACGTTTTGAACCCCGACACTCAGTATGAGTGATAGTTTTAGTGATGCAAGAACCATTAATTATATCTCAGCTGCAAGATCTTTCCTATGTTTTCCTCTTCTTGCTGCGAATGTGGAGGTTGCTGTTGGGTGGGAGATCACAGCCCTCTCCCGTGGTGAAGCCCGAGTGCCAGTGTAAAGACAGGGAAGGCTATGTACCATGACTTTGGACAGTTTGAAGGGTATGGATGTGATATGTGCTATTGGCTGCTCTATAATAAGATTGCTGAGATCTGTGGGGAGGAGAATTTACTGGAGCACAACTCCCCCTAGGGCATCTTCATAGAAATCTGCTTTTCCACCAGCTTTTGGAGCATCTCAGCCAAGCTGCTTGGTTCCTATTGTTAATGAGCCGCTCTTTCACTCTCCTCCCCCCCACCCCCCAGCCTGAGCCACAATGCGCCAAAAGGGGCTAGAAAATCTCAAGCTGCAGCTGATGGCAGTCCAGGAGAGGCAGAACATGACAGACGAACACTCAGCCTTTCTCGCTCTGCAGGCACTAACATGGCCATTTCATCCAAACCTTTTCCAGCTGACAACTTACCATGACCCGGTCCACAGGCACCTTCCTTACGGTTTAAAAATAGACACACGGATACCTCTGTGTGCTTCAAAGACTTGTAGTACCTGACAAATGTTCTTTACGTGCATTTCCCAAATGTTTTGGTACACCAATGAGTACACAGTGACTCATGATTGGTTGACATGAATTTCTTTAACCAATCAGTGATCAGATCGTTGCTCACCGCGTACTGTTTACTGCATACTAGTTAGCATTTAAAAAAATACAATGTGAAATTGTGCATTATGCAATGATTAAGATTTTAAACAGTAGTAGGCAAGTTTTTTGTTGTGTTGTTGTAATCTGATCAGTTGTAATGTCTCCTTGATATTTATATCATCATCTTAGTAGTAGTAGTAGTAGTAGTAGTAGTAGTAATACATTAATTAATTAAAAAGTGTGCTATATAATTTATTTATTTGCGACTAATTAAATAGAAAATAATCAAATATAAATAGTGATAATATGTAAATATTTATTTTCTTTATTTGTTTATTTATTTTAATAAAATCCTAAAATAGATAATAATTAATAATACAAACAGATATTTTGCATTTTTAATTCAATCCTGAGTAAAACCAACTTGGTAAATTAATTGTCAAGAAAAAAGATCTTAAGAACTGTGGCAGATTACTCCTGGTTCACTTGTCACACTGCATATGGCTGGTCAGGTTGAGTGCATTGCATTATGGGATACAGTAAATAGTACAATGTTGTATAATTCACATTCAGACCAATGTAGCAGTTCATCCAGGTATTCTGTGAATACAGTACGAGTCGTTCTGAACTGGCACACTTTCTTCTGAGAGCTAGCTTTTGATTTTTATTACACTTTATTTTAAAACCTGTGTAAATGGCACATCATTCTCTTAATCTTAACTTCGAGGCAGTGAATGCCAGATCTCTATGATTTCACTGCACATCAAAGATGGATTTCCATGACACCACGAGGCCATGCAGATGAGGATTTATCTGATCTTATCATTTCCTTTGAAGAATAACCTGATCATCGTAATGCATCCCATATTAAATCTGTGGCCTGCAGAATTCACCTGCTTCCATCAGAACCAATTTTAACTGGCCTGCATTTTAACTCATTTCATACCGAGATGCTTTTACTGAATAAACAGCCAGAAAAGTCTCTTTGATGTTCTTAAAATATCACATGGTATGACGTCATCCCGCATTAAGAGCAGAAAATGAAATGTTCAACATGCAACATTCTGATAATTAACACTATTGTGATTTTAATTAAGGTGATGAGTGTATGTTCGAATGGGACCGGGCTCTATATTTTTAGATTTCCATCTTTTCTTAAAATTATAGTGATAATAAATGAGGTAGAATATATATATATATATATATATATATATATATATATATATATATATATATATATATATAATATATAATTCTTTTTTTTTTTCCAGCCCAGCGTCTATGATTATTGGTATGATTTTCTAAAGATTTTGCACACTGAATGTTTTTGAAATGTCATACCATCATCTTTTTTTTTCTTTCTTTTTTTTTAAATATAGAACGTAGTATATATGTATACACATTTTCAATATACTGTACAGTTATTTCTATTAGATTTGCTAAAAATGTTTAATATACAATTAGAATGCACTGCATAGAACACTGCAGTGTTTAGCCTTCTATTTCTAGTGTGACAAATGAACCAGAAGCGATACGAACCATCTCCTTGACTATTATTTGTTTAGACTGCCAACAATATTTTCTTCATTTCATTAATGTGAAATAATTGTATTTGAAACATTCACGCTCTGCAATATGTTAATGTACTATTTTTATATAACAATATGCAGGGCACTTCTGATCGTTGCCCAAAGCAAAGATATTTGATAATTTGCCTCACATTATCAGAATTATTCAAGCAGAAGGCTTGCATGGCTGAGGTGTAGAGTTGTCTGCTTGTCATCTGCCTGTGTTGGCATTATTTCTGCAATCAGAATGCATGCTGGGAATTAATTAGCTTGGCCTTCATTTAGCTGCCTCCCTGTGTTAATGTAGAGAAGTTCAAATGCAAAGGGTGTTAAAGTACAGTAGCGGCGCGGCAGGACATCCACTCTCTGCGTTTTATCGCTTGATGAGTGGAAAATGTGTCATGATGGGAAACGCTGGGAGGCTGTGATGGTTCGTAATGGGGGGAAATTGGGGTTGTAACACAGATTAGCACAGATTCCGTACGCCCACAGATTCAGCTTCAACCTCACTAAATTCAGAAGCACGGCCTTCTTCGTCTTCAGCAAACGCTTATAGTCCATTCCCTCCCTTGTGTTATCGAGCTGATTTCCAAGTGGCCGCTTAGCCGTTAAACCGTTGCCCAATTCCAGGAATTTATCTGAGAATATAACAATGATTGTCTTGATGGAGCCTTTGAATCATCTCCTCTGTGCTCTTGATAAGAGTGCAGGGGATCAGTGGCATGAAATCCCCGACGCCCCTCTCTAAAACCCCCAATCTACCTCTGCAACCTGCAGCAAAGCCAACTAAAGCTCTTCAGTCCTAACTACTCCCTGGCATCGGGCCTTAACACTTCCTCCTCTCTCTTTGTCTCTCTCTCCACAGTATTGCTGAGTGTGCTTCAGGCAAATGGCCAGACGGAGATGAAGAGGGTGGTCGGAGACAACGCCACGCTGCCGTGCCACCATCAGCTGTGGCAAGCCGACATCTCCCTGCTGGACATCGAATGGATGCTGCATAAATCCAGCTCACGGCAGAAAGTGGTGAGCGTGAGTGCGCTTGTGTGCATCTGATCTCCTGCCACTGCGACATTGCGCTGCTGATGCTGGCCTTCGCTGTTCGCCACAGTCCCTGATCTGCAGTGCAGTGCTTTTTTGCTGCTTGCCTTTCTGCAACTGGTGCTGCAATCAGCACTGTAAAATCTTCTCGCTTTTAATATGTCACTGGTTTGCCTTGTACCACCCCTAACAATTACTTTTATGACCTAATGATGTGGAATTGGCCTGAGGACAAGTTTTACATTTTAATCTGGCCACGGCTCAAGCTGCTCCCTAAGGTCCTTCCTGACACAATATATCCAACAAGAAGGGGTCAAGCCTTTTGCCGATTGAACTTCCTGTCAGTTCTAAATGGCATGTACCGTTTTAATGAGAGAGAGCTAGTTTTTGATGTGCTAAGATGATAATTTTGGGGTCTATCTCAAACCCTTTAGCTCCACCAGCAGTTCAAAATTTGAGGTGCTTAGTTTATTTATGGTCAACAATTCAAAAGGTTGTGGTTTTTAAAATTGTATATTTTTGAAAGAAGTATCTGGTACTCACTAAGTCTGCATTTGCTTGATCAAAAACAGTAATATTGTGAAATATTATAACAATTTAAAATGGCTGTTAGCGGTGCTTTATAGAATGAAGTTGAGTATCAGGGACACCAAAAGACAAATATAACCAAGTGAAGAAGGGCCTGATTCACAGTGACATCAGAGTTTTGCAGACTTCTACTGCAGGCTGTGACTCAACCCTCACTGGACTGCGCCCTTAGCGCAAAGAGTTTCACAAGCCTAATCAAAGCAGTATTTATTAACACGCTGCATGTTTTCTCTTTCACCAGGTGATCACATACTTTGCCGGTCGAATCTACGACCCCAACGAGAGCGAAGCTGGGCGGCTGTCCCTGGCGGGAGACTATCTAAAAGGCGACGCTTCGCTCTTGATCAGCGACCTCTCACTCACCGACTCCGGAGAATACATCTGCAAGGTCAAGAACGGCGGGAAGTATTACTGGAACACAGTCAAACTCATCGTACTCCGTGAGTCTTTGGCCCACAGCTTGGCTTTAATTAACTTCTCTTGTAGGCCTAGGGAATGATAAAGACATGACAGATGCTTATGTCACAGAGTAAGGGGTCCAAAAATAGCACCAGGATGTTGTCCCTGGGCATAGTGTGCCAGTTGTGCCCTGATCTTGGCGTGAAATGACATTCAGTGACTGCGTGACAATAAGAATGAAACAAATTACGCATGATAGCATGGGGAAAAGCAGTCATCACATGTAGAAATGTACATAATTTTCAAGACACACTATAGTCAAACTTCCATAGCACATAAATCAGTCTTAGTTACTCATTCAACATGTATTATTGTGAGAATGTGTCCTGCATAGAAACATTATACGTCTGTTTTCACCCCATTGTTTCTTTTTATATTCCCTCATTCCATCTTAACTGCTTCACCAGCTGCATAAAGACATTTAAGAGCACCACAAATTTACACATGCATTTGTATAAATGGTCCGTGGCTTTTAAACGACATGTTCGATTCTGAGGAGCAAACATTAGCATTTGTCTTGTTCAACAGTAAGATAATGGCTTGGCAGAGAACGCAGCTGCAGCTTCCTCTGTGCGCCGTAAGTGATCCTGACAGAGTTGGGAGATGGAGGGGACCTGCATCCCACTCAGTGGCTGTAATTGCATCCCCCCCGTGAGTGCCAGGGCAAAATTGTCCTGGCTCAGCAGATAGAGGCAGCAGGAGCAGATGCTGATGGCCGGGGTGGGCAGGAGCGGGGGGTCGAGGACCGAATGGTGAACGGGTTGTTTTACAGATTAATGTTATAGAGCTTGCTGCCATCACACTGCTTTTTAAGAGGTTCATAATGGGAGGGAAAAATAGATCTAAATGGAGAACGATGCAAAAAAAAGTGTATGTGTGAGTGTAAAGACCTGATTTTACATACTTTAAATGCTTGTTCCATTATAATTTAGTATTAATTTAAAATATTCAGTGGTGGCCAAAATTATTAGAACACTTGTATTTTCGCTATAGTTAAAACATGGTTTTAAGTCAGTTATTTCTATCTTTTGCTGTAGTGTATCAGTAGGAAATATCAGTTTACATTTCCAAACATTCATTTTGCTATTAATTGTAATAATCCTGTGAGATGTTTGTTTGCACAAGGAGTCAGACAACAGCCAGTGCTCCACACAGAGATCTGATCTCATCATCATCCAGTCTGTCTGGAATCACATGAAGAAACAGAACAAACTGAGACTGATTAAATTCCAAATAACTGTGGCAACGTCTCCAAGATGCTTCAAGAGACCTACCTGCAAAATACTAGTGTTCTAATACTTTTGGCCACCACTGTACATTTTTTGTAATATTAGTCTCAGTGTTTTCAGTCTTTTAACTTTTTTTTTGCACTTATACATAATTTGTTAATAAGACATGCATTACCACCTGGTTATGTAATAAATTAGCCAATTCTTTGTTGGATTTCTAGTTAAAATGTCTGTATTAAGATATAAACTTCACAGGATTATCAAAAATGCATTACTGTATGGATATTTAATATTTAAGACACTTCTTTGTTGAATTTCCAGCTAAAATGGCTATATTGTGATAAACAAAATTCACTGAATTATCCAAAAATATGCATTACCATGTGGCTATTTAATAGGCTATATAAGCCAATTATTTGTTGAATTTCCAGCTAAAAATGCCCATATTGTGATACAAAATTCACTAAATTATCCAAAAATATGCACAACCATGTAGCTATATAATTATTTGTTGAATTTCCAGCTAAAATGCCTATATCGTGATATAAAATTTAAAGGATTATCCAAAAATATGCATTACTATGTGGATGTTTAATATTTAAGCCAATTCTTTGTTGAATTTCCAGCTACTATACCTATATTGTGATATACAGTTTACAGGATTATCCATATATATGCATTACTGTGTGGTTATTTAATATAAGCCAATTCAGTTATTGAATTTCCAGCTAAAATACTCATACACTGATATTAAATAACTCATACCATCATGTAGTGTTTACCTTACCATTGTGTTTTCTGTTTTGCAATGTAGTAAAGCCGTCCAAACCACGCTGTTGGATGGAGGGTCGTCTGCTGGAAGGAAGTGATGTCAGACTGAGCTGCAAGTCCACAGATGGTTCTGACCCAATCAGCTACAAATGGGAAAGAGTCTTAGACAAAGGAAAATATGCTGGCAAGTTGCCACCTCTGGCCCTCATAGGTGAGCATAAGTATAAGGAAATTTTTTCCATCTGTGCCATATTTAGATAATGTGATGTAGGTGAATATGATCTTTTGACTGTGACCTGTTGCCCATGTTTTAAATGCTAAACTGACTCGCTCTGCTCCAATCACTTTAATACTGCTTTCCCACGAAGAAAAAAATGCAGCGTTAAGTTTATCTTCCAAGCATGGGGAGTAAATCATGTGGACATCTCCTCTCTGGAGGAGCAGAAAATAGATGAAGACACTACAGGGCCAATTTAACACCGCAAGCATTCTCAAATTAAATTTACATCAATTCCATCAGCACTTTTTACCCCACATGCTTCACTACCTCCTCAATTAGCCCCTCTTGTGAGATCGGCTTGGAGATGTGACGTATGTGTAATGTAATGTGCTCTCTACCCTTCATCAGGCTTTATGGAGAATTTTGCAGAACATGCTCTGTTCATTCAACTGCGCACTTTCAATAGTTGTTTCATGTCAGAAATGAGGTTTCAATAAAATCAACACTAACAAAAAGGTTGTAGGTTCAGTACTTGAAGCTTGACGTGTGACAGCGTGTCCTTATCAGGCCCGTTGTGATGAACTGACTAGCAGTAAATCTTGTCCATGTCCTAACCAGCCATAAATAGCAAACATTTTGTTGAATGCTTGGTTATTATTTATCATGTAACTTACAGTTTGGTAATGCCACTTGACACAATCACAGACAACAAGAGCTTATTTTATACTTAATATACAGCTACACTGCTGTTCAAAAGTTTGGGGTCAGTAACATTTTATTATTATTATCATTTATGTTTTTATTTGAAATAAATAATTCCGTGTTTTTTATCTAAAGATCTGAAGAACCCTGAGATTGTGACATTGAAGAATCTGACGAGGGAAAGCGCGGGTGTTTATAAATGCACCGCCAGCAATGATGTCGGAGAAGAAAACTGCATTTTAGAGGTCAAAGTTCACTGTAAGTACCTGTGTGAATGGATGCATTCAGAATGGCATACTAGCGTAGCATACTGTGAAAACCTAAAAATAGTGCACAGTATGAAGTGATAAATGCTTCAAACACTGTTGACACATTACCTCATTGTGCAGCATTTTTAATTTAGCATGTGCCATCCAGTTTTCCATTACCTTAGAAATAAATATGCAAATTGATTTTTTTATAGCTAATTTGTCAAAAAATTTTAACTTTTTGCAGTCTGATCAAAAAAAAAAAATTGTCAAGAAGGAGATGCTACACATTTTCTACTGCTTTATTTGTCAAGCTGTAAATGGTAGGTCAAATAGAGTGCATTGTTTTGCATTGCGGGAGACTATGTAATCTGAGTATCCCATGCATACAGAAAATTTGCATACATGCAATGCTGCATAACACAATTTAATATGAATATTATTTTGTACTTGATTTGAACTTAGCCATTGTGTTTTTCTGTTTGTTTGAGCATTTTGATACAGACTCAGATGAAAAGCTTTATGCAAATCATAAATTCTTACTCCTAGTTTTTGTTTTCTTCTTGCTTTTGACACTTCATTTAATTCGCGTCAACACAAGTACACTGCCAACCCACTGTATGTTTTGTGAGGACAGCAGTGAGATCCTGACCTGTTCTGCTATGCAGCGCAGTCTTTCAGTACTATTTAACATCCAAATAAAGAATTCATCCTTTTCTTTATCACAGTGTTCACTGATTTAATTCCTTCCTCCAAACCTTTCTCAAACAGCTCTGCTGCATAATTAAATATCAGATGATGGAATTAGAAGAAATAATTAAATATGTGGTGGAAAGAGAAATTTATTCCTGCAAAAAATGGCATATTATTAAAGGCAGGAACGTAGTGAGTGCGGTAGGTTGATTAATGCTGTGCTGTTTGCTGGAGTATTCTCATGCTGAGATACACTCCGTCAGGTATCTGCAATGCAGAGGGGGCTGCTTGCTTGTTACGGGCTGTTTGTTAGGCTATTCTGAGCATGGAAACTTTGTTTTATGTGTCTTTTCAAAGAATGGAGAATGTTTTCTATAAATACAGTAGTGGATACTGGGTGTGTTAGTTTTTAAACAGTTTTACACACTTCTGGGCTATGTGTGTGTGAATAGAATAGAATAGAATAGAATAGAATAGAATAGAATAGAATAGAATAGAATTGATACATTTCCTGAGGCAAATTTGAGTGGTTCTGAGTAGTTGCTGACTGGCATAAGCCAGTCATTCCATCTGTCATCTCATGATTTTTTTTTTCTATATTTCTTCTAACACAATTGGTTCCAGACAAATTATACACCAGTTTAATTCTTCATTTTTTTAACCCTTTAAGTCAAAGTATGAACATTGTCTTCTATAGAGCTGTTTTATAACTGATCATATTTTTTTTTTCATACTTGATATGTAAGACAGTATTGAACTTAACAGAATAAACACTGAACTAACTTGAGCTGAATAACATTATCTTCTGTTAAGCTGCTTCATAGCGGAACTGAGTTCTCTTTATAGGTAATGCACTTTGCAACATTCACACAGTTCTAAAATGAAGATTTTTTTGCAATGTTAATACTTTTATTTTCTTGTTTATTACTGGGAAGCTGCTTTAAAACAATCTGTGTTGTATGAAGCACTAATATAACTAATATAATGTGACTTAAAAGTAATAATAGTGACAGTTACCTTAGCAAACACCATAACTTCTTATAAAACAGGAAGAGTTCTGATGTTTCGGCTCTTTTGCAGATGTCCGGGGGATGGGTGTGGTGGCTGGCGCTGTGGTGGGCGTGTCCTTTGGCGTTCTCCTCATCATCCTTATCGTCTGGCTTGTTTTCCGCAAGAAAGAGAAGAAGAAATATGAGGAGGAGGAAGCACCCAATGAAATAAGGTAAAGAAAAAAAAATAATGAACACTTTTTAAAATAGAACGTGCACGCAAATTACAGCCTGGGACCGTTTATAATGCTTGTTAAAGCAGCAGCTCTATTTCTCTTTGTTGACTTGCATTCATGTCTAGGCTAATTTTCAGGTGTCGGATGAATTATGCACGTCTGGAGGACGAGTGAGCATTAACAATGTAGACAGCAGTGAGATACACACATATGCACTGCTCTTGATGAAGTTAAAGAGATACATAACAAGGCCACAGAGTTGCAGTCAATTTCCCTAAACTTGTTAGCCAGTAGCCTGAAGGGTCTTTTTTTTTTTTGTACATTTTAGTGTATTTATCAAAACATTTTGCAAAATCCAAAGCCCTAAACAAAAGTTTGTGCATGCAAATGATTTTAGCAAAACAAGCTTTAGAGCCGTTTATCAGATTTAGCACAAGCTTCTAGAAAATGCATTTAGATTGCATTAAAAAATACATTTAGGCCTGAATGCACTCCATGCAGGTGTTTGAACAGAAACACTTCTAGCAAGTTTCTGAACCTGTATGGCAAAAGTATACTTTCAGATATATTTTTAAATAAATTTTTAAATATTAAAAAAAAAGTGGACCAAAATATGTTCTTTTTTTTTTTTTTTTTTGAAAATGCATTATATATAATTACTTTATGTACTTTACTTAAATTTCCTCATATGTTTCTCGTCCATTTTTATATATTTTTGATTATGTTGGCTGAAAATATTTTATCCATTAGTTTATATTTATATTCACTGTACAGTCAAACCAAAAGTTATGCGGACATCAGATATCATTTTTGATATCTTTTTACTAGAGGTATCAGGACACTATAGTTCATTTATGTAAATGAAGATAGCAAAATAAAGTAAACTGTGATATATATTATACCGAAACATTCTTCATACAGTGGACTACCAGTAGAATTGATCGAATTAAAATTGTTCATACACTTTGACCTGACCATGTTTTGCTTAAGTGTTTTTTCTTTAATTGCTAATGTGACCTTTTTACACCACACACTGAACAAAATGAAGCATTGCTTAGTAATTGGTTGACCTAAATTGGTATTATCTAATTGTGAACTTAAATTTAACAGCTGAGAGCTATTCAGCATAATTCAATACATACCTTTCTATCAAAGTTATCTGACTTTTTCAAGATGAATTTGTTCTGACATTTGTTCTACGTTCTTGTCATATTTTATTACCGTTTTCTAAACTATAGCGAATAAAGATCCTTGTACACTGAGTCTGAAATTTTCATATGTTAAAAAATAAATATGACCTCGCGTGTCAATCATGTTTGTACACTGCCTCCAAAACTTTCGTCTGTCATAAAAAAATTCGGATCAGGTTTGATTTTCTGCATTTTTGCATCCGTAGCAAGCATTTTGATAGTAAAGAAGGACGAATAGGAAAAAGAGCATACAGAAATTTCGGACTCAGTGTGCAAGGACCTTAAACTGTTATAATGTGAGAAATGTTAAAGGTGTCTCAATCTATTTTGGTTTGACTGTATATTTAATAAAATCGTGCACCATAAAATTAAAATTTGTATAATTTACTTACCCTCATGTTGTTCAAAACTTGTGTGACTTTTTTCTTGCTTCTATGGAACACAAAGAAAATATTCTAAAGAGTTTTGGTCAATAGGAACCTGAACTGTTTACCAACATTCTTCAAAATATCTTCTTTTAAGACATGAAGGTGAGTAAATGATGACAGAATTTTAATTTTTGGGTGGACAATCCCTGCAAGCTGTTGATTTATTTAGCATACTGTATATTAAAAGGACTATACTGTATGCATATATGTATATGCTACATGTATTTTTTTAGCTTTATGTGGAACTTTATTTTTTATTTCTTTGTGTTGATGAGTCACATTGAAATTTATATGCTTACACAAATGCACACTGCATTCACTGCATTCCTGGAAAAGGGTGTAATAACAGGAATTATTTAGTTTTGAGTCAACTACTGTGCTGGAGGATGAACAATTTGAAAATAAAATGTTTTTGAGGGAGATGACATGTTTATAGCTAGCTGTCTGAATAATAACACTTTCGATTTGGCACAGACATTTTAAGACCACTTAAGTATAGACGATAAGTATATACAAGACTGCATGCCTGCAATGCTGGGCCGTAGCAGGGGTTTGTGGGGCCCCGGTGCAAGTTTTACCTGTGGGCCCTGTTTAAAATTGTGTAAATATCACAAATTAATAAATAGAACAAAGATACAAATTAAACTTTCTCCTAGATTCTTTCTCCACTGTTTACTTTCACTTAAAACATAACCAACAATTTTTTTGAGGATACTCGCAAAGACTGGTATTGTGACATAATTTTGTATGTATTTGTCAGTTCAAGAGAAAGAGGAATTTAGTGGTTACGGACTGTGTGTCAACTGTCCTGAGCGTCTTTTTATTCGCCGGGGGCCCCCCAACAGCCGTGGGCCCCTATAATCGTCACCACCTTTCACCCCACTAGCGACGGCCCTGCTGCAATGCACTGACCAAGCCAGATAATGAATCTCACAGTCTCTGACTTTATGTTTTAGGGAAGATGCAGAGGCTCCCAAAGCCAAACTGGTGAAGCCGAACTCTCTCTCCTCCTCCCGATCTGGTAGTTCTCGCTCCGGGGCCTCCTCCACTCAGTCTATGGTGCACAACAGTGCCCTCCGTGGGCCCAGGCCTCGACTGCCTGTCGTGGCTGCCCTTAAAGAAAGCGGGCAGCCCGAAAACTTCCCTCCGGTCCCACCACCGTACAACCATGTGGTCCCCAAACCTCCGGAGCCCGGCAGTAGCCCCAAAGCCAGCCCGGCAAAACTCAGCCCTGGAAACCTGGCGAGGATGGGCGCCACACCAGTGATGATTCCCGCCCAAACCAAGGCATTCCAGACTGTGTAGGAATAATAAACGGCCTAAACATACACACAAACAGATAAATACACATACTGCATCGAGCATCAAATCCCACATCTGGTATCAGGAACATTCCCAAAGGATTGCCCATTCCCTGCGGAAAACCCAGGTGGTCAGGCCTTTTGATTCAACAGAACCGACTCTGTTGGAAATTAAATGCTTTTGTTGTTTTTATGTGCACACTGAAGTGGAAGAAGACCCCTTGTGGAGTGTAAAGGGTAAAGGCAGAGGAAAAAAGGTAGGGGTTTGGATGTGGAGGGCTGTGCCTTGCGTTATGATGATGGTTTGAGCAAACAAAAGAGGCAGATATGAACAGAGATACAACTCTGCCTTTACCCAGAGAGACAGCCTGTCTACCTGACCGCACACTTCCCGTCCTTGCTGGGTTTGAACTGACAGCTACAGAACTGGAGAAGAAACTCACATAAGCGGACTCTTTCCGGCACCTGCTCGTCCGCCCCTATGAGGATTCACATCTGCCACTCAATTCCTCAGCCAATCGGCATTCGCCAGGCAGCCCAGTGGGCATCACACTTCAACAGCCAATGGCAGGTCACCTGCTGGGCACAGACGCTGCGATTGGCCCAGAGTGAGGAGAAATCAACACACTACAACATAAACAGTGACAGTAAATTTCTTTGTTCTTCATTAGAGCTATAAATATTCCATACGAATAGACATATTCCATATTTAAGAGGTATTTAAAAGAATTTCATATATTTCAGTTCATTTGTATCGTGTGCACATTCCCTTTAAATCATTCATTCACATTCTTCAGGATAATTCAACCAGTATCTTCAGTAATGAGGTTGATTGTCTCAGTGGGGAAATGGTTTGGCTCCGCTTTGGTTTTCGGTATTTGCAATTGAAATCAGATTGGCGCATCCCATAGGATGCAAGTATGATGAGGTTGGGTCAGGCTTATTATGTGCTGGTTTATATGGATATGTCTATTTATATGGTTTATATGGATCTAAAGTGTCCAAATTATTATGATGAAACTGAACAAGCAGGCCCACACACAATCATGCATGTGTGGAAAAAATCCAGTTTTCAGCAGAATTCGAAAGGCTGTCTTTTGCAAATCTCCCCATTTTCAACACAATTACTCAACCCCCCCACCCCCCATATTATGATATATTTTATTTGCTATTCCCAGCTGACAAGAAATGTTCTCAGAAAGTTCTGGAAAGGTTTTCCTCAGAGACAAGTAATGACAGTAGCACATTCTTTCAAAGTTATCTGCTAATGTTCTCGAACATTAATACAAAAATTATTGGTACTTGTTTCAGAATGTTGAGAACATTCGAGAGTAATGTGTGTAAAATTATAAAATGGAATGTTCCCTTAATATTCAAAAAAAAAAACATTCAGAGAACTGTTAAGAGAACCTTCAGAAATAATGTTTTTATAACTTACTTGGAACATCTGCAAAGTGTTCTTAGAAATTGTTGTGTTAGCTGGGTTTCTGCTGAATTTATGACAACGCTTTTTGTTTTAAAACTTTTTATTAGCATAAACTGGGAGTGTTGACATATTAGTTGAAGTTATTTAACCACAATTTGTTATCGCGATTCCAGAAGATCCAAGATTCTAATATGTTCCTCAATAAAAACAATAGTTATTTAGAGTGGGAAAAAACAGTTTACGGTACAGATTTTTCATAAGTGTGTTTTTAGTATTTTAATTAAGTTGATATATATATATATATATATATGTGTATATATATATATATATATATATATATATATATATATATATATATATATATATATATATATATATATATATATATAATTTGAAAATTTGAATATAATTAAATAATTTTAAGTCATCCTGTGGCCACTTTGGATGTTTGCTGAGGCCGCTGCTCTACATAACCCTTCATTTTTGTGTGTATGTTTATTAAATATTATGGTTAATTTGCTAATGCTTTCAGCTACCAATAAGAATGTAGTACTTTTTGCTCACTTTAAGACATTGTATATCATTTTATTCAAAAAATCAACTGAGAAAATGTGAAAAAAAAAAAAAAAAAACAGCAAATTTTTTTCTGGGCCTGCGAATGAGCTTTGAATGTGTTCGATATTTGTATAGCTGACTATTTAGTTTTTTTCCTCATTTCAGCAATTAAGTTTTAAGATGAATTTTATTTTTGCTGTTTTAGCAAAACACATTATTGTAACTGCAGTAGGTTAGAAGCTTTAAATTCTTGAGTGCATATTTTATATACATTAATCGTTTTTTTGTATTCTAGTTATATTTGAGTTACTCTAATGCCATTGCAAATATATTTTCTACATTTTTCAGTATTTTTCCCTCTTAGATTTTAATGTTTGATGAATTCTAATGCTCAGAGAGGCATTCATACCCAGACCCAGCTGGAAAAAGTGCTTTTTGAGTCCACATTAGTGAACAGCAGGGGACCACAACATGGATTCCTCCCCTCAAAGAGACAGTCTTGTTATTTACGTCTTCAGAAATGAATTAGATGTCAGAAAATATTCAAAGTGACAGGTCACCCTTAAGGACAGAACAATGTCTTCTTGCCGAATAACCAGGGATTAAGCATCTCTGCGTTGAACAAGACTTAGATGTCAATGCTGGAAGAGGTAAAGGAACCAAAGGCTGAGCTTATTTATCTAAATCCAATCCTTCACAACTCTTGAGGCCAATGCAAAAGAACACAGAATGTGCAACCAGTTCCATTGATTTAGCTTCAACCCACAGCCCAATCGATTCCTCTGCTTTGAAGTCTATTTCCATGCACAGGGAAATTGAGAAAATGAAGTAATATTAGTCAAAGTACTTCCTCGCAACCCGCTGTTCCTGTACGGCTGAGTCTGCTGTTGATATGTGCTGAGACGCATGGTTCAGTTGAGTTTGTGTTCGGTCTGTCACAGCTGAACAGTTTGAATGCTGAGCTCTAATGTTAAACACCCTGCATACAATTGCTTGAAAGAATGTGCATCTAAACAATGGACCTGCATGACACCGATAGCTAGAGAAAGACGAATATTTTGACTCAGTGCTAATATCAGTACATTATATACTAAGAATCGCATTATTAAAGGGTTTTGGTTAAAATGTTACTAATGTAAATACTTTTTGTATTTATACGTCGCCTATCATTATATGGAATAATGCAAGAACTCATTCTTGTCGAGGTTTTGCACTTCTACAGTTGTGTTATCTATACAGTAGTTTTGTTTGGTCAGTCTGGTGTTTTGACTGCATGAGTAAGTAAACCATAAGCCTTTTCCCTCTGTTGCTGTTTTGTTTTTTTTCCTTAACGTTACTGGCTATTTTTTGATGATAAAAAATATTGTACATATTTTCTTTCTTCATTACAAATGTATATTTGTACAGTATCTTAATGATTTTCTTTTGGTTTGTAATAAAGCATTCCGTGGCAAGCCAATGAAAATGCTTTCATTATTCTGTTCACTGCTCAGACGTTTCAGGGGTTTCCATTCTCAAAAGTAGTTAAGCTGCCTATTGACTTTGTGGAGGGATCAAAATCGAAACTATGTACTTATGGATGGAAAAAAAAGTATTTTCTATGGCAGCCATCCAT
Organism: allo-octoploid hybrid of Carassius auratus x Cyprinus carpio; assembly: GCA_024542945.1. NCBI lineage: Eukaryota > Metazoa > Chordata > Actinopteri > Cypriniformes > allo-octoploid hybrid of Carassius auratus x Cyprinus carpio. The sequence continues at coordinate 5,924,273 of CM045026.1, read as the reverse complement.
CTGAAGTGTTCTTGCTCGAAGTTGAGAGTCAAGTTAGTTTCTGGAGTGTCTTACGGGCTAAAAATAATAAATAAAAAAAAGAAGAAGAAAGGAAGTTAATTATTCATTCCTTAATCCCCCCATTGTGGTGTAATTGTTCTCTCAGTCTCATAGTGATTCGGGCATGTTTCATCAGTATGCAGTCTGACAAATGGCTGACCCAAATCTCCTATACAACAATATAATCCATTATTTTTTAACCGATCACAGCCGTTGTTCTAAAATATCTAAAAACCGGTTTCCACCTTCCTCTTCACTCGTAATAAAAAGATCTCTTAAAGAGTTTTAGGATGCTTGATTACAGTGTTAGTGCAATTGTGCCCTCTACTGGCCACAGTGTGCACTTACCTGCACGTATATAAAAATCAACAGTATGAAATGGAGGGAATAAATAAAACGTAAGCATGTGGAAAAGGAAAGAGCATTTATATCTAGTGTAACAGTGCCATTTGGGTATTGGTTTTAATGGTAACTGTAATGGACCCTATGGGTTCCTACTGGTAATTGGTTGCCTTCTATTAGTGGTTTGTTAAAGAGACTAAGGTAGCCTAAATAAACGAGGAGAATAACAACGTGCAGTAAACTGTAAAACTGTTTGCAGTACAAACCAGTGTGTTCTTAATTAAGATAACAGATTAAAATAATATGATAGGACACATCAATTGTCAATATCAAGCAGCAAAACGAACAGCTGAATGCAAATGAGACCGGAAGCTAGACCCGTAGAATTTACAAATGGCGGCGCCACTGATCTATAATATACAGGTGCTGGTCATATAATTAGAATATCATCAAAAAGTTTATTTCACTAATTCCATTCAAAAAGTGAAACTTGTATATTATATTCATTCATTACACACAGACTGATATATTTCAAATGTTTCTTTTAATTTAGATGATTATAACTGACAACTAAGGAAAATCCCAAATTCAGTATCTCAGAAAATTAGAATATTACTTAAGACCAATACAAAGAAAGGATTTTTAGAAATCTTGGCTAACTAAAAAGTATGAACATGAAAAGTATGAGCATGTACAGCACTCAAGTTGGGGCTCCTTTTGCCTGAATTACTGCAGCAATGCGGCGTGGCATGGAGTCGATCAGTCTGTGGCACTGCTCAGGTGTTATGAGAGCCCAGGTTGCTCTGATAGTGGCCTTCAGCTCTTCTGCATTCTTGGGTCTGGCATATCGCATCTTCCTCTTCACAATGTCAGGCGAGTTTGCTGGCCAATTAAGAACAGGGATACCATGGTCCTTAAACCAGGTACTGGTAGCTTTGGCACTGTGTGCGGGTGCCAAGTCCTGTTGGAAAATGAACTCTGCATCTCCATAAAATTGGTCAGTAGCAGGAAGCATGAAGTGCTCTAAAACTTCCTGGTATAGGCTGTGTTGACCTTGGACCTGACTGACCTGACTGACTGTGGAAACTTTACACTTGACCTCAAGCAACGTGGATTGTGTGCCTCTCCTCTCTTTCTCCAGACTCTAGGACCCTGATTTCCAAAGGAAATGCAAAATTTACTTTCATCAGAGAACATAACTTTGGACTACTCAGCAGCAGTTCAGTCCTTTTTGAAGCGAGACGCTTCTGACGCTGTCTGTTGTTCAAGAGTGGCTTGACACAAGTAATGCGACAGCTGAAACCCATGTCTTGCATACGTCTGTGCGTAGTGGTTCTTGAAGCACTGACTCCAGCTGCAGTTCACTCTTTGTGAATTTCCCCCACATTTTTGAATGGGTTTTGTTTCAAAATCCTCTTCAGGGTGTGGTTATTCCTATTGCTTGTACACTTTTTTGTACCACATCTTTTCCTTCCCTTCGCCTCTCTATTAATGTGCTTGGACACAGAGCTCTGTGAACAGCCAGCCTCTTTTGCAATGACCTTTTGTGTCTTGCCCTCCTTGTGCAAGGTGTCAATGGTCGTCTTTTGGACAACTGTCAAGTCAGCAGTCTTCCCCATGATTGTGTAGCCTACAGAACTAGACTGAGTGACCATTTAAAGGCCTTTGCAGGTGTTTTGAGTTAATTAACTGATTAGAGTGTGGCACCAGGTGTCTTCAATATTGAACCTTTTCACAATATTCTAATTTTCTGAGATACCGAATTTGGGATTTTCCTTAGTTGTCAGTTATAATCATTAAAATTAAAAGAAATAAACATTTGAAATATATCAGTCTGTGTGTAATGAATGAATATAATATACAAGTTACACTTTTTGAATGGAATTAGTGAAATAAATCAACTTTTTGATGATATTCTAATTATATGACCAGCACCTGTAGAACATATATAGATCAGAGGGCGGCGCCCATTTTTACGTCAGGAAAAAGGTGGATTCGGTTCATGAAGAGTGGCTTAAGAATTTGATTTTTGTGGCTCTATACTAGTGCAGTACTAACAAAGTCAACCTTTAGAAGACTTAAGATTTGCAGTCACTATCTTATGGGAAGTGGCTCAAAATATTGACGACTCATCCTAAATTATAGCTTCATATTCTTGGCCACTCGGCCTACTCTTAAAAATGTCCTTTTATGTCACTGGCCAGTATGGCTTTAGGGTAAATTGAACACATTTATCAAAGACGTTTAGACACGGCCAAACAGGCATACATTTTTAATTCGCTGTGGATTCTTGGTGGACAAAGTTGGAAGTCCGACAGTTAGTTCAAAAGATTCACTTAAAGAACCGGTTCAGATGGGGTACGTTTATATGGGGTTAAATAAAGAAAAACGGATACACTGTATGAAACCAGGCGATATATCTGTACTAGACAAGTATGAAAGTACTGTGGATAATTTTTTTATTTTATTTTATTAATTTTTTTTTTATTCTGAACCCCATGTGGATTTACAAAAACTGATAAAAGTCAAAAAATGTTACTTTATGTCCCGCTCTCCAAAACAATGATAAAATTAATTTACACATTTTAATTTCTTCATTAAAAAATAACAAAAGTTAAGTTGAGCTCAACATTTTTATTTTAATAATAGTAATAATAATAATAATAATAATATATATTTTGTTTACAAAAAACAACTCATATGCCTCATATGCTTACTTAACAGTTCTCGGATTATTACCAATTAAATATGCCCGACAGAGACCCTCGATCGGTTCATCGATAGGATTTTCGCTTAATGAATCAGACTCGAGAACCGCTAAACCTATTTGCATTCTTAATGAATCCTTCAGAACGGTTCATGTGACCTGGTTGAACTAATTCACTGAAAAGATTCGAATCACGTTAACGATTCTTTCACGAATCGGACAACGATTTAAAGCGCTGAGACTTACGGGACAAAAAATTTGTTGAGTGTTGGGATAAAGTAATACATTTAGGAGCTCAGAGCACAGAGCTATTTAATTTAGACGGGCTGAATTCGCAGGATTACACAAAGTCTCACTTCTTGAAATCACAAATCATTCGAATCAGTTCGCCAGTTTCCCAACCCCTGCAGTCCAGATCTGCAAACAGGCACCTCCCGTCCTCATTTCATCCAGAGGCGAACTTTCCATCTCACTGGAGGTTAGATGCGCTTTACACGAGCAGTCGAGGAAAATGGCTTGTACTGTCGGTGGTCAGATCATACCGCAGTTAAACGTGGAGGAGGCGACGGAGGACAGCAGCCCGTCCAGGAGCACCTCCACCCGGCGGAGCAAAACCTCCTTCTCCCCGTTCAGCTCGAGGAAACATCAGAGGTAAGACACAGTGCAGTGTTCCAGGTATTCAGTATCTAATGAGTTCTGTCGCGTTAAGGCTGATTGTGATGATACATGAACAGTTAAAAACAGCTGTGGTGAAGTTGGCACAGGTCTTGGTTTAGACAAATGTCAGTCATTTTGACAAGTGTCAGTCATGCTGGCATCTGGACGTTTATCTACTAAATAACAAAGTTCAATGACTTTCGCCTAAACCCTTCAAACAAGCCATCCATTTCACTCATCCTCCATTTATTTCCCTTTCAAGCATCAAATTACATTTCTGAACTTCAAAAAATAGAAACACAGAATAAGAGTAAATAGCTTCTAAATGGATTTTTTTTCTTTTGTTCTGTCATCTTTGAAGTCATTTTAATCTCTGCAGCTTTATTAAATCTGCGGGGTGTCCAAACATTCTGTGCTTGCAGAAGAGCAGAGGCAATCTGCTGAAATTAGATTGCAAGCAATTACAGTAAATGCTCAAGAGGACTTCGGAAACCACGTTAGAGGAATATTTAATTAAATGCTTTTAGTAGATCTGTAAATAAACATGTATAAGCACATATTTTTCAGCCTAGTTTGGGATCGGTGATGACCTCTCAGTGCGGTGGCTGTCAGTGGAACCGATTTGGAGCTTTACAGCCAAAGGGAACATGTGAAACTATGTGCTAGTCTTGATTCCAAGCACAGAGACAGGCAGCATGTGGGGATTGATTAACCACTGAGCCGGCCGGTGTATTTAGAGGACACTGCAGAGGGAAAGAGAGCTGCAGTGTTTTCAGAGGCAGATATAGATATCAGATTTGTCTGAAATCAGTCCATCTGACCTTCACTATGAGTTTGTGGGTTTGCATGATGGACACTGTGGACACCGGACACTTTACATGTATTTAATATACATATATGAACAGAAATAAACACTTGTTTATGTATTTTGATATGTAAATGATTATATTTAGATTATTATTTACATATTATATTTAGATTTAATTTAAATACATGCTTCGAAATAATTGTGCATCAATTATTTTATTCAATGTTTATTTCAAAGCTCCTTGCACATCCTTTTTGAAAATCCATTGCAAAAGAGCCTTTTCTTCACTGTACTCTATATGTGTTAAGAATAGTGCTGGTTTGCACTATATCCTGACAGTGTTTGGATTTGTTATCAGAGCATGTAGAGTGGAAGTCAGATGGCTTAGTAACACATTTTTGTCCTTGTACTATAATATCGTGGCCTACAAATCTTATACATGCTGCTGGCTCTGTAGTACTGCAGTGAAAGAGCTAGGCAGCAGGAGTAGCAGACATCAACTCTTTTATTAGCTTGATTACCCACTTTAAATACTGAACAAAACTGGACAGTATACCAAATAATTGATGTCATCATTGGTCAGACATTGCTAAATCAAATGATTAATATACTGGGATAAAGCCTGTAGTTTTACCCAGCTCATTTGTTCTTGTAACCTTCTCATTCAGATTGCCAGGAACTCAAGGACAGCATGCTTTGGTTAAATCTGCTCCTGTAGAAGACATTTTCTTGGCTTCTCTCCAGAGAATCCCAAGGCTGATGCGTCATGACAAGGCTTTCTAAAGGATGGAACTTGACTTGTACAGATACATTTCAGGCACTTGATCCATCCGTCTCGGTCTTGATCGGTGAGCATGTTGATATAGTATGAGCTTAAAGATGGCTCACATTGTGTGGCATATTAAAGAGAAGTGTTACTTAAGGGATGTTTCCCGCTGAGAATAAAAAAGATACTACTTTTGTGTTGTGCTGAAAATCTTTTACCTAGTTTGTTGTTCCTGGTCAAAAATCATCAGCCTTTTAAACATTGCTAGTAAATCTCTTATTATGTTGTATTATCGCCGAATCTTGGATTCAGTCTTTATGCCAATTCTTTTTTTTGAAGAAGATTCATCATAGACCTCATTGATCTGAGCCTATTCCCTTCAATATTTTTAAAGAATTGAAAGAAATTGAAATAAAACAAGTTGATGAAAAGATTGAATCCAATATTTGGTAATAGTATAACATAGGAATTTTATAAGCAATTTTTTTGTAGGCTGGGAATACCACAAGTGTAACAAGGTGGGAAAAATCCCCCAAAAGTAATAAAATGATCAACAAGTTTGTTTGGAAGTTATACCCTCTGTGTTCAAATTCAGTAGGTTTTCAGTAGGTTCCAGTGTTATAACATTTAACTAGCACTTTCATGAAAAATAAAATGACCAAAACATATCTTTAATTATGAAATAGTTTTTCATAATTGCAGCTTTATGTCTCACAATTGGAACCTTATATAACACAATATGACTTGTGTTTCTTATTTTAAGCTTTATTTCACAAAAGGCTTTCATAATAACATTTTTATTTGATTAGACTTGTGTTTTTGTTCTCTCTTGCCTTTGCCATTACGAAACCACCTAAAGTACCATAGCACCCTTTCTCCTTTGCAGAACCTGCTCAGCAAAATCTATTTACAGAGTATTTAGAGTATTTTAATACATTATAACCAAACTGTAAAAAGATACCATACATACATTGAAATCAAATCATTAGAATCGTTATTTCCCTAGGCCCATTTGGGCTCGCTTTACCCATTGTGCATTGCGGCCCATTACAGTTTTATGCACGTTATTGATTGTTAGTCCATTACCTGTGACCTCTGTGAGACATCCAACACAGTCCCGCCCGAATTAGACATGGGTGACGACATACTCTGGCTGTGGTTTGGAGCGATATCATATTTTGCTGTTTGTGCATTAGACAGTAAAGAGATAATGGGTCTCTCTGCAATCTGTAAGTTCTTTTTAGTAGAAACATCAGACAAGAGCAGGGAAAGAGTTGTGCTGCTTTTTCTAGAACTCTGTTCCTATGTGTGTTTGTCATAATTTAGTGGCTTCCTTTCTGCAGAGGACTGACTAATCTCTTTCAAAGCAAAAATGATGAAAATGAAATGAAGTCACTGTTTTGCAAGTCATGCTGGTTGTCCTGCGCAGACTCACAGAAATGTGTCCTTGATGAGTCTTTGTGAGTCGGATTCAGCAGAGAGCCTTGAGAAACCCACCTATCCCAGGGACCTTCAGCATTCCAGATAACACATAGATAATAACAAAAAGATCAGCACCATGGACAGCAACTTCACATTGGTCATGAATGCTTCACTGATAAACTTGTAGCGCTTGGTTATGATAACTTGATTAGTGATCAAGAAATCCAGATATCTTATTTAGGGATGTAGAATTTTTTATTATATATTTTTTAGCAATATTTAGTTGTACATGCTCATTTGCCCTATTTTGACACATAGAGAAGACATTACCTCACTTGAAGTTAATCTTTTAAAACACACACACACAAAAAAATACTAGCACGGTTAATTATAAACTGGCAAATGTCAAAAAAAAAAAAATCAATTCATACTGTACTATGTCAAAAATATTGATCTTAATTTTAACATTATAATACAGTATGAATGGATATTTATAATTTGAACATTACAATACAGTGAATGGATATTTGTTTTGAGATTTGCTAAAGATGATAAATTATTAGTGTATAAATGATTAGTGTTTTTAAATATTAACTTAAGATGAGGTCATCTAAATAATTAACACACACACACATACACACACACACACACACACACACACACACACACACACACACACACACACAAACACATACATACAGTATGTGACCCTGGACAACAAAACCAGTCTAGAGGGTCAATTATTTGTATTATTATTATTATTATTATTATTATTTTTTTTTTTATTTTTTATTTTTTTTTAGATTTATACATTATCGGAAAGCTGAATGAAGCTTTCCATTGATGTACTGTATGGTTTGTTAGGAGAGGACATTATTTGGCTGAGATACACCTATTTGAAAATCTGGAATCTGAGGGTGCAAAAAAATATAAATATTGAGAAAATCACCTTTAAAGATGTCTAAATGAAGTTCTTAGCAATGCATATTACTAATCAGAAATTAAGTTTTGATATATTTACAGTAAGAAATATACAAAATATCTTCATGGAACATGATCTTTACTTAATATCCTAATGATTTTGCCATAAAAGAAAAATCTATCATTTTGACCCATACAATGTATTGTTGGCCCGTGCTTCTTATGTCTGGTTTTGTGTTCCAGGGTCACATATATAGTTTTAAGATTTTGAAAAATGATGTTATGATGTATAATGAATAAAGTATATAGTGAGAGAGAGTTTTTTAGTGTCTTTTAATTTTTATTTTAGGACCCCATTTTTGGACCCCACTGTTGTTATGTTCTTATTAATGAGTTCATGTCAGAATGCATGCATTTGGGATTTTGTGTGAAGTAAATGTCTGCCTACGGTACATAAAATATAAAACTTGTGCAAAAGGAGGAAATTCAGTCTCTTGATTAGCTGATTTGCAGTATATACTGTATAAATATATATACAGTAGATTACATTACAGAACACCAGAGGGCAGCACTTGATTGACTGTCATATCAAGACCTTTAAAGGTATTTTACTATGCAAGAATTCAGTTTATTTCGTAATAACACTGAACTTTTAATTTACTGAATAAATATGTCAATCTGAGTGTAAAGAGAAATAAAAGGAGGGTCAGAGACAAGCATGCATGTGGCATTTTCATCATGGTGAATCCGGCCAGTGACTCAGAAAGAATGAAACTGAATGAGGTCATAATAAATAAATAAATAAATAAATAAGTTGCATAAACAATGCAGAGTGGGTGTCTGCCACATCAATATAATAAATAAAAGATGATTTTTTTTTCTCCCTTTTTTTCTTCTGTCCATAGGATGGTGTTACTCATGATGTTGCATAAGTTCCGACACATTCATTCAGTGTTATTTGAACACAGCTGGATGACCCACACATTCCCAGGTTATCTTGGCCTTTGGTGTTTGTGGTAGTAAGATGCTTTTGTCCTCTTGCATAGCACAAAAAGTGTTTTGTATGTTCGTAATGCATCATCTTTAGAGAGCAGCAAAATTATGAATAGGCCGCATAATCGTAATTCAGCTATTTAACAGAATTTTCAGAAAAAAGTGGTATTTTTCACTGACAGCTGTCAATCTGATGTGTTACGCAAATGCACACCAATGTGGAGTGAAGCTCAGTCAAGTGCAAACGCCTGCTAGCAGCCCACAGTACAGTGACTGTACGACCTCTATCGATTTAACCGCTGTCATTGTGAACCGCCCTCGAGGCTGAGACTAGCGCAGAGATGCACTGATGCTTCCTCTGAATCCACTTCTGGTGGTTTTTAAAAATATCTAAAACAATGTAATGTTTTTAATCATTGTTCTCAGAGTTATAACCGATTCTTTTTTAGCTTCGCCAATGCTGTCATTTCTAAGTTGGGCTGAAAGTGCTCACAATGTTATGTGTCATTTTCCCTTTTTCAGTTCATGAATGTGCCAATGGCCCCAAAAGCAAACGCTATCTCTCACATTAAGCTTAACACCGGCGGTGGCTGACTATGAATTTCACATTTCAATTTCACAGCATTTTAAGGGGGTGGAAACTTTAGAAATATCACCCCGTGAGGGATACTGTATAAGAGTATGCTGTCTGATCCAATCCCGTTTAAGACCTTGAGTGAGTTCCTGTAGCTGCTCGGAGCTGGGAAACTATCCTCGGAACCATTGAGCACAGAATAAGGTACTACAATAATTACACTGAAGTTTGAAAGTTTGGGGTCAATAAGAATTTTTTTAAGAAATTAATAGTTTTATTAAGAAAGGGATTGATCAAACATGACAGTAAATGACTTTTGTAATGTTACAAAAGATATCTATTTGACATTTCTATTCATTAAAAAATTCAGAAAAAAAATGTATCACAATTTTTAACAATAATTGTTATTAAAAAATTAAAATAATACAAGAATAAGACAACAGTGCTGTAAATCGAGTAAAAAAATAACTAATTAATCCCACATTTTTCTGTAACTAATCACAATTAATCAGATATTAATAGGACATTTATATTCTCTGATATATATTTTCTTTAATATAGTCTCTTTTTTGTAATTTGTCATGCTAAATATTGTGTTCATATTCAGTAGTCTACTGTAACGTTATCCAAAGGGATGCCAGGGGAAAAAAATGGATGCTGCGTTAATCGCATTAAATATTTTTAACATGGTAAAATGGAAAAACATTAATCATGCTGTATAAAATAATTTTTAAAGTAATAAAAAAGGAATAAATTACATTTTAAAAATATATTACATTTTTACTGTATTTTTGATCAAATAAATGTTGCTTGGGAGGGCAGAAGAGACATGTTTCAGAAACATTTTCAACCACAAACTTTTGAACAATAGTGTTTTTATTTCTCTCTTTTTTTAGAATCATGATTTATATGTCCTTTTTAACACTTTAACACGTAAGTGCTTCACGCATGTAATTTTAGTTTTTAGGATTGTTGGTGCTGTTACAAACCTCGAATTGTGGCACCAAAGGTATTCTTTATCAAAACAGTGCAGTACTTGAATGTTATTGGAAGTTGTTTAACAACAGATAGCCAATCACAAACAATACAGTACTTGCCTCATTAAATATTCATGACCTTTAGACAGTTAGAGAAACCTTCTTAATTTTGAGAGAAATAGATTAAGATTGCATTGTTCCTACACGGTGGTTTCTTTTTTATTGGGCCAGTGTGTACATGTAGGTAAAAGCCACCAGGCACAAGATGAGAAAAACTGTTATTTTCTCTCAATCAGAGAGAGAAATATCCACCCTTTAGTGCAGCTCCATTTATTGGGCTGCTATACTTTTTTTTTTGGCAGCAGTGAAGGCAGGTTTGTCCTCCTCTGAGCTGCAGAAGGAACATTGTGTGGGCTTCTGTTTATCATAATATGCTAATAGTGGAAACAAGGTCGAACCATAGAGCCTGAAGTCAGTTACACTTCCCTTATTTACACAATGGAAATATCAACAAGCTTCAGCAACATCTGAAGAGAAACTCTTGGTTGGAGGCAAAAATAAACCTAATCCTTTACTGAGAGGTTTCTACTGTAAATGCGACTCTTGCGACTGTATCTCTTGAGTTCACTGCGGAGATTCTGGTCTTCAGAGTCAACCTGTGAACATCAGAGCATCTCCTTTATATCAGGTCATGTTCCTTTTGATAGAGAAATGCTCTTAAATAAAACAATAAAGGGTTTCAGTTAAAGCTTTGCTCCAGGATCTCCCGAGTTTACTGTCAACCCAGAAGTGACAGCCCTGCACAGAATCTATAACAACCTACAATGACAGACTGCTATTTGTAGCGAGCTCACAATCCCTTCTTGGTGGTCCTCCTCAATATAAAGTCAAGCTCAGTGTAAACCTCTAACTCACCATCTGTTGCTGTAAGAGAAGTCATAATACTGTGCCATGTATAGGGATTCAGTGTAGCCTAAAATGAAATCTGTCTGTTCCTCTGTCCATCAGTCAGTCCGTCAGTCATTTTTGGAGCTTGATGGTGCTAATCCACATTCCAGTGCATTGTATAGAAAAAATATGCAGAACAATCTACTAGACATCTCCTTTTGTATTCCATGGAAGGAAAGTAAGTCATCAACAAAACATAACGGGTGAACTAAATCTTAAAAGGGCTTGCTGTGTGTTTGAGATTCTCTTTGTATCTTTAGTCCCGTTGGGAGCTGGGAGATTTTTAAGGAATTTCTCAGAGATGCTCATGTCTTTATTTTCAACACTCATGTTGTGATCTGCATCCTAATATTACTTCAGACTATGTGTATTCTCTGTGTGTTTGTGTGAATGTGTTTCTGCTCAATACCTTTTAAAAGGGCTTGACTGAATGTGTCAGTCGAATCCCCAGATACTTGAAACTCTTTTAAATGGTGCCAACTTATTTCTGTCTCACCCTGAAGAGTCAGTCTACCCACATCACAGAAATGAACCAATTCCAACCAAACCGGTGAGGACGATTTAGAGCCGTGTGAAGAAGTTTGGATTCGGTTTGGGATTCTGGAGTCAATGCCTCTGTTAGGTGAATTCATTTCTGAGAGATTTCTGTCTTTGATGGTTTAGATCTTGATGCTCTTTTAAAAACAGCACACTACAAACTTCATTTCAAAATATCTACTTAAGATTGCTTTTTTTAAATTCCAGATTTAAAAATAATCATAAAAATGTTCAATAGTTACACATAAAAAAATCAGCAGAGGTCAGTATAAATCCAAAATTTATACAACGGACTGGTAGCAAAAATAAACAAAAATAAAAAATAAAAAAATACTGAGTGGACCTTTACAACAAGATTACTTGTGAAAAACTTGTGTGCATGATATTATTAGAATACAAGTAGAATACTAAGAATACTTAAAATAATAGTTATTTTCAGATCATATATATTTTCTATCTTAATTTTCACATTTTAAATAATGTAATTATTTAATATATTTTATTGTTAATATTTTATGTACGTTTGTTAATTTAATTTTTATTTATTGGCAAATTGTTTAAAACGTAAAGCTCACAAATGTTTATTAGGTTTATTTATTTAAACGAGAAAAAATAAAATCATTTGGCAGTGAGTTAAGAAAAAAATGAATGTATAAATTAGAATTACATTTTTAAAATAAATTACTATTACAACAAACAAGTTGTCATAAAATCAGTTGATCTTGTTCAATGTATGATTTTTTTTCTTACTCAAAAACTCTTAAAAAAATAAAAATAAAATTGTGTTCTAAATGTCTGTGAATTTCATGAGTGCAGCTGTGCAACCATAAAAGAGAGACAGAGCCCAGCAGGTTTAAGTGTGTTTATGAGAGAAATAACAGAAAGAGGACAGAACACCTGGAGACAGAGAGAAAGAGAAAGAGAGAGGGAGAGATTGCTGCGCTGACTGGGCAGCAGCGTGACATGTGCTCAGTGTCTCGTGAATAAGTGCTGCACCTTTTCTTTCCATGTGGGCTTAATACAGTTTGACGGCGACCTCTCAGTTGTGCGGAGAGAAAAGTGGAGGCTGTTGGCACACACGTTGATGTTTTGTTTCACACGGTTGGGGTCAGGTAACGGTAAAGCCTTTTTATCCAAATGCTGTGCATGTCCAGGTTACTGTATGCATGTAAATGAATCTTATAGGGTTGGGGTTGACATGCATGTTGCTGTGGGACTGTAGTTCACTTTCACTTCTCTGTGTGTGTTGATGGAGCATGACTTCAGAGTGAATTCCTCCACTGCTCTGGAGTGCAATCAGTATTTAACACTTAAAAATTCATGCACATCTTTAATGAAGGTCATGTTTTGAACCGTCCTCTGAAGGCTCAGGAATGGAACATGTTAGTTCAACTGCCTGAGGAGGAAGAGAATATTTTCTTCTTTTTTTAGACCAGTATCAAGAATCTGTCCGATGCCCTGGGAAGTCTTGTATCCATAAAAAGCAGCGCATTGTTCTGATGGACTTTATTGTTTGGCTCGTTACCTCTCTCCCCGTCTCTCTTCAGCCTTTTGAGACTCTGCGTTATTCTGCATCATGCTGGGCAAACACATTTCGAACCCTCTGGCAGCTTCTTCTTGCATATTCATGAGATCACATGTTTCTGTCCCTGAATGCAGGGCTAATGTCTGTGGCCTCCCGCTGAGGTCATTGTGTCCACGTCTCGGGTGCCCAGCTGTCGGAGACAGGGACGGTCCTGTGTCCAAGCAGATGAGTTGACTTGAGATAGATATCACTGCACCTCTGGCATTGCTTATCATTTTGATAATGCCTTTTCATAACGTTATCGTATTGTTTACTTAAAGGACGTTTTCTATAATGGAAGACTGGTGATGTGATATTCAACAGAAGGGCCTTCTGGAGGGCTTTGAATGGGCAAAAATGTTTTTGTCCAAGTAATTTCAAAATTTATTTATATAGTGCTTTTTACAGTATGCATGATTTTAAATCAGCTTTACAAAAAAATCATCTTATCAAATTATCTTAATATCTTCATGTTTTAGCAGATAAGATATGGCTCATATTATAGTTGACATCTTACAAAGATACAAGCATTCAAGCAGTATATACTGTAGTATATATGACTTTTTTTAATGGAGTCTCTTATGCTCACCGAGGCTGTATTTGTTTGATCAAAAATACAGAAAAAACAGTAATATTGTGAAATTTTATTGCAATTTCTAATATTGGTTTCCTATTTTAATATACTCTAAAATTTCATTTATTTTTTTGACACATTGTTGAATATTCATCAGCCATGACTGCAGTCTTCAGTGTCACATGGTCCTTCAAAAATCATTCTAATATGCTGATTTATTATCAGAATTAAAACTGTTGTGCTGCTTAATATTTTTGGAACCTGTGATACATTTTTCTTTGATTCTTTGATCAATAAAAATAAAAAATAAAAATCTTTATATATTATATTATATTATATTATATTATATTATATTATATTATATTATATTATATTATATTATATTAATTATATTAATTATATTATATTATATTATATTATATTTTCTATCAATATAAGTCTTTTCTGTCACTTTTTATAAATTTAACACATCATTGCTGAATTAAAGTATTAATTTATATATATATAAACTTATATAAGAGGACCAAACTTTTGAATAGTAGTGTATATTGTAACAAAATTTCTATTTAGGATAAACACTGTTTTCTTTTTAACTTTTAATTTATCAAAAAATCCTGAAAAAGTATAGGTCCCAAAAAATATTAAGCAGCACAACTGTTTCCAATATTGATTCTAAATCAGCATATTAGCATGATTTCTGAAGGATCAAATGTTCAGAAGACCTTAGCTTGTATGTGAAAATGAACACATTTATTTAAATGTCTACGGGGTTCAATTTATTGATTTATACATATTTATTTAAAAAAATTGCATACAAAAATTTCAATTCTGTCATCATTTACTGACACCTGTCATCATACAAACCTGTATGGCTTTCTTTTTTCTATGGAATAGTTTTTTCCCTTCCCCATTTTGTCCAGTGTTGTTTTGACCCACACTGCATTTCATTTTATGGGCAAAAACAGTTCAAAATAGTGCTATTGTGCAGTCAATGATTTGTCCTGATTATATTTCACCCGGTGCTGAATAGACCTTGATTTCTCTACAGGGGGACCGTTTCATAACATTTAGACGTCACACAACTGTAATGGTTGAATTATATTTCGCTACTCATGCTGACAATATTTTTACATTCTCTTCTTGTCTATGATGTGCTTTGTGTTAAATTAACACTGATATTTTTTTACAATGCAGGAGCTGTTAAATGCTCCAGGTTAGCTCATTTATAAAATGACATCAAACAAATGGCATTTCTGATGATTTTCGCATTGTATGTGCATATTTTCATTTAAAGTTAATGATTAAATGCCGCAGCATTTTACCAACTAGCGGCTTTCTAAAGTGAGCCTGGTCTTTTCAAGCGTGACTCAGAATTGACAAACGTATTCAGTAAGCGCTGTCAATCAAATGTACTTCAGCTCCCAGCAATCATGTATTCCAGAGCGCGGCTGCTTTGTTTTTTTAAATGCAAGGTTGGCTTGTCAAAACCTAAACAAAGCATTGCATTGCAGACCATTGCTCTTTTGCAGCTCATGCCGGGACATTTTTAGGTTCATGCTCACACATTCCGCTTCTAACTTGTTATTCATCAGTATGGTTGGAGACTCCCAAAGCTTCCCTTTTTAAGTACCCAAAACATCACTTTAGACTTTGAGAATGGTTGTCATGGTAACGTTGCATTAAGTAGTATGTTTTCTTATGACTGGACAGAGCTTGGTTGCAAAGAGGCAAAAACTCAAACCGCCCCCTTGCTTCATTCAAGTCAGAAAAAATGTTGTGTAAGTTTGTTGAACTTGTCATCAGAAATCAGCATCAGGATGTGCATGCATGTATTTGCAGCTGTAGAATTTATAAGTGGGTAGGCTAGTTGATAAATAGAATGAACATTCTTTTTTAAGTTGAAGCTTATTTGAATATATTAGAGAAAATCTGTCATTTTAGATAATCACCATTTGCTTCCTTTTTTCAGTTTTGCAGTATTGCAATAGTCTTGCAGTGTAAAATAAATTTAAAAAGTTTTCAATTATTAATTACGTATTACTTAATATAAAATCCTACTAAAACCATATTTTTTTTGAAGTTTAAAAAATAAATAAATAAAATGAGTGTTAACTAAAATTAAAATGAATAAAAATAGCTGGTGTTATTTTAAATAAGGCTGAAATAAAATAAGCATATTAGATGAAAAACTAAACCTTAAAACTTAGAAATGTTACCTCGGCAACTAAATGAAATGAAAGTACTAAAATGACTAAAACTGAAATAAGTAAATTCAAGCTAAATAAAAAAAAGAACAGATGACAAAAGAACAAAATTACTAAAACTAAGAAGACTGTAACCAAAAATATTAAAATTAAAGCTTATATATGTGTATATAACTATATGTTTATACTAACAGTGCTACTGATACTTTCTGCTCCACTCTTACATCTTGTTTAGACACTGTTTGCCCCTTGTCTTCCAGGCCAGCCCATACCACCCCTTCAGCCCCTTGGTTATCTGATGTTCTACGCGAACATCGTTCTAAGCTTAGAGCTGCTGAAAGGGTGTGGCGTAAATCTAAAAATACTACTGACCTTAATGTGTATCAGTCACTCCTCTCTTCCTTTTCTGCTAATGTCTCCACTGCTAAAAAGACATACTACCATAACAAAATTAACAATTCGTCTAACTCTCGCATGCTTTTTAAAACATTTTCCTCGCTCCTTTGTCCTCCTCCTCTCCCTCCTGCTTCATCTCTAATAGCTGATGACTTTGCCACGTTTTTAATTAATAAAATTAAAAACATCAGCGCACAATTTTCCACACCACAATCCATCAAGCACATCTCACCAGCAAACATACACTCATTCACATCCTTTTCTTCACTCTCTGAGGCAGAAGTCTCCAAACTCATCCTTTCTAATCATCCTACTACTTGTCCGCTTGATCCTATTCCATCTCATCTCCTTCAAGCCATTTCTCCTGCAGTTGTACCTGCACTCACTCACATCATTAACATATCCCTCCACACTGGTGTTTTCCCCTCATCATTTAGACAGGCTCGTATAACTCCACTACTTAAGAAACCCACCCTCAACCCATCTCTTTTAGAGAACTGCAGACCAGTTTTCCTTCTTCCTTTCATTGCAAAAACACTTGAACGAGCTGTATTCAACCAAGTCTCTACCTTTCTCCTTGACAGCAACCAATCTGGCTTCAGAAGTGGACATTCAACTGAGACTGCCTTGCTCTCAGTTGTTGAAGCCCTAAGACTGGCAAGAGCAGAATCCAAATCTTCAATACTTATCTTGCTTGATCTGTCTGCTGCTTTTGATACGGTTAACCACCAGATCCTCCTGTCAACCCTACTGACAAAGGGCATCTCAGGAACCGCACTCGAGTGGTTTGAGTCTTACCTATCAGATAGGTCCTTCAAAGTATCTTGGAGAGGTGAGGTGTCCAAGTCGCAACATCTAACTACTGGGGTGCCTCAGGGCTCAGTTCTTGGACCACTTCTCTTCTCTGTCTACATGGCATCATTAGGTTCTGTCATTCAGAAACATGGCTTTTCATACCATTGCTATGCTGATGACACTCAGCTCTACCTCTCATTCCATCCTGATGATCCATCAGTAACTGCTCGCATCTCAGCTTGTCTAACAGACATTTCTTGCTGGATGAAGGACCATCACCTTCAACTCAACCTTGCCAAGACAGAACTGCTTGTGATTCCAGCAAACCCATCGTTTCATCACAATTTCACCATCAAGTTAGGCACATCAACCATAACTCCTTCAAAAACAGCCAGAAACCTTGGAGTTATGATTGATGATCAGACTATTGCAACGCTCTCTTGGCAGGTCTTCCAGCCAGTTCTATCAAACCTTTACAATTAATCCAGAACGCGGCAGCAAGATTAATTTTTAATGAGCCGAAAAGAATACACGTCACACCTCTGTTTATCCATTTGCACTGGCTACCAATAGCTGCTCGCATAAAATTCAAGGCATTGATGTTTGCATACAAAACCACCACTGGCTCTGCACCCCGTTACCTAAATTCATTACTTCAGACTTATGTGCCCTCTAGAAGCTTACGTTCTGCAAGTGAACGTCGCTTGATTGTGCCATCCCAAAGTAGCACAAAGTCACTTTTACGGACTTTTAAATTAAATGTTCCCTCCTGGTGGAATGACCTGCCCAACTCAATCCGAGCAGCTGAGTCCTTAGCCATCTTCAAGAATCGGCTTAAAACACATCTCTTCCATCTTTATTTGACCCTCTAACTTTTGCACTCACTATTCTAATTCTATTTAAAAAAAAAAAAAAAAAAAATCTAACTACATTTCTAATCTTTTTGTATTCTATCTATTTTCTTTTCATTTATTATACAATTATAAAAAAGACATCTAACACTAGCTTGCTCTATTCTTTTTCTATTCTATCTGTTTTCTTTTTATTTATTATATTATTTAAAAGCCCTTGCTACGTATACTGTGTTTAGGCTAACTGAGACTTGTTATAGCACGTACATATCATTGCTCTTTTGTTGTTTTTGATTGCTTTCATTGTCCTCAGCTGTAAGTCACTTTGGATAAAAGCGTCTGCTAAATGACTAAAATGTAAATGTAAAATGTAAATATAAAATAAATATTAATAAATAAAACAATGCTGGTTTCAACAAATCATGTATCACAGGGTTGAAATAGTTTTAAATAAAGGACAATATAACATGTTGCTTGTAGTTTTCAGGGTGTGTAAGTAAGACATATAATGATTGAGCAGTCAGAAACCCCTGGAAACATGCAAAAACTAAAATTGACTCACACAAAAAAAAATTAAAATAAAAAAAAAATTGACACAGTGACTGGTATTTCTATGACAGGATATGACATGTGAACTGGCAGTGACTTCCCACTGCTGTCAGGAGCATTTACTTTATTAGATGATTCCTATTTTTCTTTTCTCTGTTCAGTGCATCTGTTCAGTGCATCTGTTCAGATCAAACTGTACAAAATGTAATCCACATTTCATTATCATCTGTCTCAAACATTGTGAGCTCACTTTTGGGTATTTTTGTTTTCTATTTACTGTATCTGTTTAGACTATACAGAGTTTCAGTTCTTGTCCAGTCTTCCAGATGCGGTGACTTGGGGCCTTTTTGTGGTTGTTACTGCTAAATGATTCAAACAAACCTATTTTGATTACTCAGGAAGGGCCACTGGGCATTATTTCCCTCTTTTTAACCGTTCAGGTTAAGTTTCAAAAGGAACCTAACATTGTGTGTGGGTTTTGTGCAAGAATCATTTATTATGAATGACTGTTTAAAATGGCATAGTATAGTTTGCAAAAGTGTTGGGGTTGATGTGATCGTTTTATTTTCTGTGTGAAAATGTCTTACATTTGTAAGTGTGATCTGAAATCTCAGTTGTGACATTTATTGTCACTGAGAAGTGAAAGATGAAGTCAGAGTTATGAGGAACTACATTCTTCTCGATTTCCGTGTTTTTCATTTAACATTGGTTATATTTCATTTAAATGCTGATACTCTGGAGTTAATAATATTTTGTTGTAAGATTCATTACTTTGATTAAACAACTCTAAAATTGGGTTTGAATTCACATAGGTTACAGATAATTAAGGTTTTTTTTTTTTTATAATTTGTAGTGGTGGAGGATGTTTCTATAAGTAATGAACAAAACTGTAAAATCCATTGGGTTGAATGAACTTGAACACCCACATCCACTGCACTTGGACAGAGTTTTTATGTAAGACCTTACATAACCTTTAAAAGCTGAGTGAGTGAGAGCTGCAAAAAAGCACAGTTTGACGCTGAAGATGAATGTGTGGGCTGTTCCTGCTAGTACCTATTGAACTCTGTAACTAAAAAATGTGTATGCTCTTAGAAGATATTTTGCAGAATCAGAAAGAGCTTTATTATGAGTGTGAGTGTGAGGAATGAGTCTGAACAACATTGGACCCCATTAACTTTCATTGTATAGACAAGACACACACACACACAAAAAGTTTATACAATATAAACTAAGTATTGCATATATATACATAAAATAACAAATTCTTCCATATCTAGTTGTGGCAATAAGGAGCTTACAGTTTGGTGTTTCATGTACATTTACACAGTGTTTATTTTTATTCTCAGAAGACAGAATGTGAATACAGATGGTCAAAGGTGTTGTATGGCATGACTCACGGACAGCCTGCTTGAGGGGTTTATCATTCATCAGTCACGTTTAATAGCACAACAGTTTCATTCAGAATCAAAACAATACTTTCACCCCAAGTTCATCTAATTTCACTCGCGCATGCTGGTTTGATGACAGACTCACTGTGCTTTCAATGAAGGGGTTACGAACCCAGTCGTACTGGTTCCAACTATGCTGCTCAGGAAAATACTTATTGAAATGTGCAGACAGGACTACAGATGGAGAGTGATTTCTTTTTTTGTAACTTCCCAGTTAAACAAATTTTCCGTGAGAAATTCATTCAAGGTCGGGAACATGTCTAAATGTCCCCCATCCGTGTGGAAAAGTAACAATTCATATTCTGACCCATATTCTGCACAACAGGCCAAACAAGTCTTGATTTTGTGGCATGAGTCTTTATGAAATTTACAATTTGTGTTGCTGTTTGAAGCACTGCATTCAACTCCGCAGGAAGTTTTTGCTGCAAGGGCCTCTCTGTGAATCATACAGTGGGTGAAACGAATGTGCGGAGCTACTTCACGAACCAAAGCAGTGAGTCCTTTATTTTTTCCCTAACATTGATCCCGTTCCGTTTGTGCACACGCTGACACAGTCGCCCAACAAAGACCAGGTTCATTCAGTTTACCATTGAGTTTTTCAAAAATATCTCTTCCTGTGCACGTTTTTTCCAGTGCTGAGAAAAACAGAAGATCCTCAAGCAATTTTCTCTCATGATGGTAGCAGACAAATACAAGTAGTTGGGAGGAGTTTGAGATGCCTGTTGACTCATCTAATTGCAATGAAAAAAAAATTCCATTCTTTATTCTCTCAGTTAGCTGACATTTGACGTTGGTTAACATTTCAGTAAATACTCCGACTTATGATGTTGTCTGATTGTGGAATTTGTTCAATATCACTTGCATACTTATCTCCAAACATAGTTTTACAGATGGCCATTGCTCCTGGATGAATGAGGCTCTCTGCAATTGTATGAGGCTTTTTGGCCTTGGCAACTAAATGCACCATCTCATATAAAGTAGTAAGCACTTTTACTGGCAGAGTGGTTTGGCTGGTCATAGTATGTTTTTGACTTGTTAATGCTGATTTTTTTGTGGCGAAAAATGTCAACCGGTTTATCTTTTAACTTTGGATGTTTGGTTTGTAAGTGACTTATCTGTTTCACAGGTTTCAAACTCTCGTTTGCAAACACCTCTGAACATACAACACACACTGTGGACGTGGTTCATTATTAATTGTGATGCACAAGGATCCGTATTTTATGTACTGTTCGTCATACTTCCATTGCTTTGATGCACACAGGCCTTTGGTTTTTGCAATTAATCCTCTCTGTGTGGAGATCCCCGTTAACGTGGAGGGTTTGTCATCAGTTTGCAGTCGTAATGCTTCAGTTGGGCACTCCTCTTCTTTTTTGTCAGACGGTTCACCATTTTACTTTCACTGGTATTAATCTTAAAAAGCCACTGGTCCATTTTATTTTTACTTTTTCTGGAACTTGATCGCGCCAACTCTGCTCTAACTGTTGCTTGATAATTAGCTGCGTTACTAATCAGATTGCCACCTAGTGGATGCCTAAAAAATTGCTAGCTCGTATTCATAATAACTCAGGTGTATGCCTCAGGGTCTCGCACGCTCCACAGGTTGAAAACCCCTGGTGTAGTGAATGAATACATCAGGAACGTTATGGTGTGGTGAGGGAAAACGGTCACACACAAAACAGACTGGAGCAGCCATCTGCCAAATAAATCCAGCATCCTGTGGCTTGATGTTCCTCAGCCAGTTAAAGAGACTCCCCAAAGATAAAGCTTTGAAGCTAATTTGTTAGAAAATATTGGCATACTATAAATAAGTCAAAGCACCATAGTGCAACAGAGTAAACAATATAATGAAAAGAAGCAGGATCTATTGACACTCTTGGGAATGATGTTAGATCTGCTGGTGTATTTTTTAAGATTTTGTGTAGCTCATCAATGATGACAGTATTAAAAACTTCAAAACTCATAACTGATGGTATAGGAAGATTTGTTTACGGATTTGTCATCTTTTTATGTAGGCTACTGTGAAGTTCCACATATCATGTCTGAATCAAATAACATTGAGCATCTTGATTAATAGACCTTAGTCATGTGTAATTTCTTTAATGAACTGTACTTCTTCATTTGCATAAAATTAAATAGGGTAGAAAATGAAATAATGTTACTGAATGAAGATTAGGTTAAAATAACAAGATGGATTACCCATTAGTGCTGTCTAGGTATTTTCTGTCATGCGAGATATGCAAGAGTTTTTTTTTTACCTTTATAGATGGTTGTACAGTATCTCCTGCGGTGAGGATGTGCTTTTATGACTTTACCTCAGTAATGAAGGTGGTTGTACATTTTGATTGGCATTTCCCCGCTGGCAAAATGTGTGCTAACCGCGCTTTTGTGGGGTAGGCTACATGCATCTCTGGCTGTCAAGATGTGTTTCTCATATTTTTACTTCAGTTTTAAATGATTGTAGTATGTTCTTGACGAGTATTTCCGGCAAGAATGTGTTTGTCGTGATTTTTCGTTGTTAAGATGGTTTTGTACATTTCTCGGACGTTTTTACTGCTGTCAAATTGCACTAGATTTTACCTCAGTATGTTGAACATTCGGACTAACAATAAACGACGTTTTAACGTTAAAAGTAGTTCGTTTTGAGAAGGAAGCTCGTTTCTTTAGACAAGCACGACAGTTTAAATTGTCGTATATTCTGCATTAATATTTTTCTCTTGACTGCTGCAGCAAGAAAACCTCTTCTGAACGATGAGACTGTACCGGCAGTTTTTATGCTGAGAGATCCGGGGCGTCTCAATTTCAGAAAGAGGGGTGATTGGCAGAGCTCAATCTGCGTACACATCCGATCGTTTTTGTTTTGTCTTTGTTTTTTTTTAACCACACAAATATTTTAATCACAAGTATTTTGCTTTTGATTTCGCTTATAACAAACCCAGTTTACATTATTCTGTAAAACAACATTTAATTTGTTTCTTTGCGACAACTCTCCCCTTCGATCGGAGTGGATTTGTCCGGTGAAAAGGAAACGTGAAGATCATAACTGAACAGTGTGGGAATAAACGCCGGAACAGTTTCTCACTCTAACGGCTATTTAAAACGCAAAGACAACGACTGCATATAAAAGGTTTTGGTTGCTTGAAATGTAACAGGTAAGATTTTCCTCATTTCTGTTTAGTGCATGTTTTCAACTTTTATTTGTACCGTTAAGGATTGTTTACAGATCCATATACCATTTTTAAGATAATTTGAAATCATATTGTTTCCACTTAACACAATAAAATATAGCATATTTTACAGGAAATATTGTTGTGCACTTTGGTGTTGCAGAATGACTTTTAAACTTTGCTTTCTGGTACAGTCTTTCTCTATAGTGCTTATGACTTGGTTTCTTGAGTAGCCTATCAAATGTGTAATAAATAATAACAGATTGTAGTGCCATGTCACTGTACGTTCATAATACCATGGTAATTTGATATAAGTTATGGCACTGAAATTCGTGTACCACATTTTTGCATGAAATGCTCAAGTTATTACTATTGTACCAGGTCCAAAAACCCTTGGTAGTGCCATAGTACATTTTATAAGTGAAGACAGGCATAGATAGAGTCATAAATTATATTACATTACACACCAAAATGTGATTTATATGTATTTTAAATGCATTGTGGTATCATAAATAAGGGGGAAAAAAGTTAAGGCTCATTTTAGAGCCTTACTTTTTTACAGGAAGTTAAGTCAGATATGTACTGTATAGGTTATGCAGTGTGGTACAGTGTGCACCTTCTGGAGCCCCTCACGTGGGGAAGATGGTAGGATTTGTTTTGTATATAATCTAAGAAGTCTAAGAATGCAGAACTCTTGTATTTGGCATTTGGCAAGATAACAGGGACTTATTTTTATAAAAAAACAACAACAACAAAAAAAAAACCTCACTGACTATCTCCAATAGAGCAGTAACAGGAGTGATCTCACAGTGTGTGGCTGGTTACTAACCTGCCGTAGGGTTCAGTCAGCAGATTGTGAGATGTGTTGAGCAGGCAGATGGGCAGCCCCTGAGTGTGTCTGCTCTCAGTGGGCTGCGGCTTACTGCACTTCCTGCTGTAAAATGAACTCACTTGCTTGTTTACGCCTGACTTCCTTATACATGCCTGAAGTGCAGCGCTACATGATGCCTGTTATATTAACACTGACACGCATGACTGGCTCTAATTTTTTTTTTACATTTTTGGGTAATCCTGAGGAATCATGCTTCCTAGATTTTTTGAGATAAGAGTCGTTGTACTATGAAAACATACTGAACTGTCAGAACTCAAAACTTCCTCCACAGTCATAAAAGTTTTTTTTTTTTTTGTAACTTAATGGAACTTAATGGTTTCAGGGGAAGAAACAAAATATGTAAATATGCACTACCGGTTTGGAATAATTAGAACTTCTTAAAAAAATTTTTTTGAAAGAAGTCCATTATGATAACCAATGGTTTATTTATTTGATCAAAAATAAAAATAATAATATTGTAAAATATTATTACAATTTAAAAGAATACTTTTCTATTTTAATATATTATAAAATGTAATTTATTCCTGTGATCAAAGCTGAATTTGCTGTCAAATGATCCTTCAGAAATCATTCTTATATTCTAACTTGGTGATCACTTATTATCAGTTACTATTGTTTCCCAGCTATTACTATATATATATATATATATATATATATATGACAAAAACAATGGTTTTTCAGTAATACTCCAGAGCAGAGCAGGAAAGAGCTTGTGTGTGAGAGAGCAAAATATGATTTGCTTTGCATGTTGTCCTTTCTGTGTAATCTTTTATGTAAAGTCCTAATGTTTTGTTTAGATGGTTATGTGCATGCATAGACTCTGTCCACCTAGGACATTGGTTTTCAAACACACCTGATTAAATCAAAACAATTTTCAAACAAATAAATACATTATTTATGCCCTTCAGCCAATCTTAAAGTAATAATGTGTGTTAATAAACTCTTAAATGCACAAATCTTTATAAAAATAAAATAAAAACTTTAAACATAAAAAATGAATTTAAATAAAAAAAAATTAAGTTAAACATACATTTTATGTTTGTAATTATTGAAATTTTTCAGTGTTTGAGAACTGCTAACCTAGTAGATCCTATGACCTTCGTCTGACCTCTAGGGAGCTATGCAGAATTTCTGGACAGAAGGTTTTTAAAAATGTGAGCACTGAGCCATCTCACAGGAAGTGCTGAACTTAGCTCAGCCCAGGTGTGATCTCTCTAAGCTCTTTGATCTGCATCTGTACTTGGTTCTGGACTCATGTAAGACTGGGCAGTAGCAGAACCATGTCAGAAACCCTCCAGCTGCCCGCGCTGCAGATCCAGGGCCCGGTAGACGGGGAGTGCAATGGATGTGAGGTGGATCCGGCCCTGTCCAGCTCGTCCAGCCCGTCCCTACGGCGCAAGCGCTTTAAAATGCACCGTATGAAAAACGTTGTGAGCGAGAAGGAGCAACTGGAGAAGGAACAACTTCAGTGTTCCGGGAGTAAGGAGTACCTGAAGCTTCCGTCCATTGAGATCACGCCATCCAGCGACGAGGACGCAGCGTGGTCTAGTTGTTCCACCCCTAGCGCCTCGCCCCAACGCAGACGCTTCCTCCTGCGCAAGTGGCTGAGAGGAGGCGAGAAAAAAGAGCACGGCAGTGAGAGCAGGTCTGTATGAGCACGAGACCGAACCCTCCTGCACTGCCTGATCTCAGCACACAAACACATCCATTCTCCATTCCCGCTGTCCATCATGACTAATGTGCACCACTTCATTTGGGTCTTCACGTGAGCTTGCTTTGGTACATTAGCCGTGACAGAAAACCTTTGTGTTTGTGTGTGCGTGAGTGTGTTTTTCCCTGTTTTCTCTGGAGGGACTGAAGTCTCTGCTGTGACATTTTATAGGCTGGAGGGAAGAACAAGCGGCCGCCTGCTGCTGCCAGGAATGCTGACAGGAGTTTGTCTGGGGACGTCTTAAATATTCATAACTCTCGCTGGCTTTTAATAGACAAAAATACAACATGCAGTATATATGTTTCTGCTATGACCCAAACATTTACTTTAAGCAGCCATAACAATAGCTGAAATTAGACCTGAAGTACACTACCAGTCAAAAGTGTGGACACACTTGACTAAATTTCTGATTTATAATCTTGATTATTTATAAATGATTAATTTATCAAATAGAAATAGCTGGAACAAGGCATTTCATTTTTGCAGAATAAAAGATTATCCTCCTCAATCAAGTGTATGAATTTTTTTTTTTTTCATCCATTGCATCCCCATCGTTTTTGAAAGAAGTCCCTTCTGGTCACCAAGGCAGCATTTATTTGATCAAAAATACAGTAAAATGTATTATTGTGAAAAATTATTTCAATTTTAAAAAACTGTTTTCCATTCTAATATCATTTGACAAAGTTTCATTTTCAGCATCTTTACTCCAGTCTTCAGTGTCACGTCATCATTCAGAAATTATTCTAATATGCTTTTTTAGTGCTCAAGAAACATGTTTTATTATCATCAATGTTGAAAACAGTTGTGCTGCTTAATGTTTTTGAGACCATTTTTTTTAATTCTTTGATGAAAGTGAAAGTGAAAAAAACAAAGTAGATTTGTAACTATAAAAGTCTTTACTGTCACTTTTGATCTATTTAATGCATCCTTGAATAAAAGTATTAATTTCTCTTAAGAAAGTGTTTGGTCACTTTATAATTCTCATACTTAAGTTTGTCATTTCAGAAATTGTATGACTTTACTATCATTCTAAAATGTGGAAAATACGTCTAATAAAGAATGAGTAAGTGTGTGTAAACTTTTAACTGGTAGTGTACAGGGAATTTAAGGTTAGATGTTTGACATGAATCAGTTATCAGCTGTGTACTGTAAGCTGTCAGGTGTTTGCTGGTAGAAAACCCTTTAAAATACACCAGTGTAAGAATGTAGGGCTCTGGTATGTTGATCTGTTAGGTTGTTTTCTCACCTGCTTCCTTTTCATGCAATATGAAAGAACTCAGGGAACCACTTCTGTGGTTGAATGCACAGGATGTTTTTCTATCATTTCTTTTCTTAAGTGTACTTTGCACACTGTACCTGATAATCATGTCAAGGTTAACTGGTTAAATGCATGTATTGTGTTGTTTCAGTTTTATAACACTCTTGTCAAATAGAACACTCTCTGCTGTCCTCTAGTGGAAAAGCGTAAATGGTCTCCTTAAAATGTCTGTTTTTAAGACACTTGATGGAAGTTTGTAAACTGAGAAACACTGAACAGTCACACTATATACACACTGTGTGTTGATCTTGTATGTTTTGTTCGAGCATTTTTTTTGTTAATGTAATTAAAAGACATCACTGTGTGTCCAAACTCACCTTCTGTTGTCTCATTCTCAGTATGCGTGGAAATCTGGTGTGTATGTGTGTATTAGTTTTGTTGTGATTGTAATGTGACGCTCTGTGTTACAGCAGTCAGCAGAGCAGCCTGCAGAGCAGCCATGAGGAAGAGTCTACGCGCTACCTGAGCCCCAACACCCGTGACGACAGGTACACAATCTGAGCTGCTTTAGATGTCATTGTCACTGTCAGTGGGTTTTACATGTTAAAGTACCTGGAAGCTGGTTAACTGAGGCATTCATCTCACTTGTCTGATAATTATGCATCATGCTGCGCTCACGTAGTTTCCTTATAAGTCCAACAGGGGTCAGTGGTTGGTAAGCTCACAATCTGGCTGAATTCGTATAAGCTTATAACTATTCACTTGTGATAGGAAAATATGTATTGTATGTGATGTTTCATTAATCCTCTTGATATACTGCTTTCAGTGTACTGTAAATGTACTTTGTATGATAGCCTGATTCTGCCTAAAAAGGATGGAACCTAAAAAGGTCATTTTGATTTTACTTCTTATAATTGCTGCCTTATTCCTCATTATGGACTTTTTTCACATTTCCACGGTTCTCAGAAATGGAAGTTGTCATAGTTGGGTAAACTTCTATAGTGGTGAATGGAAATTACAACAAATGTGTGTTTTTTTTTTTTTTGCATTCCCATTTGCTCCAATAGCAAAAAAAAAAAAAAAAAAAAAAAAAAAAAACCTTTTAGAATTTATATGATTTTCCAAAAGATTAAAAAAAATTCTAGCTGTGGTTAGAAGAGAGAAAGATGTCACATTTGCCATGACTCCCTCCCTATAAGTATACATTAAATGCTAAATAAATAAATAAATAAATAAAACCCTTTATTATATTTGTGATGTCATTACAATCTATAAAAGTGTCCATTGCAAGTTTACCAGTTTAATTCATTCAGTGCAACTTTCTCTTATTTAATAAGGAATTATTTCCTAATTGTTTTAATTTTCTCTTTATTTTCTGATAATTGTAACTGTCTCACGATGGGACTTTATATCTCACATTTGACAATTTATCTTAGTGTTATATCCCATAATGTTATTTAATTTAATTTCCTTTTTTTTTTACTCCGAAGTTGAAATATGCTAATCTGGTGTGTTTTATATGACACATAGTTTGCGAATTCAGGGATTCAGTCTCTGTAACTTGGCATTTTTTATGTTCTCATTTCAATCTTTGCCATTTCAGCAGATGCTGAAAATGTTGACATGATATGAACATCCTGCTGGCAGCTGGTTTTAGTCTCAGTGTCGGTTCTCAAGATTGGTTGAGCAGTATCTGTTTTTGGTGGTTCATGTTTTGCTTATGAAGTTGTTCTTCTTTCCATGTCAAGTTCTGCATCTGTTGTCTGGTTTTGAGTCTGACCACAGATCTCACTGTCTGTATTGTGCCATCTCAAAAACAACTCTTGTGTGTTTCACTTTCATATGACAGTAGAACTATAGAACAGCCCATGGCTTCTTCTGAGACCATATATTTTTGTCATCATCTCAGAAATACCATGAACTAAATCAGGTGCAACACATTTTGAATCAGCTAAGCAAGTTTTGTAGTGAAAGCTCAGATTTTTAGCTGCAGTGATCAGAGAACACGCCGATCCTCGGCTGGAATATCATATGAGCGTTTTTTCATCTCCAGGCTTCAGGCGCTTGTTTGTTGGTGCTTTTAATGGATCTCTTGGAACACTGTGTTCTTTCTTCTGTATTTATGAAATGTGTCTCGTGAACATCACTGCTTGTACATTAATTGATTTCGTGTATTGTTGCTATTAACATTCATGAGCAATATTTACCATGCATTGTCTGAAAAGAGGTCATTTGTGTGTTTGTGTAGAAGTGTGTGTGCATCTCCACACCTGCTAAAGTCATTATGCATGCAGTCGCCAGCAGCTCATTTTTGTGCACTCAGCAACCTGATTTCAGCTGATTCCTGAGTTTATTTTTAAATCAGTTTTGTGTTGTGACGTAAAAGCAGCTAATGCTCATTAAAGGTGATGAATGGTCAGCTTGTTTGTGTCCCGTAGGCTGAAGTGATCACAGCAAAATCCCTCAACACTTTTGTACACACATGCATACAGTACAGGCTCCCTTTTAGTTTGCCAGTGTGAATTTAAATCGAATTGGCCAGAATAGTGAATTAAAATTGGAATTTGCAAGCGTTTTATGACAAGACATGAATTATGTCATTACTTTTTTTTTCATGGAATATAAGGCCTACATTATTTCTGATCTGAGCTATAAAACTATAAATACTGTTTACAGTGCATCAATAATTAACAGAATTTAAGTTTGGTCACATGGTTTTCACTGCCTAGAAATAAATGCTGAAAATATTTGTTTCAAATAAGTGTGTTAATATTAATAATGTATTAAAATTAATTGAGTAAAAATGTATTATTTATACAATTAAAAATAATTATGTGTATCAGAAATATCAGGGAATTTGTGTTTTCCAGGCGTAGTTATGAAAAACTATTTTTATTACTTCTTGGAAATTTCTGTAGTGAATGTACAATGTACTTTTTGTTGTTGTTGCTAGTTTACTAGTCTAATATTTAATTGCCTTGAAGCTGTTTTATGTGCAGTCTCTATGCAAAGTGCCCCCCCTCCAATAACTGGAAAAGATATTCAAAACCTAACAAGCCACACCCTAGAAACTACTTGAATGGCATATTGTTTGAATTCTACTTCCTACAATTTAAATTACAGTTCTGCATCCTACTTGCCAATTTGATTCAAGTTCATCCAAATCAACAGCCAAATGTACAGTACTCCGCTTATCACATCTGTGTTTCTCTGGTTTTTACATATTAATATGCATTTTTGGCCAGAAGCATGCAACCTCTTGTGTGTCTCTGAGACTCTGATGGTTATATTAGCATCTCTGCTGGTGGTCTCACCACTGCCACACCTCAGATGAGGAAACAAGCTGTACTGATCCACAGTACACACACTGAGAAAACGCAGGATCTAGGTCACCGCAGGACAAGACATGGCCCGCGCAGAGAAAGAGAGAGAGAGCGAGGGAGAGGAGAGGAGAGGAGGAGGTGAAGTGAGTTCAGTAATGAGGAGTCCTCATCCCTCTAGGGTGGGTGAACCATGTGCAGTTCTACATTTCACATAGTTTAGAGCATCATGGTTCAGAGCAGGACTTTATCATGCACCTCACCCGTCAAGATGGGCTGTCACCCACGGGTGTCCACACTCAGGAAAAGACTGCACTTTCGCCGGGATCCGTGAGTACTTTTTGTGTTTTTGCCTCTAAAACGGCTCTTGAAAGGTGTTGTGTACAGACTGTAATTGGCAGGCAGAAATTCATGGCCAGTTGATCCAGCCTGAATTGCTGTAGCAGATATGGTTTCCTGTGATCTATTGAATTACGCTTTACGTAGAGACCTCGAGAGGACAGAAAGTTGAACAGAACTCCTGATTATTCAGTGTATTCACACATAAGCCATGATTGTGTGGTCACATATATGTAAATTGTTTGCATTTATAATGCCTTTTAATACACATTGTTTTATAATATTTTGTAATGTTTTAAGTTCTCAACTGGATAATGTATTACAAATGATTATAATACATTCTTATTCTTGCTATGCCTTTTAAATGTAAAATGCATTAAAAGTATGTGATCTTTTTAAAAGTTTAATATGTTATAATCTATGTGGTTAGACTTATGCATGAGGTTGCAATGGTTCACCCAAAAATGAATGAATAATTCTCTCAGCATTGTGCCATTTCAAATCTGTTTGTTTTCTTAACAACATAAAAAGAGTAATTCCATGCAATTATTCCATGCAGTTTCAGTGAATCGGCACAGAAGCTTTTAAGATTCAAAAAGGATGCAGAAGTACCATAAAGTAGTCCATATGACTATGAAGATTTCTCAAGTCATATAATACATTCTTAAAAGTAAAGCCTCCAAAAGGGTGTTTTTGCAGTGATGCTATAGAAAAACCAATTTTGGTTCCCCAAAGAGCCTTTCAGTTAACAGTTCTTAAATGAACCATTTTGAAGAGCACTTTAAAAATCTAAAGAATCTTTTTCCACTACAAAGAACCTTTCCTGCATTTGAAAGGTTCCATGGGTGATCAAGGATCTTCATGGAACCATTGATGCCAATAAAGAACCTTTATTTTTAAGAGCGTACCAATGTAAGTGATTGATCTTTGTTAATGAATCATTGAATCAGTGAGTTGAAATCAGTCCATTTTGTGAACAAATTATGTGGACTGTTTTATGAACTGGATTCATTGACAAGAATCTGATTCAAATTCAATTCATTATTCATTAATGAATTAAGCATCACTGCTTCTCTCGTAATTTCTTATTCCAAGGAAAGCATGAGTAAATATCAAGCTTTTCATAGAATACAGACTTAAAATTAGTCAGAAAACTTGCAATGTAATGCACACTTCATATGGACTGCTTGTAAGTTTTACGGTGCATTTTTGGCATTTTGGAGCTTAACAGCCCCTGTCTTCTTCACTTTCATTAAATTGAAAAGAGCAGCTAGGATATTCTTCAGAAACTCTGCTTGTATGTTCTACAGAAAGAAACCCATACAGGTTTTAAATGACATGAGATTGAGTCAGTGAAGACAGAACATTCATTTTTGGTTGAAGTAGCCCGTTAACAAAGTGATTCTATACAGAATGAACGTCACACACACACACACAATTGTGTGAGAGGATGAGAGAGTGAAAGAGTCATGTCATGTTCTTCTGGTCAACATGAGCTCAGGGTCACTGTGTCCCTGTCACAGTAACTAGACTAACTAGATCTGTTTCTCTTCAGTCACAAAGCTTTGATGAACACAGATTTGTGTGTGTGTGTGTGTGTGTGTGTGTGTGTGTGCGTGCACTAGTGTGCCTGTTCTTTAATTAGCAGTTGTTCAAGGCAGACTTATTAACAAGGAAATCACTCTGCCCGCCTCACACTCTATTCCTCTGTGTATTCAAGGTGAGGTTTTTGTTTTGACATGATCAGCAACATTCTGAGTTGCCCTTTTTGCTATAGTTTGTTAGGAAATGCTTATGCTGCAAAAGAAAAGTGCAGAGAGCCTATATCAGGAAGCATACATTATTCACTGCTTTCTCTCCTTAAAAAACTTCTTTCTATATTTAACGTTTTATATTTCCTAACAACTTTCATGTAATTGTTTACAGATACCATGGCCACAAAAGGTGTTTGCATGCAAAGCTTTTAAAATGTCTAGGCATTTTTATACAGCTGAGTTAGGACTTCTCAGTGCCTGCTCAAAATTCAGTGTAAAGGTGCAATGCATTAAAGCCAGACTGAATTATGCCTGTTCTATCCCACCTCAGCCTCTAGTATCAAAATATATGGTTTTAATTGCTATGTAAATGTATTTACAGTAAGCCACCTCTAAGCAGCATTAAACAATTTGTGTAAAAACACCTAGATGCCAATACAGAAGCACTTTTGTGCCAGTGTGGCAATTTGGCAATTGGCATCTTTACGCAGCCCAGTTAAGGCTGCTCTGTGCCTGCTCAAAATTCATTGTAAAGGTGGTATGCCGCATCAAAGCCAGACTAAATTATGCCTGCTCAGACTTACCTCGGCTCCTAGTATCAAGTTATACACTTGTAAGTGCTGTGTTAATGCATTTATGCTACCTCTGAGCAACATTAAACAGTGTTGTTTGTGTAAATACACCTAAATGCCACTTCAGAAGCGCTTCTGTGCCACATTTGCAGTGTAAATGTGCCTCTAGGTAACTAGATAACAAGCCAGCTGGCATTATTTTAAAAAAGTGATTGCACAAGCACACCTTTAAAGAAAAACATTTTATGAGGTTTTAGGTTGGTTGGTCTAAAATGTTTTAACACTAGTTATATTGTTTGAAACGAACACAGTATTTGGACAAATTCTGGTTGTCATGTTAGTTGAACATGTTCATAGTTCATATGTTGAATTGTTAACCTGTGGTCACTGATTTGTTTGCATCATTTTCATCAAATACTTGATGGGGCCACTGTACACACTGTATATCAAAGCTTATAGTAGATCAAGTGGTTCAGAATTGTTCAGTGTTTAGACTGTTTTCTCAGTACCACCAACATAGTGGCTGTCAAAATTGTTGTCGGATGTGAAAGCACATTATTGCTAGACTTTGTTCCTGTAATAATGTGTCAATGTGCTCAACATGTTCTGGTTGCCTCATTTGTTCTTGTGTTCTTATTTAATTGGCCAGATCCCTGTGAAGGATGTGCAGGCCATCTTTCATCTGAGATTAGACAGAAAACTGCAACAGCAGTGTCCTGTTACCAGAGCTGATGATTCATCAGAGAACTGCAGACTTATGTTATCTAACACCTCAATCAGATACTGCTCTCTGGTCTCTCTGTCTCTCTCTTTCTTTTTCACTGAGCTGTAAACAGAGTCCCGTCTCTCATAGTAAGGTCATGTGCACTTTTGTCTTCCCGTTAAACGGGCTCTTTCAGCCATTTGTAAGCTGAGTCCTGTCTGGACATCTGTCCGTCTGTCTGTGGACACTGTGTTGTTTTACTTGCAGATTAAACTAACTCTCAGAGTCCTTTGGGTTCTTTGTGAGGAAGAGTGGGCAGTATAGAGCCAGTGAAAGTAGGTCATGAGCAACTGATTGAGTTCTCCTTCCTATGTGGGAGTCACCAGTGCTGCTGTATAAATCTCAGTAAAACACTAGAGACCTCAGTGTTTGAATCATAAGTCATCTCCTTAGTAATTTGTGATGGATGAGTAGATCTGCATGGAATCTGCACTGAATTCCACATATTTCCATAGATTTTTAGCACGATTCAACAATTCGTTAATAAAGTTGTACACGTCTGTAAATCTGGTCATATTTATAGTTACAGTTATGAATAAGAATGTAGTACTGTGAGTTTGTGGAGCTTTCTGCATATATATTCATAATTGTACATATTTCATATTTTTATATTTTAATTTTAAACAAACAAGGTTTAGCTGCAAGTAATAGTGTATTTTCAGTTAGTTTGCCATAGTTATCTTTTTCTCTTATTTTTTCTCAACAATCAGTGAAAAAGTATTATTTTTTTTAATTATACGTTTATTAGTCACAAACTGATATTCCAGGCTAATTATTAGGCCAATATTTTGCCTTGGCATCAGCTATTTTCAGTTTGGCCAGTTGTTGTTCCCCCTACAGCGTAAAACTCTACCCACAGCCTTGTCAGTGCATAATAACAATAAAAATGTATACATTTTTGTGTACATTTTCAGTAAAAATTGTATAAAATAAGTGTTCATTTTAATAATTTTGCCCCCGTATTGGAAATAAGTAATATCTTCTAACCCTCTGAAATCTTTTCAGTGGTATAATAATCTGTGTTGTTTTTGCTAGTCAGGGTTTGCAGTGCTTGTGTTTCTGTGTGTGTGTGTGTGTGTGTGTGTGTGTGTGTGTGTGTGTGTGTGTGTGTGTGTGTGTGTGTGCGTGCGTGCGTGTGTGCATGCAGGGATTAGCTGTCTCACTTCACTTCTCCAGTACACTCCCTAACCGAGCCTGACAGTCACCTCATCACCTGACTCCTCACGCTCTCTTCTCATTGGCTGGCTCCTGTCAGCCTCCATGTGGTAGTGAGCTCGGTGATGATGAGGGGCGGGGCTATGTACCAGCTCTCGGAGGCCATTGGGCTGTGGGGCTAAACATAGCAGGACTAGACCCCCAGAAATAAACTCCAGCCTCCACTGGCCCGGTTCTGCCGGCCCGCTGGAGCCAGAGATCCTCGTCTGCGCCAGCAAGGGCAAAGGAGCATGTGCAACCGATGACGCAACCGATTACATGTGCAGTGCTGATATTTCACATCAGCACTGACCTCCACTGAAAGCTGGGAAATTCTAGAAGCACTGCCAATGAAAGATTTTTCCTTATTTGGACATCAACCTTTTTGGTGGCTGATAATATCAAGTAATATCATGTACAGATTGTATAAGAATCAGAAAATGGATTTATGAAAGGATATAGGTTGTGCCACATTATGTAATTAAATCCCAAGGTGAGCAAAACATTGCCCATTTTTAATTTTGTCCTCACAAACCTATATCATGCATTTTATTTCCAGATAAAATTGTATTTTAGACAGCATGCAGTGTGTTCGCATTCAGGGCCTGTGATGGAGCTGTCCGTTCAGCACCAGAGTGGCATGCACTCACTCTGATTGGCTAATACTGTTACAGGGACTCATTCTATGCTTAATTGGAAAATGGGAATTATATGGCTGTTTTTGAGTTTAAATGGATGTGTTTAACAGTCTTTGTAAATCGGCATGTGTGCTGGTCATTTGAGAAGTATCACAGTATTTGGAAGTAGTAGTCAGAGGTGTCATTCTTTTTATGTCTCTCTTGTGTATCTTTCTACTTAAGAATTTCACATCTAATTAAATGTGTTACTTGCCATTTCTTTGCAATTTGTGAAATGTACTAGTAATTTCTAAATGATAATTGTTTCTACATCTTTCTTTTCAGTGTAGGTGTGTTGCCACTGACAGTGATTAAGTCAAAGTCCTAAAATAAAAAAAGTGAAAGTGACGTGACATACAGCCAAGTATGGTGACCCATACTCAGAATTCGTGCTCTGCATTTAACCCATCCAAAGTGTACACACACAGCAGTGAATCCTCACACCGTGAACACACACCCGGAGCAGTGGGCAGCCATTTAGCTGTTGTTTGTTACTGGCTGTCAATCAAACGCTTTACTATCTGCACTTCCAATGGTAGTTTCTGTGGTGTATGACTGTGTATTTGCATGTATTTTGTTACATTGCCAACAGTTACTCTCCTTGGTCTTGCCTCAAATCACTATCTCTCATTGAAATTCACTTCTGATTATGCTGATGCTGCTCTGTCAGTTTAAACACTCCTTGTTAGGGATGCAACGATGCAGCCTTTGCCAGTTGAAAATCAATACAAATATGTAACAATTTAAGTTGGCTGAAATTAAAAAAAAAAATCGCGATACAGTTGGGGGTGGGAGTTTATGTGAATGTACATGAGAGTTTTAGATGGTATTTTCTTTTCACCTTGCCTCTTTATAATGCAAATAAAACACTATATTGCCGCTGTTCCATAAGCGCCACCTGCTGTCAGAGAGTGAATTTGCATTTTCAGCCCTTCTTGCTGTTTTTGTTTCGTGCGGATGTTTTATGTAGTATAGTTAAAGAAATAACAATTATACGAAATTATACAATTCAATTATTAAAAATGTAGTTTGGATTGTGATTAAAATACAGTGGTTGCCTGTATTTTAAAGGGAAAGAGCACAGGCAAAGCCTTAGTTTGTTTATATGAAGAGATTTCTTTAATTTGTGTTATTTATTTGATTTGGGGTTTGTTTTAAAATTTCAAATTAGTGTTGTCATTTGACGCATTTTAATTTCACAAAGAAATGTTCAGTATTTTGTCCAAACAATAATAAAAGAACACCTTTCCGGTTATAATTTGTCCTAAATCTTTCATTTATAATTTGTAAAAAATCGTGAGAGTTGAGAGAAGCATTACATCCTCCTTTTGTATTTTTGTTCATATTTGACTGCAACTGTGTCGAGTAGGACTTGAAGCAATACATTTTGTTGGTACAGAAACAACTTTCCTAACCACTAAAATAAGAGGGAAAGGATACGTTTGAATACTATTCATGCCCAAAAAACTCAATTCGAACCCTAACATTTTATTGGTTGGTATAAATGTTGTTCAAGCATGTTGATTCAGGAACACGTCATACTTTGCTAAATCATGGTCACTGTATTTAAGAATATTTGCTTTTTATACTCAGTTAAATCTGAACGTCACATCCCTCTGCAGTGAACCCTTCCATTGCTCTTTACTGGCAAATACAGCCTAAACGCATATCAAAATTTAACAGATGTGTACGTGTTCAGACAGCTTGTGAATGTTTAGGTGACCTCTGTGTCAACGGGATCAGGGAAGTGCTGCTGGCCTGTACACGTGACTAGATATTTGCCATAACATCAGCAGTGTGTGTGTGTGTGTGTGTGTTTGTGTGTGTTTGTGTGTGTGTGTGTGGCATATAGCAGCTCAAACTGGAATAGAACAAGACACCAAACAATGCATTTCTCTCATCCTCACACACACACACACACACACACACACACACACTCTTTTTGCAGTGTTTACCGTCCATCTGTATTAAGGGATTAGAGGACCAGCTGTCGACTGCCTCATAGTCCCTCACACACAGAACAGCAGTGAGACCGGACTGGAATCACTTTGAGTCAGGAAGGAAGCAGGGGGGAGTGGCCTGAAGGATCTGAGCATGCTCAATGAGTGCTGGATTGAGACGAGAGCCGCTCATGTCCTCATCTGCAGGGAGAGAGAGAGAGGCTGCTGCATTTCAGAGAGGTGCGCATGAGCGCTTCACACACAGGATGTGGAAGCATGGCTGGCCCGGCACTTTCATGCAGAATGAGGCATTCTGAGTCGGGCTGATCGCCTGTGCTTCGGATCACCCAAACCCACCCGGATTAACATCCTGCTCGGGATGCCTTGGGAAAGGTGGCCCGTGAAATGGGAAGATGACACTGTGGGATCAGGACAGCCTGTACTGCACTAATGAAAGGCTTCAAGCTCACCTGGTAAGATAGATGGGCAGATGCCAATCGGTCTGACAAGGGGCTCTTCTCTCTGTGCAGTACTCGTTTGTGTGTACGTAGTGTCGCAGGAAAGAGATTTTGGCTTGCCATGCTCATCCTAAACACCTGCATTGTGCGGTATGCGCTCTGAATCTGTCACTGTCAGAGATCTGCAATGACGTATTAGTGTCCACTTGTTTACATCAACCAAGTACAATGTCGACTTGGTCTGATGACTGATGAAAGCAATTCATTCTACATAGCTCGGAGCGATTGGCAGTCTCACAGCTGAGGCTGAGATGGTTGACTTTAATGTTAAACTTTTAATGGTTATGTAACAGTGCCCTCTTAGATGACAGAATGATTAGATGGAGGATAGTGGATAGTGGATAGTGGAAGCTTATTTAGGAGCTCTGAATTCAGAAC
Organism: allo-octoploid hybrid of Carassius auratus x Cyprinus carpio; assembly: GCA_024542945.1. Taxonomy (NCBI): domain Eukaryota; kingdom Metazoa; phylum Chordata; class Actinopteri; order Cypriniformes; species allo-octoploid hybrid of Carassius auratus x Cyprinus carpio. The sequence continues at coordinate 5,885,721 of CM045026.1, read as the reverse complement.
AGATTAGTCTTTGAAGTGATAGTGACAGTGCAGTTTTCATGTGATCATCTCATATTCCTTTTCTTGTCTCATGTATACACTGCTACATGTGAACAAAACAAAATGTCGTAGTGTGCTCAAAGTTGTTTGTAATAAAGGTGCTAACTGGTGAAATGAAATGTAAAAAAATATGTGGAAAATGGTAAAAAATTGCCCATTTATGTCATGTTTTTTATCATGAAGCAGTCACTTGATTAAAGAGTTTTAATTTGAACTGTGTTTTAATACTGAACTGGGTCATGGACACATTTTTGTCATTTGAAATGCAGTACTGTGTGTTTGAAATCACAAACATGCTTAATGCAAACTTTTGGGAATTATGTTATAGTGCAGATCTGTTCCATATCAGATCAGAAGTTGATAAAGCTTGTTTATGAAGAACTTGTGTTGAGATCATGAGTCTTATATATATATGTACATATAGGTACATTTAGTTATTATTTAGTTCATTAAAATGTCATTAAATAGCTTGGACACTAGTTCTGAGGTTTCCCAGACACTCTCCCTGTATGCCATTTGTTAAAAAATAAACAGTCCCGTCCCAGACTCACATCATCAGTTGATGGAAATTAGACCAATAGCTTGGTTTTCTTATATATACCATGGTATTGAATGACTCATATCTATCTTATTGGAAGTGTTTTCTATGAATGTGTGAGACTTCTGATTCATTTGCCGCTGTAAAGCCCGAAACACACTGCATGATTTTCGGCTGACCCAGACGAAAGATTGGCGTTGTGAAACAATTGTGGCGATTTCTGTGATCATGGTTCATCCACTTTTTTTCAGCACACACACACCGGAAGTTACGCACATATAAGTTACAATAGCTATGCCTGCTCTTTCATTAAAAATGAGCAAAAAAAATTACCATATAATGTCAAAAGAAAAAAGATATTACCATATTATGTGTTATAAAAACATGGAATAACTGTGTATTTTTTGTAGGTGGTTTATCTTCAGTTTTACCATTTACTGTTTTATCTGTACAGATTTCTGCTCGTTAGCCGCTCTGCGGAAACAGTGTGGACAGTCTCAGCATCTGTGTGCTGCTGTGTCCTCCGGTGGGACTCTTGAGCACTGCAGAGTGTGTCCTTGGATCGGGGCTCACTCTGTGCCCATCTGTGTGTGTTTACTGCAGTGAAATCCATGTTGATATACAATTATGAGTCCCTCATGAAAACTCATCAGAGATTTACTACTCTTCTTGCTATTTTGTTTACTTTAAAATGATTTTTTTTTTTTAAATAATCCTGTTTGATGATCCAGATTTATAGTATCTGTTTAGTAGAATACAGTATAAAGATCCTAAGGCAGATGTGGTCATATGACCAGCTCCCTCTCTAGTGTAGTCTGTCACAGTCGAAGCATGCTAGTATAAACTGCATACTGTTAAAAATACTGTGTGTGTGTGTGTGTGTGTGTGTAGTATGAAAGAACGAGCGTAATTGACAATGGAAGGCGAGAAGTTGAGGAGTTGATTTATCCACATTTTAATACTCCTCTAGTCAAAGAGCTTTTTAGCATTTTTTTTTTTCTGGGCAGAATCTGCGACCCCTTAACCAGTTTGATTGAAAGATTCCATGGCTGCAATATGCTGTATTTTCCACCAACTGGCAACCGGGGACGTAAAACCCTATTGGGTAAAGTGTCAGTGGGCGGAATCACACAGATCAAAACAAAAAAAGACAATCCGAAATGGAAGATTGTTTTTCGAAAAGCAAGAATGTGAACTTAGCATGTTTCATAAGTATCTCTAAACACTTTAATTTTATTTATACTTTACTACAGACAAAAGTTTACAGCACTTGTAAAAATGTCATTTTGCAGCTGGATCAAATATTACGACACGAAAGACATTTTTATTATGGTTGATTTCTAATAGTTAATTTATCTCATGGGAAATAGGTGTCAAGTGCATTGCATTGTGGGATACGCTATTCCAAGCAGTATACTGTACATTTTGGCAGTTGTACAATAGTAGGTCTGCTGGGTATTCTATGCATTAAAAATATTTTATGCTTTTCCAAGTATACATACTGTTGGTTACAATGCCTCTTTTTTTTTTACAGTAAATATGGGCTGTTATGTTTGTGTTTTATTCTCTTTGGTGATTTGTTGCAGTAGCCCAGCTGAAAAGCATTGCCATGTATTACACTGCCCTGACTGAGCAGATTACAGGCCTATTTTAAGCAGAGATGCGCTGTCTGTCTCTGATTCAGTGTGGATCAGACTAGTTTGATTTGATTCACACATTCATGGTTTGATTTGATCTTTGATATTTTTATTGTCTTTTTCCAGTCTCTCTGTTTCTGCTATGTTGTGATTGCGAATCATCTGATTATTCATGAATTATGATTACAATCTCATTTAACTCATATTTAATATCTTTGATATTAGACTCTAATTTAATGTAGTTGTTTATACCTGATCTGATTTTGCACTGATTTTACTCAAACTTTTATCTAATTCTCATCTGATTTAATTTTGATCTCACCTGACACTGATCTGATTTGAGTGATCTAACTGAATCATGATCTGATGCAATATTATCACCTTAAACTGGACAGATGGCAGTTTAAACAGGCCTTGCTGATCTTATTAGACTCTCATCTAATCATAACCTGATTTTGCGTCTGGTCTAATATGCATATACAATCAATACAGTCAAAATGTAATTAAGATTTTTTAATGTTTTTTTGAAGTCTCAAAAAGGCTACATTTATTTGATCAAAAATACAGTAAAAAATAATAATATTGTGAAATAGTATACAGTTTAAAATAACTGCTTTCTATTTTAATATATGTTGAAGTGTAATTTATTCCTGTGGTGCAAAGCTGAATTTTCAACATCATTACTCCAGTCTTCAGTCTCACATGATTCTTCAGAAATCATTCTGATATGCTGATTTGCTGCTAAAGAAACATTTCTTATTGTTAACAGTGTGAAAAGATTTTGCAAAAGATTTCTATTTTAAATAAATGCTATTTTCAAGTTTCTATTCATCAAAGAATCCTAAAAAAAAAATATTATTTAGTTTCGCTAAAGTAACTGAGCACTGGTTGTATTTGATAATAACTGAACACCAAATCAGCATATTAGAATGATTTCTGAAGGATCGTGTGAGTAGTGAATGACTGCTGAAAATTTTGCTTTGTCATCACAGGAATCCATATTTTTGCCTCTTTTATCATCCACCAAAAAAAACTGTAAGTCTCCTTGTTAAGAAAAATAACAGCACATTGTTAATCAACAAGACACAGGATTTGAGGCATCATGCAATATGCAATAGTAATATTAGTAACAATACAAGTTATACAGTCCAGAATGTACTGTATGTGTGTGCAGAATACACTGGCATATGCATATGTGCCATAAATGCATTGCAGGAGCGGACAGAGAGCGAGCGAGTAAGAGTGAGAGAGGGGAGTGGTGTGATAGGACAGGGGGAGGGGTAGAGAGACAGAGACTGGCTTGTTGACGTTCAGGCTGCTGACGCAAGTGGCTTCATTCAAGAAACCCATGAATATTAAATCAACTCCAGCCGCCACACTGTGCCGCACAGCAGCCATTATTCACGCCAGCTCACCGTCCTCCGTCCCCCACTGACCCTAACTTAATAATAGCGAATGACTAATGGGACCTCAGAGGAAACAGCCATGCAGAAGAGTGAAAAAATTAGAGAGCTTGCTTGAAAAAACAGGGATGCTGGATTCAGAGGAGATAAGCTCCGCCTCCTCTTTTCCTCCTCTCTCGTCACATCACTCCATCCTCACACTGCAGCCGCACTGAATGAATGAAGCCGAGCCCAACGCTTTCGCGTAGCTCCCAATGGCCACCAGGTTTGTCTGTGTGTGATTTTTGCATGAAAATCATGAAGAGAAGTCATTGTTTTTGCATTTGCATGATGGGTAGTCGCACTTGACATGTCCATTAGCGACAGTTTCCAGTATTTTAGTTCTCACAGATGCTTTTGCCACCTTGCAATATTTAATAGAGTAATTTGTTTGATTTTACCAGCAGATAAAGCCATTTTTCATTCAATTCCAAGCAGTTCTTTTTATCAATTACTCTATTAAATATTGCAAAGTGGCGAAAGCATCCGTGAGCTGGATGCTTTTAGAAGAGTATCATACATGCGCCATTTAATCAGGGCATTGCATCGCATTTGCTGCATGTAACAAGCGTTTTTTGCATCAGATAGGAGTGTTTTCACCTCTTCAACGAGTGTGAGAAAGATGTTTATCACTGCTTTTTGGCCGCTAGTGTGAGAGAGCCGGATCCTCTGACTGGTGGTTTTAGAAAATGGCTTAGACCATGTGGGTTGGTTTTTTGGTCTCAACATTTAAGCAGAAGTGTGAAAACTGCGTTCACACATACAGTACACACACATGTGAATACATGAATACTCTGTGGCCTGTCATTAGGCCTGTTATGAGTGCCGATATGACAGGTGAGAGGTAAGGTGAGGTTGTTTTAGTATCAAGATACTATTATAATTTTTTTTATTAATATTTGGAATATTTGGAGTTTTTATTTCCATATTTTTTATAATTATGTTTATAGAATTGTAATTATAGCACAAACATAACAAGGAACCGTAAAAAACGGTACACACATTGCTCAGATTTGTAAGACAGGAATATAATAAAACTTAATACATAATAATTATAATAATCAAAAAATATGTAGATGAGTACCAAGAAAATTTAATGTAAAGAGAATTATAAAATTATGAAATCCCTAGTAATTATATAGTGTGTTTTCATTATGTTATGTGTATTAATTTTTAGTTAAAATTATTTTAGTTTAGTTAAACTAAATGAAAATGAGAAATGTGGCCTTATCAACTAGCTGAAATATGTTTTTGTATATTTTAAATGATTATAGTTCATTTTTCTTTTATTTCAGGACATTAATTTTTTTATGGTTTTAGTTAACTATAGTAATCCTGGTGAGTAGCATATAGACTTATAACGTATATTTAAAAATGTATCAGTAATTTATCAGTCGATATTGAATATTTAATTGTGCATGCTTGTTTAGCATGTATTTACATTTGACATGTCATCTAAATATCACAGTTTTCAGACTGTACATTATAAAGTTGTGATGCTTCATTACACCTATGGCACTTCAAGTGATTTATTTTAGTGTTTAGACTACTTACTTAGATTTTTACTATGGAATTTAAAATCAGCAACTTAGCAGTTCATTTGCCGGAGTTGTGCTCCCCCTTTGGAAATTGAATGCAATGATGTAAAAGAAAACATTTAAGCAGCTGATGTAACAGATTCTTGACATCATGACAGATGTAGATCTATGCAATGGTAATTTAATGCCACTGTTTCTGTGAAGGTTTCGTCTGCAGTGAATTATTCGCCGTCAGAACCTTCTAAACACGTGGACTTGTGTTCTGGGAGGGGATGGCTCCTAGAGTGCTTTAGTGTTGCTGCATGGGCAAAATCACAAGTGCATTAGGTGGATATCATGAACCCAGAGAGACTGTGAGGTATTTTATGAGTTGCTGTATTTTATCTGTTAGCTCTCTCTCTCTCTCTTTATCTCTCTTTTGTCACACAGTGTTTGTTTTTCCAGAAGGGCAGCTCTTAGCTCAGGTACAGAACATTAATAATTAAGATAGAGCTTGGTGCCCTTTTTGATGGACAGATGAAGGACTGACAGCAGGAAGATGGAGGATTACTGCATAGAGAGATTGAGACAGAGATAGATGGAGTGGTTCCCCTTTTGACTGAAAAAAGCTTTTCCTTTCTACATCATCTTGACCTTCGTAAGCAAATAATCTGATTAAGAGATTCTGTGTGTTTGAGGTCAGCTAGTGAGTGTCATTCTGATGGTTTTTCCCAGAAGATGACTTCATTGTCTAGAGGTTGCTCTTCATTAGTCTAAGAATTAATGAAGTTCTCAGTTACGCTTTATTTTAAGAATCAATTTTGCATGAGATGTTTCTCCGAAAAGCCCTTTGAAGAAATAAAAGAGGTAAAAACAAAATGAACATGCACAGTATGACTCAGTTCATGAAGATTAATTTCTTCCTTTTTTCTCAGTTTTGTGCTTCAGAAAGATTATCAGATGTTTAGTTCCTGTATTTTGACCAATCTTGTTTTTCTGATCTAAAAAACACCTTATGAATTTGCATTCATAATTTTTCTACAGATAATGTGAAATTATCAGTGATGTGGAAATTCCTAGCAGAACTGCGGCATTTTTCGCTGCTGTGTTTTTGGTCAGAGTTGTGAGATGTCAGTCTGAATGCATTCCTAGAAGCTGACAGGGCAGAGGTGAAAGGCCAATGAGTGGCCTCCTGGGAAAATGTTTGTTTTAGTGGTTGAGTTCTGTTGTTTTTAAACTGAGCCAGTGGCTTTTTATTTACCTGAACCTAACTTTTCAGAAACCTTTTGCATTTTCACATTTTCATGAAGACATTTAGTTTATTAAGTGTTTTGCTGGTTTAAAGAAAACTTCTTCTGACACATGAGCACTGCAAATCTGTGTGCCTGGAACTCTTGTGCTTAAAGTGGCCATCATCCAACATACATTTGTATTCCTTTGGAAGTACAGAATCTGTTTTTTAGTGGATATTTTTTGTGTTTCTGTAGCACTGCCAGTAACTCGAACCGCAGCTCGCCGGCCTGCTCACCCGTCCTGCGTAAACGCTCGCGCTCCCCAACGCCCCAGAGTCCAGAGGGAGAGAACATGGTGGAAAAGAGCTCCGATCATTCCTCTGATAAATCCCCCTCCACCCCGGAACAAGCCGTCCAGCGCACCTACAGCCAGTCCCTTCACACCACCCGCCCCGGAGGGAAAAACTCCAAGGTAAACATATGTGATTGTACTTACTGTACTTCCGCTCTCTCCGTTTTCATATACCACATGTCTTGCACATTTATTGCTACTGTGGGATCAAATTCTGTATCATTTTTTAAACTCAATTCTGAGTCATATTATAAAAATGCAGATGATTTATACCCATAAAGATGAATGTCCACATGTTCTTATATGATAACAATGTTTACAGTTTAGCTTTCCAGTAATCTGACTTCAAAACCCAGTGAGCTGCCAACCTAGAAAACATTTTTAGGTGTCATATTATTTTAGCAGTATATTCACTGTGGATAAGTCAGTCCCAGATGAGTTTATAATATTTATTATAAATATAATTATTTTTAAATAAAAATATGAATATTAAATATTAAATAAAATTACATTAAATTTAATTAAATTATATTTAATGATAATCTATTTATTCTCATTATATGTATATATATATATATATATATATATATATATATATATATATAAATAAGCTTTTTCTAACAAGTAAGTCTATGCTCAAAATTAACAAAAATAATGTATTCATAATCTCTGCACAGGAGGGACTTGGTGTTGTTTCCAAACAAAAGAAAATGTATCAGCATCAGCTGTCTGCCAAAATGAGTTTAAAATTATAGGAACAGATATCAGATATCCAATATCATGCATCCCTAATATATTTTTGAACTTAACATTTTGGTTTGAAAGATGTACAGTAGACAACGAGGCAGCAAAGTAGATTTTGAAACTCTTGCTTTCATTTTCATACCATTGCATCTGTTGAAGGATTTCATTTGCAAAGTTAAAGGTTGAGTTCCCCTCTTCAAGAAGAACAATATATTTTATAAATAGAACAATATATATATATAATATATATATATATAAAAGTAAGTTTCACAAAAGGAAATCATTTGAGAAATACTTTATGCCTGTCAAAAAAAAAAGAGGCACATTTCATTCTGGTCTAAAGTCAGTAATCGTTGCATAATCATTTAATAATTATCAGCAGCACCTCATGTACAGGAGTTAATCACAGAACATCTCTTTGCTATTTTTTTTTTTCATTTCTCTGCACTTATTCATAGTTTTGTTTTTGTTTGTTTTCTGATATCTGTTCTTCCTCTCATGCATGCTAGTCACACAAGAGACTGTCTAAAGTAAGCATCACTCTTTTCTGCTCTACTGTACCTCCACCCTGCCTGTGAGCCATCCCATTATGCTCTGATTCACATGTCTGTGCTAAGTTAACCTAGTACTGTACATGCTAAGCAAACCCTGTGCAAAACTAGCTAGTAATGCCAAACTGAATGTTATAAATTGTGTTTGATAAACTGTGAAAAAAAAAAATGTAATCTTGACAACAATCTGTACCGATGCAGGATCACACCAAAACAGTTTTCAGTTACCGATCCCATATAGAGATGCATTACTCATGTCGCAGAGGCAGAAAAACATATATATTACTAAAACATCTCACACCTGACCTCTTACTCTTGATGAACTTCCTCTCCAGTATGACAGACTAAACTTGATTAAAGTAAGAAATCAATATTTGTGCCCTTGAGTCCTGCCCCGTCCTGTCAGAAGGGTCCGCAGTAGAGAACTGTAACGTCCCATTGCTCCGATTCTGCTTTATTTCTCTTAGGTCTTTATATTTGTGTATATGTATTATATGTATTATACTATGATCTAAGACTCGTTTGAAGTAGTTGTGGTTTTGTAGATCAGTCCTCCATAAAAGGTTTAAGAAGTTTTGCAACATTTGAAAGAAAAGCTTTGATTTAGTGTTAAGACTGCCCCCTTGTGGTAGCTTTGTGTATGAGAAATGTGATACAAGCACTGATGAAATCAATCCCATGCATAAACAAACAGAGCTGTCCCATAATCCCTTGTTTTATGGTATATTTAAATGAATTGCACGTATACCTGTGCTGATCAAACATTTTTGATAGATAGATAGATAGATAGATAGATAGATAGATAGATAGATAGATTGTCTAATATAAATGTTTGTATATTCCCTTAAAAACTCACTCTGATGTTTCTCTGTTCCTCTCTCATGTCTTTCAACAACAAAATCTGATTCTTCAAACTCACAGAAGAGTCAAAGCTGGTATAACGTAAGTCTGTTTTTATTCTTCATTATGTTTTGCTCATATCAGTGATTTTTGATACTGATTGTTGTGTTGTGTGTTTGTATGATATTGGGGTCATGGATGCTGTGTTTCTTTATTTAAATACTGCTTTGTTGCCTGGTTCACAATGCTTTATCAGCTGTAGGATGATGAGAATCATGTGAATCTGGGAGCTTGTCGCCTCCCAGTGTTGTTTGAGTTAAACTGCTTTCACTGCTTTTCATGTTGGAAATGATTACCTCTTTGTTCTGTAAGGCTGGATGTTTGACCTGACATTTCCCAGCATTTGTTTTCCTGTGGGAAAGAGTTGATTTTTTCTTTGGGTCAGCCAGCTCTAAATTATATTTTTCGTCATTTTACAAGTGGATTTGTGATGTTTTGTCAATGTGTTATGGTCGGTCATAACCTCTGGGCCATCTCAAAGAAAGTGCACTGCAGAACGGCAGAACAAAGACTGCAGTGTTCTTTCTCTCAAATAAACAGTGTTTCTGTTTCTGTCATGGATCAGGCTATATATGCATAGTATAGCTCAGATCATTTGGTTCTGGAGGAATTTGATGAAAAACATTTCAGTTCATATGAGACTTTGAGGTCTCTCCTGAAACTCATGTCAGATTACTGAAAAATCTGAGAAGCAGGAAACTTAAGAGAAGATCTCATATTGTTTTATATTTACATTAATATTACATTTCCCCCCAGAATCATTTTAAAAGCAAAGCTGAATGTTTATATAATGCACAGTATTTTAGTATTTATTTATTTTTTTTTTTCAGTTTTTTTTTTTTTCAATGGACAAAATCGTTTTTATATTATATTATATTATATTATATTATATTATATTATATTATATTATATTATATTATATTTTTATTTAATGCATTTTTATTGCCTGAATTCCACGGTTAAAATAAAATGAAAACATTCATTTTCAATTTGAAGCAAATGATCTGACATGTGCATGGATGATGGCTCAAATTTGGCTCAAAAATGTAAGGCGGTTACAAGGGCAGTCTGAATGGGCATGAAGCTTCTGCATGTCTCCATAAACTGAAGAAAACAGAATGCGTGGACGCCAGCATCTGTGTGCAGATAACTGTGTCTCTTTATAAAGATCAGCAGGAAACAAAGATGCTGGGCCTCTGTCCAAGTGTGAGCTTATCAGAAAATGTTCAACTTTGCTCATTTTTGTTTTTCCTGGGTGGACAGACAACCACAAGCTGTAAGATGTCAGCTGTAAACACTCTTCAGATGTCCATTCCAGTAGGACGTCGGTGAAGAAAATGCATTTTGACCACTTTACAATCCATTATGTTTCAAAGCAGCTTTACAGAAAATGCATTAGTCCTTAAAACCCTGAGTTAACAAGCAAAGAGCAACTGTGGCAGGGGAAAAAACCCCACGTGAAGCCAGCAGAAGTAAGACCTTGAGAATAACCGGACTCATCTCCAACGATCACACGTGGTTAAATTCCATTACTTTGCTCATATTTACTGATATTGACCCAGACTTGACATTGGGCAAAAGACAAGCTGGCATAGTACCAAATTTGTTTAAATAAGGGACTTTCTTAGAGCTCCCAGATGATATGCTTGAGATGGGATTGAAGGAGAGGCCAGAAACAGAGATGATTCACCCATTTGGCATTCCCCCTTCCTCCAGCGCAGGAAGTTAACTAGAGTTTGTTCACCCCATGTGAGTGCGAGTACGAGGGAGAGAAGGAAGACTGAGGCGTTGTCCTTGGCCGTGCCTCAACACTAACACCATAAAATGACTTGTGCACAATGGGGGCCTCTGTGATTCTCTCTCAACCTTTCTTTATCTCTCCATTCTATATTTTTCTCCAACTCCCACTGTTTTGATCTTTTACTCCCACCTCATGAAACAAAAAAACCCTCTGCTTTTCATGCTAATTTTTTGGGTTTCGCAATGAAATGAAAACATTTCTGGAAGTTGAAGTGTCTTGTTCAGGCATTAAGCGCCTCAGGGTCTTCAGGAAACTGAAACTATAAATGGTGTTTTTACATTTCTGGAGAGACATGAAATCAAGGTTGACTTGGGATAGGGAGGGGTTTAATGACAGTCCTAGGAGAAGCATATAAATCTCACAGCTCTTCGATCATGAATGAGAAAAATGTACAGCCTGAAGCAATGAGCTTACTACATCTGACACAGCCCCTCCTCTCTCCTCTCTTTGGCATTCTATTGGCCAGCTGGCTTTCTTAGCTCCTCCCCCTCCCTGTTTCTCACACACAAACATTCCCTCAGGCCACTCCTCTTGGCAGAATTGTTTTGTAGAAAGTCTCAGTGAGAATTCTTTGCTGCCGTAGTAAAGGGTTGCTTCAGCTCAAGTTGGCTATTCTGTGAAATTTATTCAGACAAAATTCACATCCTCTGGGAAGAAATTTACTCAAAAGCGACTGATGAATGCATCTTGGCTTGCAAGGATATTAATATGTGTAATTTTGACTGTGCATGCTGAAGAAAGAATTTTGAAAGAAAAAATATTTTTGTCTGAAGAGAAGAGAGTTGTTTTTTCGGGATCCTCAAGCAATTTTCTGTTTTTGGGTTTTTGTAAATAGATGTTTGCCTCTGGATATGTCTAGGACAACAGTCTCACAATTTTGTTTTTCTTGCCAGAATTAATTTTTTCTCGCCAAACATGCAAATGTTCCTATTGGAAAACCGTATTGGAAAACCTACATGAGCCATTTGGATCCGAAACATTGTAAAGTGAAAACGTTCCTCAGTTATTGGCTGGATCTGAAACTGCTTCTTGTATTTTGTACATTTAGTGGATCAGCAGCAGGAGTAAACTCTAAAACAAGAAGAGAGCAGCTGCAAGGAACGTTTCCATTTTGAGAGCATCTGGTGATCAATTCCAAGGAGCGAACATTGCTACGTTACCACTAACTGTCCTTTGTGTCTTGTTAAAAATTTGACTCATTTCCTGTGGAAAACATACTCCATTTTCATTGTCAAGAGGGATGTGTGTCTCTCAATGTGAGGAGTTCTGATGCTGTCCGAAAAGGATTGTTAGGCTGGTGTTGAGGTGCTGAGACTCAGTTAAACAACAGAATTAGTAACGCTAATGAGTTGCTGGGGTTACTCCAGGTCATTTCAGAGTGTGGCCTGGTGACGCTGGACTGGAGGTCAGCACATATGCTGTGAAGCTTTGCACCACTGTCAGGAGCTGAGACAAAGTCGTAGCAAAGTCTCCACAACTGGACAGGAGCGATGGAAGTCCTCAGTTTTGAGGCGGAGACTGATTGGCTCTATGACTGGGAGGCAGTCCAACAGCCCAAAGTGCCCCCGTGTGATTGGATGGACTGGGACTTAGATTTCGAGAGCGTTCCTGCTGTAAGCAACTAATCAGAGAGCAGAAGAGAAGAGAAGCGTCCTTTTGTTTGGCTTTGGTTTTGTTAGATCATGAACATCTCACAAACTGTTACAGTCAGGACAGGACTGTGGAGGGACTGATGTACTGATCAGTACCTTGGTGTAGATGATAAAGTCCAGCAAAAATATATTTATTCATAATTTTGGGGGGTTGTTCTGTGAACCAGGCTGTCAGTTAAAAAAAAAAGAAAAAAAAAAGAGTATATATTTTATACAAATAAAATAAAAATGTATATGTATATCTAACATTTGATTTTATTTTCATTTACTTTTATGTTTTTAATGTAATTTATATAATTATGCATTTAAATATTATTATTTATTTATTTATTTATTATTATTAAATGGCACTTGTTTTGTAGAATGACCCTTTACAGTTTGTCTCTAGCAAATGAGGTCTTGTACCCTCTCGGAAATGCTGAATGTTTTGACCGTTTCTTTTTGGATGTTTGTGTTTATGTGTGTTGTATATAGCTGGTCTCATTCTCTCTTTCCTCTTGTCTCTCAGGTTTTGAGCCCCACATACAAACAGCGAAATGAAGACTTCAGGAAGCTCTTTAAGCAGCTGCCCGACACAGAGCGCCTCATTGTGGGTGAGTCTTATTTGATATTTAATAGGTATTACAGTTTTTACAACTTTCATAAAAGACCCACTATTTTTTTTCTAACTAGTGGTAGCCTATTATATTTTTGGTGTGTGACTGGAAACAATGGAAAAGTTTCATGTATGAAACTGGCTGGCATGTCTTAACCTTTGACCTGTGGCCTTATCCTGACAGACTACTCCTGTGCCCTGCAGAGAGATATCCTCCTGCAGGGTCGCCTCTACCTCTCCGAAAACTGGATCTGTTTCTATAGCAACATATTCCGCTGGGAAACGCTGGTGAGTTGATGATTTACTCTCATCTCAGAGGGCATCAGTCACTCACAGCTGGATCAGCAAAGCTGTGTGAGGGAAAGCAGCTAATTTTGCACAAAAATCACATTTCTGCCCTTCCTTTGAAGATGTAGGACTTTATATATCTTTTTAGCTCTGGCAGTAAAGTGATAGAGTTTGTTGTCTTGTGTGTGTAGCTGACTGTGAGGTTGAAAGATGTTTGCTCCATGACGAAAGAGAAGACAGCTAGACTCATCCCTAATGCAATCCAGCTGTGCACAGACAGTGAAAAGGTAAACACAGGCCTTTGACTTCTACATATAACCAGTAGTGTACCAACAGTAAACATTCACATATTCTCCTCCAGCACTTTTTTACTTCATTTGGGGCAAGAGATCGGACATACATGATGATGTTCAGACTCTGGCAAAATGCTCTTCTGGACAAGGTTAGATAAGAAATGGTGTTATATCCTATAATCTGTTGAAAACAAATGTTTGGTGGCCATGTTCACCCACTGTGTGTCTCGTTTTTATCTAGCCATTGTGTCCCAAAGAGCTGTGGCACTTTGTCCATCAGTGTTATGGGAATGAACTGGGTCTAACCAGTGATGATGAGGATTACGTACCTCCTGATGACGACTTCAACATCATGGGGTGAGTTTTCCCCCATCATGAATGTTAAATCATTTAGGTGATTCATAATTTACAAATCTCCAACCACTCTCACAGCTTTGAGATCTAGAGATCCAGAAAACAGATGTTCATTTAGGGATTCCTAAATTATCATGTGACACTGGAGTAGAAGACTGGAGTAATGGCTGTTCAGCTTTACACCAGAGAAACAAGTTATTTAAAAAAAAAAAAAATTGTATTCAAATTGGAAACAGTTATTTTAAATTGTAAAAATATTTTACAATATTGCTGGTTTACTACCATTTTACTGTAGTTTTGATCAAATAAATGCATTTGATGAGGATAAGACACTTGTTATATATATATATATATATATATATATATATATATATATATATATATATATATATATACAGCAATAGAATTCATTAATTTCCTGTAGACATCTTCATTTCTCCTCCACTATCCATCAGTCCATCCCATTGCTATCTGTGGGAGAGGGTCTATTCTGCTGCCCGAGCTGGTAATCTTGACCTGCAGCTGTTGCCCCTCTCCCTGGTGCAGGTACTGTGAGGAGATTCCTGCCGAAGACAACGAGGCCAATGACAACTGCCCTAAAACCCCAGACGCCAAAATGGACATCAGCCCCCAGCTCCACAGGAAGGTTTTCCCCAACAGCAGTCTGAACTCCACGGACAGCACAGATGCTCCGGTCAACGTAAGCACCAGATCTCTTCACACAACACACAACACATCACTGCATTACTGTGGGAATAACCGGGTGGTTAAGGTTGCTGTACCTGACCATTGCAGCATACCGTTAGGATGGCAAACTCATGTTTTGGGTGTTTGATATTTTATTGTTGAAAAATATTCACAAACAATCTCTCTATGTATGTAGTTTGACATGCCCCTGGTGGAGGACTTCAGTGGCTGCGTCCCAGAAGACCTCCTACCCCTGCCGTTACCTGACATCAAGCTGTCAGAGAGTAGTGGCTCCGCACATGTCCCCGTCCCCTCACCTTCCCTTGACTTCAATGACAATGAGGACCTCCCCACTGAACTCAGCGACTCCTCAGAAACACACGATGAGGGTGTGTGCACTCTCCCAAAACTGATTTCTATATCAAACACTTTCTATATACTGTACCACATCTGGCCTGACACATGGCCTCTTTCTATTTCTGTGTTCTCAGCAGGGGAAGTGCAAGCCTTCCAGGAAGATCTGAATGGGAAACTGTACATTAATGAAGTATATAAGTTCAGTGTGGATAAACTGTATGACATCCTCTTCACTGAATCCCAGTTCATGAGAGAGTTTCTGGAGCAGAGACGCTTCTCAGGTTGACCAACTCTATGTAATAGTCTTTATCCAGCTATCTGTCTGTCTGTCTGCCTATATCTGACTATTATTGATTTGACCTTTTTTCTCTTTCAGGTGTGGTCTATAACCCATGGAGGAAAGAAGACTCTGGTAATCAGTCCAGAGAGATCATGTACACTGTCTCCCTCTCCAACCCACTGGCCCCAAAGACAGCCACAGTCACAGAGACACAGGTGAGCTCACCAGAGGAGACAAACAAGCCATATACAGTACATGGGACATGTTTAATGTAGTTTTGTCTTAATGATGCTATGAAAAGCTGTAGCTTCTTTTTTTTTCTTCTAGACTCTGCACAAGGCCAGTCAAGTGAGCGAGTGCTACATCATCGACGCTGAGGTGATTACTCACGATGTCCCGTATCACGATTACTTTTACACGCTCAACCGCTACATGCTCACTAGAGTCGCCAAGAACAAGTGCCGCCTGAGGTAAAGCTTGTGCTCTATATTTATTAACTCTGTTTTTAACCCAAATACATATAATGTGTAATGCTCTGAATGTGTAATGCTCAAAAACATTTTCTAGCATGTAAGGTTAAAATGCTGTGTTTTTTCTTATGAATCTTAAAGGGTGTCAGCTGAACTACGCTACAGGAAGCAGCCATGGGGATTGGTCAAGGGCTTCATTGAGCGAAACTTCTGGAGTGGCTTGGATGAATATTTTAGATATTTAGGTATGTTTTGGGAGAGCAGGGACTGAACACAACCACCCTACAATGATAAAAAAATCCACCCACCCCTTATTTTTTGTCCACATTAAACCAAATAAGTCTCACTAGGCCTACAGTTTTGATATCACATTGACATCACATTGTGATAAAAGTGATAAAAACACTGAAATTAAAAAAAATGGTAAAAAAAAAAAAAAAACGGTCAAATGACTTGCAGCTATGGGTGCCAAATAAAAAACGTAAAATTACAGTAAAATATCTTGATTGAAATAAAATGCAAAAACAATAATTTTACAGAAATTGTCATTAAAGATTTTACTAAAAAAATAAAAATAAAAGTTATTTTACAGATTTTTCCTTGTTTCAAATATGATATTTTACTTAAAGTTTACGTTTTTTGTTTGGCAGCCGAAGCTGCCAGTCATTTGACCGGGTTTCATGAGAGGTTTTTATTTATTTATTTTTTTAAGTGCACCAAAACAGCTCTTTTTTAGACATGGCCAAAAATGACATTTTCCAGATGTTTACAAAATTAAATAAATGTTCCAGATGTTAGATGATTGATTTGTGGGGTATTTTGAGCTGAGACTTTACAGACACATTCTGGGGACACCCAAGACCAATATTGCATCTTATAAAAAGGGACATAATAGGTGCCCTTTAAATATTTTTACTTACTATATTTTACTTACAATGTAACCAGTAATAAAATAACAAAATGAAATTAAAACACTTAGAACAGGATAAAAATAATAAAGATGAAAATAATATCTGTTTCTCTCTCTCATTTCTGTGTGTGTGTGTGTATAGAGCTTGAGTTGAGTAAACTGGTGCTATCTGAACCTCACAAACAGTCTCCCAAATCCAAAGGCCTACGCACAGCTACAGTGAGGCGGAGGAAACGGCAGCTGATGCACATGAGGCAGCAGCACCTGGACGAGGCGCTCAGTCCCGTCACCACACCTGAGGATGAGAAGAGTGTTATCCATCGCATCAAACACGTGGCAGGTGTGACATTAGCCAAATCTCTCCTAGTGTACTTGGGCATTATTGTTCAGGGATGTGATTTTTCCATATAAATACGGATTTCCGTTACTGCATGATTATTGAAATCGCTCAAATGGTCTTAAGCTATTACCTTAAGCTATTATCTAAATAAACTGCATATTAATATATTTGATAAATGCAAATAAATGCTGTTCATTAAACTTTCTATTCATCAAAAAATCCTGAAAAATAAAGTGTATCACCATTTCCACACAAAAGTCAGATTTTCTTACTTTTTTGTCTCTAGCTGATCACATGCCCGACTGTTGTTTTTCTGTTATTGATTATAATGTATGTGCTGCTGCAGGATCCACACAGACCAGACACATCCCAGACCACGGATCTGAAGGCCTGGCTCTCTACAGCATTTCCAAACTTCTGCTTATAATCAGCTCTGTGTGAGTATTCGCAGTGAGAAACCAAATCACAGGACTTCTTTACTCCACTCCTTTTCTCAAAGCAAGTAGCAAATAATGTCTAACTGCAATATAAAACTGATACATGCATCTCATTTAAAGTTGCCATGTGAAGAAAGTTTCCTGTTATTAAATACAAGAATATGATGTATTCATAATATAGCATGCTATAAAAGTATTAAATAGGCCTCTTTAAAGTCTTCATTGCATCTTTCATTCAGTGTCTACTTTGGTCTGATAGTCTTCATATTGCACCCTCTATTGTATTTTTAGAACACTAAAATGTTTCTGTTTATTTCACATTTCTTATTGACTGTATAAGTAACTCACACTGTTGATCAGCTGGAATTTGTTGCATTTTGTTGTTCTGTGGCGTCATGTATTTTCTCTCTCCTGTTTTCATTGCATCCTGCAGGATTTGTGTAAGGTATTCAGTGTTTTCATCTGTATGAACGTGAAACTTATTTAGCTGCTTTAGGATTTCTCCGTTGCCATTCATGAGCTAATCTGAGTTTGTCCTCTTCTGCTCTTCAGTCTGGTGCTATTGGTGTTTTTGAACATGATGCTGTTTTATAAGCTATGGATGCTGGAATACACAGCTCAGAGTTTGACCTCCTGGCAGGGTCTCAGGTCTCATGAAAGGTACAGTGACTAGACCTGAATGTGTTTATTTCTTATTTTAAAGAAATGGAATATGAGGTTTTTCAAAACAACTAAACTTTGGCACACAACTCGTTGTGCACCGTTTGTGCCACTCTGCATAAAATCTGTTTAATCTCTGTTGTTTTTTTAAGTACAACATCAAATTAACTGAGCAGTATTGCATAAGTTCTTACCTCATTGCCCAAAGTTTTTTTTTTTTTTAAATAAACTTAGCTCAGTATATATTATAGTATAGTCTTTTTCAGATTTTGCTTTTCCAGTTGTTTTTTTTTTTTTTTTTTTTTTTAGCAGAACACAAGAGGAAACAATATTGATAAATAAACTGATTTTTGCAGCATATGAACTTGAATGATATTTGTGTGAGGAATGTTTTTGGCTCTGTGTGTGTTGCAGTAAACTTCCACAGACACAGATCGAATGGGCTCAACTTTTGGAATCTCAGCAGCGTTACCATGAAAATGAGCTGGAAAAATGGAGGGAAATAATAAAGTCATCTGTGCTGTTATTAGATGAGGTACGAACAAGTTCAAATTTGAAAAATTGATAACTTTTATAACTGCATCCTACTAATAGAGTATCAACAACGAGGAATAACTATGAATGGATAGTTCATACCCAAAATGACTTGTTTTTATGTCATTTTAAATATATAGCCTTGCTTCTTCAGTAGAATACAAAATGTGAATCCTGGAAGAACTTAGCTTGAAAGTGCTTCATATATGATTATATCCTAAATCTGTAAAATGAACTATTTCTTTAAGCTGCAGTCATCAAAGGATTTTAAAGATGTATTTGGGTGTTCACAGATGAGAGAGTCTCTAATGAAGCTACAGAAAGGTATGGGGTTGAGAGACTACGATTCAGACAGTGAAGAAAGGAGAAGTCGCCATCACTGATGAACAGAGGCCCGGCTCAGCCAATGTAATGAACATCTCCACATGTAAGTGACCAGATGAGCTGTGCCGGGGCATGGTAAGGGACGGCTCTCACGGTCCGGCTGCAGCGCTGTGAGACCTTCCTCACAACAGACACTGATGGAAACCCAGTACTGTAATTTCTCTGTCTTCTCTGCGATGAAAGAGCTGAAAAAAATGAAGGAATGCAGTCCTGTGATCGTGGAATCGGTCTGTTCACCCAGGGCTAAAACAAACGCACCAAAACAATTCAACTGTCACTTCAAAAACAGACACAGACTCTGGTTTAAACACTCAGAAAACTCGAGCGGATGTTGGAGCTCGGCAGCATCCCTTTTTTTAAACCTTTTGGAGTCTGGGACCAGATAGAGAAAATATGGAGTTACTATCAGGAAATGTTATGTGGACATGTACACATTTATTTATAAAAACAAAATATGGAATTGAATGATATTATGATACACATGAAAATATATCATTTTTATGTAGAGCTATATTTGTTGCCAGAGTTTATTTGTAACAGGCTTCCATGGAGAATCAAGGCTGGTTCCTTGATAGCTTGCGCCATGGAGCATCAACTATATGCAACTGGTACATCCTCCCCTGTTTGGAGGAATGACTTCCTCCGATTGGTTGATTTGCAATGACAAAAGAGCCACGGTCGGTCTCTAACATTCCATCTACTAAGCGTCATCGGCTGCATTCCAGTTTCCATGCTACTGCACAATAAAAGTACATACTTGGAAAAGGTACATACTTTCATTTTAATACTTTAGTTTAATGTGCAGAGTAAACTATAGGAAAATACTGTGCACATTTAAATTCAAACCAAACAGGAAAACTCTTTTTTTTTTTAAAAAAAGAAAGAGTTGAATCGAAAGAGTTGACTATGAAGTCAAGCAACTGTGGTGTTTTCGGTTTCTAGCTCACATTTAGATTTTTACTTCTGCCGCTTAGGCTTCAAAAGTTGTAAAAGTTTTGTTAATTGGTGAAGATATCATGATGAACAAACAGTGCAAGAATCATAAACCATTGTTGGTCACAGAGCTTACTTTCTGTAATTAACCAAAGGCCAATGGAAAAATCCTTTTGGGTTTTTTGTCGAGGGAACCAGGGTGATATGCCATCACTTCAGCACTCTATAATGAGGAAGAGTATGGGAATTGGGATGCAGCCATCAAATCAACCAAACCTCTCATGCAGTGGTTAACCCCAGCCAATAGCATCCATTCATTTGTGAATGAGTTATTGTTACATGAATGTGTTTCTGTTCTCCCTCAGGGTTCATTTATATCCTGCGGGCAGCTGTAAACAACCTCATATTGCCAAGCTTTGATTTTAAAACCATTCCATGATTTATTTATTTTTTCCATGTGGTATGTTGTTTTTGTGTTTTGATGCTGAACCAGCTGCTGGACGGGTGAAAGATACACATTGGTCATCTGATGTCAGAAAGTATTTAACATTGTTTTTGTTAGTGTTGTGGAGTTGGACCGACATTTATCTTGATGTGTTCTTACAGAGAGACCAGCAGTGGGTGTGTTAAGACTGAACTGTGAAAAATCCAGGTTATGCTTGAATTTACAAAGAGAAACTGTCTAGAAACGTTGGCAATATAATAAAAAATCAACCTTATGAAAATGGTCAAACTGACTAAAACCTCTTGAGGTGTCATACGCAAAAACTTGTGTTTTCTCATACAAAACTCTATCAAACATTGATATTGAGCCATGGTGCTCATGTAGGCAATATGGGTTCGAGTCATAGGTAGTGGATTTCCTGATCCTGTTCCCCCTTTCCTCCTCATCAAGAATATTTTAATTCTTAATCCTAAAAGGCCAAAAAATCTAATTATAAATGTTTTTACTGGAGTTGATCTATTTCTAAGCAGCAATTCCACAATCTAAAGTTCTGGTTTGAATATTTAGATATTAAGTGGTAATGAAGATTTTGCCATGGAATCAACTTGTTTTAAGTTTATTAATAAGTTCAGTTGTCTTTGGCATTGTTTAAACCAATATATGAACTAATGTAAAGAAACAGAGCTGATGGCTGTCTTAGTCAAGAACATGTGATAGATGTGAAACTTCTTAGTCGGATATAAACCATTCCAATTTGTTCAGAGCAACTGGATCTTAAATGATCATTTTGTCCCATGAGGTATTGTGCATGATTTTTGGAGCCTCTGCTATCCCATGTTGGCTTTAGTGGCAGACCTCTTGTGCTGTAGCTACAAGGCCAATTAGGAAATGTAAAAATAGCATCTGCGGGCCGTACTGATCCACTTGCACTGTTTATGCTAAGGAGTCAGTTAGCTGACACACGAAATGCATTTTTCATGATGGTTATGTTTCCCTAAAAATCTGTCCAGAACAGGGACTACAGTTCATTCATGTCTGTATTCATCCTCATCATCATTAAACCAATATGCAGTATTAAATGTGCAATGTGTGTTCAAGTAGAGTGTGTAAGTACTGCTGAAACTCCACATGAACCGTCTGTGTGAATGTATTTTCTAGCCGAAAGACGATCCTTTATTTGGACATAACCTGCTGGGTTTGGAAGCACGGGTGATTTAGAAGGCACTTTTGATGTCAAGCACTGAGAGGCCACAGCAATGGTGCCACATTGCTCACTGTCAGGCCCTAAAAGTATTATTTTTCAAGTTCTGCTAACAGTATTATTTTTTACAGTAGCTTATGTGCACAGACAGGATGGTTGCTTTTCTATGGCCATGACTGTTATGGTCCAGATGGTTTGGAAATTCATGTTTTTTTTTTTTTTTTTTTTTTCAGGAGCAAAACACTGAGATGAAAATAAACTGGGTTATTCTTTGTGTATTTTTTTTCCTGAAACATTAAAGGAAAGAAAAATGAATATGTATTGTAATTACAACATTGAAGCTTTTTTTAATTATTTAAAGTTTTCTTTACAAACTGTATATACACACAGGTATACTGCAATGTATGTATATGTTGTGTACAGTCGGTGCACATCCTACATGCGCTGGCTGCACTGTGGGATCCCTGAAAAACAAAAAAAGAAGAAAACAAAAACTATAGCGTTTGTGTTGTCAAGAAATAGGCAGAATGAATAAAAGTATTTAAAAGAGATTTTTACTGCATGTTATTACTTGCTACATATTCTGCATTTTAACGTTTTTTTTTTTTTTTATTGATTTCCTCTCAACAATATTTATACATAGAATAAAGTGGAAGACAGAAAAGATCAGAAAAAATGTAAAATGGACTAAAATAACCTTTTACTCTAGTTTGTCACTTTATTACTTGAATCCTGTTAGTGTGTGTCTCCACTTTTGTGGCTGATATCACATACTGTGTAGATATATATATATATATATATATATTTATTTATTTATATATATACATACATACATATATTTATTACCATTAACCCATGTAAACTGTGCTATTTTTGACATTTACTCCAGTGTCAAAAGTGTCCCCGTTTACCTGAATTAACTCTACATTTAAGATGTCATAACAGTCCGAAATTGGTACTCCTTTTATCCCACAATGTTTTAATGAATAATGATTTGACTGTGATTTATCTACAAAGAAGTCTTTTGAAGACAGAGAAGGTAAATTGCAGTAATTGCTCATTTACAGACATGATCTACTTGAAGATCTCTAGGGCCCTTTCTTCTAAATGCCCCAATTAATCTCAGTTTTTCATAGAGAATAATTCCTCCTAGACTCACCAGAATGACCCACATAACTAATGAACAGAACAAAGAAAGGCAGATGTTAAAAGGGGTCATATGATGTTGCTAAAAAGAACATTATTTTGTGTATTTGGTGTAATGAAATTTATAGGGTTTAGGGTTCAAAAAACACATTATTTTCCACATGCTGTACATTATTGGTTCTCCTCTATGCCCCGCCTTCTGAAAGGCGTAGATTTTTACAAAGCTCATCGTTCTGAAAAAAGCGAGGTGTGCTCTGATTGGCCAGCTATCCAGTGCATTGTGATTGGCCGAATGCCTCAAGCATGTGACGGAAATGTTACGCCCCTTGCCATACTGTGATGCGTGTCCCGGTCAGAACACCGGCGCCACAAGACAAAAACATTGCGCTGCGTAAACATAAAACCATGTCTGCATTTGTGATCGGAGAAACGACAAACAACAAGTGCTTAATTTCACCAGGTTTCAATGCCAGTCCTCGCACCCCCCAGCTCTACATATTTGTGCATGTCTCTCTCTGGTAACACACCTGATTCAGATAATCAGCTCGTTAGAAGTGAGCTCTAGAACTGTGTTCCCATTGACATGGTCCCTACACAGTGTTCATTGCTCCCTACTCCCTGAGCAGGGGAAATCTGTTGAAGTTTACTTCACTTCGGAACATTCATTCACGGATTTGTGCTCCACAATGTCTTCACACACGGACAAGTTTATATCATATACCTCTGTAAACAAAATTTTATTCACATCTCGCACACTTCAATGTCCACTTCGCAGGGCACTTACGTTCGAATAGAACAAATGTATGAAGCCATAAGAGAAACGTGCAGAGCAGGGGGTCACGAGGACTGGAATTGAGAACCGCTACTCTACACTGCTTAAAACTCGCGTTTGAATCATCAGTGGCAAATCCTTTACATATGTAAACGTACTTACAGACTGTGAGTCAGAACAGCCGGCATTGTAGTCTTCTCTCCCAGGATCAGGAAACAGTCCTCCATAAAATGTGCTGAATATTTGGGTTGAGCTGTTCTGGAACAGTTATGTAAATACAACTTAACCACTGATTTCTAGTTGTGTCCTCTTTTGGAAGACCAAAGAATGTATTTTCGCTTTCACAATGAAACACACAGTGTCTCCACAACATGGTGGCAGCAACAGTACTACATGGGCATATCTAACCTAATTATTGATATATCAATACTGACGTGAGTATCGAAAGTATGGATACTCAAACAAAAAATATCGATATTAAGGTGTGATTTATTTACCAGTGATTTTTGAAAACAAAATAAGTGGTATCACCCATCCCTACTACAGCGAGAATCAAAGGTTACGCTTTCTTTCTTTGCGTGAACATTTGGGTGGCGTTATGCGAATCTTCCCACATCGTGATGTAGAAATGTGGGGGTGTGTTAGAACGAGCCGTTTAAGGAGGGAGTGGATCAGGGGCGGAGCCAGACGATGTAAACATTCGGGGCTTAGCCCAAAACTAGGGGGGTCCAGGGGCATACTCCCCCGGGGAGATTTTTTTCCCATTTCCAGCAATACAGTCACGTAACTCAAGTGTTACAACAACGGATTCACAAACCTGTAACAGTTGTCCGCGGTTCGTCTGACGCTGCTTCTGAATCTCTCTCCTGCCGGTGAGGTTTAGTGTTAGTGTTCTAATGGTTAGAGATTTGGACTTGTAACCCGAAGGTCGCAGGTTGGAGTCTCGGTGCTGGCAGGAGTTGTAGGTGGGAGGGAGTGAATGAACAGTGCTCTCTTCCACCCTCAATACCCATGGCTGATGTGCACTTGAGCAATTAAGGCAATAAACCCCCAGTTGCTCCCCAGGCGCCCCAGTCTGAAAGACTGAGAGGAAATGAAACAACGTTGAAGTTATTTTAAAAAAAACAAAAAAAACATTAGGGCTTTTGACAAAACATTCGGGGCTTTTGACAAAACATTCGGGGCTTAAGCCCAATTAGCCGACCCCTGCTCCACCCATGGCGTGGATGAGTCTTAACTTTTTATAAAGAATATCTCTTTGGGTTTGAGACTTTAGTCTTTGCAACTTTACAGATCTTCTTTATGCACCAAGAGCTTGTAACACTCCAAAGAGAAAGGAAAACTTTAAATTGCATTCTATGACCCCTTTAAGGGGAGACACTGCAGGCAAAAACTGAGTTTTTTCATGCACCTGTGAATATTTAGATTTTGGGCTTTTTGGCTTTTCATAAAGTGTTTTTTCAGACTTATGGAAAGAAAACATCCAAAAGACACTGTTAAGTGTTTCTTTTATAGCACTTTATCTATTTGTGTCAATAGATTTCAATTACAATACATATTTTTAAAGGCCGTTTTCTCAAAATGAGTTTTTTCTCCAACTCTGAGCCATATACAGTATCTCCACTTCAGTGGCACTTACACACACTAAACTTTACATTTGTATTCCTGTCTATATTCTGAAGGTTTTTACAGAGGGATTTGTTCATATATAATTTTCTTGATTATATACAACATTTTATTCCCCAAAAAATGGTGAAAATATATTGTTTTCTAGCTGTTCAAAGTATTTTCTGAATTATGGAGTGACAAAAAGAGATACCCAGAATTCCTTCTGTAAAAACATTGGACTCTAATATGTCAAAAAAATTAAACAAGAATTTTGAAACTGACTTCATCCTGTGTTCAGATTTTTGTACTAGAAATGTATGCAAATTAGCGCATATTTCATTAAATAATGCCTCATTTGCATATTTAAATATAACATTTTAGAAAACTTGTAATACAAAAAATGTTTGCAATTATCAATGTAATCAAACAACTTGGTAAGTAAGGTGATAACTATTAGTTATTTTTTTTCCCTATTCACCTGCAGTGTCTCGCCTTAAAAGAGTTCTGTGTAAAACACAACAGTGAGTAAATGTTAAAATTTTAATTTATGAAATTTTTTTATAAAAATTAGTGACATTCAAACAAGTTAATTGTCAGATCACATACTTTCTGTATTTCATTAAAAACTAAAAATGTGGTGGGGAAGTTTTAACCAGGGAAAAATCCCACAAGAAAGTGGCAAAAAAAATCTATCATCATACTTACAAAATTAACCCCTCCCGTCAATACTATTTTGTATTTGTGAATGTAAATTAAAAGCGATACAATTACGTCGCGTCGCTCGCCTGCAGTAAGCGTCATGTTGAAGAACACCCGCCCATGACTGCTGATCTCCTCCTCTTTCAGGAAGTGAAAAAAAGGCGTCAAATAAGGAGGAACAAGGCAAACACGTCCTCCTCACATCTGTCCCTTTCCCTCATTAATGCGTTAATCACATTAACGTTTTAGATTGTCGTGGAACGCAGTTGTATGATGTGCACTAGAGCGCGAAACAGAGAGGTCTGCGCGGACTGCAGCTCGCCCGGTAAGACAAACAAAACACATGAAACAAGCGCAAACACAGTGCTGATGAGATTCTGCAGCGTAGGGATTTATTCAGACAGATGTTTATAAAATTGATTTTTCTTAGATTATTTTCAAGTAAACAGTAATAATCCTTACGGATTACATGGATATTGGTGGTTGAAAAAAACAGATTGCGGTTAAATAACAATCCTGATATTTTTCAATGGAAAATAGCGCTAACTGATGATGTTCAGGCCCTCGGGTTTTGATTTATTTATTTTTTAAATAACTTCTCTACGAAGCAAAACTCCATGTTAATTTTAATAAATCAAAGAAAAGACCAGACAATATGTGGAGACCAGTTTCCATCAGAATATGTAGTTGCTATTATCAGCAGTTATTGTTATTATTATAATATATATATATATATATATATATATATATATATATATATATATATATATATAAAATTAAATAAACTGCAACATAAATAACTTGATTTCAGCCAAAGCTGTCTTCAACTAAATAAATAAATACATTCATACATAAAAATAAATATAGTGATAAACCAATATATTAGCCAGTGCTCGGCCAAAAGGAAAATAAATATTTATTTATTCGTCATTTAATCACTTTTATATGTAGATTTTTCCCCCAACAACCAATACTTACACACTACACAGATTATGTTTGGTTTAATTTTCCGAAAATCAATATGCAGAACTATATATATATATATATATATATATATATATATATATATATATATATATATATATATATATATATATATATATAACGCAGACACAAGAACAATTTATCTACAGCAATGGCCAAATTATACTATAAATTATGCGTTTTTATTTCTGGTGTTATATTTATACTGCAATGTTTTGCGATACAGCAGGTCTAAATGATCTACTTCCATCTTTGTTTTGGGCCAATTTGACTGTTCAGTTTAAAATGCTATTTGTTGCTCACATAAAAATGAATGTCTGTAAAAATTTGTGTTGTTATGAAAAGAAAAATGCATGAAATGAGTTACTGTAGCTCCTGTGCTTTAATGACAAAAGCTCTGAATCCTGGTGATCAGAAAAAAGCACATTTGGCCATTTGTACAAAGAAGCCACATGCTTAATGTCACCAATGAAGGCTTATACAGTATACATTTCTCATGCCTTTTGCTCAGACATGTTTTGTAAGGGCCATTATGCAGCTAAGGAGGAAAAATGACTGGAAAATAATGTCAGGATCTGCCTTTTGAGGGGAATTTGTAACTGTGTTGTGCAATACTTGGTGACTCACAAAGCTTTCCTTTCTCCCTCTCAGATTCTCGTTGGGCCTCGATCAATCGTGGAGTTCTGATCTGTGACGAATGCTGCAGTATTCACCGAGGCCTGGGCCGCCACAGTTCTCAGGTCCGACACCTGACCCATACTCCGTGGCCCTCCTCACAGCTCCAGGTGAAGAGCCATGCTGCATGCTCTGATGGGGAGCTGCTTAGCTTTGCATTTCCTGAGGTTCATTGAAAGGAAATGGGGCTTTGTATCTCAGTTCCTCAGACAGGAATAGAACGCGGCGGTCTGCACAGCTTCCCTCATCAGCCTCTTTGTCTATTCTATTTCTGTTCTAGCTTTGTTTTTGTTTTTTGCACCTCACCGCAAGATAATGTCTTTAGTAGGGGTGGAACGGTTCATCTTACTCACGGTTCGGTTTGTAACACGGTTTAAGAGTCACGGTTTCGGTACGGTTCGGTAGTTGCTATGTTTAGGCAAAAACTATACTGTCAAATAAAAATAAAGAAAATAAGAACATTCTATCTAACTACAAGCAACAGCACAAATAAATACAATTGAGTAAAGATACAAATAAAATAAACAGTGATTTTCAGTTTTTTTTTTTTTTTTTTTTTTTTTAGGTAGGTACATTAGTTTTCAGGTAAAGAAATTTAATAGAGTAATGAAATGTAAAACAGCATTGCATTTTTGACTGTATAAATTAAAGAGCAATCTTTATTAAAGTTACAAAAGCTATTCAATCAAGAGCAGTGAGTGATTTCTTTGTTGTTGCTGTTTGATTGATATTCAGAAAGTGCTGTCACTTTAAGAGAATGCACTGATACAGTATGTTCAGCTGGCTATGTCTGCTGTGGGATACTTACCAAGATGGGTATTTTGACATCATTTTTGTGTGAATTTATCCATTTAAACACAATACTTCAGGGAAAGCTTAATATTTGCCCGCGTTCTGACTTCTCACTGCGTGCGCAAGGTCGTGTCCTCTGGATCTTAAATGTTTAAACTGGCATACCTGGTTGGAGTTTGATTAGCTGGTTCAGGTGTGTTTAATTAAGGTTGGAACTAAACTCTGCAGGACACCGGCCCTCCAGGACCGAGTTTGGTGACCCCTGTTGTAATGTATTGGGAAGCCAGAATGCGCATCCATCAACAGAAACATATATTAGCCGAACACTGTCTGTTTTACGTGTCATTTATAACATACCATATTACAGATACGTTGTCAGATTTAAGTTGAACCGCGGTCCTAGCGCGTACCGAACCGTGTATGGAGAACCGTATGTTTAAATTTTTTCCGCGAACCGTTCCACCCATAGTCATTAGACATATCACATCCAGCATCTTGAATAATCAGTAGAACCAAACAAGTCATATTAAAACATGCTGCATTAAGCTAAATTCAGAACTGTGGTTAATTGCAGAAGCTGCCACATCATCCGCCATAGCAAGTCATGCCGCCTTCACATGCTATCATAGAGTTTTCCAGTTGTAAATACGACCTGAGAGGCCAATTGTTCGATTTCTGGGTAGAAAATGATAATTCATATAGCTCATGAAGGCAGCACCGGTATCTGGAGGGCCACAGCTATGCAGAATTTAGCTTCAACCTTAATTATAAACAGACCTCATCCAGCTAATCAAGTCCTTAACACTTATTTAAAAACTACAGGTATGTGTGGTCCGTAAAAGCTTAGTTCGTATTCGGAACAAAATGTAAGATTTTTTTGGATGAAAACCAGGAGGCCTGTGACTGTCCCATAGACTGCCAAATAAATAACAGTGTCAAGGTCCAGAAAAGGTATGAACGTCATTGTCAGAATACTCCATCTGCCATCAGATGTGCAATCTGTGTTATATGAAGCAACAGGAACACTTTTTGTAAGCAAAGAAAACAAAAATAATGACTTTATTCAACAGTTCCTTTGTCAACAGTATCCTCTGTAACTCTCCAAATCACCATATGCCGCGTATGCTCTTATGTATCATCCGCGCCATAAGGTTTTCTTCGCTTACAAAAAGTGTTCCCGTTGCTTCATATAACCCAGATTGCACGTCTGATGGCAGATGGAGTATTCTGAAGACGACTTTCATACTTTTTATGGACCTTGACACTGCTATTTACTTGGCAGTCTATGGGACAGTCTCAAGCCTCCCGGTTTTCATCCAAAATATCTTAAATTGTGTTCCGAAGACGAACGAAGCTTTTATGGGTTTGGAACGACATGGGGTGGAGTATACCTTTAAGGTGAAGTTCTTGGTGTTCATCCACAGATGGTGAAGTCCCTGTACAATAATGGAGCAAATTCAATCTGGGAACACAGTCTTCTGGATCCATCTTCCATCATGAGTGGAAAACGCAAAGCCAATCCTCAAGACAGAGTCCAGTGAGTCCCATATATCATGATATGTATGTGCGTATGTATATATGTGTGTGTGTGTGTGTGTGTGTGTGTGTGTGTGTGTGTGTGTGTGTGTGTGTGTGTGTGTGTGTATATATATATATATATATATATATCTCTCTCTCTCTCTCTCTCATGTGTAGAACCAATTGAGTCTCTCAGCATAAACATGCTCACTTTATTGTTTATCTTCTCTCAGCCCCAACAAAACGGATTTCATAAAGGCTAAATATCAAATGCTGGCGTTTGTTCATCGAATGCCATGCCGTGAAGATGATAGTGTTACCGCCAAAGACCTCAGCAGGGTAAGAATGTAATAATAATAATAATAATAATAATAATAATTATATGAGTGGACAAGAACCTCCGAGATGAAACTGAGATTTAAACAAAGACTATCAAAGATCTATGTCTGATGTGATCTTCAAGTTCTTGAGACAAAAACCATCAAACGAACCATGAATTCATCCTTGTTTTCAGCAACTTCACTCTAGTGTTCGAACCGGGAATTTGGAAACTTGTCTGAGGCTGTTGTCATTGGGAGCGCAGGCTAACTTTTTCCATCCAGTAAGTTTCAATGTTATTGTTTAATTTTCTGTTCTAGGTAATGTAAATTAAAACAACATATTAAAAGCAGTATCTGTACCAACACTGAAACTAGCGTAGTTCAGCCAAAGGACAGATCGTAGTTTAAGATACTTGATAAATTTTGACCAAATATGTAAATACTGTATTCTACATGACTGTGTATATATATAGATCTCAATCCACTGCTAAGGTGGAATAAGGTTTCATTGTTTTGCAGCATTTGCTATTTAATCGAAGCACTCCATAGCAGGTTTTAAGTTGTATTGTCCTTAACTGAATTACTCCAATGAATGCCACGTCACTTGTTTTCTTCAGGAGAAAGGAAATACTCCATTACATGTGGCTGCTAAAGCAGGCCAGCTGCTACAGGCGGAGCTGCTCACTGTGTATGGAGCAGATCCCGGAGCACCAGACAGTTCTGGAAAGACTCCTGTTGACTACGCCAGGTGAGAGAGAAGCAGATCTGAGGGATCAACAATACAAAGATTCAGCAGTTTCAGTTATGTTTAATATTCTGTTTAGGGTTGCAAAGGGGTGGAAAATTTGTGGTAAATTTCCAAAAATCCCTGAAAAGTTTCCAAAATATCTGTAATGTTTCCGAAGTTTACTGGAAGTTTTCCACCTTTTTGCAACCCTAGTTCTGTTATCTGTTATGTCCCACTATAGGCAGGCAGGACACCAGGAACTTGCAGACAGACTGGTGGAGATCCAGTTTGAGCTGACAGACAGACTAGCGTTCTATCTGTGTGGAAGAAAGCCAGGTCAGTCAGAGGTATCTCTGTAATAACAGAATGTACCTCAAAAACTTGAGAGGCTGAAATGATTTTTCTTTTTTCTCAGATCATAAAAATAATCAACACTTTATAATTCCTCAGATAGCAGACAGGTAGGATGAGCTCCCTTTTGTATCACATCTCTCTTTAATCTGTTTTTGATTATAATACTTAATTGCATAATTTGTTTTCTTTGCTGGCTCCATTTGGATAAGAAATGTGTAAGTATGGAAATAGTACTCGTTGGTCTTTCTAGTAAGTGCTGATCAGATGATAACAGCTCTTGGGTCATTCCGTGTCAACTCAACCAGAGGTCCTCGGCTCAGATTTTTGATGTTGCTAATATTTTTTTTCTGAAGAAAGATAAACATGTTTAGTGATGAAAGCAAAAATATTAAATGTCATGGATGAATATTTACTGAGTAATCTGCTTTTTTGTAGACGAGAGTCAAAATGGCAATTTTCACAGACAGATTCAAAGCCAAATTTCAGGGAGCTAAAAATGACTTCAGAAAGATGGCAGCATCATAATGTTACTTTTACACAGAGATTGTTAGGTAAAAAATCATCCATGATATTTTATATTTTGGCTTTCAAAACTATAGATTTTTATCTTTCTTAAGAAAAACATATTAGCGAAATCAAAAATGTGAGCTGGGGAAGTTTTTGAAATTTGCTTGATTTGATAGCCTCTTATAATTATTATTTTTTTATTATTATTTATTATTATTAAAAAAATTTTTTACTTACAGCAGTTTTGACTTGTCAGAATTGGCCAAAGCAGCAAAGAAGAAGCTTCAATCGGTAAGTTGTACAGGAGTCTGCTGTTTTTGGAGTTCACCCTTCATTTGTCTCCTCACATTCTGGGTTGTTTATTACATTTTGATTATTACGACAACTATTTGACACCTGAGATTTGCTGTTTCTATAAAAACCTTGTTGTGCTGCTCTCAGCTCAGTAATCATCAGTTTGAAGAACTAGCCATGGATGTTTATGATGAAGTTGACAGAAGAGAAACAGATGCAGGTTAGAAGAGTGGTATTCTGATCTCTGTCCATTTTTCTCTCAAAGTATAAACCCCGATTTTATCCTAACATTTTGAATGGTGTAATTATTTTGTGTTATAGTCTGGCTTGCGACTCAGAACCACAGCACCTTAGTAACGGACACCACAGTAGTACCATTCCTCCCTGTCAACCCGGAATATTCCTCCACTAGGAATCAGGTACATTGACAAAGATACAAACTCACCTTCTAAAACGATTGTTTTTTTTTTTTTAAATAATGTTTGAGTTTCTGTTTGTGGTGTTTATGTTGCAGGGACGTCAGAAGCTCGCAAGGTTCAATGCACATGAGTTTGCGACACTGGTTGTTGATATTTTAACTGATGCCAAGCGCCGTCAGCAAGGAAATTCTCCTGATAATTTCAAAGGTGATTAAAGGGGGTGTTGGGTTTTTCTTTTATCATGGGCTGTATAATGCATAAAGTTCAACTTCCACTCTTTGTTTCTGCCCAGATAATGTGGAGTTAATTCTGAAGGACATTGGGAACCGTCATGGCAGTGAAAGTCCAGAGATGGATCAGCCTGATTATGACAGTGTGGCATCTGATGAAGATACGGAGCAAGAACCAACATCTGGAAAAGACGAGCGGACCAAGGTACGTGCTTTACTATCTTTATTGTCTTTGCCATAATTAACAATGAGTTAACATCAGAGCAACCTACAATGTAAAAGTGCAGTAAGTATTCACAAAGTGCAATCCATTATACCTTATACAATTTGTTTCACAATCTTGTAACAGACAGGCAGACAGCAGAGATATCAAAATTATTGTCCATATGAAAATATATTGCAGATTTTGAAATATGGTGTAAATACTGCAACAATGCATAGTCCAGTTGTCAGCTATTACAGTAGTGTAGGAAAAGATGTGTGGTGCATGTGATGGGCTAGCTAGATGCATATTAGAAAAACGTTCGTTCAACAGTCTCACAGCACTGGGATAGAGGCTGCGGGCCAGTCTGGTGGTTCTGGCTCTGATGGCCTGGCATCGTCTCCCTTAGGCCAGCCGCAGAAACAGGTGATGAGCTGGGTGCGATTGATCCTGCAGGATGTTTTGCACTCTCCCCAGACAGCAGGTGATATAGACGTTGCTGATCTCCAGGAGGTTCTTCCCAATGATTTCCCCTGCTGTCCTCACCACCCTCTTGAATGCTTGCTGTTCATGCTGCAACAGTTTTATATGGTCCTCTGTGTCGCCAGCCGTACATGTAATTCATCCATCTTGTTGCGGGTCGACCGTGCATTAGAGAGGAAAATGGTAGGAAGCGGTGGCTTGGACAAATTAGCATTTAGCCTGGCCCACACACCCGCTCGCTTTCCTCTCTTCTGTTTCCGCTCGCAGCGTCTCATCCTCCTCCTCACTTCTGTGAGAGTTCCCAGTAGTGGTCTGATGAGCTCCAGAGGAATAAATGCCTCAGCTGGTAGATAATGTATTCCAGAATTGAGTTCTAAAAGTTTGTCATGGCTGTACTGAAGTTTCTCTGCTCTGTAACTGTGCAGAATAATACACAGTACCGCCAATAATGTGCATAAAGTATGCCAGTTGTAAAGCAACTCAAAGCCGCTGCTACTGTGCACACCACATTGTCAATTGCGAAAAAACATTAAGCGTACTTCAGGGTGTACAGTAGTGTGTGGGATCAAATTTAACTATGATCTCTTCTCTAAGAGCTCAGAGTCTTCAGACTTGTCAGACAGCCCCATCACTGTGCAGGAGTTCATGGAAGTGAAAAGTGCCCTCACTGCCTCCGAAGCAAAGATCCAACAGCTCCTTAAGGTCAACTGTCATCTTGGTGAGGAGTTGAGACTCATGCAGAGCAAGGTAAGCAGTCGGATCACACCTCAAAAGGATTTTATTTTTTGCCATATTGCCCAGGCCTGCTCGATTGTGTTGTCCAATGTACTGATTTCGATACCAGTCAGTATTGAAATTTTAGGGTGTATTCACACCTGTCTTGTTTGGTTCGAATTAATCAAACTCAAGTTCATTTCCCCCCTTGGTGCGGCTCTTTTGGGCAGGTTTAATACAGCAATCGCACTCGGGTGCGGACCAAACAACCGTACCAAGACCTAGCTGAAGAGGTGGTCTCGGTCTGGTTCCAAACGAACTCTGGTACGGTAGAATGGATGAACTAATGAATGGATGACCTTGGCACACGTGTAGTTTTGGGCAGTGTGAGAGTGAACCACACCAATCCAAAAAAAAACCCAAAAAACATTGTATTTGGTCCGGACCAAAGCAAATGAACTAGCATACTTTCCTGGTGTGAATACACCCTTGAAAATGTGATGATACAAGCTTTTCCCGCAGGACATTTAAGTGCTGTGAGTGTATTCTTAAACACCTCTTATTGGCCATGGTGTTCACACTCTCAACAGATACAGTAGGTCTGTGATCCGCTACAATGATCATCTCTTCATGCTGTTCACCAAACGCGCACACAGATTACGTGACTATCAGAGGATCAGTCTATGAGCAGATATATTAGGGATCCACTGACGGATCCGCTGATAGATGCAGCTTTCAAACGCTCCTGTGTGTGCATATGTTTAAGCATTCTGTGAAGAGTGTGAATCATTGTAGCCAATCACAGACATATCTGTTGTGCGTGTGAACACAATGGCCAATCAGATGTGTTTAAGAATCCGCTCAACAGCGCTCAAAATATTTGCGGGAAATGCTGGTATCGTCCTTTTTTACATTTCAGTACCGAGGTCAGTACTTTTGACAACACTACTGCTCAACACTCCCATTTTTGCTGCAAATATCTGACTCTACTTGGTGCCTTCTTTTCAGTTAAACTCCCTCCAGAATGAAAACAGCACTCTGAAATGGCAGACTCCTAACAGTTTGGAAAGGCCGCAGGACCTCCCGCACAGGGCAGCTCCACGTGGCTGTAGGGCCATGTCGATGTATGAGACCGGCTCAGGTCTGAGGCAGTACCACCCTAGAGGAGAAACCGTCTGCCCTGACACAACCCTGACTCTTCAACCACTGCCCTCAAATGTAAGTACAAGCCAAACCAAATTGGTTGTCGCCCTCCTGTTTCATTATTTCCTTGGTTTTAACTCATTTGGTAACCCAGTAAATCATCACTTGAGGTATGCATTGATAGCCCCTATTCTCTTTTTAATCATTCATATTTAAAAAAAATCCCTTTGCCCACTCAAAACATAATCTGAACCCTTTCTAGATTGGGAAGGGTCCCTCTGCGACTGCCTTCTCCTCCCTTCCCACGTTCCCATCAACTCTGTCCTGGTCCTGGGATGAGATAACCCAAAGGGTGAAGTACCTGCTCAGTGAATAGGCTGTTGAAAGGGCTTCTCTTCTATCTGTCCCCCATTTACTCCGTGCATGAACCACAGATCTGTCCAACCAATGGACATGTTCTTTAGCTGGACTACTAACGTTAAACCGTTTGCACAGCGAGAGACACCAGCCATTAACATTACTCACAACTCTGCTTGATGTGTAAAGCAGTCACTGGCTCTCTGATATCTCTGACCCAAAACATACTCTACGCAAGTATGTGAATGCAGATGCTTGTAGCTACACAAGTTTGATGTCATCCATTGTTTTGAAATGTATCAGAATGTAATCCATGCATTTACATTTTACATTTTGGCAGATGTTTCTATCTGAATCAACTTAGGTTACATTGGGCCTTGTTCATGAAACACTAGCAGAACAAATTTTTGTGTAAATCATTCGTAAAGCCGTTCTGACGTAAACTTTCGAATTCATGAAAAAGTGTTGTATTTTCAAAATGTTAGTTGGCACGGAAAATATGTTGAATTTTGACATTGCCAACCTTTAAATTAAGTTGACAGTAAGTAATAAATAGTATTGAGCATTGAGTAGTTGAGTATTGTGCATTTTTCCTTACCACTATTTTTTTAATAGTTGTTTAATGATTTTAATGGAACCGGAATCAGAACCGGAACTGTTAGCAGAATGGGAACCAGAAACGGAACCGGAAAATTTCTAATGTTTCCCAACCCTAGTATTAAAACATTGTCTTGTTCTAGTGAACCAAGTATCTGCATTTTGTCTCAACTTGTGAGCTAAATGTATTGTCACACCCCTAGTGTCTATGAGTGTGATAAATAATGATGTATGATGATATAGCTTTCATTCTTCAGATCAATCATTTATTCATGAAAAAAAAAAAATCAGTTTGAATAAGGAAAGCGATAACTTTGCCATAGTATCCTTTCAAATGTTAAAGTTGCCACAGTCATTGCATTCTTTAGATGTGCTACACTTTATGTGTACCATTTTGTTTTATTAGTTTATTTATTAGAATTTGAAAGATAATAACCAGATTGGTTGATGAGTGAGATCTGATTTTAGTCCTTGAAAACCAAAAAAGTAGGGCAAGTCCTTGAAAGTCCTGGAATTTTATTTTGCAGTATCTGTATGAACCCTGTTTAAGTAACCAGTTCTTGGACTATTTTAATGTTTTTGTTGTTGTTAATTGAACTGAATTGTAGTTTTCGGTAGTAAACTGTCTTTGTATTTTTCCTATTTTATATTAATTTCCTAGTATTTAATTTAACATCATTTCTTTTGAACAAAACAATTTCAGAACTTTCATGTTTTAGATTGTAGGTCATCTTGTATCCTGCCAAGGACAAAGCTAACCAGCAAAACTGGATATCAAAAGCATCCTAAATGTTACATGTGTTTGCACCATATTGTAGTGAGTAAACTTTCTTGGTATTGCGGTTTCAAATATCCCACCATAACCTGTAGTCTGAGCCTGTCAGGCAGATACGTTACTAGTTAGTTTCAAGGAAAATCATTTTCAAATAAGGTTTTTTTTTTTTTTTTTTTTTTTTTTTTTGCCAAATAACCGTGTATTTGTTGGCCCCAGCAACCCCCGGAAAAAAGTTCAGGCTCAGGAATTTTTTTTGCTTTAACCCCTGATTTATGCGATATACTGGAGCCAAACCTGAGAAAGTAGACCAGAATATTCTCTTGCATTCCTGGACATGCGATTTGCGTAGCTGTAATTCATAGGCGGGGATTATGCTAATTGTGAATGAACGTGCACGAGCGTCCTGTTTATGAATGATTGGAATTCATTAACATACACATGTTTAACTATCAGATCAGAAGTTTTATGAAGCATTTGTAAAACCGGAGGAGAGTTTTCGGGAAGTTTTCATGAGTGAAACCCATTGAATGTATACGTTTTATCAGTTCCTTCATACTCAGTTGAACCCATGGCCTTGGTTTTGCTAGTGCCATGCAACGGTTTGAAGAGAGTCTTGTTAAGCAAGTTAAAGTTAGTTAAACTGATAACATGTTTATAGCTAACTATATGAATAATAATGCAGGGCAGATAAATAAGGCAGATGTTTGAAGGTAACTATCGCTCCCTTGAGTCTTAAGGTTTTGTTAATGCGAGAACATGTTTTACAGCGTGTTGGCCAAGTGTCTGCGTGTGACTGCTTGCATGGAGTATGAATCTGGCTTTACTTTAAAGCTCTATTGTGCTGAAGTTTTGATTCTTCAACCAAAAGCATGATGGTTTGCTGTGTCTTCAGGCTGTAAGCTGAGTGAGCACCAGTAACAGGTATCATCCCTTGCTTCTGCAGAAAGCTCACTATGATTCTATTCCTGTTACAGGGATCCACATTAGACGCCCAGTGCGGCATGCCAGAAAGTGACTATAATAATGCACTGAACCACACTGAGATGGACGAATCTGGGTTTGTCTTTGCACCTCTTGTTGTTTTAAAAAAACATATATTCAAAGGTTTCTTTTTTTGTTGACACTGAACCCGTCCAACTACAGGTCAATGCAGAATAACTTTTCCAGGAAGAGCGGCTGGCTGGGAGATGGTACAGTGCCACAATCAGAAAACCTATCTGAGGGTGAGTGCGACTCGTCTCTACCCCGCACAGAGGACGTCATCAGCAAAACAGAGCTGATCACTAAGAACATCCAGGAATTACTCAGAGCTGCGCAAGAGAATAATCATGAGAGGTAAGAAAATTAGTCTGGCCTTTGTGCGGCGACAGCATGGGTAGGTTTAGAGGCATATAAAATGGTCTTCCAGTCTCCAGTCAGAAACTCCAAAGGCATTCAGCCCTGGGGACACAGGGTTTTCTTTTGTCTGTTAAGCAAGGGATGGAATTGTGTCAGCACAGCTGGGATATAACAACACATGACCAAGATGGAAGGACACACATGTAGATTCACAAATGGCTCATGCTTCACCATGAGTTTACACCATGAGTTTACACCATGAGTTTACACCATGAGTTTACACCATGAAGTGTTCAGTATTCACATAAGTATCAGGAATAGCCATTTGGATGTAAAACTCTGAACGCTGAGCCTTTGTTGCTTGACTTGTGCTGGTATTGAGCCTCTGGTCACTGCCTATCATTAGCATAGGTTAGCATTTCACTCACACAGATCTCTTTCATCACTTCAGTTCTCCTTTCACAGTGTAAAAAAAGTCACTGCGAGGTTGCTGTGGTGTTCTGGGTGGTTTTTACCATTAATAACCACTCATTTAAAAACTTGTTTTAAATTTGCATTTCTAAATATGATGTATGCTTGCATTATTTTGTGAATTTTTTTTTTTAATGTTATTTATTTATTTATTTTTTATTTAAGGCTTTGAGTGTGAATCAAGTTTGTTGGGATGATTAGATTCATGTTTGGTTCTACTTCATATTTTTAGAGTTTTTTGGAATCATATTTGAATCATAATTTAAATGATCCTTTTTTATCAATTGAATAAGAAAAAATAACATTTTTCATTGTATTTCTTTGTCGAAGCTTCGTCCCGTGTTCAGAGAGAATTCTTGTAGCCGTGACAGAGATGGCTACGTTATTCCCTAAGGTAAGCCTTGAGCCCACAAGGAAACTTTGCCTTAAAGGGGTGGTTGATTATGATTTCACTATTTTTAACTTTAGTTAGTGCGTAATGTTGTTGTTTGAGCATTAATAATATCTGCAAAGTTAGGACACTGAAAGTTCAATGCAAACAGAGATATTGTCTTTTAAAATTATGGCAGTTTAATGCCTACAGTTACGCCTGGGTTGGTCACATCACAAACTGAAATTTACATAATCCCCGCCCCCGGGACCATGCAACAAAGGGGGCGAGGCCATGCTGTGCTGCTTTAGAGAAGAGGAAGAGTTGTTGCCATGCAATCAAAACTAGGGGTTCACAAAAAAATCTATTCATATATGAATCACAATTCTGTCTTCTAATGATTCTAATGGATTCACTAGATTCAAAATCAGTGTTCTAAAGCAGCAGTTCTTAATCCTGTTCCTCATGTCCCACTGCTCTGCTCTCACCTGGGGGCTGTTTCATAAAAGACGCTAAGAAAAGCGGGGATTAAAGTCCAAAACCTTGAATGTCAGAATGTTCTACTAATAAGCATAAAAGGTACAGCTGTCATAAAACCCGAGAGAAAGGCGGCATGGCTAAAAAATGCTGATCAACTGAATGGGCAAGTAGCAACTATGTTAAAATGTTTTCATATTAGCTTAAAAAAAAAAAAAAAAAAAACTTACATTTTGGGCACAATACCGGACCTGCCAACCTTTATGCGTTTTGCGGCTACGCAATTTGACCTCAAAGTACGCTGGTACGATTTGTCATTCTAAACTAGATTTCTGTTTTATTTCTCTCCTAGTAGCCTATAGTTTTATCGTTTCAGTTCAAAGCAGCTCGCGCTCGCCCCGTCAGATGCTCTGACAGAAAGGCTGCGTGTGAGGCTGACAGAGACGCGCTATTTAATGTGTTG
The DNA here is from genome assembly GCA_024542945.1 of allo-octoploid hybrid of Carassius auratus x Cyprinus carpio. NCBI lineage: Eukaryota > Metazoa > Chordata > Actinopteri > Cypriniformes > allo-octoploid hybrid of Carassius auratus x Cyprinus carpio. Next base: position 5,845,713 of record CM045026.1, on the reverse strand, counting down.
GAGATGTGCTGTTTCCTTAATGCATAACTTACATTTCACAGGTATATTCTCCACCTATAAATGTTAAAGAAGCCATGGAAATATTTCCATTTGGCTGTCAGAAGTGCAAGAGCTTTTGCTTTGCGAATCTTTGCTAAACTCCAGAGACTTCATTTAGAATGAGTGCCAAACAGACAGAGCTCAATGAAATGGGAGTGCAATAACTCAATACAAATATTTGTAGTTGGAAAATAAATGTGACATATGTAGAATTTTAAACCTACAATTAAGTGTATTTGTATGATAGCACTTACTGTAAAGTGTAATGGGGTAATCAAAATAGCCTTTTTACTCAATTAGTCTGTGCTTTTTATCATTTTAATTTTTAGTTTAGTAACTTTAACTTCTGCTTTAAAAGGATTGTTTTTGTTTTTAGATTGCAATGTTACAGTGTTACAATGTAATGTGATTTTTAACGCTTTTTTGCACATAATATATGCCTACATGCTTACATTCACTTTATTTGTTTAATCCAAATACAAAATACTGAGATAGGCTCTAATATTTTCTGCGTCTCATTCAGTCTCAACCTGATAAGCATTACTGATGATGCCATTGTTTACAATACAACACTGGAGCACATGCACTGAGGTAAGGAGCGTGACGTTTCACAACACATTGGGCCAGCTAACCAATCTGAGCCCATTGTGTATTTCTGAGGGAGGGGCTCAATAAAACCAGGAAATCATCAGAGTGTTCATAGGAGAAGGGACAAAGCAGTGTAGAATAAAGGTAAATTATGGGAATATTTTTTATTTTTTTAAACAAAGCATTAACACATGTTGGACAGCACCCCATAAACAGTTGAGCCTAGATAATAAATAAAAAAATAAGTTTACCACTCATTTAATGAAGAATATATCTATTTATAGCCTTGTCTAATATTTTTGCATACACAGCAAGCAATAAATGGTAAAAAGGTTCTGAAATTGTCATTACAGAGGCCATCCTCTGAGTCCGTCCGCGGGTCCTTGCGCCTCTTGACCTCCAGTGCCAGCCGTCTGCAGGGCGAATGTCAAAAGGCCACATCACACGACTCCCAGCAGGTTATTCAGTGTGCCTATGACATTGCCAAGGCGGCTAAACAGCTAGTTACTGTGACTACCAAAGACAGTAACTGAGTTACAGTACAAGTGAGCGCCTTTCCTGTTCAGTGTTTCACCATGTATTTTTATTTGCTATTATATTGTCCAGTATTATTGATGATCAACACAGCACAGTTTGGTTTGTATTACTGCAAATAATCAATTGTTTTTTAACTTTATGCATACATACACTAACATACCTTTTGGGGCACTAAGCCTTAAGAATCAATGCCCTGTTTTTTGTCCTAGCTTTATGGTGCCGTTTTTAAATGTAAACTAATATTTTACATTGCTTCCCATGGTGCTAATTAACTGATATATGTCATGTCTGTATTGCTCCTGTTTTTGGATAAACAGAACAAGGCCTTTGCTCATTTAATACCTGGACATTTCAAATATACCACAAACAAAGTTGAAGTGAGACAAAAACCATATATAGCTGTTATTGCTGAAATTCAGCTGGTGTACTAAGTGTTTCTTTGTCTTGAAAACCAGCTCACTTAACATGTGACCATAATGTAGATGTCAGGACACACAATGCCTCATTTCTTGTGCAATAAATAACTTAAGCCTCGCTGCAAAATCCTAACATGCCTGTCCTGGTTTTGCCATTGTATTAAGTATTCAGAGTGTATTCTCTTATTATGGAGTGCTTTAGTATACAAGCTGTTATACCTCACTTGTGTGTGAGTGGGTTTCTGTTTTAAACCTAAATATATAGTCTCTTGCAAATGCAGACATGTTGCTCATGATTTTAATATGTCATGTTTGTCATTTACACTATAAGTTGTGTGTGTGTGTGTGTGTGTGTGTGTGTTTCACTCATTGTTCCTTAACGCTATCCAGTCCAAATGTACTACTCCTTATTTTCAGTGCCCTTTGCGGTTTAATCCTAGGTATGTGTGTGAAGGTTTTCATTCATCCAGGTCATCAGAGAATGTCAGAGTTTATTCATAGACAACTGCAAAATGAAATACTGTTTTTATGAATTCACTCGGCCTGATGTTTTAAAGAGGCTCTTGTGTTAATTTGCGTGTCCAAAGGATGTGTTTATCTGTTGCCTTGTCTGAAATGATACAAATAACACCAACAATTGCCACCAGCTGCTGTGTTAGTGATTTCGGTATTATATGGTATCGCTTTGTATTATTCAGTACATGTATTATATTTATATACAAGTTATATATATATAATGTAAGCTGCTAGTTGTCAGTCATGTATGCAGCTAATCTGGTGTGAGTTTTCAGATTTCTTGCTCCAAAATGTGCGGGATGTGTACACATGCACTTACCTGCTCAGCTCAGAAGGTCATGTTGGCCTTCATATGGGATATACATCATGCAGTTGATGCCGCTTCAATGAAAGTCTTGTTACTAAATATAATAAATTTTAACTGTACTGAAGCTTAAACGTGTCATGGTTTAATGCATGTCTATTGTTGTTTGCATTATATAATTATATAATACTTTTCCGCCTCCCATACTGTGGTTTGACATCCAAACTTAAACTGCTCTGTCTGTTGTCACAAGTGTTACAGTAACTATAATTGTTTAAAAGTCTAAAGCTTTCCAGGAAGGGTATTTAAAATGCTGGCATGATTTATTAACGTGGCCTCACTGAACTCATTTCGGTCTTATTTTCTTCAGTCGGTCACAGTGGCTCTTCACACCTGCTGAATATTTTTCAAGATACTACGGACGAATTATGAACGAAGCGTCGTGCAATTAAAAAAAAAAAAAAAAAATCAGCAATTGACATTTTATGTAGATGATTTGCGATGGCACTTTTGCTGGATCAGCAGTTTGCGCCGAGCGCTGCCTGACAACGAGATCGCTATGAAAACATTTCTGGAGTCAGTTTCTCATCTGCCAACTTTTTTCGGTGAGTTAACTTCTACGTGTGATTTCAAAAAGTATGTTTGGTTTAACTCTTAAGGCCTGGTTAAAGTATATAGATTAAATTGATTTTACAAAGGACAGGAAGCAGGAGTGAAAGCGTTTAGTACAGTACAGCATATTTTTCTCTCCATGCCTTTCACGCTTTACATTTTTATTGGACATCTGAATGTCTGATTTGTCCAAACCTGTGTAATAAACAACAATGAGGTCATTAAATATTGAGTGGACAGAACGGATACCGTTCTCTTCTCGCATCTGGAGTTAATAGATGGTTTTCAATACGTCCTTGAACCACACGGTGGCGCCAAATGCCACCATTGCAAACCATTGCGCTGTTATCACACTGTGTTGACCTGGGCAAAATGTCGAGATGGTCCTCACTGCAGAACGCAAAATCCTGGGGTGGTGGTTGGATCCAGATCCAACTCCTCCCACCTACATATACCTAAACCTACCCGTCTTCACCCCCTGATCCTTAAACCCACCCATCTCCAACCCTAAACCTACCAATCTTCACCCCCTAGATCTTGTGTTCTGCAGTGAGGGGCTTCTGAAAATGTCCCACGTATTTAAAATGTGGGTACAAAAATGTTGCTTTAGTTAATTCTGTTTTTTATTTGTATTCATTATTTTATTTGAGGCTTGTCTAGTTGTAGTTTTAGTGTAGTATTGGTAGTGTAGTATAATTGTAGTATTACTGGGTGAACTTTTTACAGTAAATGTTCACCAGATGGCTAACACTTTCTCTTCCTGCAATTTTTTTTTTTTTTTTTTTTTTTTTTTTTTTGGTAATGCATTTACAAAGATTTTTAAAAGACCTATATGTATTGATTTTTTTTTTATTTTTAAATGTAGTATTTCTTTAAGTAATACTCCATGCTATCTGTGGAAAATACATTCAAAAATTGTTTCATGAATTTATTTTTCAGATTGCCTTGGTTCCAAGGTTTTTGCATCAATTAAGGCTGACAAAATTGGAAACATCACAGTAAGTCTGAGAGCTAAGTCATGTATTAGTCTTTTGGTTTTTTTCTGTTTTTTTTTTTTTTTTTTTTGAGGATAACTTCTATCAAATTCCTTTGAAAATGGATTGAAGCATATTCTGAATTCTTCCCAATTCTCACAAGAAAATTAAAGCAGTCTATGACTCAGATTCAGTGAAGTATGAGACTCTTCACAAATTCTGTTAATCGAAAAAACCATGTATGGCTCAGAGTGGCCCTAAAGCTGGAGCCACATTGGCGCTTATGTGGTTAAAGAGGTCATTTGTTCACAAAGTCACACTTTCTGCATGTCTTTTGTCCAAAATATAACAGCTACAATCTCTGTTTTTTAAAAGGTATATTTCTTCCATGTCCATATATTTAAAATAATATAAATGCTTACAAAAAATGACATTAATAGAAACTAGAACTGCACAATCATATTTTTATTATAGATCATGAAAAAGATCATGACAAAATGTTTGCTTATTTATAAAATGCAATCAAGAAATTAGTTGTATGTAAATTAAAATATTTGTATATTTGGGGGGCGTCGGGTCAAAACTAAACCAAATAAAAGCTGTTACAATGAATGATACTGTCTACACTGGACGTCGCATTCCATGTGTTGTGTGAGATTGTTTACATTAAAATGTAGTAAAAGCTTTAGGGCTATGATAAAAAAAAAAACACTGACCATCTGTTCAATGGGCGTAATGGAAGAGACTCGAATGAGCTCAAACAACGGCGCAAATGCAGATTAGAATTTTGAAATCGCGTTTGATCGACCGTGTCATCTTAAATTAATCGTGAGTCATCATTATGGAACAAGATATTGTAACCGTTATTTATGCATATTTTTATATTATGTATAGTTTATGATTTTCACCTATGTTGGTCTTTTCCTTAGATGCCTGCGGTTCATTCAGATCTTAATGCAAAGTCTAGCAGATGGGGAAAAAGATGAGCAAAATCCCAATCTTATTTACATCAATATCACTAAAGCCTATGACCAAGTCCTCAAGAGGTAGCACGGCTGGATAATCCAGGGTTTTCAAGGTGAGTGTTTTCTGTAGCTTTTGTAGGCATGGCAATATGGGCATGTCGATTTGTTTTGCATGTTATTCAATTCAATTCAAGTATATTTGTATACCGCTTTTTACCATACAAATCGTTGCAAAGCAACTTTACAATATTTAGTAGTAACTCATGAGGCCTTTAACAGTCATGTAGGAAATTATCTTGTCAATATATTGTGCACTCTGTGTATAAATGATTTTTAAAAACCCAGTTATCACAAGTAATTAAAAAAGTCCCTTTAAGCCATACCTTTAACATACTAGTGGTATGTTAAAGATATGGCTTATTTTATTTATTTATTTATTTTGAGACAGAGATTGCTTACCCAGCATTTTGTTTGGTTCTGCTGTAGGCTGCATTATTCGCTGCACCATGCCGGTCAGATATTCTTAAAGCTATATCCAAGGATCGAGAAGTTGCAGAGGAGGATTTTTTAGCAAAAATTCATCAGTTCTTGATAAACTTCACTGCAACTGTAGATACCATTTATGAAATGTATTCCATAATGAATGCTTAATTGGACTACTTAGTTTGAAACATCCTACAAAAGGTCAGTTTCTGAAGCGATCTTTAATTCTGCATATTTTCCATGGCACGTTTAAAAGGGTCTTAAAAATGTGATATCACAGACTTGGTGATGACTAAGAGCTTTGTCCTTGGCTTGTTGTTGTATGACAATAGTTGTTTAAGCTTGTGTGAATCAGTGTAGCATTAATTTTCTAGTGTTTAGTGTGGATGTGCTGTTTCATGAAGGGATGATGCTCTATCTATATTGTTCAACAAAACCTCTATTCTTCACATAAGAAATAAGGTTTATGTTTTGCTGTAAAGACCCAGTAATGTTTTTTGAGTGCAATAATGCATACTATATGAACAGTTCCTTTTCTTATTCAGCAGTCCTCAACTCTGGACCTCAAGATCCACTTTTCTGCAGAGATTAGCTCCAACTTTAAACACACCTACAGTACCTGCAACTTTGTAGTGATCCTGAAGACCCAAAGCCCTAAACACACTGCACAATTTTCGGCTGTCCCAGACGAAAGATTGGCATTGTGAAATACTTGTGTCACGGTCTTGCGACTAAAGATAGTCTACGATACAGAATGATCATTGGACAGTGTGTTTTCTGCTACTATCCACGTTTACTGTCCAACCTATAAAAATGCAACATGAAATCAACGCGATCATGGCGCTAAAACATATAACTGCTCAAGCTCTTATTCTTTCCTCTTTCGCTGCTTCCACTTTTTCAGCACACATAAATAATACAGCTGCTACAGTGAGATTTATCATGCTCTGTAGTAAAGTGCATCGTAGTGCACGAGTAAATAGGTGTCATCATAGTACAGTCAACACACATCATAGCCAAGTTTATAAGACATTTAGTGATCTTATAGGATTGCTAAAATCGTGTGTTTTGGACTTTAGGTCAAGTCAAGTCACCTTTATTTATAGCGCCTTTAACAATACAGATTGTGTCAAAACAGCTTTACAGTATTAAATAAGAAAAAAGTGTGTCAATAATGCAAAATTTTCAGTTAAAAGCAGTTCATCATTGAATTCAGTGATTTCATCATCCAGTTCAGTTCAGTTTAAATAGTATCTGTGCAATCAAGTCGACGATATCGCTGGAAAATAAGTGTCCCCAACTAAGCAAGCCAGAGGCGACAGCAGCTAGGAACCAAAACTCCATCGGTAACAGAATGGAGAAAAAACCTTGGGAGAAACCAGGCTCAGTCGGGGGCCCAGTTCTCCTCTGACCGGATTAACCAGCGGTTGTTCCAGCAAAGTCAGATTGTGCCGAGGAGTCATTTGGTTCCTGTGGTCTTGCCCCGATGGCCGTCTAGGAGACAAGGTCTTCACTGGGGATCTGTCTCTGGGGCTCATCTAGTTGTCCTGGTCTCCGCTGATATTCAGGGCTGTCGAGGTCATCTCTAGGTCCTGATCCACCATCTGGATACAAACTGGATCTGGAGGCTACGGTGGCCTCAGAATAAGAAAGAAACAGACTTATATTAGTGTAGATGCCATTTTTCTATCGATGTAACAAGTACATCGGGTATTATGGGAAGTGTTCCTGGTACTGGCTGAACTAATTAATGCAGCCTAAAAATACTTTAATTGATTTAAATATTTTAGAAATGTGTTAGTGTGTTATGTGTAAGCCATGTTAAAGAGATGGGTCTTTAAAGGGGTCATATGATGTTGCTAAAAAGAACATTATTTTGTATATTTTGTGTAATGAAATGTTTATGCGGTTTAAGGTTCAAAAAACACATTATTTTCCACATACTGTACATTATTGTTTCTCCTTTATGCCCTGCCTTTCTGAAACGTGTCGATTTTTACAAAGCTCATCAGTCTGAAAAGCGAGGTGTGGTCTGATTGGCCAGCTATGGCATGAGGACTGGAATTGAGAACCACTGGGATAGGTGCACATGTTAATAAAGGATTTTGCTTCCATTATGCTACCATTTGTTTTAATGGGAGGTAGCAAAATCTGACAGGATAGCACAAATTGTCATAACACCAGTGCGACGAGACAAAACCAATAAAACCCATTACAAACTAAGCATTTGTTGTATCCAGTGGGGACATAATTACGGATTATAATGATTTATAGTAGTCTTTTTACGTGTTGCATTGCATCGCGCTGCGTAAACATAAAACCATGTCTGCATTTATGATCGGAGAAATGACAAACAACAAGCACTATTCTCTACACTGCCAACTGGCAAATCCTTTAAATTTGAAAACGTGAGTCAGAACAGCCGGCATTGTAGTCTAATATCCCAGGATCAGGAAACAGTCCTCCATAAAATGCACTGCACACATCTGAATATTAGGATTGAACTGTTCTGGAACAGTGTTGTAAATACAACTTAACCACTAATTTCTAGTTGTGTACTCTTTTGGAAGGCCAAAGAAAGTATTTTCGCTTTCACAACGAAACACACAGCCTCTTCACAACATGGCGGCTGCAGTGTCAGCAACAATAAAGTTACGCCTTCTTTCTTTGCTTGAACATTTAGGCGGCGTTATGCAAATCTTCCCCGTGTTTAAATGAGCCGTTTTAGGAGGGTGTGGACAAGTCTTAACTTTTATAAAGAATATCTCTTTGGGTTTGAGACTTTAGTCTTTGCAACTTTAGGGATCTTATCTATTCACGAACAGCTTGTAACACTCCAAAGAGAAGGGAAAACTTGAAATCACATGATATGATCCCTTTAAATTGTTACTCTAAAATTGGTTTGGTGTGTTCGACTTGAAGCGGCGCTGTGCAGATCAATTGGTGTATGACATCAAAGTACAGCAAGAGCATTAAGAGAGCAGACGGCTCCTTTCAAATCACTCTCGCTGTACTTTGATGTCACACACCTATTGGTTAGCTTGTTCAGGTGTGTTTGATTAGGGTTGAAGCTAAACTCTGTAGGAAAGTGGAGGTCCAGAGTAGGGCTGTGACGGTCGCCGTGACAACTGCATCACCGTGGTGGTCTACTGACACCGTCGGTAGTGCATGTGACATCACACATCTGTAACAAGCATAATGCAAAGCTTTGTATACAAGTGTAATAACAGTAACAGTTGTTGTTTTATTTAGACTATAAGTCTGTTAATTCACAAATTACCTCAAACGCCATACAGCTTTTCATTTAGATCATGCTTTAGATTGGCAGGTTTGAGCATGGGAAAAAATACAGTTTATTCTGCATTCAGCAAATTAATTTCATGTTGAGTGATGGACCTTGTTGGAAACCAAATAATACATCGCCGATCTTGAGCCATCTCCATTCATGGCACCCATTCGCGTTCGTACAAGTGTCAAGTTCCTATGATCGCAAACGCCTGGTTGGTCAGATTTGTATTGGTGAGGCTTTCTCCAAACTTGCCAAATATAAACGAGACAGCAGTAAATAGAAAATGCTAAAAATAAATGTGGAAACATACGCAGAGATTCCTGTTCCATAGAGAGTGCGTGCAGACCGATAATTAACGTGCCCGCTTGCTTGGTGGCGGAACAGTGTGCCGTGTCTACACCGGAAAATTGTCGCGCCGTGTCTCCACACAACAGGTTGAGTCTGTCTATAGGACATTTGAACTTTGTGTCAGTACATCACAAATAGGACAAGGCATCAGTTTACTGTCTGGGATTTGTCGTGTCATGTCGCACCGCATCCAGTGTATACACTGATTATAATGGATTATAGCAGGGCTATTCAACTGCCAGCCCGCAGGCCCAATCCGGCCAGCCAATCATCTTCATCCAGTCCGAGGGAAGTGTACGAGCAGGTCGCACATATGCCTTGAATTGTTTTTGCACTAATTAGTTTGTCCACAAGGTGGCAACACTGGTCTGGTCTGTGGTTTCACAGCCAATAAAGAAAAGGAAGAGACGCAAGAACAACAACCGCAATGCAATTTCAGTAATTCAACTCAAATTGTGAAACTTGTGTATTAAATAAATTCAATGCACACAGACTGAAGTAGTTTAAGTCTTTGGTTCTTTTAATTGTGATGATTTTTAACAAAAACCCACCAATTCACTGACAAATCTCAACAAATTAGAATGTGGTGACATGCCAATCAGCTAATCAACTCAAAACACCTGCAAAGGTTTCCTGAGCCTTCAAAATGGTCTGTTAGTTTGGTTCACTAGGCTACACAATCATGGGGAAGACTGCTGATCTGACAGTTGTCCAGAAGACAATCATTGACACCCTTCACAAGGAGGGTAAGTCACAAACATTCATTGCCAAAGAAGCTGACTGTTCACAGAGTGCTGTATCCAAGCATGTTAACAGAAAGTTGAATGGAAGGAAAAAGTGTGGAAGAAAAAGTTGCACAACCAACCGAGAGAACCGCAGCCTTATGAGGATTGTCAAGCAAAATCGATTCAAGAATTTGAGTGAACTTCACAAGGAGTGGACTAAGGCTGGGGTCAAGGTATCAAGAGCCACCACACACAGACATGTCAAGGAATTTGGCTACAGTTGTTGTATTCCTCTTGTTAAGCCACTCCTGAACCACAGACAACGTCAGAGGCGTCTTACCTGGGCTAAGGAGAAGAAGAACTGAAATGTTGCCCGGTGGTCCAAAGTCCTCTTTTCAGATGAGAGCAAGTTTTGTATTTCATTTGGAAACCAAGGTCCTAGAGTCTGGAGGAAGGGTGGAGAAGCTCATAGCCCAAGTTGCTTGAAGTCCAGAGTTAAGTTTCCACAGTCTGTGATGATTTGGGGTGCAATGTAATCTGCTGGTGTTGGTCCATTGTGTTTTTTGAAAACCAAAGTAACCACAACCGTTTACCAAGAAATTTTGGAACATTTCATGATTCCTTCTGCTGACCAGCTTTTTGAAGAAGCTGATTTCATTTTCCAGCATTTGGCACCTGCCCACACTGCCAAAAGCAACAAAAGTTGGTTAAATGACCATGGTGTTGGTGTGCTTGACTGGCCAGCAAACTCACCAGACCTGAGCCCCATAGAGAATCTATGGGGTATTGTCAAGAGGAAATGAGAAACAAGAGACCAAAAATGGCCTGAAATTTTTCCTAGTTCGCCCCTCGTGGAAATTATTGGCGCAGACATGCGGTTTCATTTAATACACATTCTGAAGCGTGCATGTGTATCCCTCGCGATGTTTTCAGTCTACTGAAATAAATGAACTTTTCCACGACATTCTAATTTATTGAGATGCACATGTAGGCTACTTAGTAAAGAAATGCCATTAAACACATATTTAAAATATATCACCTTTATGTTGTTTCTACATTAATTTGGAGGTTCAATGTGAAATTATGACAATATATTAATATGCAATTAATCCAAATTTATTACAGAAAAATGTTTTTATTTTTATTTTTTAAATTTTGACTGACAGACAGCACAATATATTTTTTTTTGTTTGTTTGTTTTTATAGATGTTGGCATGGTAATATTAGTTGATTTTACTGCTGAATATGCATTTAAATTTAATTTCTAAATTTATAGGCCCCCTCATCCCCTTGGCCCTTCATATTTAACTTTCTTATTTAAGGCTATTTTCTTATTTAACTGTATAATTTCGTTGGTATTTATTTTAGTGTTTTGCAGGCTGCATGTTCACTGATGGAAGTGCTAAAAAACATGCACGTGTGTTAATAGATGGTTGAGCCTCATTTATTTATTTTTTCTGCTTCATAATATATATAGTATAGTTTAATATATATATTTTTTAATTATATTCCATTAGCATTATTTTAATTAAAAATCTGCCAACCCCAAAGCCCTACTAATTTTGACATGTAGGCAATATAGAAAGTTTTGTTAGAAAGTTTAATAGTTTTATAAAATCTTGAGTATTAAAGTCATCTGAGAGACAGAGATATCAGGGCAAAATATAGAGACTGAAAAGTAAAATGAAAGTGATGGTGCAGTTCAGAAGAGAACTTTTAATTATTTTGCATGTATCCAGCCTGAGGGTTTAAACCTTTTGTATGTGATGGCCATACAAAAAATAGGCTTGTCCGTGTTTCAGAATTTGTTTAGGTGTATGGGATGGCCTGGATGAGTGGAAGATTTCCCGGCCTGAAATTTTTCCCAGTTCGCCCCTCGTGGAAATTATTGGTGCACATGTGTGGTTTCATTTACTACACATTCTGAAGCGTGCGTGTGTATCCCTCGCAATGTTTTCAGTCTCTGCCATCTCAATATATACGAGTACATGAACACATAAACATAATCTCTAGAACTGCTCTGAGTCACTTTTTGAGCATTTTACAATTTCTTTTGAGAAAATGTTATCATATCATATATACAAACAGACAAAGTTTCATAAAGACACCAATGTTTCAGGAGTTTACACAGAATAGGGCACATGCTTATTAGATAACCGTATTTGGGTTGATGTATATGCTTTTATTTATTTTTTTAAATTAACTGTTTTTTTCCCCCCCCAAAGCATTGTTAGATGCAGTGTTTCCTGTAGTTATGCAAAGATTTGGTTTCAAAAACAGTATCACTATTTCTTATTATTTTATCTGACAGTAATCAATGTTGAATAATACTGTAAGGTTAACCCTGCATGGTGTAAATGTTTGAAAAAATTGACAGTTGAAAACATTAATTAGATATTTAGAAAAGTCAACAAAAAGTAATCAAATGTAATCAGTTACATTACTTTACTAAAGTACTTGAAAAAGGTACACTACTATTACATTTTAAATAGGGGAACTTGTAATCTTTGACCTATTACATTTCCAAAGTAACCATCTGAACACTGCTTATCAGGTTGTGGAATGTGTGAGAGGTAATGTACTGTAATATGGTGTCTGTCAATGCAGTGTAAATTGGCCTTTAAAATGAGAGGTATATTAAGATCCATGTGAACTGGAAGTTGCTGCCGACTTTATTTCAGTATTGTGACATTTCTAACTGAAACAGAATATTGACTAGAGGGGCGGGGTTTTATCTTAGCGCTCCTCCTCTCCATCGCTCACTCAGAGCAAACTAACAGTTGGAGAGGTGTGGTGGAGGATATTCTGCCCAAGCCATCAGAGAAGGAATGCCATTCCAGAGTGGAAGCAAATGTTCAGATTTTTATTTAAGATTAGCAAGTTTTTCAGTGGATTAAAAAAACGGATCGATTGTTCACCTCAAGACTAACCAACAAAGTAATTAGAGTCAATTTTGATTTCATGAGGGCTTTAAGCACTTCAAACTAAATCATGAACCTAAATCATGAAAATAAAATATTTACGGGAGAGGAAGCTGTCTGAAATATATAGTTGGGATGCATGTCTTATGTACATCTCAGTCTATGCATTCTTCTGTTAGTATGCATTCAAATCGCTAGTTGGCTGTGTCAAATACAGGAACAAAAGTAGGTGACTTTGGAATGCTGTTGAACAGACTTAAGTCTACAAGCATTTTGTGGGATTCACTTTTAAAATAGACTGTACCTGTCATGTTAAGCGCAATGTGAAAAGCCCTAAAGGCTTGTAGAAAGAGCTCCAGGACACAAGGGGAGGGGTGCTACAGAGAGCCAAAAAAGCATCTTCATTTAAATCAATGCTTTATTTAAATCAAAACTATGTCATTATGCAGCATCAGAGTGTAGCTGGTTTGCTCAAAAATGTTAAACTGACATGGCTTTATTAAGCATGTAAATAATACAATTTAATGACAAAGAACTGCAATATTATGTGAGTATGACTCTGATAGAGATGATAATCAGAAATTAACAGAGGTGCAGTTTGTTGTTGCTTTAGTATCTTAGGCATGAGTTGTAAAGTCTTCACCCTCTTTTGGAAAGGGGCAGGGAGCAGCAGCTCATTTTCATTTAAAGAGACATAAACGAAAACAGCATGTTTTTGCTTCTATCAAAAAATGGCATATACAGCATGGAATATTAAATGATCTGTGATGTATTTTGAGCTTAAACTTTACAGACACATTCTTGGGACACCTGGGACTTAAATTACATCTGATTATAAGGGGCTTAATAAATCCCCTTTAAGTTTTGTTACAAGGTGTTCATGCATTGGAATAAAGTGATTAAAATAAAACATTCTTACATATAGCCAATTTAAAGGTGGCAAAAACTTCAACTTTAACAGTCCTTAATTCATGTAGTGCCATAGATATGGACTAAGGGAGATTCGCATATCAATAAGTAACTAATGAACAAGTAGCTGAATTTAGCCTTGTGGTAGTAATTAGTTAAATACATTAGTGTGCAGGAGCATTTCTGTTGTGTTGTGGCTGACTTTAGTTGTTGTGGCTTGATCCCACTGTGTTGTCATGTTTTGTTTTCTTTTTAAATTCCATTGTATTGTGCACTACTGGGTCACCATACAAAAGAAACAGGGCAAATGCACACCAGACTGATGCAACAGCTACTGCTTTCAACTGCAGGGTCGGTCGTGCACTGTTTTTTTTATTTAACTATTTAATACAGCAATTCATCTTTTCACTAAACTATTTCAAAAGTCATATGAAAGTGCATAAGCTGCCAAAGCTGACTGGATAATTAGTAAAAGCAGTTTAATATCACCCTTGTTTATTTCTTTATTCACATCAAATTTCATGAAACAACAAATATGATATCAATTAAATTAAAAAGTTACATTAAGATATTTCATATTTTTCTTCTTAGGCTCCACTGCTCTTTTTTTCTTTTTTTTGCATAGCTCCATTCATTAAACACATTGTAGGTGAATTTGAAGTTGCATTGTTTCAGATTTTTAACCCTCTGAGGTTGTGTTATAAGCCATTTTAATCATTCACTTTGTGATGAACCACCATGATAAAATATGTGACCCTACATGACTCTAAATGACTTTTCTTTTTGTCATTGTGTTTTTGATAACACAGATGAAACATGACTGATGTATAATGTATACATCATATATCTTTAACTTAATCATTAAGTTTGAGGATTCAATGCAATACGATTCATGAACATTTTGTCACTTAATTTCAGCATGATAAAAGAAATTTACTTTTAAATTCTGGTGATATCTGCATTTGAACATCAGGGTTTGAGATTTAAATAGCAAACATACTCTTCAAACCTGAACTAAATAGTATTAAAGTACATGTAGTGTGAATTACAAATATAAATCAGATCTACCATTGAGTGGCATCTTTACCAGTTTAATTATAACTAATGTTCTGTAAAAATATTGACCAGAGAGGATGCTGGCTGAAATATTTTTAGAGTTAAGATGTGTTTAACTGTCTTTCTAAACCAAGGGTAAAATAAAGCATAGATTAGAGGATTTAGGCCTGAGTTAGTGTACGTGACCCATGTCAAAATGTTTTTGGTCATAGAAGAGATTACTGATATAGAACAGATATAGTAAGGAATATAGCAAAGCAGATAAACAGCTACAATGATTCCTAATGTCAGAGCAGCTTTGCTCTCAGATTTCCTCCTCACTGAACCTTCTTTTAAACATGTACCTCCCTTCATCAGTAAGTTAATAACTTTGACTTGGTGATGTACTACATAGAAAATCCTCAAATATAAAGTTATGATCAGAATACAAGGAAAAATAAAAGCCACAAATAAATCGGTGACTCTCCAGGCAAAACCCGCCATAACATCTTTTCTGTTTGAAGCATCCAAATTTCTGGTATTAATTACAAAGGCAGTGTTATAAGTTGAGGAGCAAACCCAGCCCAGACAGATGCTCATTAATGTTTTAGTCGTGGTTATTTTCTGTGGGTACAGTAATGGGTGACACACAGCCACAAAACGATCAAAAGCAATTAAAACTAAATTACTAAGAGATGCTGAGAAAAGCACTGTCAGAATTATCAAATAGAGTGCACAGAAAGTGCCTTCAAAGTACCAACAGATCTGAATTAGCCTGGTGGCCTCTATGGGCATCACAAATCCAATAAGCATGTCGGCCACAGCCAGAGAGAGAATGATCAGGTTGGTCGGAGTGTGAAGCTTCTTGAAGTGAGAGATGGAGATGATCACCAGCAGGTTCAGAAACACAGTCCAGGCTGACAGCAATAATACAAACATATAGATGATATTATATTCAAAACTGGAGCGTTTACCCTTTATACATGATGAGGCAATGGTAGGAAAGCAGTATGGTGTCTCATGATTCTCTGTCTCATTAGCCATCAGTGAGTCTCCTCTTGTTAGGAGTTTGTTCTGCTCTCCTTACTGTGCTTTCATTTATACAGTGTCTGGATCAACCCATCTACCGCCCACTCTGATGTAACTGAAAAAAAGAAAACGAAAAAAGACAGTCGATTTGGTCAATCAAACTTTTAAATACATTTTGGTATTTCTGTAGTAAACGTACAAATTCAAAATCCGTGTACCATTTAAGCAGTTTAACTATAATTGCACAGAGCAGCAGCAAACGTGTGAGACTGTCATGGCAACAAGAAACATTTTTGCTGCGCTAGCAATAAACTCGTCAAATAGAATGTGCTATAAACATGTTTGCCAACAGAATCGCAAAGTAGACTTTAAGCAAATCAACGAGTGAATTACCCACTGCTTTAAAACAGATATCTGTTAGACATGATTCAAGTTAAACGCACAAAAGCAGGCACACAGACATATTTAGTAATGTTAAATCTTACTGGAAATGGTTTAAACAGACTATATTCTGAAATCTATTTCTAGGTTTTGTTCTGTGTGCGTTAAATTACATTTGGATGTAAATAGTTCTTTTCCTGACATAAATGTAAAACACTGATATGCTACAACAGAGTGTGCTGCAGATCACCTTTATGAGATAGTCTGGGTCTGGAGACGTCAAGCATCAGCATCTTCATCTTTATTTTGGTTAGGTCCAGATTCCTCTGCAGTTGTTTTATGTTGTAAAAATGCTAAATATCAAGCAGGCAAACAGTATATAACGTATAATATTATCCGTCAAAATGCATATTCATCACGCGAAAACTTACGCAAATGAGATTGGGGAAGCCATTAGTAAGTTTGATTTTATTTATTAATTTATTTACAAAATAACTATTTAAAATATATTTAAAAAACTACATTATGTGCATATTTACTTTTGAGTTTAGTAAATATTTAGTCAAATCTTTCAGTCATTAATGGGGCCAGGCCCCTCTCACCCCCCACAAGCGCCGCCCATGCTAGTTGCAATGACAACCTCACATGCTTGCTGCTGCTCTATGTAATCATATCAAAACCGCTTAAATGGTACACAGAGTGTGTATTTGTACATTTACTACAGAAATACTGAAATAAATTTAAAAGTTTTGACTGACCAAATCAAATCAAGCTCAGATGTCAAGCTATGCCTATGCTTACAAGTTGTTCCATTAAGTTAACTCCGGTTGCTTGCAAGCATCCGCCATATTAAATTAATTCTTCTGATAATGTTGGTTAGAGCAATGACTTGACATAATTTTACGTCACTCAGTAAACTTAAAAATAATAATTTAAGTACAAGCGAAATATTGAGCCACACAAAAATAAAACTAAATTCCTCATTCAGAAAATGTAGTTGTTGCATTAACGATTAAACGGACATTAATTGCAGTGTTCTTATTTTTAAAGTTAGTAGTACTGTTCGGGTTCACAGTTGGAGGCAAGGATGGAGACGAGTCTGCTTACAGACAGGAAGTTAAAGAGCTGGCTGGCTGGTACAATCACAACATCCTGGTGCTAAACATGCTTAGAACAGTGGGGATAATAGTGGACTTAAGGAGAACCCCCCCCCCCCCCCAGGAGATGCTGAAACAGTTCTACTCAGCCATCGAGTCTGTTCTGTGTACCTCCATAACTGTCTGGGTTGGTTCAGCTACCTATTCAGACATTAGGAGACTACAACAGACAGTCAGGACTAGTGCTGTGTTTGATGCATCGATACGACGATGTATCGTCACAAAGATTTGATGATACCTAACTGGCGCCGATACAGGATGGCTGCCTCCGTGACGTGCTCTGCAGTTGTTTTTGTGTTTTTGTTAGTTTGTCCTGTCTTTAGTTATATTCCTGCAATCAGTTTCACCAGCGACGAATTGCTGGACATTCGGCACCACACATCTCCCGATATATTACCGGTTTTCGACTATTCTGATGTTTTGCTGGACATTTTTGTCGGTGGAGCAGCTGCGCTGATCACACGCTTCAAGAAGATGCGCAGACGGGGGAAAAGAGCTGGCGCGCTCGTGAGACTCAGAAAACGCGGATTTCGAACGCCGTTGCCTAGCATCCATCTGGCAAATCTCCGCTCTCTACCCAACAAAACGGACGAACTCCTTCTGCTCTCTCAGACAAATAAGGATTTCTCACACTCTGCTGCTCTGTGTTTCACGGAAACTTGGCTGCATGACGCTATTCCGGACAGCGCGCTCCATCTACCGGGCTTTCAGCTGTTCAGAGCGGACCGCGACACAGAATCAACGGGGAAATCGCGCGGCGGCGGGACGTGCTTTTACATCAATGAACGGTGGTGTACAGATGTAACTGTGTTAAAAAAGATGTGCTGCTCAGATCTCGAAACTGTGAGTGAGTGTTTACATCCCTCCGCAAGCGGACGTAAGCCTTGCTTTACAGAAACTCGCTGATCAGATCACAGAGACAGAACAACAACATCCGGACTCCATTTTAATCATTCTTGGGGACTTTAATAAAGCCAGTCTCTCCCGTGAACTGCCAAAATACAGACAGCATGTTACATGTCCCACAAGAGACAGTAATATATTGGATCACTATTACACCACAATAAAGGATGCATATCACTCTGTTCCACGAGCAGCTTTGGGACGTTCTGGTCTGGTTCATCTTATACCGACCTACAGGCAGAAACTAAAATCAGCTAAACCTGTAGTAAGGACTGTAAAAAGATGGACTAATGAAGCAGAGCAGGATTTACAATCTTGTTTTGACCTCACTGATTGGAGTGTTTTTGAAGCTGCTGCCACCGATCTGGATGAACTCACAGAGACTGTAACATCTTATATCAGTTTCTGTGAGGATATGTGTATTCCTAACAGGACTCAACTAATTTACAACAACGGATCGTCCTTATAAGGATGCCGTTTCACCTGTGATGGTGATGGTGATGGTCACGATCGCTGCCTCATGTGTCTGGGCATCAAGCACGCTGAGGTGGCCTTCGTGGATGAGTCATGTTCCCACTGTGTTCTGGCGGCCGACAGACGAGAACCACTTCCAGCAGCGGGTGGTTTGAGGATTACAGTGGTGCCAAACCCTGCAGGGAACCAACCCTCTATGGACCATCACTCCTCTTGCACCTCCGATCCAGTGGAGGAACCCACGGAATGCGCTGGGCCCTCTTCAAAGAGCATACCAGCTGTATCCAGTGGGCCTCCCCCCAACCAGATGTCGATCTCAGCATCGGAGGGAGAGCTGTTCTATTAAGATTCGGCCGCGCTCCCGCCCTCCGGGATGGTGGCAAAGCCTGAATCGGATCCGGAGATGGCAGCTATGCTTTCCCGGGCCACCGAGAGGGTAGGGCTCGAGTGGAAATCTCCACCACGTCCCAAGCCCTTGAGGCGGGATGATTGTTTTCTCGAGGTGGCTTGCGCTGGTTCTTAGCACCCCGCCCCGGTGCCTTTCTTCTCGGAAGTGCAAGACGAGCTCACCAGGTCGTGGACTTTACCTTTTACTGCCAGAATCCGGCCTGTGGGCTCCTCCTCCCTCACCTCCCTCCGTCTTACATGCTATGGCGTTACTGCAGGTGCACCAGGCCAAGGCACTGAAGGATCTGCACAAGGGTGGTCATGATCCGGAAGTTCTGAAAGAACTCTGAACCGCCACTGACCTTGCACTCTGATCGACAAAGGTCACCACGAATTCTCTTGGTCGTTCGATGTCCACGTTTGTGGTCAAGGAGCGCCATCTCTGGCTGAGTCTAGTTAAAATAAGGGATGCCGACAAAGATTGTTTACTTAATGGCCCTGTGTCCCAGACCGGCCTCTTCGGCAAAGCGGTCGAAAACCTGGCCCAGCAGTTCTCGGCTGCACAGGAGCAGACTGAGGCGGTCCAACCTTCTGCCGGGCGTGCAGCTGCTGCCTCCACCCATACGCCGGCTGCAGCACCCCAGCCTGCTCGCACAGGGCACTGGAAGGGGCAGCACCCATGGCGCTTTGGTAGGGATCCCAATTCGTCTGTCACCGACGTGACGTCGAGAGTGACTGACTGAAAGGGTACGTCTCGGTTACGTATAGTATGTAAAAAAAAAAAAAGTAACCCTCGTTCCCTGAAGGAGGGAACGGAGACATCCCGTCGCCACGGTTGCTGTACCGCCGCTTAGTGGCCTGGTCGCTGGCTCGGCTCCTCAGCAAAAACCTTGTATGCATTGGACCTGCTGCCTTATTATGCTCACGCTGTGATCAGCGGCAGCTGGATGAAGTAATTGCATGCCAATGTGCATCGGCCCGTTTAGTTTACACTCGAAGTAGATTGGTCTATCGAAGCGATATCCCAATTTGTCGGTCACCGTCGTGACATCTCCGTTCCCTCCTTCAGGGAACAAGGGTTACCATACGTAACCGAGATGTTTCTTATCGGTACATATTGTTCTCACGCGCCACAATAGCTGCTTCTTTTTGTTTTACCTTCAGACTTTATTAAATTCAATATAATTTACAAAGTGCACACTGTTTTAGTTCTTATAAGTAACCACCAATATTTCGCATCTTAACACTAGCTTCAATGGAAAAAAGAACTGGATTCTGAATAGGATTCTGACAATCTGAAAAAGAATAGAATAGAATTTCTTATTTAACCACAAATGGCTGACACATTAAGATATAATAATAATAATATATTAACAGATTATAGGGATTCACTGAAATGAAAATTCTGGGCCGAAACCAAAAATTTTGGATGCACTTGACTGAAAACTGAAACTGCTTTGTAATAATTATTCATTTTAATATTTTATTAAACAATATAAAGTCATTTTATAAGACTTTTTAACTCAATTGTAATGGCCCTGATTTTAAAAACCACAAGCCAATAAAATAACCACACTTTTACTGAAAGTAACAATAAAATTGGACAGAAAAAAATATTAATATTTAATATCACTGTATTATTTTTATTCAGTTCTATGCAACAGAATCAAATATAACTTTTTTGGGACTAATTATCCAAATAATATATAGTCCTACAACACTATTATTATTAGCGCATTGTGAGCAGTGTTGCGCGACATATATTTTCGGCTGCAGAAAATATGGTGCATCCTTACTTTATTGTAGGTTTACATATTATATTTAAAATGACAGATACTACAAGCAACTACACTTAACGGTTATTCAAAATAATAATAATAATAATAATAATAATAATACAGGCTAAGTAAATAACTTAGCCGGCCATGCAATTACTTCTCTGTCTTGTTTTGCAATAATCCATGTCTTTAGAGGAATTTTGGAAGAACTTTAAGAGTGGTTAACCTAATGAAGTAAAGTAAACAACCGTACGCTAACATCCAGAGGCACAGCAGCGTTTATTGATTGTTGCTAGGTTAATCGACAGGACAAAAAAATAAAAAATGCTACTTACGCGGGCAAAAACCAAATGATTCTCATTGTGGAGCACCTTGGTACCAAAGTCGTGGACCCTACCACTAACAAAAAAAATATATACATCCATACTTTTGTACGCTTTCATCTGTTTTTGTGTGTAGAAGGATGTCTGGAGGATGAGGTAGTTGCTGATGTCTACTGCCTCAATGGCAGGCAAATATTTAAGTTCAGCAGAAGATTCACTCCTCTTCATAATAAAAGGATCCCTTCCAACATATTTAATGATTTTCTGTTTATACCTTTCATTAGAAAGGTATGGGTATTCTTGTCTTGGGTATTCTACGTCATCCGCCAGAGCGGGTTCCGGTTTTGACAGTCGGCAGAAGTGAGAGAAAAGTGTTTATAAAGCACATACATTTTTTTTTTTAAATGACCAATCATTTCGCTAGATAAGACCATTATTCATTGTCTGGTATGGTTTATAGCCATTTGAAGCTGCACTGAAACTGTAATTTTGACCTTTTGGAGTCCATTGAAGTCCACTATAGGGAGAAAAATCCTGGAATGTTTTCATCAAAAACCTCAATTTCTTTCTGACTGAAGAAAGAAATACATAAACATCTTGGATGACATGGGGGTGAGTAATTTATCAGGAAATTTTAATTTGAAAGTAAACTAATCCTTTAATATGGCCTCTCAATCACAGAAATGAAAAGAGCCAATCGCTAATTGGTAAAGTCAGCGCATCACTACAGCTGCCGTTAGAAGTGTCCTGGTTGCTATAGAAACAGTCAGCGTTCCGAGACATGGGCTTAGGACTGCGCATGCGCATTGGCTGATCTAGACTGAAAAAATAAGCTTTTTATAATGCTATTTGAGCAAAAGAAACTACATTTATAACAGTTGTTGTCAGATTTCTCTGGTGATTTCAAATATGAAATTTAATTGTGAGCTTAGTGAATAGTTTGGGATAATTTAATGTTTCCCCATACAAAGTGATAGGAGCTGCACTTGCATGCCCGAGAAGCATTTCAAAGATGGCCACCGAGTGACATGACTTGCCTCAAAGGGACTTTGGTTTCGGGGCCCTGGATAAGTTTTGACATGTCCTAACATTTATGCTTTTTCCAGTATCTTAAAGGGGTCATGCACTGAGAAACCGAAATTCACTTGATCTTTTGACATATAAGAGGTCAATGTACTATAAAACATCCTGTAAGTTTCAGAACTCAAAACTTTGTCATTAGTCTAAAAACAGTTTTTCGAATGTTCTACTCTATGATGTAATAGTGTGGATAAGCACCACCCCTGCAGCTTTAGATCATTGCCTGCTTCTACATCGCTGCCTGTTTAGCCCCGCCCACTGATTTGTGCATGTAGTGTAATGAGGGTCGCCATGATTTTGCCAAGCAAGACATGTTCAACATCCTTTGTTGATTCTGGATCAACATTGCTATCCAAAAATATAGACTAAACTCAATCCCTACCCCTAAACCAAACCCTAACAATAATTTATTCCTTAAATCAGTGTGAAATGATAGCTGATTAACTAGGGTGTAGAAGCACCTAACCCTGATCATAAGCCTAAAACTTAAAAACTTCAATTCTGATTGGTTAATTGGAATGTTGTTCCAGGATAGACAAGGATGATGATCCAGGAACATGTTGTACTTGGTGAAATCATGGTCACTGTGTTATGAGAGAGGAAAACGCGCAGGTCTGAACAATAAAGATGCTCTGAAGACAACAAGACAAGTACCAAGTTGTGGAAAAACAGTGTTTGCATTGCCTTCCTTATGATCAATCAATCACAGCAGTGGGCATTTGCTTGAGTCTACAATCCACCACGCCTATTCAAACAGAGCGTTCTGATGAGGGGGGTATAAAAACAGGACAGAAAATGTTCCTCAGAGAACATTGCAAAATTAAACATGGCAATTCATGACCCCTTTAAAACATTAATGGCTAAAGTCTGATTACTGTATTCAGCACAAACTGTGCTGCAATAATATGTAAGCATTATGAATGTACATTTTTGTGTTTTTTCAAGAAAACCTTTATGCCTGACTAGTGAAAACCTAGGTAATTAGTCAAAGCAATTGATTAGGGAAAAAATGGTTTGCATTAATTTTAGCCTTGCTTGTATCAAAAGAAAGAGAAATCAGCCTGTGTAAGGTTATGTTTTGTTGTTCCATATGTCATCAATTTATTAACATCCAGTTTTATCAAACAATAAACATTACTTCAACTTTGTTGAAAAGTTACAATAGAATAGTTAAGCTCCAGCCTTTAAATTTCTTTTGGATGAAGCTGAAGTTACTTGAAGCTACTTAAATGTTTTAACCCTCTGAGGTGTCCTGAAAGGCATTTTAATCATTCACTTTGTGATGAACCACCATGATAATACATTTCATCTTTACAGTTTTATATGGCTTTCCTCTTTTTGATCATTGTGTTTTTCTGTTAACACAGATTCAACATGACTGATAAAAGTACATAATATTTATCTTAATCATTTATTTCAGTAGATTGAAGATTTGTAATTCTTGCTCAATTTTCCTAATAAGCTAATGCAACACAGCTAAACACTTTGTTACTTAAACTTACTGTTAAAATGCATTTACTTAATTGTTAAATTCTGAAAACCTACAAAACCTGCATTTGAACATCAGAGTATAGGAATTATACAGCAATGATACTCAATGTAACAAACTACATAATATTAAAATACATGTAGTCTAAAACTATTATGATTATCTACCTTTATGACTTTGTAACAATTGGAGTTTAAGTTAAATTGTTCTCATAGTGATGGCTTTACCAGTTTAATTACAATTGATGTTCTGTTAAAATGTTGACCAGAGAGGATGCTGGCTGAAATATTTTCAGAGTTAAGATGTGTTTTACTGTCTTTTTAAACCAGGGGTAAAATAAAGCATACACCATAGGATTCAGACCTGAGTTCATATACATGACCGATGTCAAAACATTTATGGTTATGGAAGAGATTACTGTAATAGAACAGATATAGTAGGGAATATAGCAAAGCAGATAAACAGTCACAATGATTCCTAATGTCAGAGCTGCTTTGCTCTCAGATTTCCTCCTCAATGAACCTTCATTTACGAATTTGCCACCCTTCATCAGGGTGTTTATAGCTTTCACTTGCTGATGTACAACATAGAAAATCCTCAAATAAAAAGATATGATCAGGATACAAGGAAAAATAAAAGACATGTTCAGATCAGTGACTCTCCAAGCAAAACCCATCATAACAGAACAATCTCCATAACACTTGTCTGTTCTGCGTGAAATGTCAAAATATCCATTATTAATTACAAAGGCAGTATTATAAGTTGAAGAGCAAATCCAGCTCAGACAAATGCTTATTAATGTTTTAGTCATGGTTATTTTCTGTGGATACAGTAATGGGTGACACACAGCTACATACCGATCGACAGCAACTAAAACTAAATTACTAAGAGATGCTGAGAGAACCATCGCAATAAATATTAAATAGAGTCCACAGAAAGTGTCTCCAAAGTACCAACACATCTCAATCAGCCTCGTGGCCTCTATGGGCATCACAAGTCCAAGAAGAAGGTCGGCAACAGCCAGAGAGAGAATGATCAGGTTGGTTGGAGTGTGAAGTTTCTTGAAGTGAGAGATGGAGATAATCACCAGCAGGTTCAGAAACACAGTCCATGCTGACAGCAATGATACAAACACATATATGATATTATATTCATGACTGGAGTGTTTTCCCTTGATACATGATGAGTTGATGGCAGGAAAGCAGTATTGGGTCTCATGACCCTCTGTCTCATAAGCCATGATTAAAGCTCCTCCTGTTAGGAGTTTGTTCTGCTCTCCTTACTGTCCTTTCATTTATACAGTGTCTGGATCAGACTGACCAACCCATCTACCACCCACTCTGATGCAGTATAATGACATCATTTCCATCCAGCACTCTCAAGCTTGATCTGACTGAAGTGATCTAAAGACACCTCATTTAGGATCTGTACAATATTCCTGCTATATTTTATGTAATTATTTTTAATTTTTTAATTATTATTTTTCAATTAATTATTTAGAGTATGTTGGCCCTTAGTAATTTTATCTGTTCCACCACAGTTTCATAATGAAACAAAAATCCAATCTATTCAACTATTTATTCCAACTATTTATTCTGTCGCACTGCGAGTTCCAAAGCAAAGCACAACACTGGGTTTAAGCAAGAAGCTCATTATGTGGTGTTTTCAGCAGTTTGAGCAAACTCAATGTCTGCATTTGTTGTGAATTTAACATGCATTTAAGAATGCCAACATCAGTGCTGGCTCTATCTAAATAAGTGCAGCACCCTGCTAGCAAATAACAAAAAGTGTATTGTTTTCTATAATCATGAAAAATGTAATTTGTTAAGCCAGTGACAGACAGAAATCAGAAAATTCCTAATGGAGAGTCCCCTGCTCTGCTCGTTGGTACTTAAAGGTGTCATATGATGTGATTTCTATTTTCCCTTTCTCTTTGGAGTGTTACAAGCTCTTGGTGCATAAAGATCTGTTAAGTTGCAAAGACTAAAAAAGTCTCAAATCAAAAGATATATTCTTTAAAAAAGTTAAGAGTCAACAACGCCCTCCTAAAACAGCTCACTCTAATACGCCCCCACATGTCTACATCACGATGTGGGAAGATTTGCATAACACAACCCAAATGTTCACACAAAGAAAGAAGGCATAACTATTATTCTTGCTTTTGCTGCTGCCACCATGTTGTGGAGTCACAGCTTTTTTTTTCATTCTGAAAGCGAAACTACTTTGTTTGGTCTTCCAAAAGAGGACACAACTAGAAATCAGTGGTTAGGTTGTATTTACAACACTGTTCCAGAACAGTTCAACCCAAATATTCAGATGTGTGCTGCGCATTTTATGGAGGATGAGGTCTGTTTCCTGAATCAGTAGCCTACAATGCGTCTGTGTCACAACTGCTGTTTCTATAAAGTGGGGCAATTCAAACTTTGCAAGGACAGTCTGGCACTTCGTACTCACAGCCTGTAAGTACGCATTTTTATTTTTAAATAATTTGCCAATGATGATTCAAACGCAAGTTTTGAGCAGTGTAGAGTGGGCTTGTTGTTTCTCCGATCACAAATGTAGACATGGTTTTATGTTTACGCAGCGCGATACACAACACGTAAAAAGACAGTATAAGTAATTATAATCAGTAATTATGTCCCCACTGGATGCAACAAATTCCTCGTTTGTAATGGGTTTTATTTGTTTTGTCTCGTCTAGTAATGTCCGGATCACAAACGAATCGTTCTATTACATAGAATGGATATATCGTCCGGATTTTCTTGGTGAATTGGTCAAACCAGTTCACCAAATCGAACTGAATCGTTTGAAACAGTTTGCATCTCCAGTACGCACTAATCCACAAATTACTTAAGTTATTCGGTTTATAAACATGCCTGAAACTCCCTCTGATGCAAAATAAACCAATATCCCGGGTTATTTAGTTACTCCTAATAGTACATTGACTGAACTGCTAAAAGAGAACCGATGATGGGATGTGCATGAGCAGAGCAGCTGGACTGAGTCTCGTCCTGCTTGGAGATGGCATCGCAGTATGTTAAGGGGTGTAACATTTGCATCACACGCTTGAGGCATTCGGCCAATCACAATACACTGGATAGTGAGAACTCTAGCTGCTGCATTTTGGACCAAATGGAGTTTGTTTAATAAGGGTGGAGAACAACCACCCAGTAAAGCATTACAATAATCTAACCTTGAGGTCATGAACGCATTAATTAACTTTTCTGCATTTGACATTGAGAACATAGGTCTTAATTAGGGCCCGAGCACCGATGGTGCGAGGACCCTCTTGGAATTGCTCCGTTTATTAGGGCCCGAGCACTGGTGGTGCGAAAACCTTCTTGGAATTGCTCCGTTTATTATTTTTCTTCTGCTTCTTCTTCTTCTCCGAAATGAATCGCATTTTTGAGGGCCTAAACATGCTCCAAAACTCACGAAACTTTGCACACACATCAGAACTGGTGAAAATTTACATCTGATATAGGTTTCAGAAGTGGGTGTGGCAAAATGGCTCGATTGCGCCACCTGTTAAATTTCAATGGAGTGCGCCTCGAGCTACGTTTCACGAATGCATGAAAATCGGTACATACGTGTAACACACCATTACCTACAAAAAAGTCTCTTGGAACAAAATCCAAGACCCAACAGGAAGTAAGTTATTTTGAATTTCCTGTACGATTTTGGGCAGTTTTTGGCATTTCTATGCCTCGTACTTTGAAGAACTCCTCCTACAGTTTTAATCAGATTATCTTCAAATTTGGTGAGGGTCATCATAAGACCTTTGTGACGTTAAATTGCGAAGATTTTGAGTTTTCGTCAAGGGGTGTGTCCCTGGCAGCCTGACAAATTTAGATGTTTCACCATGAAACAGGAAGTCAACATGCTAGAAACATACTAATACATGCTAGTAACACTTAGCTAAGTGCTAAAGCATGCTACTAATGCAGTGAAAAAGGAAGTTGCTGTAACTCAGGCTAGCAATGTCCAATCTGCCCCAAACTTCACACATTTGACAAGAGTCCTGTCCTGAACACATCAACATGCCCGTATTCGGTTATAGTCATAGCACCACCTGCTGGCAACAGCAAGTGTCATGTGTAACACAGTTATGGACTGCTTTCAAAATAATAAAAAGCATCAACAAGTGTTAAATAGGCTGGCAAAATTCTAGAAGCATGCTAAAACATGCTAGCAACACTCAGCTCAGTGTTAAAGCATGCTATTAATGCAGTGTTGCAGAACATTACTGTAACTCGTGCATACAATGTCCAATCTGCCTCAAACTTCACAAGTTTGATTAGAGTCCTGGCCTGAAGATATCTACATCCTCATATTTGGTTATAGTTATAGCGCCACCTACTGGCAACAGGAAGTGACATGTTTTACACTTATGCACTATTAGCAACACAGTAAAATATGCCATTGTGTGCTAATCATGCTAGAAATATTCTTAAACATGCTAGCAACACTTACTATGTGCTAAAGGATGCTATTAATACTATGAAACAGGAAGTTGTTGTAACTCATGGATACAGTGCCCAATCTGCCCCAAACTTTACATGTTTTATAAGTGTCCTGGCCTGAACACATCTAAAGGCCAATATTCAATTATAATTATAGCGCCACCTGCTGGCAAAAGGAAATGACTTATTTTAAACTAACTTAAACATGAAATGTCTGATCTGCCCTAAACTTCACATGTTTGATAAGATTCCTGGTCTCAACAGATCTTAAGACCAATATTTCAGTTATAATCATACCGCCACCTGCTGGCGACAGGAAATTACTTGTTTTAAACTAACTTAAGCATGCAATATCTGGTCTACCCAAAGTTCATGTGTTTGATATGGGTCCTGGCCTGAACTCATCTTTAGGCCAATATTTATTTATAGTCTTATTGCCACCTGCCTGCAACAGGAAATTACTTATTTTACACTAACTTAAACATGCAATGTCTGATCTATCCAAAACTTTGCATGTTTGGTAAAAGTCCTGGCCTGAAGACATTTACATGCCGATATTCAGATATAATCATAGCGCCACCTGTTGGCAGCAGGAAATGTGGCACAAATATTTACCATTTTAAAAGCATATGGTCCAACGTTCACTGATCTCCTATGTCAACCAGGTGGTGGTGAGCCTGGGTGCGAGGGCCCTTTCATCACTGCTTGCAGCTTTAATTTAGATATATTTTTGTGATGGAAAAATGCAGTTTTACAAATGCTAGAAATGTGGCTTTCAAAGGAAAGATTGCTATCAAATAGCACACCTAGGTTCCTAACTGATGAAGAAGAATTGACAGAGCAGCCATCAAGTGTTAGACAGTGTTCTGGTTCATTACATGCAGAAGTTTTAGATCCGATAATTAACACCTCTATTTTTTTCTGAATTTAACAGAAAGAAATTACTCATCATCCAGCTCCTATTTGGCGAGGATTAGGATGGTGTATGCAGTGTTACATTTTTCATTCAGCTCTGCCAATTGCGTGGAACGGCTGGCAGCTAGGAGTATGCTATATTGACAAAAAAATGTGCTGATCTTGTGTTATTGTGCTGGTAGTCTTAAGGACTACCGTGGACAGCTGACTTTTATATTCTTCATATTCTTTGTGGTGGTCAGTTCATAGCAGGGATAGAAATTAATCTTTTGCAAGGCAAGTGTGAAATCATATTCCTCTGTAAATAAATACAATTTAAATTCATGTCTCGCACATTTCAATGCACTTTGAATGGAACATATACGTTCGCTTTGAACTGGAATCATAGTGGAATATCCTGTGATGTCCACTTCGCAGGGCACTTATGTTCAAACAGAACAAACATCTGAAGCCATGAGAGAAATATACAAAATGTGTAGAGCGGGGGGGGGGGGGGGGGGGGGGGGGGGGGGGTTTGAGAGGACTGGAATTGAGAACCAGTGCTCTACACTGCTCAGAACTTGCGTTTGAAACATCAGTGGCAAATCCTTTACATATGTAAACGTACTTACAGACTGTTCTGGAACAGTGTTGCAAATACAACTTAATCACTGATTTCTAGTTGTGTCCTCTTTTGGAAGACCAAACAAAGTATTTTTGCTTTCACAATGAAACAGGGTCTCCACAACATGGCGCCGACGGCAACAGCGAGAATCAAAGCTACGCCTTCTTTCTTTGCATGAACATTTAGGTGGTGTTATGCAAATCTACCCACATCGTGACGTAGGGCATGTTTAAATGAGGCATTTTAGGAGGGCGTGGACAAGTCTTAACTTTTATAAAGAATATCTCTTTGGGTTTGAGACTTTAGTCTTTGCAACTTTAGGGATCTTATCTATTCATGAACAGGTTGTATCAATCCAAAGAGAAAGGAAAACTTGAAATCGAATCATATGACCCCTTGTGTCTCCCGACTGCCTGCTGGAGATGGACATGAAATGAGTCCCATACCCTCTCGCTCTCACGGAACTAGTAATCTACCACTGGGACTTCTGAACACTCCTCGGTCCAGGGAAACAGTGGCGCATGGTATCCAAGGACACACTGAAATGGAGTGAGTCCGGTGGTTTCCTGGCACAGGGAATTCTGGGCATACTCTGCCCAGGGTAGATACTGGCTCCAGCTGTCCTGATGTTCATGACAGTAGGCCCGGAGATACCGCCTGATTTCTTGGATTTTACGTTCAATCTGGCCATTGGTCTGCGGGTAGTATCCGGAGGATAAACTGACCGATACTCCCAGGAGGCAGGAAAACCCTTGCAAGACCCTGGAGATGAACTGGGGGCCCCTGTTGGAAACTATGCCTTCCGGAAAACCGATGTTCCTATATACGTGTTGGAATAGGGCTTCTGCTGTTTCCAGGGTGGTAGGTAACCTTCGTAGTGGGATTAATTTGCAGGATTTGGAGAACCAGTCAATGACTATTAGGATGGTTGTTAATCCATTCGTTGGATTACACATGTTGGGCCACCATTAGCGGTTCTGGGCCACCATTAGCGGTTCTGGAGGAGCGAGAGGGTTCGGTGGCTGCCTGGGTGCCCGGATCCCAGAGAGGTGTGGATGGAGTCCAGAAGGGCCAGACGCAGGGTGGATGGGACGTAACTTTTCCCTTCTGGATCTCCCGGCGAAGCAGTTTCCGTGAGAGTGGCGGCATGGATTTGGTCGTCGAATGCCCACTGGATGGGAGACATGAAGACTGAAGGTGGTAGGATGGACTCTGGTTCCTCTGGGGTTGGATCAGGCTGGTGAATGTAGCAAAGTGCGTCCACTTTGACGTTCTTACTCCCCGGACAGTAAGTGACCATAAAGTGGAAGCGGGTAAAGAACAAAGCCCAGCGGGCCTGCCTAGGGTTAAGATGCTTGGCTTCTCGGAGGTACTGCAAGTTTTTGTGGTCTGTGATCACCTCAAATGGATGTTGGGCACCCTTTAACCAATGCCGCCACTCCTCCAGGGCAGAGAGAGGTGAGTGGTGCCGCCTTCTGGCTATAGTGGGCAATAAAGCGGCTGTAGAAATTTGCGAACTCCAGGAACCTCTGAATCTTTGACCGTAGTGGGTTGTGGCCAGTTCCGAACCGCATTCACCTTTCTCTGGTCCATTTGTATTCCTGCAGGGGTGATAATGTAGCCCAGAAAGTGGTTGGTGGATTTGTGGAATTCACATTTCTCAGCTTTTAAATACAGGTGATGTTGGCGGAGGCGTTGGAGTACCCAGGTGACATGGCCATGGTGTTCTTCTAGATTGGGCGAGTACATGAGTATATCATCTATGTAGATGAGGACGAACCAGTTGAGCATGTCTCTGAAGATCTCGTGCATAAAATTTTGGAAGACTGAAGGTGAGTTGGAGAGCCCACAGGGTATCACCCAGTACTCATATTTCCTGGTTGGCGTCACAAAAGCGGTCTTCCATTCGTCACCCATGTGGATGCAGATGAGGTTATAGGCGCTCCTTAGATCCAGCTTGTTGAAGACACGGGCACCGCGTAGTCCCTCCAAGGCCGCTGGAACCAGTGGAAGGGGATAGGCGAATTTCACCATCTGGTCATTGAGTGCACGGTAATCAATACAGGACCTCAGACCCACATCTTTCTTGGCCACGAAGAAGAAGCTCAACGCTGCAGGTGAGGTGGATGGATGGATGAACCCCTGTTGTAAGGCTTCTTGAAAGGTATTCCTCCATAGCGGCTCTCTCCGGGATCAACAGTGGATAGATGTGTCCTTTGGGTAGTTTGGCCTAGAGCTGAAGCTCTTTGCCCGAACCCGACGGGACCTGATGGGACCTGACGGGTTTGGTCGGGTTCAGGCTTAATTTATATCATTTTACACGGGCTCGGGCTTGCGCTCCGGTTTGCGAGGTAAATGAGCGGTCATGTGATGGGTTTCAATTAGCGCAAGAAAGACGCGAAAATGTATGCTGAGTAGGTTAAAACGGAGACTTGCCTCTGGCGATTACGTTTTGGTTGCACCAGCAACTAAAGCAAAGTCTGAGGTGTGGAAAAGTTATGACCATGTTCAGGGTGCGATTTGCCGGTGGGGATGGGGGGATGTCCCCCCCTCTGGTCTATGCATCCCTGCCTCTGCTGAATAACTTTCAGCAGAGGCAGGGTTGCATAGACCAAAAAAGATCATGCAAACCCGCTCTGACGTCCCGATCTGAATCAAATGATTCGCGATACGCGATCCGATTGGAGCGCTTCGAAACAGTGAATCATTTTGCCACGCAATGGTTTAACTGATTCTGAGTTTCAGAAAGCTCCGTTGTGTTCTTTGCTCGCTTTCTCTATGTAATTTGTTGTTTGAATAACCGTGGACATTAAATCATTACAATTAATAGGCCTGACGTAGGCTTACAATGTTTTTATTAAACTGAGATCACACTAAATACAATTTCTGTCGTATTAAAAACATTTCATAAAAATTTTCAAAAGCTTCCCCCCCTCTGTTTTTTTTTTTACAAATCGCACCCTGACCATGTTTATAATGAGAATAATGAGCCAGTGGGTTATATTGCTGGACGCACCATCAGTGAGCGCAGGAACGCGCTGAAGCCATCTAACGTTACAGTGGATTCAATAATTTTCCTCCACAAAAACATGTAGGCCTAGCCTAATCTTGGTGAGTAAAGGTTTTTCAAATTATAACTAAATATTAATTGAGTCTTAAATGCATAATGTAGACAGAGTATATAGGCTAATGTTGGTATTATTCTTTTATTAAATTTCAGTGGCGAAGCAAATCCTGCGGAGCCTTTTTCGTAATTTCGTTATTGCCAAATACCATCTTAATTTAGAATTTAACTTAATTTCATTTGTTAAGAAAGACTCGTTTTTATTGGTGCATTGGCCTAGTTAAAGGCTAAATGAGCCTATGCCTAGGCCTATTTAGAGTGCTGAGATGTTACAATGTTACAGAGGACTTATTTTATTTCTTTGTTCCAACTTCCAAGTGGCCTATAGCCTAAGTTAGTCATGAATAAATTATGTTAAAACATGTATAAATGACTCTTGACAAAAGGCAAAAGAGCTGTGTGCGTGCGCACATTTGAAAAATGTTGGGCTGTAAACGGGTTCGGGCTTTTAAAAAGCTGTCAATCAAAATGTACTTGTCGGGCTCGGGCTGAAATCTGTCGGGCTCGGGTCCTGTCGGGCCTAACTTTTAAGGCCCGATTACAGCTCTAGTTTGGCCCCAGGCAGCAGGTCAATAGCACAGTCCCATGGCTGGTGAGGTGGAAGGTGAGTGGCTGCAACCATGCTGAACATATCCTGGAACGCCTGATACTCAGGAGGAATAGGAGTGACATGCGGTGAGTCTGGGCTTTCCACAGAGGTGGAGCAGATGGAGAGGATGGTTCAAACTAAGATCAGAACAGGCAGATCCTTTAAACATTCCTGCTTACACTCCGCACTCCACTCGAGAATTTCTTCGGACTTCCAGGGGAATTTTGAATTCAGCAAGGCTGCAGGAGGAGATTAAATTTCCAGACGCTCCAGAGTCCATGAGGATTTTGACTGGAAAGGATTGGTTTTGATACAGTAGAAGTGCATCTATATGAGGCATGCAGGATACATCTGGAGTGATTTGGATAGTACTCATCACTGGGTGTGGTGGAAAAACGGGGCAGGTGTGGAGCTGGTGTTCACTGGATCCATGGTAGAGACAGAGGCCATGGATGAGTCGATGGGGCCGTTCCGTGGAGGATAGGTGATAATTATCCGTGATCATGGCCTCTGGTGCTGGAGGTGAGAGGTTGTGTGAGGCAGCTGCAGCAGGTATGGATTCCATATGGCAAGCCGCAAAGTGTTGAGAGATGCAAGTTGCCTTTTGGAGGAAGCTTTCGAGCCCAACGGTATCCTTGTAAATGGACATCTGTTGACGTAAGACGGGGTTCAGGCCTCGGCGGAAGGCAGAGAGCAGAGCAGCTTCATTCCAGCTGCTGTTGGCGGCAAGGGTGCGGAAGCGAAGCATGGATTCATGGATTGATAAATCCGCTTGCCGCAGTTGGAAAAGCTCATCATGCACTGTGATTTCGGTGGTTGACTGGCCGAATACCTTCCGGAAGTGTTGAACAAAGCTATCCAATGAGTGAACCCGAGGGCTCTGCGAATTCCACAAGGTTTCCGCCACTGCAAGGAGAGTCAAAACTGAAGTGATCAAGGGAAGCAGAGAAAACAGTCTTATCTGAGCTGAAACTTCTAGTCCTTCAACAGATAGCTGAGGATTCCAGGATCGACAGGCTGACAGTGACTGTGGTGAGTGTTTTTGAATGGTGTGGTAACTGGATGCAGGTGTCCGTGATTAGTAATCAGGTGATTGTGAACGGGTGTAGGAGGCTGGTTTGGCTGGTGAGGCAGGTGATTCCATGACAGTACCATTATGTACTGCCCATTTAAGGAAATTTACAGTAACTTACCATTTCTAACATGGAAAATTTAAGATATAACATTGCAACTACAATGTGTGTTGTTTTGTCTAAGACAAAACCATATGAATTGTAATTGCAATGTTTGATCTTACTTTCCCTGCTAAAGTGTTTTACAGATTAACAGTTGCTGTCATTTCCCATAGTAGAGTAGGGTATAAAAAACAGTACTATGTACAGCATATTTATACACCTTTTGTACATGTGATGGCATCAGCCACTTGCATTTTTCCGTTGTGCAGGAGGCTATATCTTAACACTAGCTTCAATAGGAAAAAGAACTGCCCCTACATGAGAACAGGATTCTGATAATCTGAAAAAGAATAGAATAGAATTTCTTAATTAATCACAAATGGCTACATTAAGATATAATAATAATAATAATAATAATAATATATTAACAGATTATAGGGATTCACCAAAATGAAAATTCTGGGCCGAAACCAAAAATTTTGGATGCACTTGACTGAAAACTGAAACTGCTTTGTAATAATTATTAATTTGAATATTTTATTAAATAATATAAAGTCATTTTGTAAGACTTTTTAACTCAATTTTAATGGCTTTGAATTTAAAAAGCACAAGCCAATAAAATAACCACAGTTTTACTGAAAGTAAAAAAAAAGTAAAAAAAAAAATATTAGTCCCAAAAAAGTTATATTTGATTCTGATTATTATTAGCGTATTGTGAGCAGTGCGGCGCAACATATATGTTTTTGGCTGCAGAAAGTATGGTGCATCCTTACTTTATTGTAGGTTTACATATTGTATTGCCATGCAACTGCATTGCATTGCCATGCAACTGCAATGCGCTGCAATTACTTCTCTGTCTTGTTTTGCAATAATCCATGTCTTTAGAGGACTTTCGGCGGATCTTTAAGAGTGGTTAACCTAATAAAGTAATGTAAACAACTGTATGCTAACATCCAGAGGCACAGCAGCATTTGCTAGGTTAATCGACAGGGCAAAAAAAAAAAAATAGTAAGTAAAAGGTAGTTGCTGATGTCTACTGTCTTGATGGCAGGGAAATATTTAAGTTCAGTAGAAAATTCGCTCCTCTTCATAATATCTTCAACATATTTGATGATTTTCTGTTTATACCTTTCTTTAGAAATAGTTTAAACTGTTACAATACATACTTTCCTCTCTGACTTCCATTCTGGTTTTTTAACTTCCTGTCCTCCATCTGAATTTTGTGCTTCATCAGAATCACATGATTGCAAACAACCCATTAAAAGTAGTATAAAAATATTGTCATGTTCTAGTGAAACAAGTATCTGTATTTTGTCTCATGTCGTGAGCTAAGTGTATTGTCACACCCCTAGTGTCGAAAAGTCGAAAAGTCAACCATATATTCATGAAAAAAATATCAGTTTGAATAAGGAAAGCAATAACTTTGCACTAGTATCCCTTCAAATGTTAAAGAAAGGACTGCCCCATCCCACACCTGGAAAAAAGTTCAGGTTCAGGATTTTTTATTTTTTTTGCTTTAACCCCTGTGTTTTACTAAATTCTGCTGAGGTGAAATTCAGTGCAGTCCTGTATTGTGATATGTACTGTATCTTGGCCTCTGTATCGTGATACGTATCGTCACTCCACACAGGCAGCGTACGCTCTTCTGTGTCAGCCATGACACAGGATGCGCTGTTTTCTTTCAAATCAAAGTGTAAATATACGTAGAAAATGTATCCTTGTGGCGCAGCTGACACAGAAGAGCATACGTTGCCTGCGTAAAGCTCAGATTTGCCAAAATGGCGCTACGCTGATGTGGAATGACACAGAGGAGACAAATTGTTGAATAAAGTCATTATTTTTGTTTTATTCGGACACAAAAAGTATTGTCGTCGTTTCATAACAGTACGGTTGAACCACTGATGGCAGATGGACTATTCTGATGATGCTTTTCATACTTTTCTGGACCGTGACAGTATATTTTACTTGGCAGTCTATGGGACAGTCACAAGCCTCACTGTTTTCATCAAAAATATCTTAAATTGTGTTCCGAAAACGAACAAAGCTTTTACATGTTTGGAATGACATGGGGGTAAGTGATTAATGACAAAATGTTCATTTTGGGGTAGAGTATCCCTTTAAGGCATTTTGCAGGGTGTCATGGGTGGAAATGTCTCATGCTCAAACACACACACAGTGCTTTTGATGTTTTATCAAGAAATCAATTACAGTAAACTCTGAAGTCCTGTTATGGACATTATGGCTTGTTATTTTGGAAATGTGCACCTTAGGGTGCTGTTAACACCTGTGCTACATGTAGAGATGATTCTCAAGTGAATCAATCAATGAAGGTGCAAAAGAAACACAGGGAAGCACACACAACAGACTGATGTAACATCTAATGCTTTCTACTGCAGGTCCAGTGATTTAACCCTCTGGCATCTAACACCATGTCTACACTAGACGTGACAGTTGTCGTGTTGCGCTGCGCCACGCCGCAACAACTAAAGTCTGTCTAAACTGGACTCGACAAAGCGACCGTTGAAAATCATTCAGTGTAGACAGCATCACTGATCATAATGAGTTCTATAGTATTTTGTCACGCCATTCGCATCCAGTGTTGACACGGTGTGGGGGGTTTTGGCAAATACTATAGAATACCCAAGATGTGTCACTTGTATAGTTTTGAATGGGGAAAAATGCAACACTTAATATGGCCTCTCAATCGCAGGAATCCCCGCCTTCTGAATGAAAGAGCCAATTGCTAATTGGTGAAGTCAGCGCATCACTGCAGCTGCCATTAGAAGCGTCCCGGTGGATACAGAAACAGTCAGTGTTCTGAGACGTGCGCTTAGGACTGCGCATGCACATTAGCATATCTAGCCTGAAGAAATACGCTTTTTATTATGCTATTTGAGCAAAAGAAACTACATTTAT
Source organism: allo-octoploid hybrid of Carassius auratus x Cyprinus carpio (assembly GCA_024542945.1). Classification (NCBI taxonomy): domain Eukaryota; kingdom Metazoa; phylum Chordata; class Actinopteri; order Cypriniformes; species allo-octoploid hybrid of Carassius auratus x Cyprinus carpio. The sequence continues at coordinate 5,808,265 of CM045026.1, read as the reverse complement.
GACACAGTTGCTGTCAGATTTCACTGGTGATTTCAAATATGAAATTTAATTGTAAGCTTAGTGAACAGTTTGGGATAATTTAATGTTTCCCCATACAAAGTGATAGGAGCTGCACTTGCATGCCCGAGAAGCATTTCAAAGATGGCCACCGAGTGATATGATTTGCGTTGACATTTGTGCTTTTTCCAGTATCTTAAAGGGGTCATGAACTGAGAAACCAAAATTCACTTGATCTTTTGACATATAAGAGGTCAATGTACTATAAAACATCCTGTAAGTTTCAGAACTTAAAACTTTGTAAAAACAGCTGTTGGAATGTTCTGCTCTATGATGTAATAGTGTGGATAAGCACCGCCACCGCAGCCTTGATTTTGCCAAGTAAGACATGTTCGACATCTTTTGATGATCCTGGATCAACATTACTATCCAAAAATATAGACTAAATTCAATCCCTACCCCTAAACCCTACCAATAATTTATTCCTAAAATCAGTGTGAAATGATAGCTGATTAACAATGGTGTAGAAGCACCTAACCCTGATCATAAGCCTAAAACAGATATTCCCTGAAAAGTTATCCCTCAATTTTGATTGGTTAATTGGAATGTTGTTCCAGGATCAGCAAGGATATTGATCCAGGAGCATGTTGTACTTGGTGAAACCATGGTCACTGTGTTATGAGAGAGGCAAATGCGCAGGTCTACACTGAAACCAAACAATAAAGATGCTCTGAAGACAACAAGACAAGTGCCAAATTGTAGAAAAACAGGGTTTGCATTGCCTTAATCTGATCAATCAATCAATCACAGCAGTGGGCATTTGCTTGAGTCTACAATCCACCACACCTATTCAAACAGAGTGTTTTTTTTTTATGTAAAAATCTTTATAACATTATGATTGGACCTCAGAAAACATTGCAAAAGTAAACGAGGCAATTCATGACCCCTTTAAAACATTAATGGCTATAGTCTGATTACTGTATTCAGCACAAACTGTGCTACAATAATATGTACTGTAAGCAACATGAATGTACATTTTTGTGTTTTTAAGAAAACAACATTTACGCCTGGCTAGTGAAAAACTAGGTAATTAGTCAAAGCAACTGATTAGGGAAAAGATGGTTTGCATTAATTTTAGCCTTGCTTGTATCGAAAGAAAGAAAGAAAGAAAGAAAGAAAGAAAGAAAGAAAGAAAGAAAGAAAGAAAGAAAGAAAGAAAGAAAGAAAGAAATCAGCCTGTGTGAGGTTATGTTTAGCTGTTCCATATGTCATCAATTTATTAACATCCAATTCTATCAAACAATAAACATTACTTCAACTTAATTGAAATGTTACAATAGAATAGTTAAGCTACAGCCTTTAAATTTCTTTTGGATGAATCTGAAGTTACTTTGTTTTAAATGTTTTAACCCTATGATGTGTCCTGTAAGACATTTTAATCATTCACTTTGTGATGAACCACCATGATAATACATTTGATCTTTACAGTTTTATATGGCTGTCCTCTTTTTGATCATGTTTTTCTGTTAACACAGATTCAACATGATTGATAAAAGTGAAGCATAAAGTACATAATATTTATCTTTATCATTTATTTCAGTAGATTGAAGATTTGTAATTCTTGCTCAATTTTCCTAATAAGCTAATGCAACACAGCTAAACACTGTGTTAAAATGCATTTACTTAATTGCTAAATTCTGAAAACCTACAAAACCTGCATTTGAACAACAGAGTATAGGAATTATACAGCAATGATACTCAATGTAACAAACTACATAATATTAAAATACATGTAGTCTAAAACTATTATGATTATCTACTTTTATGACTTTATAACAATTGGAGTTTATATGAAATTGTTCTCATAGTGATGGCTTTACCAGTTTAATTACAATTGATGTTCTGTTAAAATGTTGACCAGAGAGGATGCTGGCTGAAATATTTTCAGAGTTAAGATGTGTTTTACTGTTTTTTTAAACCATGGGTAAAATAAAGCATAAACCATAGGATTCAGACCTGAGTTAATATACACAACCCATGTCAAAACATTTATGGTTGTGGAAGAGATTACTGTAATAGAACAGATATAGTAGGGAATATAGCAAAGCAGATAAACAGTCACAATGATTCCTAATGTCAGAGCTGCTTTGCTCTCAGATTTCCTCCTCAATGAACCTTCATTTACGTATTTGCCACCCTTCATCAGGGTGTTTATAACTTTCACTTGCTGATGTACAACATAGAAAATCCTCAAATAAAAAGATATGATCAGGATACAAGGAAAAATAAAAGACATGTTCAGATCAGTGACTCTCCAAGCAAAACCCATCATAACAGAACACTCTCCATAACACTTGTCTGTTCTGCGTGAAATGTCAAAATATCCGTTATTAATTACAAAGGCAGTGTTATAAGTTGAAGAGCAAATCCAGCTCAGACAGATGCTTATTAATGTTTTAGTCATGGTTATTTTCTGTGGATACAGTAATGGGTAACACACAGCCACATACCGATCGACAGCAACTAAAACTAAATTACTAAGAGATGCTGAGAGAAGCATCGCAATAAATATTGAATAGAGTCCACAGAAAGTGTCTCCAAAGTACCAACACATCTCAATCAGCCTCGTGGCCTCTATGGGCATCACAAGTCCAAGAAGAATGTCGGCAACAGCCAGAGAGAGAATGATCAGGTTGGTTGGAGTGTGAAGTTTCTTGAAGTGAGAGATGGAGATAATCACCAGCAGGTTCAGAAACACAGTCCATGCTGACAGCAATGATACAAACACATATATGATATTATATTCATGACTGGAGTGTTTTCCCTTGATACATGATGAGTTGATGACAGGAAAGCAGTATTGAGTCTCATGACCCTCTGTCTCATAAGCCATGATTAAAGCTCCTCCTGTTAGGAGTTTGTTCTGCTCTCCTTACTGTCCTTTCATTTATACAGTGTCTGGATCAGACTGACCAACCCATCTACCACCCACTCTGATGCAGTATAATGACATCATTTCTGTCCAGCACTTTGAAGCTTGTTCCTACTGATGTGATCTAAAGACACCTCATTTAGGATCTATACAATATTCCTGCTATATTTTAATTATTATTTTTCAATTAATTATCTAGAGTATGTTGGCCCTCAGTACTTTAATCTGTTCCACCACAGTTTCATAATGAACCAAAAATCCAATCTCATAATGAACCAAAAAAGGTCTAACACTGTGCTTTACAGTTTAATTAAATATATATTTATTCTGTCGCGGTGCGAGTTCCAAAGCAAAGCACAGCACTGGGTTTAAGCAAGAAGCTCATTATGTGGTGTTTTCAGCAGTTTGGTTCACAGAGAATGTAGCAAACTCAATGTCTGCATTTTTTGTGAATTTAACATGCATTTAGGAATGCCAACATCAGTTCTGGCTCTATCTAATTAAGTGCAGCACCCTGCTAGCAAATAACAAAAAGTGTATTGTTTTCTATAATCATGAAAACTCTAAATTGTTAAGCCAGTGACAGACAGAAATCAGAAGATTCCTAATGGATAGCCCCCTGCTCCACTCATTGGTACTTAAAGGGGTCATATGATGCAAATTCAATTTTCCCTTTCTCTTTGGAGTGTTACAAGCTCTTGGTGCATAAAGAAGATCTGTAAAGTTGCAAAGAATTATGTCTCAAATCCAAAGAAATATTGTTTATAAAAGTTAATAGTCACCCACGCCCTCCTAAAACAGCTCATTCTAATACCCCCCCCCCCCATGTCTACATCACAATGTGGGAAGATTTGCATAACACCGCCCAAATGTTCATGCAAAGAAAGAAGGCGTAACTTTTATTCTTGCTGTTGCTGCTGCCGCCATGTTGTGGAGTCGCTGGTTTATTTTCATTGTGAAAGCACAATGAAAATAAATATTGGCGCATTTTGGATTTCATGAGAGCTACACATTCCAAAAAAGTTAGGACAGGTAGCAATAAGAGGCTGGAAAAGTTAAATGTACATATAAGGAACAGCTGGAGGACCAATTTGCAACTTATTATGTCAATTGGCAACATGATTGGGTATAAAAAGAGCCTCTCTGAGTGGCAGTGTCTCTCAGAAGTCAAGATGGGCAGAGGATCACCAATTCCCCCAATGCTGCGGCAAAAATAGTGGAGCAATATCAGAAAGGAGTTTCTCAGAGAAAAAATTTCAAAGAGTTTGAATCAAAATTTGAAGTTCTTTTTGGAAAACTGGGACACCATGTCATCCGGACTAAAGAGGACAAGGACAACCCAAGTTGTTATCAGCGCTCAGTTCAGAAGCCTGCATCTCTGATGGTATGGGGTTGCATGAGTGCGTGTGGCATGGGCAGCTTACACATCTGGAAAGGCACCATCAATGCTGAAAGGTATATCCAAATTCTAGAACAACTTATGCTCCCATCCAGACGTCGTCTCTTTCAGGGAAGACCTTGCATTTTTCAACATGACAATACCAGACCACATACTGTATCAATTACAACATCATGGCTGCGTAGAAGAAGGATCCGGGGACTGAAATGGCCAGCCTGCAGTCCAGATCTTCCACCCATAGAAAACATCTGGCACATCATAAAGAGGAAGATGCGACAAAGAAGACCTAAGACAGTTGAGCATGGGACAACATTCCTATTCCTAAACTTAAGCAACTTGTCTCCTCAGTCCCCAGACATTTGCAGACTGTTATAAAAAGAAGAGGGGATGCCACACAGTGGTAAACATGGCCTTGTCCCAACTTTTTGTGATGTGTTGATGCCATGAAATTTAAAATCAACTTATTTTTCCCTTAAAAAGATACATTTTCTCAGTTTAAACATTTGATATGTCATCTATGTTGTATTCTGAATAAAATATTGAAATTTGAAACTTCCACCTCATTGCATTCTGTTTTTATTCACAATTTGTACAGTGTCTCAACTTTTTTGGAATTGGGTTTGTACTTAAATTATTTGGTTAACAAACGTGCCTGAAACTCCCTCTGATGCGAAATAAACCGTACATTGACTGGAGTGCTAAAAGAGAACCGATGATGGGATGTGCATGAGCAGAGCAGCTGGACTGAGTCTCGTCCTGCTGGGAGATGGCATCGCAGTATGTTAAGGGGTGTAACATTTCCGTCACACGCTTGAGGCATTCGGCCCATCACAATGAACTGGATAGCTGGCCAATCAGAGCACACCTCGCTTTTTTAGAAACGTTGAGATTTGAAAAAAAATTGGGGCAAAATTGAGAAACAATAATGTATATTATATGTAAAAGAATGTGTTTTTTGAACCTTAAACAGCATAAACACATTGCATTACACCATATACACAAAATAATGTTCTTTTTAGCAATGTCATATGACCCCTTTAAGTATGATCTGCCCTGGACGCCGATTTGCGGAAACGTTAGACTACACAATAATCTACTTGAAAAATTATTTCAGAAGAGATCAGAATAAATCAAATATAACAATTTATTATTTGTCAGGTAAATTATATCATGCAATTACATAATGAAACAATTAATAGCCAATTTAGAAAGAATAATGCAAATGTGAACCACATTGTAGCCGCGTGGCAACCCTGCTCCTGTACACAGATTATATGGCTATATGGGGAATAGCCAAGTGTTCCATGCAGGAGGCAAACAAATTTAACATAGTCACACATGGAACAGTTATCCTAATTTAGCACAAGACACATGGTCTAAAATACATAGAATCTACAATCTTTTACCTAAGTATTTCAAAGAACACTTACAGCAAAGCAGTTGTCTGTTTGAAAGAATGAACTTAACTAGCCTATGTGCACATGTAGTAGCACAAACAAGTATACAGTGTGTTCTATGGGCAAAATGTGTTTAACACAATTACATTTTGAATGAAAAGCTAAATGCGTATACAGCAGAGAGACACACAGCAGTATGTGAGCTCTAGTGCAAAACTCCAGATTCACATGCACTGCAGGGGTTTTCTGGCTACAGAATCTGGCCACTTTCTGGCCACTTCGCTTATATACTCAGACCAGAAACAAAGAAAAAGTGAAACCTTTTGGGGAAAAGAGTGAGAAGCAGAGAGGGCAGGGGGAAGAAGGGGATCATAAATGAGCAAGGAGAGAGGTGTTGTCTGCTGTCTTTGGAGATCCCTTCTCCAGATTAGATTTATGGTTTTGATGCATGTCATCTGTTTTGTGTGAGTTCCTGAGTTTTGGCTTCACAAGGAATTAACTTCATAAGAAAATAATTTCACTCCTAAAGCGCTAATTGTTGGAGACTTTAAAATTCATGTTGATAATACAAATAATGCATTTGGATTTGCATTTACAGACTTAACATTTACATTGCTAAAAAGAACATTATTTTGTGTATTTGGTGTAATGAAATGTGTTTATGCGGTTTAAGGTTCAAAAAACACATTATTTTCCACATACTGTACATTATTGTTCTCCCCTATGCCCTGCCTTTCTGAAACGCGTCGATTTTTACAAAGCTCATCAGTCTGAAAAGCGAGATGTGCTCTGATTGGCCAGCTATCCAGTGCATTGTGATTGGCCGAATACCTCGAGCGTGTGATGAAAATGTTATGCCCCTTAACATACTGTGATGCTGTGTCCCGGAGTTCTAACAAATAATACTTCCTATCAGATTATGTTACCAACACTGTATTCATCCTACTGTAAGGGTAGGTTTAGGGTTGGGGTAGGTAAGCGGTTCTCAATTCAAGTCCTCAATTCCAGTCCCCGCTCTGCACATTTTGTATGTTTCTCTTATCACTTCAGACGTTTGTTCTATTCGAACATAAGTGCCCTGCAAAGTGGACAGGATATTCTGCCATGATTCCAGTTCGAAGTGAACGTATACAGGTATGTTGCATTCAAAGGGCATTGAAGTGTGCGAGACTTGAATTTAAATTGTATTTTTTTACAAAGGTATATGATGTCACAATTGTCCGTGTGTGAAGACGTTGCACATCGCATATCCATGAATGAATGTACTGAAGTGAGGTAAACTTCAACAGAATTGCCCTGCTCGGGGAGTAGGGAGCAATGAACACTGTGTAGAGACCATGTCAATGGGAACACAGTTCATGCACGGAGCTCACTTCTAAAGAGCTGATTATCTGAATCAGGTGTGTTTACAAAGATAGACATGCAAAATATGCAGAGCTGGGGGGTGTGAGGACTGGAATTGAGAACCGCAGGGGTAGGTGTACATGTTAATAAAGGATTTTGCTTCCGAATTATGCTACCAACTGTTTTAATGGGAGGCAGCGAAATCTGACAGGGTAGCACAAATCGTCAGAACACTGTCGCAAAGAGACAAAGCCAATAAAACCCATTACAAACGAGGCATTTGTTGTATCCAGTGGGGGCATAATTACAGATTATAATGACTTATACTGTCTTTTTATGCATTGCGTGGCATCACGCTGCGTAAACATAAAACCATGTCTGCATTTGTGATCAGAGAAATGACAAAAAACAAGCACTATTCTCTACACTGCTCAAAACTGCGTTTGAATCGTCAGTGGCAAATCTTTTCAATTTGAAAACGTACTTACAGTCTGTGAGTCAGAACAGCTGGCTTTGTAGTCTTCTCTCCCAGGATCAGGAAACAGTCCTCCATAAAATGCACTGCACACATCTGAATATTTGGGTTGAACTGTTCTGGAACAGTGTTGTAAATACAATTTAACCACCGATTTCTAGTCATGTCCTCTTTTGGAAGGCCAAACAAAGTATTTTCACTTTCGCAATGAAACACACAGCCTCTTCACAACATGGCGGCTGCGGTGGCAGCAACAATAAAGTTACAACTTCTTTCTTTGCCAGTACATTTAGGTGGCATTATGCAAATCTTCCCACATCATGATGTAGATATGTGGGGGTGTGTTTGAACGCGCAGTTTTAGGAGGGTGTGGACCAGTCTTAACTTTCATAAAGAATATTTCTTTGGGTTTGAGACTTTAGTCTTTGCAACTTTAGGGATCTTATCTATTCACAAACAGCTTGTAACACTGCAAAGAGAAAGGAAAACTTGAAATCGCATCATATGACCCCTTTAATCTAGATTTAAACTGACAGAGTGTGTCTGCCTCCCGAACAATGTTCGATAGATTATTCCAGAGTTTCGGCGCTAAATAGGAAAAGGATCTGCCGTCCGCAATTGATTTTGATATTATCAAATTGCCAGAATTTTGAGAATGCAGCGGACGTGGAGGACTATAACGCAACAAGAGCTCGCTCAAATACTGGGGTGCTAAACAATTCACTGCTTTATAAGTAATTAGCAAGATTTTAAAATCTGTACAATGTTTAATAGGGAGCCAGTGCAGTGTTGACAGAACCGGGCTAATATGTTCATACTTCCTGGTTCTAGTAAGAACTCTAGCTGCTGCATTTTGGACCAACTGAAGTTTGTTTAATAAGCATGCAGAACAACCACCCAGTAAAGCATTACAATAATCTAACCTTGAGGTAATGAACGCATTAATTAACGTTTCTTCTTTTGACTTTGAGAGCATAGGTCGTAATTTAGATATATTTTTGTGATGGAAAAATGCAGTTTTACAAATGCTAGAAATGTGGATTTCAAAGGAAAGATTGCCATCAAATAGCACACCTAGGTTCCTAATTGATGAAGAAGAATTGACAGAGCAGCCGTCAAGTGTTAGACAGTGTTCTAGTTCATTACATGCAGAGGTTTTAGGACCGATAATTAACACATCTGTTTTCTTTCAATATAACAGAAAGAAATTACTCGTCATCCAGTTTTTATATCGACTATGCATTCCATTAGTTTTTCAAATTGTTATGTTTTGCCGGGCCGCAAAGAAATAGAGCTGAGTATCATCAGCATGACAGTGAAAGCTAGCACCAAGTCTCCTGATGATATCTCCCATGGGTAACATGTAAAGTGTGAAAAGTAATGGCCCTAGTACAGAGCCTCAAAGTACTCCATACTGCACTTGTGATCGATATGATACCTCTTCATTCACTGCTACGAACAGATGGCGGTCAGATAGGTACGATTTGAAAAATGCTTATGCACTTCCACTAATGCCAACAGAGTTTTCTAGTTTTCCAATATTGTGGTCAATCGTTGTGGTCAATAGAATGTTGTGGTCGATATAGAACACAGTGCTAGTAGTCTTATGAGAACAGTCTCAGTACTATGATACTGTCTAAATCTTGCTTGGAAATCCTCACAGATACAATTTTTCTCTAAGAAGGAATATAATTGTGAGTATACTACCTTTTCCAGTATCTTTGACAGAAAAGGGAGATTCAAGATCGGTCTGTAATTAACTAATTCTTTGGGGTTAAGTTGTGGTTTTTTAATGAAATGCTTAATAACAGCCAGTTTGAAGGTTTTGGGGACATATCCTAATGACAATGCAGGGCTCAAAATTAACTTTTTTATTTGGTAGCACTGGTGCTCCCAACTTTAAAAAGTTAGGAGCACCAGCAAAAATTAATTAGCACCACAACTACAAAATATATATTGTGACGGGGTGAAGAAGCACACGACACGAGGATGCAGGTAAGTTCCCAGAAGGGTGGATTTTTATTGATAAAGTAACTGGGGAAATGACCAATGTGAGGGGGTTTGGTGCTCGGTGCTCGGCTTCTCTCTCTCTCTCTCTCTCTCTCTCTCTCTCTCTCTCTCTCCTCTCCTTCCATGCGCTGTGCTGTGTGGGTCCATGATCTCCCTTTGTGGCGGGGCTGGCGGTCACACACTGCTGTCTGTGGGAAATAACAGAGGGTATGGTTAGCCGAGTCTTTGGAGACATCTCTAACCTCGGCTCGTCTCCCAGGCTTATAAAGCCGGTGCTTGATGGGATGCAGGTATAGCCGCTCCGCCCGTGACGAGCAGGTGCAGGTGTAGGTGTGACTGCTCGGTTTCCAGGGTGATGCTGATGAGAGCTCGGGACACGTGTCACACTCCCCCCCCCCCCCAAGCATCGTCCTGTTCCTGTGGAGAAGCGGGGGGAGGACGGGGAGTGGACCCTGACAGACCTGCGAAAGCTGCCCATATCCGGGAGAGACCATCGGCGTTCGTGTTGGCCGTCCCCGCCCGGTGTTGCACGGTGAAGTTGAAGTCCTGGAGCGCGAGGAACCACCGAGTCACCCTGGCGTTTGTGTCTTTGGCTCGGGCCGTCCACTGCAGAGGGGCGTGGGCATTGATCAGGGTGAACTGGCGGCCGAGGAGGTAATACCGAAGCTCCAGGACTGCCCACTTGACGGCCAACGCCTCCCTTTCGATGGTCACGTACTGTCGCTCTGCATGGAGTCAGCTTTCGACTGATATATATCACCAGGTGTTCCTCGCCGTCTAGGACCTGGAACAGGACAGCTCCCAACCTTCCCAAAGCTCCTCTGAGCACTGGCTCCGATGTGAGGGCTGTCTTTATCTGCTGGAATGCTGCCTCTGCCTCAGGGCTCCAAGGGATCTTCTCCGGCTGCCCCTTCCTGGTCAGGTCTGTCAGGGGAGAGGCTAAGGAGGAGAAGTTAGGGATAAAGCAGCGGTAGTAGCCCGCCAACCCCAAAAAGGCCCGTACCTGAGTCTTGGAGGCAGGTCGCGGCGCGGAGAGGATAGCTGCCACCTTCTTCTCTTGGGGTCTTATGAGGCCGCGACCCACCTGGTAGCCCAGGTACTTTGCTTCTGCGAGGGCCAGGTGACATTTCCGGGGGTTGGCGGTCAGGCCATCCCGGCATATTTCCAAAAGCACCTTCCGCAGCCGCTCAAGTTGGTCTTCCCAAGTCTCCGAGTGGATAATGACGTCGTCAAGGTAGGCGGCCGCAGGAGGACGTCCATTAGGTGCTGGAAGGTGGCTGGGGCCCCGTGCAGGCCGAAGGGAAGGACCCGGTACTGCCAATGGCCACTTGGGGTTGAGAAGGCCGTCTTTGGTTTGGCCTGTTCTGTTAGGGGGACCTGCCAGTAGCCCTTAGTGAGGTCGAGGGTCGAGATGAAACGGGCCCTTCCCAGGCGATCCAGCAGCTCGTCGACCCGGGGCATCGGGTCGCCCCCGAACTTGGAGACTTCATTTAGGAGGCGGAAGTCATTACAGAAGCGGAAGGTGCCGTCGGGCTTTGGAACCATGACAATGGGGCTGGACCATGGGCTGCATGATGGTTCGATGACCGCTAACCTCAACATCTCCTGTACCTCTTCCTCGATGGCGTGTCGCCGAGCCTCCGGGACACGATAAGGCCGCTGCCGGACGATTAACCCAGGTGGTGTGTGGACGTCGTACTCCAGAATGTGGGTCCACCCAGGCTGGGGGGAGAACACATCAGAAAACTGACTGACCAGGTGTTGCAGCTCCGACTTTTGGGCGGCCGAGAGTTGAGGGTCCACGTCGACAACCACAGGAGGTGAGTTGGCGAAGGCAGAGAGCTGGGGCCCAGTCCCGACCCAGCGCATTAGGAGATTCAGATTATACAGCTGGTCCTCTTTTCTTTTTCCTGGCTGCCGCACATGGTAGGTGACAGTTCGATCCTTGGTGTACGGCCCCTGCCAGGTGGCCAGGAATTTGCAGGTGGCCATGGGGACCAGGACCATAACATGGTCTCCTCGCTGGAACTCCCGTGGTTGGGCCGCCCGGTTGTAATACCGCTGCTGGGCCTGTTGGGCCTTGGCGAGGTGTTCCCAGATGATGGGCATGACTCTGTTGATCTGCTCCCGCATCTCCCGCACGTGCTCCACCGTGGTTCGGTGCACCACCGGTTGCTGTTCCCAGGCCTCTCTGGCGACATCAAGCAGGCCGCGGGGCTGCCGGCCGAAGAGGAGTTCAAACGGGGTGAAGCCAGTGAATGCTTGGGGGACCTCTCGGATACCGAAGAGTACATAGGGCAGCATCTTGTCCCAGTCCCGCTTGTCTTCGGCAGCCACCCGACATAACATCTGCTTCAGGGTCTGATTAAACTGTTCGACCAGTCCGTCGGTCTGGGGGTGGTACACACTGGTGTGGAGCTGTTGGACATTCAGGAGCTTGCATAGGTCAGCCATTATCCGGGACATAAATGGGGTGCCCTGGTCAGTCCATATCGCTCCCCAACCTCCTGGTGTTGGGCGGCCTCTGCCAGCTCGATGGCCTCCATCAGCTCGTCAATATTAGTCAGGTTCCACATGTCGGCTGCCTGACGAAGAGAGCGAGGAAGGGCTCGGAGGAGGCAGTCAACCACTACGCGCTCCGCTACCTGGTATGCGGTGGGACCCCCAGCCAGTAGCCAGTGTTGGGCAAGGCGAGAGAGGTTGGCAGCTTGAGCACAGGCCGGCTGCCGCGGGTCGAAGGTCCATTCATGGAAGATTTGTGCGGCGCTGATTGGCGATAGCCCAACCCAGCCTAGGATCTCCTTCCTCAGATCCTCATAGGAAGCACTCCACTCGGGGGTGAGTGCAAAAAACACATGCTGTGTCTCTCCCGTAAAAAGTGGCGCCACGATCCATGCCCACTCATCCCTGGGCCACACCTCCCGGGCGGCAGGTAAGCTCCCCGAAGGGTGGATTTTTATTGATAAAGTGACTGGGGAAATGACCAATGTGAGGGGGTTTGGTGCTCATTGCTCAGCTTCTCTCTTTCTCTTATGTTTATAACAGTAATCTTGGGGGGTAGACTCGTTTAAAATAATGTAATCATCCAGTTTTAGCCAGGTTTCTGTCAAACAGAGTACATCTAGGTTATGATCAGTGATCATTTACAAAAAGTGCTTTCACAGAAAAGGACCTGATATTTAGTAAGCCAAGCTTTATGTTGTTTCTCTGTATCATATACATTTTTTCCCTTAACAAGGGGTCATTTGATGTTGCTAAAAAGAACATTATTTTGTGTATTTGGTGTAATGAAATGTGTTTATGCGGTTTAAGGTTTAAAAACACATTATTTTCCACATACTGTACATTATTGTTTCTCCTCTGTGCCCCGCGTCGATTTTTACAAAGCTCATCGATCTGAAAAGTGAAGTGTGCTCTGATTGGCCAGCTATCCAGTGCTTTGTGACTGGCCGAATGGCTCAAGCGTGTGATGGAAATGTTACGCCCCTTAACTGGCCCAACAAGACAAAAACAATAAAACCCATTACAAACCAGCCATTTGTTGCATCCAGTGGGGACATAATTACATGTAATAATGACTTATACTGTGTTTTTATGCGTTGCATATACATAAAACAATGTCTGCATTTCTGATCGAAGAAGCGACAAACAACAAGCGTTACTCTACACCAGCGGTTCTCAATTCCAGTCCTTGCGCCCCCCAGATCTGCATATTTTGCATGTTTCTCTCTGTTAACAAACCTAATTCAGATAATCAGCTCGTTAGAAGTGAGCTCCATGCATGAACTGTGTTTCCATTGACATGGTCCCAACACAGTGTTCATTGCTCCCTACTCCCTGAGCAAGGGAAATCTGTTGAAGATTACCTCACTTCAGAACATTCATTCACAGATTTGCGCTGCACAACGTCTACACATGGGCAAGTGTGACATCATATACCTCTGTATATAAATACAATTTAAATTCAAGTCTCGCACACTTCAATGCACTTTGAATGGAACATATACATTTGCTTCGAACTGGAATCATGGCGGAATATCCTGTGATGTCCACTTCGCAGGGCACTTACGTTTGAATAGAACAAACGTCTGAAGCCATAAGAGAAACATACAAAATGTGCAGGGCAGGGGGGCATGGGGACTGGAATTGAGAACCGCTACTCTACACTGCTTAGAACTCACGTTTGAATCATCAGTGGCAAATCCTTTACATATGTAAACGTACTTACAGACTGTGAGTCAGAAAAGCCGGCACTGTAGTCTTCTCTCCCAGGATCAGGAAACAGTCCTCCATAGTACAGCAAGAGCATTAAGAGAGCAAACGGCTCCTTTCGAGTCACACACCTATTGGTTAGCTTATTCAGGTGTGTTTGATTAGGGCTGAAGCTAAACTCTGTAGGAAAGTGGAGGTCCAGAGTAGGGCTGTGATGGTCACTGTGACAACCACGTCACTGTGGTGGTCTATTGCCACCAGGGGTAGTGCACATGACATCACACATCTGTAACAAGCATAATACAAAGCTTTGTATACAAGTGTAATAACAGTAACAGTTGTTTTATTTAGACTGTAAGTATGTTAATTCACAAATTACCTCAAATGCCATACATCATTTCATTTAGATCATGCTTTTTTATACTTGCCAAATACAAACGAGACAGCAGTAAATGGAAGATGCAAAAAAAGAAATGTGGAAACATATGCCACAACACAACAGGTTGAGTCTGTCTACAAGGCATTTGAACTTTGTGTCAGTACATCACAAATAGGACAAGGCATCAGTTTACTGTCTGGGATTTGTCATGTCATGTCGCACCACATCCAGTGTAGACTACATCACTGATTATAATGGGTTATAGCAGGGCTATTCAATTGGCGGCCAAAATATCTTAAATTGTGTTCCGAAGATGAACGAAGCTTTTACGGGTTTGGAACGACATGGGGGTAAGTGATTAATCACAAAATTTTAATTTTGGGGTGGAATATCCCTTTAATTAAAAATTTAGGAAAGTCAACAAAAATAATCAAAGGTAATCAGTTACATTACTTTAATAAAGTAATTAAAAAAGTTACGCTACTATTACATTTTAAATAGGGTAACTTGTAATCTGTGATCTATTACATTTTCAAAGTAACCTTCCCCAACAATGCTTATCAGGTTGTGGAATGTACTGTCCATGTCCAGAAAGGTAATAAAAACATCATCAAAGTAGTCCATGTGACATCAGAGGGTCAGTTAGAATTTGTTGAAGCATCGAAAATACATTTTGGTCCAAAAATAAAAAAAATTATGACTTTATTTAGCATTGTCTTCTCTTTCGGGTCTGTTGTGAGTGCGTTCAGTGGCGCTGCTGACGTATGATGCTGCCGACGTGTTATCTTTGTTATTGGGCGCACCAGAAAACACGTCAGTACGTCAACAGTCACAGCAGTCGCACTCACAACAGACAGTGTCTTGACTCCACTGTGTTGTTACCTTTTATTTTATTTTTAAATTCCATTGTATTGTGCACTACTGGGTCACCATACAAAAGAAACAGGGCAAATGCACACCAGACTGATGCAACAGCTACTGCTTTCAACTGCAGGGTCGGTGGTGCACTGTTTTTATTATTTAACTATTTAATACAGCAATTAATCTATTCACTAAATTATTTCAAAAGTCATATGCATAAGCTGCCAAAGCTGACTGGATAATTAGTAAAAGCAGTTTAATATCACCCTTGTTTATGTCTTTATTCACATCAATTTTCATGAAACAACAAATATGATATCAATTAAATTAAAAAGTTACATTAAGATATTTCATATTTTTCTTCTTAGGCTCCACTGCTCTTTTTTTCTTTTTTGCATAGCTCCATTCATTAAACACATTGTAGGTGAATTCAAAGTTTCATTGTTTCAGATTTTTAACCCTCTGAGGTTGAGTTATAAGCCATTTTAATCTTCACTTTGTGATAAACCACCATGATAATATATGTGACCCTACATGACTCTAAATGACTCTTCTTTTTGTCATTGTGTTTTTGATGAAACATGACTGATGTAAATACTTAAGCATAATGTATCTTTAACTTAATGCAGTAGTTTGAGCATTCAATGCAATACGATTCATGAACATTTTGTCACTTAATTTCAGCATGATAAAAGAAATTTAATGTTCAATTCTGGTGATACCTGCATTAGAACATCAGAGTTTGAGACTTAAACAGCAAACAAACTCTTCAAAACGGAACTAAATATTATTAAAGTACATGTAGTGTGAATTACAAATATAAATCAGATCTACCTTTGAGTGGCATCTTTACCAGTTTTATTACAACTAATGTTCTGTAAAAATATTGACCAGAGAGGATGCTGGCTGAAATATTTTTAGAGTTAAGATGTGTTTAACTGTCTTTCTAAACCAAGGGTAAAATAAAGCATAGATAAGAGGATTTAGGCCTGAGTTAGTGTACATGACCCATGCCAAAATGTTTTTGGTCGTTGAAGAGATTACTGATATAGAACAGATGTAGTAAGGAATATAGCAAAGCAGATAAACAGCTACAATGATTCCTAATGTCAGAGCAGCTTTGCTCTCAGATTTCCTCCTCACTGAACCTTCTTTTAAACATGTACCTCCATTCATCAGTAAGTTAATAACTTTAACTTGGTGATGTACTACATAGAAAATCCTCAAGTATAAAGTTATGATCAGAATACAAGGAAAAATAAAAGCCACAAATAAATCAGTGACTCTCCAGACAAAACCTGCCATAACATCTTTTCTGTTTGAAGCATCCAAATTTCTGGTATTAATTACAAAGACAGTGTTATAAGTTGAGGAGCAAAACCAGCCCAGACAGATGCTTATTAATGTTTTAGTCGTGGTTATTTTCTGTGGGTACAGTAATGGGTGACATACAGCCACAAAACGATCAAAAGCAATTAAACTTAAATTACTAAGAGATGCTGAGAAAAGCACTGTCAGAAATATCAAATAGAGTGCACAGAAAGTGCCTCCAAAGTACCAACACATTTCAATCAGCCTGGTGGCCTCTATGGGCATCACAAATCCAATAAGCATGTCGGCCACAGCCAGAGAAAGAATGATCAGGTTGGTCGGCGTGTGAAGCTTCTTGAAGTGAGAGATGGAGATGATCACCAGCAGGTTCAGAAACACAGTCCAGGCTGACAGCAATAATACAAACATATAGATGATATTATGTTCCAAACTGGAGCGTTTACCCTTCATACATGATGAGGCAATGGTAGGAAAGCAGTATGATGTCTCATGATTCTCTGTCTCATTAGCCATCAGTGAGTCTCCTCTTGTTAGGAGTTTGTTCTGCTCTCCCTACTGTGCTTTCATTTATACTGTGTCTGGATCAACCCATCTACCGCCCACTCTGATGTAACTGAAAAAAAAAAAAAAAAACAAGCCAGTCGATTAGTCTGGGTCTGGAGACATCAAGCATCGGCATCTTCATCTGTCTTTATTTTGGTTAGGTCCAGATTCCTCTGCAGTTGTTGTATGTTGTAAAAAATGCTAAATATTCATTTACGCCATGCAACAGGCAGAAACAGTATATAATGTATGCTATTATCCGTCAAAATGCAGATTCGTCAAGTGAAAACTTACGCAAACGAGATTGGGGAAGCCATTAGTAAGTTTGATTTTATTTATTAATTTATTTACAAAATAACTATTTAAAATATATTTAAAATACATTATGTGCATATTTACTTTTGAGTTAATAAAATCTTTCAGTCGTTATGGGGGTCCCTCTGGCTTCCCGCAAGCTCCGCTTATGCTGGTTGCCATGCCAACCTCACATGCTTGCTGCTCTATGTAATCATAGCAAAACCTCTTAAATGGTACACAGAGTGTGAATTTGTATGTTTACTACAGAAATGATGAAATGTATTTAAATGTTTGACTTACCAAATCAGTTGGCTTGGTCCACTAGTTTATCAGTGAATTATTCAAATGTTAATGCAGCCTCCCTACTGTTTAGCCTTGACATTCATAATCATTATTTCTGCAGTTCGCTGTGGCAAGCTTAATTATAATGATTTAAATGGTTTATTAATAAACGTTCAATTAGTCAACTACTGCTTAAAATGAACGACTACTAGTCGACCAGAAAAAATCCTTAGTCGGCAGCCCTACTTTTTTCCCTTATCAAAAGTGCGGTGTTGATTGCTGTCTTTTCAAAACTGCGGGGGTCAAGACTAGAGGTCGACCGATATATCGGTCGGCGGATATATCGGGCCGATATTTGTCATTTTTTAATATATCGGCATCGGCCGATATCCGTGTTTAGTAGCACCGATTTAAATTCAGGCACGTCGGCGGGCAGCCTCGTGTTATTGGTGCGGTGGAAAGCGCTGCTGCCGCATGTGAAGGACCCCAAGCCAAAACTTTTGGAAGATTCAACAACAGTCCTGGGAGATAAAGGTAGTCAGAGAATTTCACTCTGTAAATGAGGTGGAGTAGGTGGCAGTTCTCACAAACACTGCAGTGTAATTGAGGGCTACGTTACTCTGTCCCGCTCACAGACAGCACCGTGCTCGGAGAGACAGCTGTCCTGGAGCACCACAGAACGGTGAATGACATTTGTTCGGAACCATGGTTTGATGCAGACAATAGCCAGGTTTCCATCCAACTCATTTGCATTTAGGGATGTCAATATTTGATCATTTCCATGATCGATCGTCATTTAAATTAACAATCAATGAATAAGCTTAATGCTGCAAAAAAACGTCTGCAGCGGTATTATTATTATGTGCAAAAGCCACTCGGAAAAAAGCTTTCTCACCCGAATTAAAGGGGTTTTAGTCTGAATAAAATGCTAGTAGCAGGACTGTAAAATGAATATGTGATTATGATCATTTGATAAAATGAAGAGAGCGCGCTGTACATTTGAGATCATTTTACTTTGTTGACTGTTTCCCGTCAAGGTGACCGCCGAATGCACCTCTTTAAATGGTTTCTTGGTACTCGTTGTTGTATTTTAAAACGCAATTGCAATGTTTACAAATGACACTATAGTATTAAAAATAAAATGATCCCAAACGTAACTGGCGCATGTGGCTGTGCTGCGCAGTCAGTGAACCGCTTTTTTCACATTAAACATTTTATGCGAGTATTAATGACCAGTACTTTATTTGATCCTGTTCTGCAAAATGTTCGATTTTGAATTTTTGCATTCCGGTAGGCCTATTTGTTTTAAAAAATCCTGCATTTACAGTGCATTAGATTGTGACAGTGTGTGTGTGCGTGCAGACGAGGACGAGCGCGCGCGGGTTTGGCTAGATGTATTTGGAGGTTGTTGCTCACATCTCGTTCTGTACATATCCAAATGTTTCCATATTCGCAATGTATCTGAATGTTAAACTATAATATTTTTTATTTTTTTAATGTAAACTAGACGGAAAAGATCATCCTCTTCACATGAGCAAAAACGTCCTTGGGATAACAGCAGAGTGGACCGGTATACTACGGTCTTTTTAAACTGTCCAGTGTAACCTTTTATATGTTTGGTTGACTGTACTTTATTTTAATAATGAACAGACTGCGATGTAAGTTTGAAATTAGAATGCACTTTAGATGTTCTGTGTCATTTATACCAAACACAAATGTTGCTGGTTGCTAGTGTGTTTGCAGCACTACTATTATTTATTTTTTATATATTTTATTTTTTATATTTTTCAGTTTAATTGATTTTTATTTATAAAATTGTATTTCTTTTATTTAAATGTATATTTAAGTTTACATTTATGTTCCAACAAACTTGAAAAATTCTGCTTGATAAATGCTCTAAAATAAATATTACCTGTTTTATATATTTAATACTTGGTCAGTTTATTGATTTGTTTGGTTAACTTTAGATATTTTTTTTTTATTTGTAATACCGTGCAGTGCACAAAATTAAGATTCGAGAGATGGTTCAAGTCAGTGCTCAATAAATGATGATAAGTTTAGAAATGTTGTGCATCAAGATATCGGCCCTAAAAATCGGCAGCACATATCGGCCATCGGCTGACCCTAACCTCTAAACATCGGCATCGGCATCGGCTATAGAAAAACCCATATCGGTCGATCTCTAGTCAAGACCCCCTGTCCCCTGTGTCAATGGCACCCCTGTTACTGATAATCAATATTACTGAAAATATTGTGTTACAAGAAATCTGTCTGTTATATCTAAATATGGCACAACTGTTTATTATTATTGTTATCATTATTAGTATATACATCACAAATGTACGCTAACATTACAGTTACTTTTTTTCCTCTTATTTATTCTTTCTCTTGCTATCATACAGTATATTGAAAGGCTGTGGAAAATGTTTACATTCTGTGTTTATTCATATATCTGTCTTTGTTTTTTTGTTTGTTTTTTAAGACTAGGAAACTACAGCAGGCTCCATAATGTTGCTATCACTGACTAGCGATATGCGCATAAAATACTCTGCCCTGAATGGTGGTGTGAGACTGATTTATATACTGTGTTATTGGTAGCAGCTGTGTGTAATTGGTTTCAGGTGAGCTTGTGATTCGTGCAATGGAGTATGGGAAATGGAGTCCAGGGTAATGTGTAACAGTCTGTGTAGTGTGAAAGTCCATGTGGAGAGCGGGTGACCTCTGTTGGTGAGTGAACGGAAGTCCATGAACAGGATTTGTGACAGTGTCACTGTATAAATTAAATATAGATTAATCTTTGTCAAAGTTGTATTTTGTTGTTCGATTAACTGACAGACAACAGCAGGTATTTATGCTGCTGTCCCTTTGAATGCACGGATTCAATATAATGGTACACATTGGGAAGTCGTGGCCTAGTGGTTAGAGAGTTTGACTCCTAACCCTAAGGTTGTGGGTTTGAGTCTCGGGAAGGCAATACCATGACTAAGGTGCACTTGAGCAAGGCACTGAACCCCCAACTGCTCCCTGGGTGCCGCAGCATAAATGGCTGCCCACTGCTCTGTGTGTGTGTGCACTTTGGATGGGTTAAATGCAAAGCACAAATTCTGAGTATGGATCACCATACTTTGCTGTATGTCATGTCACTTTCACTTTTTTCACTTTCATTTGATTTCTTTCTTTGTTTACAGAAATAATTGCCTAAACTGGTATTCTGAGATAATTTACTAAGAGCAAGTAAAACTAGTGAGGTGCAGCCTCAGTCTAATGCTACAAGTCAATCAATTAACAGTACAGTTTCTGTGTGAGGGTGGGGCCTGAATCATGACTTACATTTTTCAGATATCTTTTTTTTTTTTTTTTTTTTTTTTGCAAGAAGGAACACAATTAAGCTGACACGTATTTTTTCCCTAATATTTTAGACATGGACTGAAGATTTGAAATGGTCTGTAACTTTCCATTGTGTTTTTTAATGACAGGCTAAAAAACTGCTTGCTTGGAGGGTCTAAGGATGTGACCTACAGAGGAAAATGATACTTGAAAACGAGCCACACTGGAACACGTTAAATCGGTTCACAAATTGAATTGAACATTTCATATGCCAATTTCACTGATTGGATAGCAGCTGTTCCCAAGTCAACAACTCACTGATTCAGATGATCCAGTCAGAGCGAGTCTCCAGCTAAAGTGAATTCAGAAGTCTGACTCAAAATGAGCCAAGAGCATAAGATCCTTGGAGTTTGAGTGTGTGCGAAACGTTGCTAATGCCGAATTATAGGATTTATTATTGTAAATGAAAATCAAACTTAGGTCACGACTGTCAGTTGTTTGGAAGCTAAATCTGCAGTAAAAGGGTGTGCTGTTTAAAGCCACTTAACATGGACATGTCCACATTTGTGTATCATCATCTCAACTGGAAAGGTTTTAGGTAAACATGAAGCATAACATTAAAATAATGCAAATTAATGCCCATGCATCTTCCTGGCTGTCAAAGCAGTTTCAAATGAGTTTCAAGCTAGTATGTTTGCATAGTGCTCTTCTTAAAATTTTATTTTGCCCAATATGACATCTGTTTTTTGTAGTATATTGTTTGTCAACATACATGCTTTTCATTTTCTTCATTTTTTAAATACTGTATGTTTTTTAATACTTGTTTGCATAAATGTAGCAATTCCATATTTCAATATATCTCAGGTATTTTGAACAGTAGGATTATATATATATATATATATATATATATATATATATATATATATATTACAAAATAAACATTTACCAATCAGTACTTTTTACTTTTAATAAGAATCAAATACTTCTGTACTGAAAACAAAAGCAAAGTTGATAAGGAATATTTAATGCTTTTACTGGAGTAATATTTTATTCGGGTATCTGTACTTTTCCTCAAGTATTTGATTTGTATACTTCATCCACCTCTGTAAAGAAGAAAATAATTATAATTTAGTGTAAAATACAATGGGCTCTGCAAATGGCAGTGTGGGTGGGCCTCTATCAAGGAAGTCTCATGGGTTAATCTGACTTGTACAATTACATGTCTTTGTTTAGTTTGTTTACTATTACAGATGTCAGAAGACCAATTATAATTTTGATTTATGTTCTTCATTTATTATTGCTCCAGAGACGATCCTCCACTAAACCACTCATTAAGGGTGTGAAATACTGTAAACATGCACACACACACACACATACGCACACATGCGTGTACAGTACACATAGAATGAGGAAATTTTCGTCATCTAATGTACTGGTACTGTGTACCATAACTATACTGTACGTATAAGTATAAAACCCCTGTAGATGATTCATTCAGCTCTCTCTCTCTCCATTGTTAGGATGCAGAGATTCTGATTGGTATGTTGATGAATCTCAGACATATCCGGACGGGATTAGATATCTCGGAGGATATCTCAGTTAGCTGAGAAACAGTAATTTTCTGAACAAATGTAAAAATTTGTTAGTTATCTGTGTTTAGCTGTGTGAGCTTTGTGTTTGCGAGTCCCAAAGAACTGGTTCGTAAGAGTCACTTGTTAATGACACCAACTACGCTAGGCGTGCTGCGTGCGCATGCAACCATTATGCACAGTTCACTGAAAGATGGGTTTACTCTGTCATCGCCACTGCTGAAAAGTAGCACATGAAACACTGCTTACATTTACATTTCATTCTGTGATAATTCTGGGGTAATTCCAGGTAGAAAGAAAGACATGATGGGTTCACGTGCCACTTGAACTGAAGCGATTGTTCATGCTACATTAAAGAGCACCAAAACAGTTTATTGTTTGAACGTTGTAATGAATTCAGCAACATTTTAGAGTTGATACGTTTTTATTAAAAGGTAACAGAGCACAAAGCTTATTGTGATTACTGGACAGAAAGTGTGCTACAAATAATATGAAGCTCATGCATTAACAGAACATGGCATATAGACTAAAGATCTTGACAAGGAGCCATAGTATTGATTATAAACAAAAATTGTTAACAATATTGCCAATATCCACAAAGCTGACAGCTTTACCTGTTGTAGTTTGTTCAAGTTGTGCATGAAATAGACACTGCTTTTCTGCACTTTTAGTTGTCACGTTGCCACCATTTTCGATCTCTCTCATGCAGCACAACTGGTGCTGCTTTCAGCAGGTGTGCCATCAATGCTGGTGTTCAGCAGAGATGGGGACTCTTTTTCCTCTAAATCTTTGATGCACATCATCTCAAGTCACAATCTCAACATAAAAGATGTAATCACAAAACAATCAAGAAAAAATGGCGTTACATGCAAATTTTTAAATCATAACAAAATTATATAGTTGCCAGTGGCAATCTCGTCAAAAACTTCATGCAAATTAATATTTTTGGTTCCAAATTCGACAGTTTTATTCACAGTCTGGAGCCCTGAGTAGCCAAGAATCACTGACGTCAGTCACCTAAAATAAAGCTGAGGCTGGAGGCGGGAGTTTAAATGCAGCTAGAGTTAACAATAAAGTGGCAGAATGATAAATAAATGAAAGTGAATTTAAAAGATCACTGTAGCAAGGTACTTGTCAAGTCATGGGTGTACTGATGTGGCTTGCCTAAACTAACGCAGTGCTTGATATAAATTGGGTCTTCTTTGCTGTACACATGAGAAGCACTATTTGTGTGATGGGCAGAGCTGCAGTGTTCCACATCACTTAAGATGTTGCATGATGGTTGGAAGGCAGCTGTTTAGGTAGGCTGTTAAACACACAGTAAACAGTGTATGCATAATTAAGGCAAGTTGATATTCTAATTATATATTTTTTCCCCCAACATTATTACCAATTCCAGGCAATACCAGTCTTAATAACTACCCTAAATTTTGTCATTGATTTTTAAGTGATATATAACTTATAAATGAGAATGTAAAAGGGATAGTTCACCCAAAAATGAAAATTATGTCATTAATGACTCACCCTCATGTCGTTCCAAACCCGTAAGACCTCCGTTCATCTTCGGAACACAGTATAAGATATTTTAGATTTAGTCCGAGAGCTTTCTGTTCCTCCATTGAGAATGTATGTACGGTATACTGTCCATGTCCAGAAAGGTAATAAAAACATCTTCAAAGTAGTCCATGTGACATCAGAGGGTCCGTTAGAATTTTTTGAAGCATCGAAAATACATTTTGGTCCAAAAATATCAAAAACTACGACTTTATTCAGCATTGACTTCTCTCCCGGGTCTGTTATGAGCGCGTTCACAACACTGCAGTTTAGTGATATCCGGTTCGCGAACGAATCACTCGATGTAACCGGATCTTCTTGAACCAGTTCACCAAATCGAACTGAATCGTTTGAAATGGTTCGCGTCAACAATAAGCATTAATCCACAAATGACTTAAGCTGTTAACTTTTTTAACATGGCTGACACTCCCTCTGAGTACAAATAAACCAATATCCCGGAGTAATTCATTTACTCAAACAGTATACTGACTGAACTGCTGACTGAGCCAGATAACGAACGAAACATTGACTCGTTCTCGAGTCAAGAACCGTTTCTGTCGGACGCGTCCGGTTCGAGAACCGAGGAGCTGATGATACTGCGCATGCGTGATTCAGCGTGAAGCAGACTGACACACAGCGCATCTGAACCGAGCTGGTTCTTTTGGTGATTGATTCTGAACTGATTCTGTGCTAATGTTATGTATAAACCGAAGGCTTGAATCAAGGGCAATCATCGCCAATGAAGTCATTACGTCGAGCGCAAAAGAACTGGTGAACCGTTTTCGGCAACCGGTTTATTGAATCAAACTGTCCGAAAGAACCGGTTCGCGGAAAAGAACAGAACTTCCCATCACAACCGGTGTTCCGAAAACCGATGCAACCGGTTCTTGACTCGAGAACGAGTCAATGTTTCGTTCGTTATCTGGCTCGGTCAGCAGTTCAGTCAGTATACTGTTTGAGTAAATGAATTACTCCGGGATATTGGTTTATTTGAACTCAGAGGGAGTGTCAGCCATGTTAAAGAAGTTAACAGCTTAAGTCATTTGTGGATTAATGCTTATTGTTGACACGAACCGTTTCAAACGATTCAGTTCGATTTGGTGAACTGGTTCAAGAAGATCCGGTTACATTGAGTGATTCGTTCGCGAACCGGATATCCCTAAACATCTCGGTTACGTATGTAACCACGGTTCCCTGAATAGGGAACGAGATGCTGCGGTGACGTCACCGTATGGGAACACCTCTCGGTGTGACGAATGTCTGAAGCCCTATACCATCTCGCCAATCCTATTGGCCAAATACCGCTTGGCACCGCCTTACGCATGCGTACGCATCGTATACCCGGGTGCCGCGCGCTATTTCGCTCAGATTTCATGAACTGAAGAGAAGAATGCTATCAGGTATGGAACGGCCGGGACCGCAGCATCTCGTTCCCTATTCAGGGAACCGTGGTTACAAACGTAACCGAGATGTTCCCTTTCATAGGTCACTTCGATGCTGCGGTGACGTCACCGTATGGGAACCCTATACCATAACGCCTGACGTACCTGATAGCTGGGATCCAAGGAAGCATCTGCTCAAGCGGAGAGAACCCGGGAGCCAGGAGCCGTCCTTACATCCAGACTGTAAAACTTGATAAAGGTGTTCGGTGAGGACCATCCTGCCGCAGCACAGATATCAGTCACAGAAGATCCACTGAGGACAGCCTGAGAGGAAGCAACTGCTCTAGTGGAATGAGCTCTAACTCCTAGAGGCATAGGGTAAAGATATTGCCTCCACCAATCAATGGGACATGCGTTGCTTCGTGACAGCATGGCCTCTATTCTTGTGTCCAAAACAGACAAACAGCTGGTCGGACTCACGCCATGCTTCATCACGTTTATACAAATACAAAATTCCGTACGCATCATTGCATTTTATATGAGATGGTGGGTTAGACATTGCTTACCATATGTATAAAACAGCACTGTTGCATATTTATCTATAAAGAAATGTTAGGTAAACTTCCATCTTATCTCTGTACCCTCCATTGTCTTAGTTCCGGAAGTTACCAGCTACGCTCTTCCAAGTGTTTGCTTTTTAACGTACCTCGAATTTGTACAGAACTGGGAAAAACTGCATTTTTGTATTATGCACCCTGGGCATGGAATAATTTGCAAAAAGATTTAAAACTTTATAAATTTGTGTCAATTGATGAATTTAAAGGCATCATAAAGAGATTTGTAATTGAGGCTTGTGATTGTTTTTGTTGAGAGGATATTATGTTTAAAATTTGTTTTAATGTGTATTTGTTGTATTTTAAAATGTGTCTTACTATATAGCTGCTACCTTTGCCAGGTCTCTCTTGTAAAAGAGATTTTAATCTCAATGAGACTTCATGGTTAAATAAAGGTAAATAAATTAGACTGTGTATCCATCATATCAAAAGTTGGGGAAAGAATATTATTATATAATTATTCAGCATCAGAGTGGGTGGTAGATGGGTTGGTCAGTCTGATCCAGACACTGTATAAATGAAAGCACAGTAAAGGAGAGCAGAACAAACTCCTAACAGGAGGAGAGTCACTCATGGCTAATGAGACAGAGAATCATGAGACTCAATACTGCTTTCCTGCCATCAACTCATCATGCATCAAGGGAAAACGCTCCAGTTTTGAACATAATATCATCTATATGTTTGTATTATTGCTGTCAGCCTGGACTGTGTTTCTGAACCTGCTGGTGATCATCTCTATCTCTCACTTCAAGAAGCTTCACACTCCAACCAACCTGATCATTCTCTCTCTAGCTGTGTCCGACATGCTTGTTGGAATTTTTGTGATACCCATAGAGGGAATCAAGCAAATTGAGACATGTTGGTACTTCGGAGACACTTACTGTGGACTGTTTGTGATCATCGTTAGGTTGCTCCTTATTACATCTCTTAGTAATTTGGTATTAATTGCTGTGGATCGTTATCTGGCTGTTTGTCATCCTTTACTGTACCCACAGAAAATGACTACAACTAAAACTTTAATAAGCATCTGTCTCTGCTGGTTTTGCTGTTCAATGTACATTATTTGGTTTGTAATAAGTAACAGATATTTTAATATGTCAGACATAATACTGTGTTATGGCCAGTGTATTGTTTTGATGACACCTGTTTGGAGATTAATTGATTTAATAGTGTCTTTTTTATTTCCTTGTACTGTGATCATCACTGCATATTTGAGGATATTTTATGTTGTGCAGAGGCAAGTCAGGGTTATTAACTCTCAAATGAATGGTGTAAAATGTGTAATGGACATTTCAGTGAGGAGGAAAACTGAGAGCAAAGCTGCTCTGACATTAGGAATCATTGTGACAGCTTATCTGCTTTGCTGGATTCCATTCTTCATCTGTTCTCAAACAAAAACAGTTTCCTCCACTACACTGACATTTCTAACATGGACCATCTATGTAAACTCAGGTCTGAATCCTATCGTCTATGCTTTATTTTACCACTGGTTTAAAATATCAGTTAAAAACATTCTAACTCTTAGAATTTTTCAGCCAGCATCCTCTCTGATGGACATTTTTACTGATTGTCATTAATGATTTTCAGTGGTGATTTATTTGTTTTATTTTATGTTCTTACCTAGACATCCTCTGAGATCAATCCAAAAATTACAGCATGGAAATGTATTCACATGCTCAGATATAGGAATTACATATAAAATAATCAATAATAACTAAATATTAAAGGGAAGTTAAAACAAACTTTTGAAAATGGACTTCATTTACTGTTCAAAACCTGTATGTAATTTTTGAACATTAAGTCACGGTCTCGGTCACCTTTCACTTACTGTACATTGTATGGGGAAAAAATGAAATGATCAAGAAATAAAGCTTTTTTTCTCTCAAATTCTCAAAATCATGTGCACTCAAACTTCTACAACTAATACAGAACACAGCAGCATGTCTAGTCTTCATTGAGCCCACCTCACACCTCTGTAATTGCTACCAGTTACAGCTCACATCAAGTTCAAGACAATGATGCTTGAATACAGAATGGGCATCAACTCCGCACCTTCCTGCTTTACATCAATCTTACCAGTCTACTTTCCATCCAGAAAGGTCAGAGAGGTCAGATTTCAAACATTTTCGTTCACTGTCCACTGCTGGTGACATGATCTTCCCAACCCCATCCCCAACAGCCAAATCCCTGACTATATTCAAAAAAAGCTTAAAACTAATCTTTCCCATGAGCACTTAACTGCATCCTGCTGAACGTTGTCAAACTTTGTATTACTAGCACTTCTTATGTTTATGTAGTACCCCTGGAAAGAAGAAAATGATTATAATTTAATGTAAAATACAATGGGCTCTGCAAATGGCAGTGTGGGTGGGCCTCTATCAAGGTAGTCTCATGGGTTGATCTGACATGTACAATTACATGTCTTTGTTCAGTTTGTTTACTATTACAGATGTCAGAAAACATCAATTATGTGCCAACTTTGAAGACCAATTATAATTTTGATTTATGTTTTTCATGTATTGTTGGTCCAGAGACGATTCTCCACTACACTCATTAAAGGTGTGAAATACTGTAGAAATGCACACACGCACACACACACACACACACACACATATGGAGTGATGCAATAGCTCCTCCATGATCATAATAAATGCTGACATAAACAGGTGGTTACAAAAAGGCCACAGACAGTGTTGTCAAACTACAAACATTAAAATTTTCTTCACTCCATAAGCATTACAAGCCTGTCAGAATTCATGTGCAGTGACTCTCAAACCACCAATAAATGATGCCAGTTGATAATCAGTCACTGTGTTTTCCATCAGGATTATTATGGGATCAGTATGTTTATTTAAATGTAAAACATCTTCAAAATATTTCACATTATTTTTTTTCCTGTTAAAGCTCTAAGGTATCCGATATCCAGTGTTTTCACATACTGTTTAAAAATTGAGACAAAAGAGTTGTACATTAGTTTGAATTGTTCCCCACACCTTCCTCCACAAAGGTCAGGAATAATCAGTAAAAATGTCCATAAGAGAGGACATTTTTGTTCTAGTTTTTCTAAAGCCATATGATCTTTTTCTTTTTCAGAAGAATTTTTTAAAAATGTCTTGCTCATGCTTGTCCATATTATGGCAGTGAATAAAGACCACCTTTAAAATAAAAAAATAAAAAAATGCATACACTCATGAAAAGTCATGGCTATTGTAAGGTGCATCAGTGGCGGTGAATACAATACCTGTAAATAAAATTAGATATGTATCAACTGACGAACTGCTGATTGATAGTAGTTGATATTTGTCCGAAACTTATACAGTACATGTTAATGAAGATTAGCTGATCATGAAAGTAAAAGTACAAGTAAATGCAAAATGGAATAGGAGAAAACAAATTAATTAAATAAAAAAGTTACAAATGGTGGCAGTGGCAGTAAGTCAGTGTTAATGAGTGAGTCATTAAGATTCAACTGATTAATTTAAACAGTTGATTCATTCAGGAACAAAGCATTTGACTGTGTTAATGAGTGAGACAATGAATCAAAAAACTGATTCATTCAGTAAGTAAACACCATCCATTGCTCAGAGATGCAAAATAGTGCTGACATCTTTGTTTGGAACTATTTTCATTGGCAAAAATTTTGCAAAAACAGGCAATGTTGTGTCTAAAATGTAATTCACTAAATGTTAACTTTATTAAACTTGTATAAAATGATTATTACATTTGTAATCATACTGATATCTGGAGAAAAATACGGCACTCTTTGTGTGATATACAGGTCCTTCTCAAAAAATTAGCATATTGTGATAAAAGTTCATTATTTTCCATAATGTAATGATAAAATTAAACTTTCATATATTTTAGATTCATTGCACACCAACTGAAATATTTCAGGTCTTTTATTGTTTTAATACTGATGATTTTGGCATACAGCTCATGAAAACCCAAAATTCCTATCTCAAAAAATTTGCATATCATGAAAAGGTTCTCTAAACGAGCTATTAACCTAATCATCTGAATCAACTAATTAACTCTAAACACCTGCAAAAGATTCCTGAGGCTTTTAAAAACTCCCAGCCTGGTTCATTACTCAAAACCGCAATCATGGGTAAGACTGCCGACCTGACTGCTGTCCAGAAGGCCATCATTGACACCCTCAAGCGAGAGGGTAAGACACAGAAAGAAATTTCTGAACGAATAGGCTGTTCCCAGAGTGCTGTATCAAGGCACCTCAGTGGGAAGTCTGTGGGAAGGAAAAAGTGTGGCAAAAAACGCTGCACAACGAGAAGAGGTGACCGGACCCTGAGGAAGATTGTGGAGAAGGACCGATTCCAGACCTTGGGGGACCTGCGGAAGCAGTGGACTGAGCCTGGAGTAGAAACATCCAGAGCCACCGTGCAGAGGCGTGTGCTTTTGAACCAGAAACAGCGGCAGAAGCGCCTGACCTGGGCTACAGAGAAGCAGCACTGGACTGTTGCTCAGTGGTCCAAAGTACTTTTTCAGATGAAAGCAAATTTTGCATGTCATTCGGAAATCAAGGTGCCAGAGTCTGGAGGAAGACTGGGGAGAAGGAAATGCCAAAATGCCTGAAGTCCAGTGTCAAGTACCCACAGTCAGTGATGGTCTGGGGTGCCATGTCAGCTGCTGGTGTTGGTCCACTGTGTTTTATCAAGGGCAGGGTCAATGCAGCTAGCTATCAGGAGATTTTGGAGCACTTCATGCTTCCATCTGCTGAAAAGCTTTATGGAGATGAAGATTTCGTTTTTGAGCACGACCTGGCACCTGCTCACAGTGCCAAAACCACTGGTAAATGGTTTACTGACCATGGTATTACTGTGCTCAATTGGCCTGCCAACTCTCCTGACCTGAACCCCATAGAGAATCTGTGGGATATTGTGAAGAGAAAGTTGAGAGACGCAAGACCCAACACTCTGGATGAGCTTAAGGCCGCTATCGAAGCATCCTGGGCCTCCATAACACCTCAGCAGTGCCACAGGCTGATTGCCTCCATGCCACGCCGCATTGAAGCAGTCATTTCTGCAAAAGGATTCCCGACCAAGTATTGAGTGCACAACATAATTATTTGAAGGTTGACTTTTTTGTATTAAAAACACTTTTCTTTTATTGGTCGGATGAAATATGCAAATTTTTTGAGATAGGAATTTTGGGTTTTCATGAGCTGTATGCCAAAATCATCAGTATTAAAACAATAAAAGACCTGAAATATTTCAGTTGGTGTGCAATGAATCTAAAATATATGAAAGTTTAATTTTATCATTACATTATGGAAAATAATGAGCTTTTATCACAATATGCTAATTTTTTGAGAAGGACCTGTAGATTAACTATATTAACTATATAAATATAAAACACAGACAGAGGGATTTTTGCCATCTACAATTTAGAATGCCTTGTATTTTTAGTTTTATTAGACTAATAAATCACATGCGTGCACTCTCTGTGTGATTTCGTGTTACTGAATACTCAATAATGTCAGATTGCACATCATTACAACAACACTTACCATATTATTGCAGACGATATACTGTATATCACACACCCCAGCCTTGACTTGAGTGGAAAATGAAATTGGCCACGGTTGGCGAGCACTTGTTTGCAAATGAGTCTAACTTGCAAGTGCCAGACCACTGATTCGTCAAATCTTCTTTCTTGCAGTCTGTGTTCTTCCGATGTTATTTTGTAGTAAGTAACGAATATGCTTTGCGGATATGTATCGGAGTAAAGGTATACATTTTAATTAGGGAATGTAATTGGGTAAAAGTGAAAGTTGACAGAAATGTAAAAACTCAAGTAAAGTATGGATATTCCTAAAAAAAAATAAAAATAAAAAAAAAAATAACCCTAGTCATATATTTGAATGTTGAGCAGCGAGTTACCGATACAAGAGAGAACCAATCAGGGTCATTTGGCGTATGCCTGCAAATACAGGACAAACTGCGTTCCGTATAGCTTTCAGATGGAATGCTTCTCTGATGCCTTAAATAAAGGACTATTCTGTATTATATGGAATGGTTGGTAACCCTATTTAAAACGCAAGAGAGAATTGTTTAGAGGCCCCCTAGCGTGCCGGGCCCTGGGCTGCAGCCCATCTTGCCCATTAGGATAACACGGCCCTGGCTGTAACTGACAAAAATACCCACAATTTTTACCCTTCAGGTCAAATATTGTGCTGCAAACATCATTATGGTGATTTATTGACAAATAGATCAGGTAAACAAGATTACACTAGTAGCAGGGCTCCAGACCAAAAATAAATAAATAATAATAAAATAAATAAAGGAGCCACAGGCTCCTATAAGAAACAAGAATAGGCACCAAATAATTTTTTTTTTACACTTTAACATTTCACTCATAATGTCATGTGTTTGTCATGTACATATACAGTATTTATATACAGTCACAAAGATCTGTTTATTACACTGAATCTGTGTGAATATCATGGACCATAACTATGTCAGCATCACTTGGCCACTAAATGCAGTTTGGTCTTCTCAGTTCATCCTATAAATATTGTCTTGTGTCTTAAACAGGTCTGTTTTTTTTCATAAGTAACATGCAATTTAATAGGATGTGTTAAATTTTATCTTTAGCTCCTTGTATCGTTTCTACAATAGGATAAGTAAACATAAATTTGCAATATAGTTAATAAATTTAGTAAAATGCTCCTCTTTAAAGATATTTTTTCTAGCTGACTGATGAGCTTTTGCATGCCGGATGGTTATTCTGAGGTAAATGTATTGCTACGTTGCATTGTTTACAAACTTTACACGTTTTACAGATTTTGAAACACTGAAAGAACAATTACAGGCTATCTTATAAAATAGCCTACCTCTTGATGTCCATTCATGTATATTTTGTATTATAGAGGTGGTACAGAGCAGGGTCGGATCTAAAAAATATTTTTTAGGGTGGCAAAGGCATGACATGGGGTCTATGAGGGATGGCAACACCAAAGCAAGCACCCATGTATAGTTTTTGAGGATTTATGGCCTGACATATAATCGTGTGCACAATTATTGCATTACCATGAAATAATCATCTATGCTGTTTAAAATGAAAAAAAAAAAAAAAAATCAATATCCATATCCATCATCACACCAAGTCAATACACAATATCAAAAACTTCAACAGGTCATACATATTTAAATTTTATTACTGTAAGAAATCTTGCAGTAGATGAAAAGCACTTGAAAAGTTCAAATAAATCTGTATATGAACTTGGTATGTGTAACAGTGAAGCGTGACAACAAAGCTGAGGATCTAAATGCAGACTTTATTATAAAGAGTGTAGTCAAACAGGCAGAGTCAAAATGCCAGCAAACAGCAACATCCAAGGCAAAGGCAAAAGAGTAATCCAATGACAAACAATGGTCAGGGCAGACAGCAAACAATTACAAAACCAGGAAAGCAAGGGAAGAGTCCAGGGTCAAAACACAGGTAAGGCAAAAAAAAATGCGGTACATAAATATGGTTACAAATAAAACTTACACATTTGGGGGTGTACAAAATGTGCAACAGTTTACTGTACACATAGGATGATGAAGTTTTCGTCATCTAATGTACTGGTACTGTGTACTGTAACTATACTGTATGTGTAAGTATAAAACCCCTGTAGATGATTCATTCAGCTCTCTCTCTCTCCATTGTTAGGATGCAGAGATTCTGATTTGTGAGTTGATGAATCTCAGACATATCCGGATGGGATTAGATATCTCGGAGGATATTTCAGTTAGCTGAGAAACAGTAATTTTCTGATTCCTGAACAAATGTAAAAATTTGTTAGTTATCTGTGTTTAGCTGTGTGAGCTTTATGTTTGTGAGTCACAAAGAACTGGTTCATAAGTCACTTGTTAATGAAGCCAACTACACTAGGCGTGCACATGCAACCATTATGCACAGTTCACTGAAAGATGGGTTTACTCTGTCATCGCCACTGCTGAAAAGTAGCACGTGAAACACTGCTTAAATTTATATTTTATTCTGTGATAATTCTGGGGTAAGTCCAGGTATAGAGAAAGATATGATGGGTTCACGTGCCACTTGAACTGAGGTGCTAAAGCGATTGTTCATGCTACATTAAAGAGCACCAAAACAGTTTATTGTTTGAACATTGTAATGAATTCGGCAACATTTTAAAGTTGATACTTTGTTTATTAAAAGGTTACTGGACAGAAAGTGTGCTACAAATAATATGAAGCTCACACATTAACAGAACATGGCATATAGACTAAAGATCTTGACAAGGAGCCATAGTATTGATTATAAACAAAATTGTTAACAATATTGCCAATATCCACAAAGCTGACAGTTTTACCTGTTGTAGTTTGTTCAAGTTGTGCTTGAAATAGACACTGCTTTTCTGCACTTTTACTTAGCACGTTGCCATCATTTTTGGTCTCTCTCATGCAGCAACTGGTGCTGCTTTTAGAAGGTGTGCCAACAATGCTGGTGTTCAGCAGAGATAAGGACTCTTTTTCCTCCAAATATTTTATGCAGATCATCTCAAGTCAACATAACAAAAGATGTAATCACAAAACAATCAGGAAAAAATGGCATTACGTGCAAAAAAATTATATAGTCGCCAGTGCCAATCTCAGAAAACTTCCCTCACAAATTAATATTTTTGGTTCCAAATTCGACAGTTTTATTCGCAGTCTGGAGCCCTGAGTAGCCAAGAATCACTGACGTCAGTCACCTAAGATAAAGCTGAGGCTGGAGGCGGGAGATTAAATGCAGCTAGAGTTAACAATTAATTGGCAAAATGATAAATAAATGAAAGTGAATTTAAAAGATCACTGTAGCAAGGTACTTGTCAAGTCATGGGTGTACTGATGTGGCTTGCTTTAACGCAGTGCTTGATATAAATTGGGTCTTCTTTGCTGTACACATGAGAAGCACTATTTGTGTGATGGGCAGAGCTGCAGTGTTCCACGTGACTTAAGAAGTTGCATGATGGTTGGAAGGCAGCTGTTTAGGTAGGCTGTTAAACACACAGTAAACAGTGTATGCATAATTAAGGCAAGTTGATATTCTAATTATATATTATTTTTCCAACATTATTACCAATTCCAGACAACACCAGTCTTAATAACTATCCTAATAACTACTGTCATTATTTTTTAAGTGATATATCACTTATAAATGAGAATGTTAAGAATGTGTTACACTTAAATACTTTATCCAGTTGAGCAGGGAAGAGGTGAGACATGTGTAAGCAGTGTTATTAGCAAAACACAAACACACATGCAACTGTGACATTTACAGCAAACAACCAATACCTGCACCTTGATGAGAAATTAACTTATTCATCCACAAAAAAAATCACACAAATCCACAACTCTGTTTGA
Source organism: allo-octoploid hybrid of Carassius auratus x Cyprinus carpio (assembly GCA_024542945.1). Lineage (NCBI taxonomy): Eukaryota > Metazoa > Chordata > Actinopteri > Cypriniformes > allo-octoploid hybrid of Carassius auratus x Cyprinus carpio. The sequence continues at coordinate 5,772,971 of CM045026.1, read as the reverse complement.
CTTTACTTAGCATAATTTCTGTTACAGTACATCATAAATAGCCTAAACATATAGAGAGGTGATTCAAAATAAATGTTACTAATTATTGTAAATTTATTTGATGCTTACAAGAATAAATGTAATTCTGATTTACTATATTATATTTAAATATATATATATATATATATATATATATATATATATATATATATATATATATATATATATATATATATAACAAGACGACCACTGGCACGGCGCCAACATACCTAAGCTCATTAGTTCAATCTTATGTCCCCTCCAGAAGTTTGCGCTCTGCAAGTGAACGACGCTTTGTGTTGCCATCCCAAAGAGGTTCAAAATCACTCTCACTGACTTTTTCCTGGACTGCTCCCAGCTGGTGGAATGACCTCCAGATCTCAATTCAAACAGCTGAGTCTTTACAGATTTTCAAAAAACATCTAAAAACTCATCTTTTTCACCTGTACTTAACCAACTAATACTAGTACTTACCTTTTCTTTTTCTTGTCTATCATATTCATTTAAAAAAAAAAAAAAAAAACCTGGCTACATGTTCTGTACTAGACTAACTGAGACTTGTCATAGCACTTGTATACCGTTGTTGTTCTCTTGTTGATCTGATTGTTTCTACTGTTCTCATTTGGGGGCAGCTGTGGCCTAATGGTTAGAGATTTGGACTTGTAACCAGAAGGTCACAGGTTCGAGTCTCGGTGCTGGCAGGAGTTGTAGGTGGGAGGGAGTGAATGAACAGCGCTCTCTTCCACCCTCAATACCCATGGCTGAAGTGCCCTTGAGCAAGGCACTGAACCCCCAGTTGCTCCCCGGGCGCTGGATATAGCTGCCCACTGCTCCGGGTGTGTGTTCACGGTGTGTTCACTTCTCATTGCTGTGTGTGTGCACTTGGATGGGTTTAATGCAGAGCACCAATTTTGAGTATGGGTCACCATACTTGACAAATGTCATGACTTTCACTTTCATTTGTAAGTCGCTTTGGATAAAAGCATCTGCTAAATGATTAAATGTAAATGTAAGTATACTATATATAGTATACATGCATGCAGCTTCCTCCATCTTCAAGAGCCTTGATTCAGTGTACCATCCTTCATTATGTTTTATTACAAATACAAAATTCCGTACTCATCATTGCATTTTATATGAGATGGTGGGTTGGACATCGATTTCCATATGTATAAAACAGCACTGTTGCATATTTATCTATAAAGAAATGTTAGGTAAACTTCCATGTTATCTCTGTACCCTCCGTTGTCTTAGTTCCGGAAGTTACCAGCTACGCTCTTCCAAGTGTTTGCTTTTTAACGTACCTCGAATTTTTACAGAACTGGGAAAAACTGCATTTTTGTATTATGCACCCTGGGCATGGAATAATTTGCAAAAAGATTTAAAACTTTATAAATTTGTGTCTATTGGTGAATTTAAAGGCATCATAAAGAGATTGGTAATTGAGGCTTGTGATTGTTTTTGTTGAGAGGATATTATGTTTAAATATTGTTTTAATGTGTATTTGTTGTATTTTAAAATGTGTCTGACTATATAGCTGCTACCTTTGCCAGGTCTCTCTTGTAAAAGAGATTTTAATCTCAATGAGACTTCATGGTTAAATAAAGGTAAATAAATTAGACTGTGTATCCATCATATCAAAAGTTGGGGAAAGAATATTATTATATAATTATTCAGCAGAGTGGGTGGTAGATGGGTTGGTCAATCTGATCCAGACACTGTATAAATGAAAGCACAGTAAAGGAGAGCAGAACAAACTCCTAACAGGAGGAGACTCACTCATGGCTAATGAGACAGAGAATCATGAGACTCAATATTGCTTTCCTGCCATCAACTCATCGTGCATCAAGGGAAAACGCTCCAGTTTTGAACATAATATCATCTATATGTTTGTATTATTGCTGTCAGCCTGGACTGTGTTTCTGAACCTGCTGGTGATCATCTCTATCTCTCACTTCAAGAAGCTTCACACTCCAACCAACCTGATCATTCTCTCTTTGGCTGTGGCCGACATGCTTGTTGGAATTTTTGTGATACCCATAGAGGGAATCAAGCAAATTGAGACATGTTGGTACTTTGGAGACACTTACTGTGGACTGTTTGTGATCATTGTTAGGTTGGTCCTTATTATATCTCTTAGTAATATGGTATTAATTGCTGTGGATCGTTATCTGGCTGTTTGTCATCCTTTACTGTACCCACAGAAAATGACTACAACTAAAACTTTAATAAGCATCTGTCTCTGCTGGTTTTGCTGTTCAGTGTACATTATTTGGTTTGTAATAAGTAATGGATATTTTAATATGTCAGACACAACACTGTGTTACGGCCAGTGTATTGTTTTGATGACACCTGTTTGGAGATTCATTGATTTAATAGTGTCTTTTTTATTTCCTTGTACTGTGATCATCACTGCATATTTGAGGATATTTTATGTTGCGCAAAGGCAAGTCAGAGTTATTAACTCTCAAATGAATGGTGTAAAATGTGTAATGGACATTTCAGTGAGGAGGAAAACTGAGAGCAAAGCTGCTCTGACATTAGGAATCATTGTGACAGCTTATCTGCTTTGCTGGATTCCATTCTTCATCTGTTCTCTAACAAAAACAGTCTCCTCCACTACACTGACATTTCTAATATGGACCTTCTATGTAAACTCAGGTCTGAATCCTATCGTCTATGCTTTATTTTACCACTGGTTCAAAATATCGGTTAAAAACATTCTAACTCTTAGAATTTTTCAGCCAGCATCCTCTCTGATGGACATTTTTACTGATTGTCATTAATGATTTACAGTGGGGATTTATTTGTTTTATTTTGTGTTTTTACCTAGACACAATCTGAGATCAATCCCCAAAAATTACAGCATGGAAATGTATTCACATGCTCAGATATAGGAATTACACATGAAATAATCAACAATAACTAAATATTAAAGGGAAGTTAAAACTAAACTTTTGAAAATGGAATTAATTTACTTACCCTTGTGTTGTTCCAAACCTGTATGTAATTTTAAACATTAAAGTCATGGTCTCGGTCAATTTTCACTTACATTGTATGGGGAAAAAATTAAATGATCATGAAATAAAGCTTTTTTTTTTTTTTCTCAAATTCTCAAAATCATGTGAACTCAAACTTATACAACTAATACAGAACACAGCAGCATGTCTAGTCTTCATTGAGCCCACCTCACACCTCTGTAATGGCTACCAGTTACGGCTCACATCAAATTCAAGACAATGATGCATGAATACAGAATGGGCATCAACTCCGCACCTTCCTACTTCACCTCAATCTTACCCATCTACTTTCCATCCAGAAAGGTCAGAGAGATCAGATTTCAAACATTTTCGTTCACTGTCCACTGCTGGTGGCATCTTCCCAACCCCATCCCCAACAGCCAAATCCCTGACTATATTCAAAAAAGGCTTAAAACTAATCTTTCCCATGAGCATTTAACCGCATCCTGCTGAAAGTTGTCAAACTTTGTATTACTAGCACTTCTTATATTTATGTAGTACCCCTGGAAAGAAGTTAAAGAAGCATGCTGCTGCGATGGCTTCCATCAGTTTATATAGTGTACATATACAGTGACACTCAAATCTCACGCTCTTTACGAACAGAAAAAGATTTCCAGAATGTAGACATAAAGTCCAGAAATAATATATAACATTCTCATCAATATATACCCTTAACAACCAAATGACCATATGAAATTGATGATACAACAATGCAGTTAAAATATTAAACATAAATACTGTTCGATCCATCATATCTGATGTATTCCATACAATAAAGACACATACAAGATTGATTAAAACAAATGTAAAGCATAACAGGTACGACAGTATACAGATTTGTTAGTTGCATACAATTGTAATATTGATCAATAGAACTGGTAAACAAGATTCAAGATTTTTATTCATCACATACATGATTATATAGAAAGTGAAAGTGACGTGACATACAGCCAAGTATTTCTCCCCGCTCTGTCGCTGAACTTCAGATTATCGCTGCAAAACCACCCAACTCCTATTCTAAAACAACTTAAAGTCAACCTAATGTCATTGCAAGTTAAACATGCCCAGGGGAGTATCAAAGAACAAGTATAAAAAAACTCTCTGGACTTTCAAGCTAGCGAGGACAGTGTCTCAGAACCCGAACACAGTGAAGCAGACGCCATGTCGGTGGACACGGACAGCGTGCAGGTGAACAATGTAACCAGGGCTGATATTATGCAAGCCATCAAATCCCTCAAACATGAATTTCATACAGAAATTAGTAGTGTGTTAACAGCTATTAAGGATGTTCAGGTGAACATACACGAGTGCAACGGGCGCATCACACAGGCTGAAGAGCGGGTATCCTCGGCGGAGGATTCAATTAGCGGCCTGCAGACAAAAGTCAGCACATTGGAAAGAAAGGTGAAGTTTTTGGACACGAAGGCAGATGATCTGGAAAACAGAATAACATGAGAATCGTGGACATAGCAGAGAAGGAGGAGGGGGAGGATTCTTGCGCTTTTATAGAAAAATGGTGATATTGGAGAGAGCTCACCGCATTACCGGATCGACGAGCGCCCCCACTTCCTCCCCGCGAACCTTCATTGTGAAGTTTCTAAACTATCGAGACAAGGAGCACATATGGAGAGCATCAAGAGCAAAAGGCCAGTTGATCTACAAGAATAACAGCATCAGGTTCCCCCCGGATCTATCGGTTGAAGTATATAAAAAACAGCGAGACTTCTATGAAGTGCGACAGAAGTTGAGGGAGAAGGGAGTTGACAAACACAGGATGCTTTTTCCAGCCAAGTTGCTTGTGACCCACGAAGGACGCACACACACTTTCAACACGCCTACTGCAGTCTATAAGTTCATTAATGGTCTGGGAGGGGACGCATGATGAAGCTATGGTGACATCTCTTTCATGACGTTTTTCTGCTGCTCACTTTCTTCCCTGCTCTCCCGTAATAATAACTTGCTGCGCGACTATATTAGGGAGGTAAGCTACTACTTGCTGTTTTCATAGGCATTTTTCATTGGTTTCTAACTTGTTGGATGACTTTATGGGTGTAAAGGCAATGGCACTAAATCCTCTTCATTGGCGGATAAAGGATCATTTTTTATTTTTATTTTTTCTATTTTTTTTTATTTCAAAAATTCTGGCGATGAGAGTGGGAGACATAAACGCAGGACATCTGTGATGGTCGGAGGGGACACAGATTTACTGCGGGACTGCAATAACGAACTTGCAGTCAAGGCCCAGTCTTATGGAGGTTCTGGATAATCCTTCACTTCCTTGCAAAACATTTTCTCTCAAGTGCTTTATATGGTTTTGTTAATGTTACTGCAAGGAAAACTCATATGTTTATGGGTGAATAAATTGGAAGTCTGGATGCAAAATGTTATCATGGATATAGTTACAGTGTTCGTGTTAATGTTTTATTTTACAACATAGGATATGTATAACAATGAGCCCCAAGAACATAAAAGAACTGCAATGTGTGATAAATGGTTTGCATACGTAAGCGTTAATGGATAGCATAAGAGTAATTAGCTATAATGTTAAGGGCTTACATAACCCCATAAAAAGGAAAAAAATTCTCAATGAGCTTAAACATCTTAACTGTACTATAGCCTTTATACAAGAAAGCCACCTATCAGACTCTTAACATATGAAACTTAAAAGGTCATGGGCCAGCCAAGTGTATTTTTCATCTCATGGTTCAGGGAGAAGGCATGGAGTGGCAATATTGTTGCACAGTTCACTGCAGTTTTGTTTACACTCAGAAATTACTGATAAAGAAGGGAGATTTATTTTGGTAAATGGATCCATCTGTGGTGTGAATGTCTCTATGCTGAATATCTATGCTCCAAATGAAAGCAATCCTAAATTTTTTAAGAAAATTAGTGAAATGATTATAGAAAAAGCTAAAGGAATCATTTTGATTGGAGGTAATTTTAATTGCATTTTGTCAAGTAGGATGGATAAAAACCCACCATCATTTGCCACGCTTTCAGGGACCAGTAGGATTCTAAAACAAATGGTGAAGGATCTGGGATTACATGTTCTATTCAAACCCACACTCCTCATATAGCAGGATTGATTATTTCTTTGTTGCTAAAAATGAGTCTTACAGAGTCCTAGATTGTAAAATACATAACATAACCTTAAGTGACCATGTCCCAGTTAGTTTGATTTGGGATTTGGGTAGGGGTTATAGTCAGGGTTCGAATTACAAAGTGGCTTTCGGGGGAGCCCTATTTTCCGATCCTCCCTGACTGACTTTAACGCTTTTGGTGCATGTTAGGGCATTTAAAACAATAGGTTTACAGTAAACCTATTGTTTACTTAGTAAACCGTTTACTTTAAAACGCAAGCGTCAGTCAGTGTTGTCAGTGTTAGGGCAAACAGCTCTGTCCACGGTTCTGAATCAACCGTGCTTAGGCCTACATCATGCAAATCATGATAAAAAACAGAATAACTCACATAACAATCATAAAAAAAAATACATCAATATTAAATAGGACTAGGGCCAATCCTCACAAACGCACAGATCAAGTAAGTAATTCCATGATTCTTACCTTAAATTAGAAGTGACCACAGAGGCCTGGGGTCTTCTGTCTTTGCTTTCCACCCTGTAACCCAGGATAGCAGCAACTTTTAGCGGCGGCGGCGGTATCACCGGCAAGCTAGTTGTTGCTGGTGCGCTGTCATCACTCCTCTTCGTTTGTTTTGTAAATCCAAATTGACTGAGGTTTGGCTGCTTTCTTTTTGACACTTGAACTTGAAGTTAAGCTAACATTCAAATACCAACTCAGTGAGAAGTTCAAGTGGTGACGTAAACATAGTAATTTCAGTGCAGCGCTGCCACGCATGGATGGTCAAAGCAGGAGACACAGCGGAAAATAGTGTTCGGAAATAGTAATGTAATGAGCGAATAAACACACAACATTGACACATTTTTAATATCATCATTTATTTCAGGAACCTTAATGTACAGAAAATCAAAATCTATATGCGACACAAAAAATGGACAGTGTTTTAGAGCTCCCCCTAAATGTCTCAAAGTAGGCTTTCAGGGGAGCCCAGGTCCTTTTCAGAGGAGCCGAGCTCCCCTTAGCTCCCCCGTAATTCGAACCCTGGTTATAGTCTAAGCCTATGGCACCTAAATGTCTCACTTCTAAATGATAATGCATTTAAAGATCATATAAAGGCAGAATTGGACCAATACCTTCACTTTAATGACACGAGTGAGACGTCACCAGTACTCTTGTGGGAGGCGGCTAAAGTAGTTTTGAGGGGAAAGATAATTTCCTTTGCATCAGCTAAGGCGAGACTTAGAGAAGCCAAACGTAAAGAACTTGAAGAACAAATTAAACAGTTAGAACAGAGACATAAAAGTCAACTATCTACAAATGATCTAACTCAGCTTAAGGAAGCCAGGAGGGCCTTGGGATACTTGCTCACAAATAATACTGAGAGAAATTTAAGATTTTTAAAACAGCGCTATTATGAGGATGGGAGTAGAGTTGGGAGTTAAAATAACGACTCAGATAAGCCCTTTCTGTATAAGCCAGATGAGATATCGGGAGCTTTTGCCACTTTTTATAAGAAACTGTACTCAAATACAGACACATGTACAGAATTTGAACAAATTGATGCCTACTTAGAAAGCATAAACCTGCCAAAGCTATCAGAAGAAGATTCACAAGCTATCGATCGAACCATTATGAGAGAAGAAATTATAGAAACAATCAAGGGGTTAAAAAACGGCAAAAGTCCGGGCTCGGATGGATACTGTAACGAATTTTATAAGGCCTTTGTAGATGATATAAGCCCTATTTTAGAGAAAGCATATGCTTATGCATTTGAAAGGGGGGAATTCCCACCAAATTGGAAAGAGACAATAATTTTGGTTATTCATAAGGAGGGAAAGGACCCTACAGAGTGCAGTTCATATAGACCCATAGCACTTCAAAATTCGGACTGCAAAATATTGACCTCTATACTGGCAAAAAGACTTTAAACAGTTATTACGACTCTAGTGCACCAAGACCAGACAGGCTTTATTACTGGTCGCCAGCTGTCTGATAATATTCGTCGGCTACTGAATGTTATGTCCTATGCCAAGTCTAAACCGGTGCCATGTATGGCATTAGCTCTGGACGCAGAAAAAGCATTCGACCATGTCTCCTGGCCTTTCCTTTTTAGTGTTTTGAGGAAATACGGTCTGGGCCCTGGCTTTATTAAATGGGTCCAACAGTTATGCTCATCTCCAAAAGCATCAGTATGGGTAAATGTGTGTTTCTCACAAAAAATTCTGTTGGGGAGGGGTTGCAGACAGGGGGACCCTCTTTCGCCTCTTCTTTTTGCCCTTAGTATAGAGCCCCTTGCACAGCTAATACGAGATAGCACAGATATTAGTGGTATTGAAGTGAGTGGAGAGGAACACAGGTTGTCGCTATACGCAGACGATGTAATTGTCTACTGTATATCTCAGATCCCACAAAGTCTGTTCCAAATTTAATGAAATGTACTGAGACCTTTGGATTTTACTCAGGTTACAAAATAAATGTGACTAAGACAGAAGCACTCCCCATGAACAATTTAATTTCCCCACAGATGAAATCTGCTTTCTCATTTAGATGGCCCAGGGAGGGAATTCGATATTTGGGAATAAATATACCCCCTGACCTTAGTTTATATCAAAGTAACTATATTAAAATAATAGATAAAATTAAGCACGATTTGAACCACTGGAATACACTTCCCCTTACTTTAATAGGCAGGGTGGAAGCTGTTAGGATGAATGTTCTTCCAAGGCTCCTTTTTCTTTTTCGAACTCAATTTCTCCGCCTAAATCTACTTTTAGTCTTTTAGATCATCTCATCTCAAGATTTATATGGCAGGGTAGGAGACCCAGAGTTAGATATAAAGTCTTACAACTGGCAAAAGCAAAAGGGGGTCTAGGACTACCCAACTTGAAGCATTACTGGTTAGCGTCACAATTATGTGCAATGATAGTGTGGCTATCAGATGACACAAGTACAAGATGGCTCAATATAGAAAAAAGTTACAGTCCTGATATGCCTTTGTCAGTGATCCCCTTTAATAGGCTTAAATCCACCAGAGATCTTTTGGGAGATTGGTCGAACACAACATGCGTAGCTTGGAAGGAAATACAACAAATGTTTAAGCTAACAGGCGATTTCTCTGTTTTGAGTTCAATTACTTATATTCGAGATTTTCTTCCATTGAGACTTGATACAGGATTCAAAAACTGGAAACTTTTGAACCTTCATTATGTACACATTTAGTAATAACAACTTCAAATCATTTGAACAACTAAGAATAGAGATTAAACTACCAAGAACAGACTTTTTCAGGTACCTACAATTAAGGAGTTTCATACTAAAACAACCAAACTGGAAAAGATTAATAGAGCCCTCCCTTTTAGAATGGTATTTATTAAAAATTCAGGGTGGAGAACATATGAGGAAACCAATAACCAATGTTTATAAAATCATTGCTTCAATGACAAGAGATAATTCATTCTATGTGAAAGACAAGTGGACTAGGGAGCTACGGCTCGAAATAAGTGAAGAAGTTTGGTTGGAGGTATGTACTCAGGCTCATAAAGTCACGAATGCCAATCTGTGGAAGGAATTTCAATGGAAAATAAATAACAGATTTTTCAGAACACCACAAGTTGTGGCTAAAATGAATCCGAATCAATCAAGTCAGTGTTGGAGGGGGTGTGGAGAGACAATGGCTACTCACTCACATATTTTTTGGCAATGCCCTTTGTTGGATAACTTTTGGAAATCCATTTTTACATATATTAATAAAGTATTGAATGTTGATCTGATAAGAGACCCTCTGATAGCAATCCTAGGGATTAAACCAGTTGTCATACACAGTGGGAAAAAGATGCATTTATTACAGATATTACTGATAGCAGCAAAAAAAGCAATTACAATAAAGTGGTTTAAAAATGAGTCACCAAACCAAGCTGAATGGCTAACAAATTTGAGAAATATTTACACTATGGAAAAAATTACATATTCGTTGAGATTACAGAGGGAACTTTTTATTGAAAGATGGGCACCATTAATGACGGTGATGGAGGACCATTAGAACTAACTGGTTATACAGGTGCTGGTCATATAATTAGAATATCATCAAAAAGTAGTTTTATTTCACTAATTCCATTCAAAAAGTAAAACTTGTATATTATATTCATTCATTACACACAGACTGATATATTTCAAATGTTTATTTCTTTAAATTTTGATGATTATAACTGACAACTAAGGAAAATCCCAAATTCAGTATCTCAGAAAATTAGAATATAACTTAAGACCAATACAAAGAAAGGATTTTTAGAAATCTTGGCCAACTAAAAAGTATAAAAATGAAAAGTATGAGCATGTACAGCACTCAATACTTAGTTGGGGCTCCTTTTGCCTGAATTACTGCAGCAATGCGGTGTGCCATGGAGTCGATCAGTCTGTGGCACTGCTCAGGTGTTATGAGAGCCCAGGTTGCTCTGATAGTGGCCTTCAGCTCTTCTGCATTCTTGGGTCTGGCATATCGCATCTTCCTCTTCCCAATACCCCATAGATTTTCTATGGGGTAAAGGTCAGGCGAGTTTGCTGGCCAATTAAGAACAGGGATACCATGGTCCTTAAACCAGGTACTGGAAGCTTTGGCACTGTGTGCAGGTGCCAAGTCCTGTTGGAAAATGAAATCTGCATTTCCATAAAGTTGGTCAGCAGCAGGAAGCATGAAGTGCTCTAAAACTTCCTGGTATACGGCTGTGTTGACCTTGGACCTCAGAAAACACAGTGGACCAACACCAGCGGATGACATGGCACCACAAACCATCACTGACTGTGGAAACTTTACACTGGACCTCAAGAAATGTGGATTGTGTGGCTCTCCTCTCTTCCTCCAGACTCTGGGACCCTGATATCCAAAGGAAATGCAAAATTTCCTTTCATCAGAGCACATAACTTTGGACTACTCAGCAGCAGTCCAGTCCTTTTTGAAGCGAGACGCATCTGACGCTGTCTGTTGTTCAAGAGTAGCTGAAAACCACAGCTGACACAGACAGCTGAAACCCATGTCTTGCATACATCTTTGTGTAGTGGTTCTTGAAGCACTGACTCCAGCTGCAGTCCACTCTTTGTGAATCTCCCCCACATTTTTGAATGGGTTTTGTTTCACAATCCTCTCCAGGGTGCGGTTATCCCTATTGCTTGTACACTTTTTTCTATCACATCTTTTCCTTACCTTCGCCTCTCTATTAATGTGCTTGGACACAGAGCTCTGTGAACAACCAGCCTCTTTTGCAATGACCTTTTGTGTCTTGCCCTCCTGCAAGGTGTCAATTGTTGTCTTTTGGTCAATTCAGCAGTCTTCCCCATGATTGTGTAGTCTACAGAACTAGACTGAGAGAACATTTAAAGGCTTTGCAGGTGTTTTGAGTTAATTAATTGATTAGAGTGTGGCACCAGGTATCTTCAATATTGAACCTTTTCACAATATTCTAATTTTCTGAGATACTGAATTTGGGATTTTCCTTAGTTGTCAGTTATAAACATCAAAATTAAAAGAAATAAACATTTGAAATATGTCAGTCTGTATGTAATGAATAAATATAATATACAAGTTTCACTTTTTGAATGGAATTAGTGAAATAAATCAACTTTTTGATGATATTCTAATTATATGACCAGCACCTATAGTAGTTTCTCGGTCTCCCGACACAAGACGAGGCAGTCATTTCTCAGTTCTGCAAAAATGCAGTGTATAAAAAATGGTTACAAATACAACTTACACATTTGAGGGTGTACAAAATGTGCAACAGTTTACTGTACACATAGAATAATGAAATTTCTGTCATCTGATGTACTGGTACTGTGTACTGTAATTATACTCTAAAAACCCCTGCAGATGATTAATCCAGCTCTCTCTCTCTCCACTGTTAGGATGCAGAGATTCTGATTGGTGTGTTGATGAATCTCAGACATATATGGACAGGATTAGATATCTCAGAGGATATCTCAGTTAGCTGAGAAGCAATCATTTTTTTTTTAGATTTTTGAACAAATGTAAAAAAAATTGACTGTTAACTGTGTTTAGCTGTGTGAACTTTCTGTTTGTGAGTCACAAAGAACTGGCATAAGTCACTTGTTAATGATGCCAACTACACTAGGCATGCTGCGTGCGCATGCAACCATCATGTATGGTTCACTGAAAGATGGGTTTTCTTGCAATTATTTTGTGTTACACTGTCATCGCTGCTGCTGAAAAGTAGCACATGAACATGGGTGGCGCTATGGAGGGGCTAGCAGGTGCTTCAGCGCCCCCTAGAAAAACAAAAGCACCCCCATAGCACCCCCACAGATTTTTTTTTTTCCTGGAACCAATTATATACATGCAGTAGCCTATTGTATTTAATAATTAAGATTATAATAAACAAGAAAAAAAAACATTTGGCTCTTTATACGCATAACTTGTGCAATGCAATAATGACAAGATTTGCAACTGTTCCATTTTCGTAATGTCATTATTGCATTTTATTTAAAAAAATTGAGCACTTCCTCATGCTAAGTAGGCCTGCCCCCGAATAAAGATTTTTCAAGTCAACTTGTCGCACGTTATATTAAATCGATTAAAATAGTAACCATCCTTTAATATACACTCACCTAAAGGATTATTAGGAACACCATACTAATACTGTGTTTGACCCCCTTTCGCCTTCAGAACTGCCTTAATTCTACGTGGCATTGATTCAACAAGGTGCTGAAAGCATTCTTTAGAAATGTTGGCCCATATTGATAGGATAGCATCTTGCAGTTGATGGAGATTTGTGGGATGCACATCCAGGGCATGAAGCTCCCGTTCCACTACATCCCAAAGATGCTCTATTGGGTTGAGATCTGGTGACTGTGGGGGCCATTTTAGTACAGTGAACTCATTGTCATGTTCAAGAAACCAATTTGAAATGATTCGAGCTTTGTGACATGGTGCATTATCCTGCTGGAAGTAGCCATCAGAGGATGGGTATATGGTGGTCTTAAAGGGATGGACATGGTCAGAAACAATGCTCAGGTAGGCCGTGGCATTTAAATGATACCCAATTGGCACTAAGGGGCCTAAAGTGTGCCAAGAAAACATGCCCCACACCATTACACCACCACCACCAGCCTGCACAGTGGTAACAAGGCATGATGGATTCATGTTCTCATTCTGTTTATGCCAAATTCTGATTCTACCATCTGAATGTCTCAACAGAAATCGAGACTCATCAGACCAGGCAACATTTTTCCAGTCTTCAACTGTACAATTTTGCTGAGCTTGTGCAAATTGTAGCCTCTTTTTCCTATTTGTAGTGGAGATGAGTGGTACCCGGTGGGGTCTTCTGCTGTTGTAGCCCATCCGCCTCAAGGTTGTGCAAGCTGTGGCTTCACAAATGCTTTGCTGCATACCTCGGTTGTAACCCTAATCAAAAAATATAAAAGGTGTGCATTATAGTTGACACCTGGATGAACAGTTAAAGGTTGTTTTCATGACTGTTAGTCATTCTCCTTGCATGCTATTGACGTTAGAGAAGTGTATAGTAGTTTCGCATGTAACTTTGGAGACGGTCCCTAGATTTGCGAATATCGAATGTCCAACATCAAGTCAACTTTATGCCAGTAGACTGCGATCATTCTATGTGACTAAATTTTGTGAGCGGTCACACTGGCGCGACCACAGCATTGATCAACTCATATGTGCTGCTATTTTTGTTGCATATGAGAAACATCAAATGACAACTCGCTTGAACTGTGCAGCACTTGGAGTGTAGAGCCTGGTTTATACTCGCCGCGTCAGCACGAGCGCCAAGCAAAAATGACGCGAATATTGAGGAAACGATGGATGGTTTTTATGCTAAAGTAAAGTAAAAGACTTCTTCTTAAACCAGAGAAGGTGAACATGTTGGTATTCTTGTGTGGGGGGAAAACATGCAAGCACTGTCACCAAAAGTTTAGTTTTACTTTTCTTTTTGTTTTCATTTTGAAAACTTATCTTTACTGTTTACCTCACATTATGCTATGGAGGCTCTCTTTTATTTTTTTATTTTTTATTTGATTCTTGAGTGTTTGCTAAATGTTCTGTAATTGTAATTTATTAGACATTATATAATACAGCATGTGGTGAAGGCTATGCCATGCCGCACCTTATTCGTTTTTGTTAATAAACATTTTGTAAGCTAGTTTGTCATTGTATCTTGTTTTACTGTTGTTGTGCTTTTTTAATGAAATATAACAATGAATCCATCATTTAGCTTTAGTCTTAAAAAGTGAAAGGTGTATAGCAAAATAGACAATGATCTTTTATTGTAAAAAGTGACAAGATGGCGAAATCGAAAGTGAAAGCATCCGAAGCCGGGCTTATAACAGAGCAAAAGAGGGACTCCCGGACACAAAATTCAAATCACAAATAATACTAATCATGAAAAAGAACGTGTTGAATGTTAACCATATTTTGTTTCCATATAGCCCTAACTATAAACTATGATAAAAGTTCATCAGCATGCATTGATTAATCCCATGTTGTAGCAGAAAAAAAAAAAAAAAAAAGTGCTCCTGCGACCAACTGAGAAAGTCGCAAAAGAGCGACCAATGGGAAGAATGTGTCTGGAACGCTGAATTGCCCAGCTCCCCCTGTCAATGATCTAGCACCCCCTCAGCACCTGAGTTCAAAATTCTCTGGGGCGCCCCTGCACATGAAACACTGCTTACATTAATATTTTATTCTGTGATAATTCTGGGGTAATTCCCGGTGGAGAGAAGATATGATGGGCTCACGTGCCACTTGAACTGAGGTGCTAAAGCGATTGTTAATGCTACATTAAAGAGCACCAAAACAGTTTATTGTTTGAACATTGTAATGAATTCAGCAACATTTTAAAGTTGATACTTTGTTTATTAAAAGGTAACAGAGCACAAAGCTTATTGTGATTACTGGATGGAAAGTGTGCTACAAATAATATGAAGCTCACGCATTAACAAAACATGGCATATAGACTAAAGATCTTGACAAGGAGCCATAGTATTGATTATAAACAAAAATTGTTATCAATATTGCCAATATCCACAAAGCTGACAGCTTTACCTGTTGTAGTTTGTTCAAGTTGTGCATGAAATAGACACTGCTTTTCTGCACTTTTAGTTGTCACGCTGCCACCATTTTCGATCTCGTGGTCATAAGAGGCATGGGTCAAACTGTGGCAAACAGGTACATAACAGGCAAGACATAGAGTATTCCTAGGGCAAGCATGGGTCAACGATCAGCAAACAATATCCAGAGGGCTAGACACGAGGGGAAATCCAATAACAGAGCAATAGTCCAGGCGAGGTGCAAACAGTCCGAAACAGAAAGGCAAAAGGGTTAATCCAAGATAAACAGGCAATAATCAGAAAACACGGAATGGCTCGGTAAAGCAGCTAACACTAGGAGAGTGATACATGCAGAACATTACTCAGCGACTTGAGTAGAATCTGGATGGGTGTTATATAGTGTGTGTAATAGCTTTCAGGTGAGCACGTGATTGGTTACAGTTGTTTGCAATCAGTGCAATAGATGATGGGAAATGTAGTCCAGGGTATAGTGGAACAGTCTGTGTAGTGTAGCGTAGCTCGCTGAATGGAACTGGACAGGAAGACAGTTCAAAATTTGACTCATTGACTGGAATTGGACAGGTAAACAGTTCATAAACAGACTCGCTAGCTAGGAATGGCATTACAGACAGTTCATGAATGGTATCTATGGCAGTGACAGTTAACAGGATAAACATGTAGTGCATTTACAGTTTCTGGGCTCACAACTGGCAGCTGTGGCACACCGGAGTGTTGTGTCCGACATTTTGTGAATGTGCTCTAGTGTGGCCGCCATTACACGAGTGAGTGCGGGGTCGCGTTCCTCTGCGACACCCACAGTAAATAAACAGCCAACAGTCAACAAAGCTAAGTCCAAAAAACAACTGAGTGATGAACACAGACCCTCGCGTCTAAGCTCAGATCTTAGAGGTTGATTAAGGCCATCACAAAAAAAAACTCTATCAAAAGACATTCCGGTAGATCAGAATAGTGTGCTATGGACAGACACACTATGGCAAACACAGTCCAAAACAGAAAGGCAAAGGGTTAATCCAAGATAAACAGGCAATAATCAGAAAACAGAGAAATGGCTCAGTAAAGCAGCTAACACTAGGAGAGCGAAACATGCAGAACAATACTCGGCGACTTAAGCAGAATCTCGATGGGTGTTATATAGTATGTGTAATAGTTTTCAGATGAGCACGTGATTGGTTACAGTTGTGTGCAGTCAGTGCAATGGATGATGGGAAATGTAGTCCAGGGTATAGTGGAACGGTCTGTGTAGTGTGAGAGTCCATGTAGTGAGTGGGTTACCTCTGGTGGTGAGTGAACAGACATTAGTAGGATTCATGACAGACATGTTACTAATTATTGTAAATCATTTATTTGATGCTTACAAGAATAAATTTAGTTCTGATTTACTTTATTATATTTTAAAAAAAGGAATAAATCTTAGACTGTGTATCCATCATATCAAAAGTTGGGGAAAGAATAATATTATCTAATATTTAGCATCAGAGTGGGCGGTAGATGGGTTGGTCAATCTGATCCAGACACTGTATAAATGAAAGCACAGTAAAGGAGAGCAGAACAAACTCCTAAACGAAGGAGACTCACTCATGGCTAATGAGACAGAGAATCATGAGAATCAATACTGCTTTCCTGCCATCAACTCATCATGCATCAAGGGAAAACGCTCCAGTTTTGAACATAATATCACCTATATGTTTGTATTATTGCTGTCAGCCTTTACTGTGTTTCTGAACCTGCTGGTGATCATCTCTATCTCTCACTTCAAGAAGCTTCACACTCCAAGCAACCTGATCATTCTCTCTTTGGCTGTGGACGACATGCTTGTTGGAATTTTTGTGATACCCATAGAGGGAATCAAGCAAATTGAGACATGTTGGTACTTCGGAGACACTTACTGTGGACTGTTTGTGATCATTGTTAGGTTGCTCCATATTACATCCCTTAGTAATTTGGTATTAATTGCTGTGGATCGTTATATGGCTGTTTGTCATCCTTTACTGTACCCACAGAAAATGACTACAACTAAAACTTTAATAAGCATCTGTCTCTGCTGGTGTTGCTGTTCAGTGTACATTATTTGGTTTGTAATAAGTAATGGATATTTTAATATGTCAGACAAAATACTGTGTTATGGCCAGTGTATTGTTTTGATGACACCTGCTTGGAGATTCATTGATTTAATAGTGACTTTTTTATTTCCTTGTACTGTGATCATTACTGCATATTTGAGGATATTTTATGTTGTGCAAAGGCAAGTCAGAGTTATTAACTCTCAAATGAATGGTATAAAATCTGTAATGGACATTTCAGTGAGGAGGAAAACTGAGAGCAAAGCTGCTCTGACATTAGGAATAATTGTGACAGCTTATCTGCTTTGCTGGATTCCATTCTTCATCTGTTCTCTAACAAAAACAGTCTCCTCCACTACACTGACATTTATAGCATGGGCCATCTATGTAAACTCAGGTCTGAATCCTATCGTCTATGCTTTATTTTACCACTGGTTCAAAATATCAGTTAAAAACATTCTAGCTCTTAGAATTTTTCAGCCAGCATCCTCTCTGATGGACATTTTTACTGATCGTCTTTAATGACTTACAGTGGGGATTTATTTGTTTTATTTTATGTTTTTACCTAGACACCCCCTGAGATCAATCTCCAAAAATTACAGCATGGGAAATGTATTCACATACTCAGATATAGGAATTTCATATAAAATAATCAACAATAACTAAATATTAAGGTGAAGTTCAGCCAAACTTTTGTTATTCCCAGGCATTTTAAATTGGATTTTATCTATGTTCCATTGTTTTACTGTATCATCTGTTTTGTTTATTTTATGTTTATCTTTGACTTTATTCAGCGCTTTGGTCAGCTTTGCTGTGATAAATGTACTATATAAATAAACTTTACTTACTTACTAACTTGCAAGTGCCAGACCACTGATTCATCAAATCTACTTTCTTGCACTAGTCATATATTTGAACGCACTAAAAAACGCACTAGTCATATATTTGAATATTTAAAGGAGCAGCGAGCTTATTGGCTACTGATACAAGAAAGAACCAATCATCTGTGCCATGTGATAATGATTATTAAACACTTACTCACTATTAACTACTACTTTTCCCTCAGTAAATTCCTAATTTGCTGCTTATTAATAGTTAGTAAGGAAGTTGTTAAGTTTAGGTATTGGGTAGGATTAGGGATGAAGAATAACATCATGTAGAATAAGGCATTAATATGTGCTTAATTACTACTAATAAATGGCTAATATTATAGTAATATGCATGCTAATAAGCAATAGTTAATAGACCTTAAAATAAAGTGTTACCAGTTAGATCTATTGGACTGCGCCATCTAGAATTTCACGCCAGAACTTTGTATGTACTTTGTATAAGTGAGAAAAAAAGTACATATATATTTTTAAATATAAATCATGACATTTTTCTATATTGTATATTATATATAAATATACAAGTACATACTGTGTATATACACACACACACAGTACACACTCATATTAGGGATATGCCGGTATCAAATTTTCGTGTTGCGATTAATTGCTAATGCTTTTATCACGGTATACGTTACCACAATATTTAAATTTAGTTGTAAAAAAAGTGTTGACAATACAGTATAAAAGGTTTAATAACTTTTCTTATGACAAAAATAACTGAACATTTAAATACAATAAAGCAATACACCAACATTTCTAAAGTTAAATATTTTACACAGGTTAAAGTGCATAAGAATAAGGACTAACAGGTACCGTATCACTTTACAATAAGATCTCATCTGTTAACCTTAGTTAATGCATTAACATTCTGAATGAGAAATAGCTACATTTGATACAGAACTTATTAATCTTTGTTAAAAAAAAACTACAACTACAACTCTTAGTTCATGATAGCTCATTAAATAACACAGTTGCAACTTTTGATTTTAACAATGTGTTATTAAATATCGGAATAACCTAAGATTAACAAATGTTTAGAATAATTTTTCATTGGCATTTTATGTTAACTAATGTCAACTAATAAAGCCCTAATGTAAAGTGTGACCAAACAATAAAAAATCAAAACATTTTCAAAAAATATCTAGGGTATGTTGAAAGTCCAGATTAAAATGAAAATAAGTAAGAAAAGCCTAATAAGTCTAAATATTTAAGGATTTGGCGCTGTGATTAACACCATAGTGCATTCACAAATCGGAATGCTGTTTAAATCATTTAAACATGTTTCAGAAACATAAAGTAGTGCAGCTGCTTTGTTTTACGGGGTTTTACGGGGGTTTTACAGGGTGTTCAGCGCCAACTGCTGTCAGAGAGTGAATGTGCGCTTTCATCCAGAGTGTCTCTCACATGCTCCGCCATCCATGGTTGTTTACATCAGAGAGCGTATGCGTCTTTAACGCAGCATACAGCATTGTTGTGCATTGTGACTAGTTGGTGGGAAAAGTATTCTTAAAATGCATTTAAAAATTCTGAATAATTTGTAATAAATAATTATTCATGGTAATTTGAAGTGCCCAGATAACAATATTGTGGATATTCATTATCGTGATATCGCATTACAGAATACTGGCACATGTCTAACTCATTTATTATGGAAACACATACTTTTATTTTGGAAGCAATTAGTCATGATTATACCAAGGTCTGTCTGAATAACTGACTAAACACAGCTTAATTTTTTGTAGAGAGAGATGCACAGACACAGGTAACTCACACAAGCCTTTGCGGGGCCCTGGGCTAAGGCTAAGGCTAATCCTTATCTGTCATATAAAAAAAAATGTCACTATGGAATTGGACACATAGGTGTAATAATTTAGGAGGTGGGTATTGTGAAATTACATACATGCAATATGGCATAACATTTGAAAGCACAACTGAATGTCTATGAAACATCAGTCAATAAAGAATTTTTAAACAATGGAATTTCAATAACTAAAATTTTATTGCAACCATGTAGCCTATGAATGCATGAAAATGAAAAAAAAAATCAATGAAAGAAAAAATACTGTAGAGAGTGTAGGCTGCTTTTGGTGCTTGAATTTGTTTTTCAATAATGAGGTCCAAGTTTTATAATAATTCACTAGAAATTAAAATGTAAAAATGTATAATTTTGTTTCTGTATTTAACAACATTACCTTACAATAGTGAAAGACGCCTTCCCTCAGGTAGATTGTATGTTTTCAAGCTGGATGTTGTGCTTACGATCAATAATCACGTCTCTGCATTTGCCCAAACTGATTTGCAGAAAGTCCCAATCAGAGTCCCAATCACTGTGAAGCAGGAGCGACTAGGCGGCAAAGGATTCCGCTTGGTCTTAAGGCCTTCCTGGAGCGGCTACTTTCGCAATTCAAACAATGATTAATAAAAATAATAATTCATTTATTATTTTTAATGGTCTAGGAGGTCATTCGACATATGCCTGCAAATACAGGACAAACTGCGTTCCGTATAGCGCTCCTATAAGAAACAAAATTCCGAATTCATTTTTTAGGTGCCACAGATTAAACATGCTTTATTCCTCTTTTATTTATTTTTTTACACTTTAACATTTCAGTCATACTGTCATGTGTTTATGTCTCATTTTTTCTTGTGTTTATCGGCATTTTATTCCATCTTGTAGATGTCCTTGGAATTAAGGTTCACTTAAAGTGCGAATTAAACATCTTTTCCAACTTGAGAAGTATATACAGAACTATATACTATATACTGTACCGTCACAAAGATCTGTTTATTACACTGAATCTGTGCGAATATCATATCCATAACTATGTCAGCTTCACTTGGCCACTAATGTAGTTTGGTCTCCTCTTTACTTCATCCAATAAATATTGTCATGTGTCTTAAACACGTCTGTTTTTCTTCATACGTTACATGCAATTTTATAGGATGTGTTAATTTTTATTTTTAGCTCCTTGCATGGTTTCTACAATAGGTTAAGTAAACATATAAATATGCAATATAGTTAATGAATTTAGTAAAAATACTCCTCTTTATAGACATTTTTCTAGCTGACTGATGAGCTTTTGGATGCCGGATGGTTATTCTGATGTAAATGTATTGCTACGTTGCATTGTTTACAAACTTTACACGTTTTCCAGAGTTTGAAACACTGAAAGAACAATTGCAGGCTATCTTATAAAATAGCCTACCTCTTGATGTCTATTCATGTTTATTTTGTATTATAGAGGTGGTACAGAGCAGGGTCGGATCTAAAAATATATTTTTAGGGTGGCAAAGGCATGGAATGGGGTCTATGAGGGATGGCAACACCAAAGCAAGCACCCATGCATAGTTTTTGAGGATTTATTGCCTGACATAAAATTGTGTTCACAATTATTGCATTACCATGAAATAATCATCTATGCTGTTTAAAATTAAAAATTAAAAAACAACAATATCCATATCCATCATCGCACCAAGTCAATAAACAATATAAAAAAATTTCATCAGGTTATAAATTTTCTGTTTTTAATTTTATTACTGTAAGAAATCTTGCAGTAGATGAAAAGCACTGAAAAGCAAAAAAAAAAAAACTGTATATGAACTTGGTATGTGTAACAGTGAAGCGTGACAATAAAGCTGAGGACCTAAATGCAGGCTTTATTATGAAGAGTGTAGTCAAACAGGCAGAGTCAAAATGCCAGCAAACAGCAACATCCAAGGCAAAGGCAAAAGAGTAATCCAATGACAAGCAATGGTCAGGACAGACAGCAAACAATCACAAAACCAGGAAAACAAGGGAAGAGTCCAGGGTCAAAACACAGGCAAGGCAAAAACTAGGAAACAACTCGGAAACTACAAACCTGATTCCAAAAAAGTTGGGACACTGTACAAATTGTGAATAAAAACAGAATAAAATGTTGTTTCAAATTTCAATATTTTATTCAGAATACAACATAGATGACATATCATATGTTTAAACTGAGAAAATGTATCATTTTAAGGGAAAAATAAGTTGATTTTAAATTACATGGCATCAACACATCTCAAAAAAGTTGGGACAAGGCCATGTTTACCACTGTGTGGCATCCCCTCTTCTTTTTATCACAGTCTGCAAATGTCTTGGGACTGAGGAGACAAGTTGCTCAAGTTTAGGAATAGGAATGTTGTCCCATTCTTGTCAAATACAGGCTTCTAGTTGCTCAACTGTCTTATGTCTTCTTTGTCACATCTTCCTCTTTATGATGCGCCAAATGTTTTCTATGGGTAAAAGATCTGGACTGCAGGCTGGCCATTTCAGTACCTGGATCCTTCTACGCAGCCATGATGTTGTAATTGATGAAGTATGTGGTCTGGCATTGTCATGTTGGAAAATGCAAGGTCTTCCCTGAAAGAGACGATGTCTGGATGGGAGCATATGTTGTTCTAGAACTTGGATATACCTTTCAGCATTGATGGTGCCTTTCCAGATGTGTAAGCTGTCCATGCCACACGCACTCATGCAACCCCATACCATCAGAGATGCAGGCTTCTGAACTGAGCCCTGATAACAACTTGGGTTGTCCTTGTCCTCTTTAGTCCGGATGACATGGCGTCCCAGTTTTCCAAAAAGAACTTCAGATTTTGATTCGTCTGACCACAGAACAGTTTTCCACTTTGCCGCAGTCCATTTTAAATGAGCCTTGGCCCAGAGAAAACGCCTGCGCTTCTGGATCAAGTTTAGATATGGTTTATTTTTTGACCTATAGAGTTTTAGCTGGCAATGGCGAATGGCAAGGTGGATTGTGTGCACCGACAATGTTTTCTGGAAGTATTCCTGAGCCCATGTTGTGATTTCCATTACAGTAGCATTCCTGTATGTGATGCAGTGCCATCTAAGGGCCGAAGATCACGGGCATCCAGTATGGTTTTCCGGCCTTGACCCTTACGCACAGAGATTGTTCCAGCAAAGAGTACCCTAGTACCCACATGATCTGCAAGCCCAATATTGAGAATAAATGTCAAATTTAAAATAAATACAAAGAAACAGTTTGTGATTTCTTCTTATCCTATTTATTCATGAAAAAAATGATCACTGTCAGGCTAAATAGTAAAAGAAAGCGATAACAGCTTATTTTACATGTAAACATCATCGATACCAAAGTATATTTGAAATGTCAAAGATATCACAATTTATCTATTTACAAATTATGCAATTATCAGACACAGATATTACCTGTCACTCTCACTATTGTCCTTTCTTTCGCTCTTTGCAAAAAAACTGTGATTTTTCCACGACTGGCTTTCATAGTTTTGAAAGATAAAATCCTTTTTTGATAGACCTGATAATTATTTTAGTATAATCATATCAATTAAAAAGTAGCATTAAAAACGTAGCGTTAAAAGGTGTAATAGTGTAATTTTTTACCATACAAAATTTAATAAAATTAGCAGCTAGCTAGCAACAGCTTGCCTTGTGCTTTGAACTAGTTTCATCTCACTCCAGTCTAACGTTAAACTAAATGATTTTATAGGTAATTTACTACACATTGTCATAGGCCTATACATACTGTGGATTATTAAGGCTAAATTTTACTAAACACTCTTGCTAAATGGGGTAAGCACACTTACTTTCTCATTTCAGATGTGTATGTTCTTCTAAGAAGTATTGATTTGTTATACACCGATTCAGACACTGACGGGCAGACCAATTGCTTTAACCATTCATTATAATGAATCGGCTCAATAGAGTCAATAGGTCGCAAATCGGACTTTAGCGGACGTGTTGTGTGGGAATCCTGGCTGTTAGGACATCGCGAAAGATTTGTCAACACACACACACACACACACACACACACACAAAAAAAAAACACTTTATAACTGGATAGATTTTTTTTTTTTTGCGTTTATTTAAAGTTATGTCAGCTGCATGTGCGGAATGCTTGTCACAAGTTGTACGAGAAGATAAGGCAACTCTTTTTTGACTGCAATTCACACCCAGCGGTAATTCAGCAAAAATATTCTCCGAATGCACCACGTGAAACATGGATTCGATCTTCCGACCTTTAGGACCAGTTGATTTTGATGCGAGGGAGAGAGTAAAGACAGAACTGAAGATGGAGAGTGCCCGCGCGGGGGTGGGGCACTGTGCTCGTTCTCTCCGTCACTCCGTCTGTAGCCTGCTTCACTCACAAAACCCAATTACAGATCAAATAAGGCTTTGGCGGGACAAAAAATCGTTTTGGCAGCCGCCAAAAAATTTTCAATCTAGGAAAAACCCTGGATATTATGCACTGTAGATGATGATAACTTCAAACTCTTTTCAATTTTTCTCTGAGAAACTCCTTACTGATATTGCTCCACTATTTTTCGCTGGAGCATTGGGGGAATTGGTGATCCTCTGCCCATCTTGACTTCTGAGAGACACTGCCACTCTGAGAGGCTCTTTTTATACCCAATCATGTTGCCAATTGACCTAATAAGTTGCAGATTGGTCCTCCAGCTGTTCCTTATATGTACATTTAATTTTTCTGGCCTCTTATTGTTACCTGTCCCAACTTTTTTGGAATGTGTAGCTTTCACAAAATTTACAGCTCACAAAGATTCCTCGTTTGGCTCTCAACGAAGGTGGTCGCATTTTATCTCCCTCTCCTCCCCTTACCTTCCCTGCTTGGCTTCTCTCGTATCGTTTATTGTCTTATACTTTGAGAGACTCTCTGCACTGCTCTCCAAACTGAAACTGAAATCATGGATTTGATCAATTGGTCTCTCAACGCAATTGACACCATCTTCTCGATGAGAAGCTTGGGTTTGGGGGAACCTGACTGCCCTGCCGGAACGTTCGCAGCTGGCTACACGATGGGCGCATGGGATAGGTGGCAGGTCGTGTGTCTGGCGGCTCTTTCCGTGGAGGACATTGAAGATATCTACCTATTCTGAACCATGATAACAGGTCTTCTGCTGATTGGGTTAGGCTTTGCCCTGGTTTATCGAAGAATTCAGAAAACGGGAACAGCTGTCCAAAACCTCACAGGGCTGCCCGTTGTGATTGGAGCAGTGGGCAGAGCGGTCAGCACTGAGACTGAGACTATTAAACGCAATATGGATAACATCACAGAGAAACTTACAGCTTTGCAAAGGCAAATGGATCAATTTGGGACCAGAATGGACTAAGTCAGTAGACATGTAAATTGGAATGCGGCTACTCGCCCCAAGACCAAACAACCCTAATCTTATCTACTTTCGGCTCCCCCTCAACCAGCGCTGTTGGCATAACAACTCCCCCGGAAGAGCACTGCAGTGAGACGCTCTTGCGTTCCTACCCCCACTTCCATAGACATCTCCTGATTGTTGACTCTGTCTGGGACCTGATCAAGGTTGTCTCCATGGCAACTTGCTGTGTATCACTATCACATTCCTGCGGACTGAGGCACCTAGATTTGATGCCAGGAGTAGCAACTCTCCAGGCCTACATAAAAGAACTTTTACATACATACACACACACATACACACACATATACAGATATGCATTCACCCCTCACCCCACATCCCTCGCCTTCGCCGCTTTGTACCGCCAGTCTGACAAGCGGGTCTGTGACCAGCGCCGAGAATGGCTGCAGGACTGGATGGATTACCTCAACACCCCTCTTCCCCTCCCCTGTTGCAAAGTCGTGTGTTTATGCTGTATTGATTATGTGCTTTTGTTGTTGAGTTGTTTTTCCTGTTCTCACATTGTACTCCCAAAGGAGCATAGTCTGGGGTTATTTTTTTTTTCTCCTCCCCTTCCTCATGTTATGCTGTATTTCTTTCTCAATTTCCTGTCTTCCTGTCCTGTCTACCCCCTTGTCATATTGTATTTATGTTGTGTATACACTCACCTAAAGGATTATTAGGAACACCTGTTCAATTTCTCATTGATGCAATTATCTAATCAACCAATCACATGGCAGTTGCTTCAATGCATTTAGGGGTGTGGTCCTGGTCAAGACAATCTCCTGAACTCCAAACTGAATGTCAGAATGGGAAAGAAAGGTGATTTAAGCAATTTTGAGCGTGGCATGGTTGTTGGTGCCAGACGGGCTGGTCTGAGTATTTCACAATCTGCTCAGTTACTGGGATTTTCACACACAACCATTTCTAGGGTTTACAAAGAATGCTGTGAAAAGGGAAAAACATCCAGTATGCGGCAGTCCTGTGGGGGAAAATGCCTTGTTGATGCTAGAGGTCAGAGGAGAATGGGCCGACTGATTCAAGCTGATAGAAGAGCAACTTTGACTGAAATAACCACTCGTTACAACCGAAGTATGCAGCAAAGCATTTGTGAAGCCACAACTTGCACAACCTTGAGGCGGATGGGCTACAACAGCAGAAGACCCCACCGGGTACCACTCATCTCCACTACAAATAGGAAAAAGAGGCTACAATTTACACGAGCTCACCAAAATTGTACAGTTGAAGACTGGAAAGATGTTGCCTGGTCTGATGGGTCTCGATGTCTGTTGAGACATTCAGATGGTAGAGTCAGTATTTGGCGTAAACAGAATGAGAACATGGATCCATCATGCCTTGTTACCACTGTGCAGGCTGGTGGTGGTGGTGGTGTAATGGTGTGGGGGATGTTTTCTTGGCACACTTTAGGCCCCTTAGTGCCAATTGGGCATCGTTTAAATGCCACGGCCTACCTGAGCATTGTTTCAGACCATGTCCATCCCTTCATGACCACCATGTCCCCATCCTCTGATGGCTACTTCCAGCAGGATAATGCACCATGTCACAAAGCTGGAATCATTTCAAATTGGTTTCTTGAACATGACAATGAGTTCACTGTACTAAAATGGCCCCCACAGTCACCAGATCTCAACCCAATAGAGCATCTTTGGGATGTGGTGGAACGGGAGCTTCATGCCCTGGATGTGCATCCCACAAATCTCCATCAACTGCAAGATGCTATCCTATCAATATGGGCCAACATTTCTAAAGAATGCTTTCAGCACCTTGTTGAATCAATGCCACATAGAATTAAGGCAGTTCTGAAGGCGAAAGGGGGTCAAACACAGTATTAGTATGGTGTTCCTAATAATCCTTTAAGTGAGTGTATGTATGTATGTATGGACAGGTTGATGGCTAATTTCACTGGTACTTGTGACTAGTGACAATAAAGGGCTACTACTACTACATGTAATCCAAAATGAGCCAATATTTGGCATGACATTTCAAAATGTCTCACTTTCAACATTTGATATGTTATCTATATTCTATTGTGAATAAAATATAAGTTTATGAGATTTGTAAATTATTCCATTCCTTTTTTACTCATAATTTGTACAATGTCCCAACTTTTTTTGGAATCAGGTTTGTAGGAATGATATTTGAATTGCAGTTACAGGGAAATAATCCTCAGCAATGTGTGGGTGAAAGAGTGCAGCTTAAATAGTCCTCCTGACTGGAAATGGGTGGAGTCTGTAATTGATTCCTAGGCTGGGGAAATGTAGTCCGGGGTTGAGTTAAGGGGCTATCCTTTCAATAAATTCAAATTTGGCTAAATTTCATTACAGTATACAGCATAGTAGTTTCTCGGTCTCCCGACCCAAGACGAGGCAGTCATTTCTCAGTTCTGCAAAAATGCAGTATATAAAAAATGGTTACAAATAAAACTTACACATTTGAGGGTGTACAAAATGTGCAACAGTTTACTGTACACATAGAATAATAAACATTTCTGTCATCTGATGTACTGGTACTGTGTACTGTAAGTATACTGTAAAAAACCCTGCAGATGATTAATCCAGCTCTCTCCATTGTTAGGATGCAGAGATTCTGATTGGTGTGTTGATGAACCTCAGACATATACGGACAGGATAAGATATCTCAGAGGATATCTCAGTTAGCTGAGAAGCAGTAATTTTCAGATTTTGGAACAAATGTAAAAACAATTCGTTAGTTAACTGTGTTTAGCTGTGTGAGCTTTGTATTTGTGAGTCACAAAAAACTGGCATAAGTCACTTGTTAATGAAGCCAACTACACTAGGTATGCTGCGTGCGCATGCAACCATCATGTATGGTTCACTGAAAGATGGGTTTTCTTGCAATTATTTTGTGTTACACTGTGAAAAGTAGCACATGAACATGGGCGGCGCTATGGAGGGGCTAGCAGGTGCTTTAGCACCCCCACGAAAAACAAAAGCACCCCCATAGCACCCCGACAGATTTTTTTTTCCTGGGACCAATTATATACATGCAGTAGCCTATTGTATTTAATAATTAAGATGATAATAAACAAGAAAAAAAAAAAAAACTTTTGGCTCTTTATACCTCTTTATACGTGTAACTCGTTTAATGCAATAACGAAAAGATTTGCAACTGTCGCATTTTCGTAATGTCATTATTGCATTTTATTTAAAAAATGGAGCGCTTCCTTGTGCTAAGTAGGCCTGCCCCCGAATAAAGATTTTTCTAGTCAACTTGTCGCACGTTATATTAAATTGATTAATATATTAACCATCCTTTAATATAGGCCTATATGCAGGCGTATTTTAGGCTATAGCCTACTCCGCGCTCTGGCTCGCGAATAAAGCAATCAAAGCATCAGCAAAGTGAATATGAATGTTTCGGGGGAAAAGAAGACATTTTAATTACTTATTAATAAACTAGTGCCTTCTGAGTCAGTGTCTGGTGCAAAGATGCAGTTGCCGAATGCCGACGCTGTGACTCGCCATCTCCACACAGACATACCTTTAATAAAAATAAATGCACCTTTTCATATACGGACTAAAAAATTAAGAACAAATAACAAAACCGAGTGGCCGAGTTTTATTTATATTTAGTTTATTATTGATATAAAAAAAATAATAATAGCATGTTTGGGTTTTATTTAATTGCAGGACTCTAGACTGCGACCATTTCTTCTGCCTATGTGACTAAATTTTGTGAGCGGTCGCACTGGCGCGACCACAGCATTGATCAACTTATAAGCGCTGCTATTTCTGTAGCATATGAGAAATATTAAATGGCAACTCGATTGAACTGTGCAGCACTTGGGGTGTAGAGCATGGTTTATACTCGCCGCGTCAGCACGAGCGTGAAGCTGCACGCAGCAAAAATGATGCGAATATTGAGGAAACGATGGATGGTTTTTACGCTAAAGTTAAGTAAAAGACTTCTTCTTAAACCAGAGAAGGTGTACATGTTAGTATGCTTGTGTGGGGGGAAAAACATGCAAGCACTGTCACCAAAAGTTTAGTTTTACTTTTCTTTTTGTTTTTATTTTGACAACTTATCTTTACTGTTTACCTCACATTATGCTATGGAGGCTCTCTTTTATTTATTTTTTTAATTTTTATTTGATTCCTCAGTGTTTGCTAAATGTTCTGTAATTTATTAGACATATAATACAGCATGTGGTGAAGGCTATGCCATGCCGCACCTTATTCGTTTTTGTTAATAAACATTTTGTAAGCTAGTTTGTCATTGTATCTTGTTTTAATGTTGTTGTGCTTTTTAATGGAAAATAACAATGAATCCATCGTTTAGTTTTAGTCTTAAAACGTGAAAGGTGAATAGCAAAATAGACAATTGTCTTTTATTGCAAAAAGTGACAAGATCACAAAATCGAAAGTGAAAGCATCTGAAGCTGGGCTTAAAACAGAGCAAAAGAGGGACTCCCGGACACAAAATTCAAATCACAAATAATACTACTGATGAAAATGAACGGGTTGAATATTAACCACTTTTGTTTCCATATAGGCCTAACTATAAACTATGATAAAAGTGCATCAGCATGCATTGATTAATCCCATGTTATAGCAGAAAAAAAAGTGCTCCTGCAACCAATTGAGAAAGTCGCAAAAGAGCTACCAGTGGGAAGAATGTGTCTGGAGCGCTGAATTCACGCAGTTCCCCCGTCAATGATCTAGCACCCCCTCAGCACCTGAGTTCAAAATTCTCTGGCATTCCCCTGCACATGAAACACTGCTTATGTTTATATTTTATTCTGTGATAATTCTGGGGTAATTCGCGGTGGAGAGAAGATATGATGGGTTCACGTGCCACTTGAACTGAGGTGCTAAAGCGATTGTCAAGTCTACATTAAAGAGCACCAAAACAGTTTATTGTTTGAACATTGTAATGAATTCTGCAACATTTTAAAGGTTGATACTTTGTTTATTAAAAGGTAACAGAGCACAAAGCTTATTGTGATTACTGGACGGAAAGTGTGCTACTGTAACGATCAGTCCACTGAAGGCGAGCGTAGTGAGAACCCAAGTAGCCTACAGTTTATTTATAGAAGTGAAAACCAAAATCCAAACATAATCCAAACAAGATACACAGACTTGACTAGAACAGACTTGACGTGGCATGAACAGACTAGACTCACCGACAGCAGGTTACAACATTACTAATACACGACAAGAGACAATGGCAAAAACATGGCTACTTATACAGACAATGAGCGTCACATGACAAGAACAAACCAATGGAAACAAGACACATGACTAAAGCAACCAATGAGAACAATCAGAACTGATAATCACATGACCAGACAATAACCAATGAGAACATGACACATACACAAGGCAGAGATTCATGAGGGCAAGGGAAGCATGACACAAACAGCAAATCAAACAACAAAATAAAAGACATGAAAACATGAACATGAAACAAAACCCAAAACAGACCTTACAGCTACAAATAATATGAAGCTCACGCATTGACAGAACATGGCATATAGACTAAATATCTTGACAAGGAGCCATAGTATTGATTATAAACAAAAATCTTTAACAATATTGCCAATATCCACAAAGCTGACAGCTTTACCTGTTGTAGTTTGTTCAAGTTGTGCATGAAATAGACACTGCTTTTCTGCACTTTTAGTTGTCCCGTTGCCACCATTTTCGATCTCTCTCATGCAGCACAACTGGTGCTGCTTTTAGCAGGTGTCCCATCAATGCTGGTGTTCAGCAGAGATGAGGACTCTTTTTCCTCTAAATCTTTAATGCACATCGTCAACATAACAAAAGATGTAATCACAAAACAATCAGGAAAAATAGCATTACATGCAAATTTTTAAATCATAAACTTATATAGTCGCCAGTGGCAATCTCAGCAAAAACTTTGCTCGCAAATTAATATGTTTGGTTCCAAATGCGATAGTTTTATTCGCAGTCTGGAGCCCTGAGTAGCCAAGAATCTCTGACGTTAATCAGCTATGATAAAGCTAAGGCTTTTTCCTGTTGAGCAGGGAAGAGAAGAGGCGTGTGTAAGCAGTGCTGTTAACAAAACACAAGGCGAAAACACAGTCTGTATAGTGTGAGAGTCCATGTAGTGAGCGGGTGACCTCTGGTGGTGAGTGAACAGAAGTTAGTAGACCGGATTCATGACAGACATGTTACTAATTATTGTAAATCATTTATTTGATGCTTACAAGAATAAATTTAATTCAGATTTACTATATTATATTTTAAAAAGGAATAAACCTTAGACTGTGTATCCATCATATCAAAAGTTGGGAAAAGAATATTATTATATAATTATTCATCAGAGTGGGTGGTAGATGGGTTGGTCAATCTGATCCAGACACTGTATAAATGAAAGCACAGTAAAGGAGAGCAGAACAAACTCCTAACAGGAGGAGAGTCACTCATGGCTAATGAGACAGAGAATCATGAGACTCAATATTGCTTTCCTGCCATCAACTCATCGTGCATCAAGGGAAAACGCTCCAGTTTTGAACATAATATCATCTATATGTTTGTATTATTGCTGTCAGCCTGGACTGTGTTTCTGAACCTGCTGGTGATCATCTCTATCTCTCACTTCAAGAAGCTTCACACTCCAACCAACCTGATCATTCTCTCTTTAGCTGTGGACGACATGCTTGTTGGAATTTTTTTGATACCCATAGAGGGAATCAAGCAAATTGAGACATGTTGGTACTTCGGAGACACTTACTGTGGACTGTTTGTGATCATAGCTAGGTTGATCCTTATTACATCCCTTAGTAATTTGGTATTAATTGCTGTAGATCGTTATATGGCTGTTTGTCATCCTTTACTGTACCCACAGAAAATGACTACAATTAAAACTTTAATGAGCATCTGTCTCTGCTGGTTTTGCTGCTCAGTGTACACTATTTTGTTTGTTATAAGTAACGGATATTTTAATATGTCAGACAAAATACTGTGTTATGGCCAGTGTATTGTTTTGATGACACCTGCTTGGAGATTCATTGATTTAATAGTTTCTTTTTTATTTCCTTGTACTGTGATCATCACTGCATATTTGAGGATATTTTATGTTGTGCAGAGGCAAGTCAGGGTTATTAACTCTCAAATGAATGGTGTAAAATGTGTAATGGACATTTCAGTGAGGAGGAAAACTGAGAGCAAAGCTGCTCTGACATTAGGAATCATTGTGACAGCTTATCTGCTTTGCTGGATTCCATTCTTCATCTGTTCTCTAACAAAAACAGTCTCCTCCACTATACTGACATTTCTAACATGGACCATCTATATAAACTCAGGTCTGAATCCTATCGTCTATGCTTTATTTTACCACTGGTTCAAAATATCAGTTAAAAACATTCTAACTCTTAGAATTTTTCAGCCAGCATCCTCTCTGATGGACATTTTTACTGATCGTCTTTAATGATTTTCAGTGGGGATTTATTTGTTTTATTTTATGTTTTTACCTCAACACCCTCTGAGATAAATCCCCAAAAATTACAGCATGGGAAATGTATTCACATGCTCAGATATAATAATTTCATATAAAATAATCAATAATAACTAAATATTAAGGCAAAGTTCAACCAAACTTTTGAAAATGGACATAATTTACTTAACCTTGTGTTGTTCCAAACCTGTATGTAATTTTTAAGTCACAGTCTCTGTCACCTTACACTTACATTGTCTGGGGGAAAAAATTAAATGATCATGAAATAAATATTTTTGGTTGCACTCAAACTTCTACAACTAATACAGAACACAGCAGCATGACTAGTCTTCATTGAGCCCACGTCACACCTCTGTAATGGCTACCAGTTACAGCTCACATCAAGTTCAAGACAATGATGCTTGAATACAGAATGGGCATCAACTCCGCACCTTCCTACTTCACCTCAATCTTACCAGTCTACTTTCCATCCAGAAAGGTCAGAGAGGTCAGATTTCAAACATTTTCGTTCACTGTCCACTGCTGGTGGCATGATCTTCCCAACCCCATCCCCAACAGCCAAATCCCTGACTATATTCAAAAAAAAGCTTAAAACTAATCTTTCCCATGAGCACTTAACTGCATCCTGCTGAACGTTGTCAAACTTTGTATTACTAGCACTTCTTATGTTTATGTAGTACCCCTGGAAAGAAGAAAATGATTATAATTTAATGTAAAATACAATGGGCTCTGCAAATGGCAGTGTGGGTGGGCCTCTATCAAGGTAGTCTCATGGGTTGATCTGACATGTACAATTACATGTCTTTGTTCAGTTTGTTTACTATTACAGATGTCAGAAAACATCAATTATGTGCCAACTTTGAAGACCAATTATAATTTTGATTTATGTTTTTCATGTATTATTGCTCCAGAGACGATCCTCCACTACACTCATTAAAGGTGTGAAATACTGTAGAAATGCACACACGCACACACACACACACACACATGGAGTGATGCAATAGCTCCTCCATGATAATAATAAATGCTGACATAAACAGGTGGTCACAAAAAGGCCACAGACAGTGTTGTCAAACTGCAAACATTAAAATTTTCTTCACTCCATAAGCATTACAAGCCTGTCAGAATTCATGTGCAGTGACTCTCAAACCACCAATAAATGATGCCAGTTCATAATCAGTCACTGTGTTTTCCATCAGGATTATTATGGGATCAGTATGTTTATTAAATATAAAACATCTTCAAAAAAATTCACATATTTTTTTTTTCCTGTTAATGCTCTAAGGTATCCGATATCCAGTGTTTTCACATACTGTTTACAAATTGAGACAAAAGAGTTGTACATTAGTTTGAATTGTTCCCCACACCTTCCTCCACCAAAGGTCAGGAATAATCAGTAAAAATGTCCATAAGAGAGGACATTTTGTTCGTGTTTTTCTAAAGCCATATGATCTTTTTCTTTTTCAGAAGATTTTTTTTTTAAATGTCCTGCTCATGCTTGTCCATATTATGGCAGTGAATAAAGACCACCTTTAAAATAAAAATAAAAAAATGCATACACTCATGCAAAGTCATGGCTATTGTAAGGTGCATCAGTGGCTGTGAACACAATAACTGTAAATAAAATTAGATATGTATCAACTGACGAACTGCTGATTGATAGTAGTTGATATTTGTCCTAAACTTATACAGTACGTTAATGAAGATTAGCTGATCATGAAAGTAAGTACAAGTAAATGCAAAATGGAAAAGAAGAAAACAAATTAATTAAAAAAGTTACAAATGGTGGCAGTGGCAGTAAGTCACTGTTAATGAGTGAGTCATTAATATTCAACTGTTTAATTTAAACGGTTGATACATTCAGGAACAAAGCATTTGACTGTGTTAATGAGTGAGTCAATGAATCAAAAAACTGATTCATTCAGTAAGTAAACACCATCCATTGCTCAGAGACACAAAATAGTGCTGACATCTTTGTTTGGAACTATTTTCATTGGCAAAAACAGGCAATGTTGTGTCTAAAATGTAATTCACTAAATGTTAACTTTATTAAACTTGTATAAAATGATTATTACATTGGTAATCATGCTGATATCTGGAGAAAAATACGGCACTCTTTGTGTGATATAGATTAACTATATTAACTACTTTTTGTTTTATTAGACTAATAAATCACATGCGTGTACTCTCTGTGTGTGATTTTGTGTTACTGTATACTCAATAATGTCAGATGGCACATCATTACAACAACACTTACCATATTATTGCAGACGATATACTGTATATCACACACTCCAGCCTTGACTTGAGCGGAAAATGAAATTGGCCACGGTTGGCGAGCACTTGTTTGCAAATGAGTCTAACTTGCAAGTGCCAGACCACTGATTCGTCAAATCTTCTTTCTTGCAGTTTGTGTTCTTCCGATGTTATTTTGTAGTAAGTAACAAATATGCTTTGGGGATATGTATCGGAGTAAAAGTATACATTTTCATTAGGGAATGTAGTTGAGTAAAAGTGAAAGATGACAGAAATGTAAAAACTCAAGTAAAGTATGGATATTACTAAAAAAAAAAAAAAAACTAGTCATATATTTGAATGTTGAGCAGCGAGTTACCGATACAAGAGAGAACCAATCAGCGTCATTTGGCCTATGCCTGCAAATACAGGACAAACTGCGTTCCGTATAGCTTTCATATGGAATGCTTCTCTGATGCCTTAAATAAAGGACTATTCTGTATTAAATGGAATGGTTGGCAACCCTATTTAAAACGCAAAAGAGAATTATCTCAGAGGCCCCCTAGCGTCCGGGGCCCTGGGCTGCAGCCCATCTTGCCCATTAGGATAACACGGCCCTGGCTGTAACTGACAAAAATACCCACAATTTTTACCCTTCTGGTCAAATATTGTGCTGCAACCATTGTTATGGTGATTTATTGACAAAAAGATCAGGTAAACAAGATTACACTAGTAGCAGGGCTCCAGACAAAAAATAAATAAATAATAATAAAATAAATAAAGGAGCCACAGTTTGTCATGTGTTAGTGTACATATACAGTATTTATATACAGTTACAAAGATCTGTTTATTACACTGAATCTGTGTGAATATCATGGACCATAACTATGTCAGCATCACTTGGCCACTAAATGCAGTTTGGTCTTCTCCTCAGTTCATCCTATAAATATTGTCTTGTGTCTTAAACAGGTCTGTTTTTATTATAAGTAACATGCAATTTTATAGGATGTGTTCAATTTTATCTTTAGCTCCTTGTATCGTTTCTACAATAGGATAAGTAAACATAAATTTGCAATATAGTTAATAAATTTAGTAAAATGCTCCTCTTATTATTGATATTTTTTCTAGATGACTGATGAGCTTATGGATGCCAGATGGTGATTCTAAGGTAAATGTATTGCTACGTTGCATTGTTTACAAACTTTACACGTTTTACAGATTTTGAAAGACTGAAAGAACAATTACAGGCTATCTTATAAAATAGCCTACCTCTTGATGTCCATTCATGTTTATTTTGTATTATAGAGGTGGTACAGAGCAGGGTCGGATCTAAAAAAAAAATGTTTAGGTTGGCAAAGGCGTGGCATGGGGTCTATGAGGGGTGGCAACACCAAAGCAATCACCCATGTATAGTTTTTGAGAATTTATGGCCTGACATAAAATTGTGTTAACAATTATTGCATTACAATGAAATAATCATCTATGCTGTTTAAAAAAAAAAAAAAAAAAAAAAAAAAACAATATCCATATCCATCATCGCACCAATACACAATATAAAAAACTTCAACAGGTCATACATTTTCTGAGTTTCATTTTATTACTGTAAGAAATCTTGCAGTAGATGAAAAGCACTTGAAAAGTTCAAATAAATCTGTATATGAACTTGGTATGTGTAACAGTGAAGCGTGACAACAGAGCTGAGGATCTAAATGCAGGCTTAATTATAAAGAGCATAGTCAAACAGGCAGAGTCAAAATGCCAGCAAACAGCAACATCCAAGGCAAAGGCAAAAGAGTAATCCAATGACAAACAATGGTCAGGGCAGGCAGCAAACAATTACAAAACTAGGAAAGCAAGGGAAGAGTCCAGGGTCAAAACACAGGCAAGGCAAAAATTAGAAAACAAGGAAAACACAGGAAACAACACGGAAACTAGGAATGATATTTGAATTGCAGTTACAGGCAAATAATCCTCAGCAATGTGTGGGTGAAAAAGTGCAGCTTAAATAGTCCACCTGACTGGAAACGGGTGGAGTCTGTAATTGGTTCCTAGGCTGGGGAAATGTAGTCCGGGGTTGAGTGGCAAAGGTGTGGGCTCTTCTAGAGGAGCTAATGGGCACTCCAGCTGGAGACTGCAAAAGAATGCACCATAATACAGAACAGCACAAAATAATAATTAAACAGCATCCTCTACACATTGAAAATTGAAATTGAAATTGAAAAATTAAAATGACCCCCTTGAAAATGAGATGCCACATCTCAAGGGGCTATCCTTTCAATAAATTCAAATTTAGCAAAATGTCATTACATTACTATAGTAGTTTCTTGGTCTCCTGACACAAGACTAGGCAGTCAGTTCTGCAAAAATGCAGTACATAAATATGGTTACAAAAAAACTTACACATTTGGGGGTGTACCAAATGTGCAACAGTTTACTGTACACATAGGATGATGAAGTTTTCATCATCTAATGTACTGGTACTGTGTACTGTAACTATACTGTATGTGTAAGTATAAAACCCCTGTAGATGGTTCATTCAGTTCTCTCTCTCTCCATTGTTAGGAAGCAGAGATTCTTATTGGTATGTTGATGAATCTCAGACATATCCGGACGGGATTAGATATCTCGGAGGATATCTCAGTTAGCTGAGAAGCAGTAATTTTCTGATTCCTGAACAAATGTAAAAATTCGTTAGTTATCTGTGTTTAGCTGTGTGAGCTTTGTGTTTTTGAGTCACAAAGAACTGGTTCATAAGTCACTTGTTAATGAAGCCAACTACTGTAGGCGTGTGCATGCAACCATCATGCACAGTTCACTGAAAGATGGATTTACGCTGTCATCGCCACTGCTGAAAAGTAGCACATGAAACACTGCTTACATTTATATTTTATTCTGTGATAATTCTGGGGTTATTCCAGGTAGAGAGAAAGATATGATGGGTTCACGTGCCACTAAAGCGATTGTTCATGCTACATTAAAGAGCACCAAAACAGTTTATTGTTTGAACGTTGTAATAAATTCGGCAAAATTTTAAAGTTGATACTTTGTTTATTAAAAGGTAACAGAGCACAAAAACTTATTGTGATTACTGGACGGAAAGTGTGCTACAAATAATATAAAGCTCACGCATTAACAGAACATGGCATGTAGACTAAAGATCTTGACAAGGAGCCATAGTATTGATTATAAACAAAAATTTTAACAATATTGCCAATATCCACAAAGCTGACAGCTTTACCTGTTGTAGTTTGTTCAAGTTGTGCTTGAAATAGACACTGCTTTTCTGCACTTTTACTTGGCACGTCGCCATCATTTTTGGTCTCTGTCATGCAGCAACTGGTGCTGCTTTTAGCAGGTGTGCCAACAATGCTGGTGTTCAGCAGAGATGAGGACTCTTTTTCCTCCAAATCTTTGATGCAGATCGTCTCAAGTCAACATAACAAAAGATGTAATCACAAAACAATCAGGAAAAAATGGCATTACGTGCAAAAAAAAATATATATATAGTCGCCAGTGTCAATCTCAGAAAACTTCACTTGCAAATTAATATTTTTGGTTCCAAATTCGACAGTTTTATTCGCAGTCTGGGGCCCTGAGTAGCCAAGAATCACTGACATCAGTCAGCTAAGATAAAGCTGAGGCTGGAGGCGGGAGATTAAATGCAGCTAGAGTTAACAATTAAGTGGCAGAATGATAAATAAATGAAAGTGAATTTAAAAGATCACTGTAGCAAGGTACTTGTCAAGTCATGGGTGTACTGTGGCTTGCCTAAACTAACGCAGTGCTTGATATAAATTGGGTCTTCTTTGCTGTACGCATGAGTAGCACTATTTGTGTGATGGGCAGAGCTGCAGTGTTCCACGTGACTTAAGATGTTGCATGATGGTTGGAAGTATACACAATATAGTATACATGCATGCAGCTTCCTCCATCTTAAAGAGCCTTGATTCAGTATACCATCCTTCATTATGTTTTATTACAAATACAAAATTCCGTACTCATCATTGCATTTTATATGAGATGGTGGGTTGGACATCGCTTTCCATATGTATAAAACAGCACTGTTGCATATTTATCTATAAAGAAATGTTAAGTAAACTTCCATCTTATCTCTGTACCCTCCGTTGTCTTAGTTCCGGAAGTTACCAGCTACGCTCTTCCAAGTGTTTGCTTTTTAACGTACCTCGAATTTGTACAGAACTGGGGAAAACTGCATTTTTGTATTATGCACCCTGGACATGGAATAATTTGCAAAAAGATTTAAAACTTTATAAATTTGTGTCTATTGGTGAATTTAAAGGCATCATAAAGAGGCTTTTAAGAAATATTTTTTCTTACATTTTTATTGTTTACTTATTGTTATGTATATTTTCCTCTGTGTTGTCACAGAGTAAATCATAATTGAGGCTTGTGATTGTTTTTGTTGATAGGATATTATGTTTAAATATTGTTTTAATGTGTATTTGTTGTATTTTAAAATGTGTCTTACTATATAGCTGCTACCTTTGCCAGGTCTCTCTTGTAAAATAGATTTTAATCTCAATGAGACTTCATGTTTAAATAAAGGTAAATAAATTAGACTGTGTATCCATCATATCAAAAGTTGGGGAAAGAATATTATTATATAATTATTCATCAGAGTGGGCGGTAGATGGGTTGGTCAATCTGATCCAGACACTGTATAAATGAAAGCACAGTTAGGAGAGCAGAACAAACTCCTAACAGGAGGAGACTCACTCATGGCTAATGAGACAGAGAATCATGAGACTCTATATTGCTTTCCTGCCATCAACTCATCGTGCATCAAGGGAAAACGCTCCAGTTTTGAACATAATATCATCTATATGTTTGTATTATTGCTGTCAGCCTGGACTGTGTTTCTGAACCTGCTGGTGATCATCTCTATCGCTCACTTCAAGAAGCTTCACACTCCAACCAACCTGATCATTCTCTCTCTAGCTGTGGCCGACATGCTTGTTGGAATTTTTGTGATACCCATAGAGGGAATCAAGCAAATTGAGACATGTTGGTACTTTGGAGACACTTACTGTGGACTGTTTGTGATCATCGTTAGGTTGGTCCTTATTATATCTCTTAGTAATTTGGTATTAATTGCTGTGGATCGTTATCTGGCTGTTTGTCATCCTTTACTGTACCCACAGAAAATGACTACAACTAAAACTTTAATAAGCATCTGTCTCTGTTGGTTTTGCTGTTCAGTGTACATTATTTGGTTTGTAATAAGTAACGGATATTTTAATATGTCAGACGCAACACTGTGTTACGGCCAGTGTATTGTTTTGATTACACCTGTTTGGAGATTCATTGATTTAATAGTGTCTTTTTTATTTCCTTGTACTGTGATCATCACTGCATATTTGAGGATATTTTATGTTGTGCAAAGGCAAGTCAGAGTTATTAACTCTCAAATGAATGGTGCAAAATCTGTAATGGACATTTCAGTGAGGAAAACTGAGAGCAAAGCTGCTCTGACATTAGGAATCATTGTGACAGCTTATCTGCTTTGCTGGATTCCATTCTTCATCTGTTCTCTAACAAAAACAGTCTCCTCCACTACACTAACATTTCTAACATGGACCTTCTATATAAACTCAGGTCTGAATCCTATTGTCTATGCTTTATTTTACCACTGGTTTAAAATATCAGTTAAAAACATTCTAACTCTTAGAATTTTTCAGCCAGCATCCTCTCTTATGGATATTTTTACTGATTGTCATTAATGATTTACAGTGGGGATTTATTTGTTTTATTTTATGTTCTTACCTAGACACCCTCTGAGATCAATCTCCAAAAATTACAGCATGGAAATTTATTCACATGCTCAGTTATAGGAATTACACATAAAATAATCAACAATAACTAAATATTAAAGGGAAGTTAAAACTAAACTTTTGAAAATGGACTTTATTTACTCACCCTTGTGTTGTTCCAAACCTGTATGTCATTTTTAAACATTAAAGTCACGGTCTCTGTCAACTTTCACTTAGATTGTATTGGAAAAAAACTAAATGATCATGAAATAAAGCTTTTTGGGTTTTTTCTCAGATTCTCAAAATCATGTGAACTCAAACTTCTACAACTAATACAGAACACAGCAGCATGACTAGTCTTCATTGAGCCCACGTCACACCTCTGTAATTGCTACCAGTTACCGCTCACATCAAATTCAAGACAATAATGCTTGAATACAGAATGGCCATCAACTCCGCACCTTCCTACTTCACCTCAGTCTTATCCATCTACTTTCCATCCAGAAAGGTCAGAGAGATCAGATTTCAAACATTTTCGTTCACTGTCCACTGCTGGTGGCATGATCTTCCCCACCCCATCCCCAACAGCCAAATCCCTGACTATACTCAAAAAAAGCTTAAAACTAATCTTTCCCATGAGCACTTAACTGCATCCTGCTGAAAGTTGTCAAACTTTGTATTACTAGCACTTCTCATGTTTATGTAGTACACCTGGAACGAAGTATAATAATGTTAAAGCAGCATGGTGCTGCGATGGCTTTCATCAGTTTGTACAGTGTATATATACAGTGACACTCAAATCTCACGCTCTTTACAAACAGAAAAGTTTTTCCAGAATGTAGACATAAAGTCCAGAAATAATATATAACATTCTCATCAATATATACCCTTAACAACCAAATGACAATATGAAATTGATGATACAACAATGCAGTTAAAATATTAAACATAAATACTGTTCGATCCATCATATCTGATGTATTCCATACAATAAAGACACATAAAAGATTGATTAAAACAAATGTTAAGCATAACAGGTACGACAGTATACAGATTTGTTAGTTGGATACAACTGTAATATTGATCAATAGAAAACAAGAGGTATGGTAAACAAGATTCGAGATTTTTCAAGATTTTTATTCGTCACATACATGATTATCAGGCAACCAACCAATCAGGCAACCAACTGGACCTCATCTACACACGGTGTTGCTCCATGGACAACTCTTTATTTGCTCCACTGCACACCTCAGACCACTTCCTCATTACTGCTAACCTAGCACTTACTCCTGAACAGCATACACTCCAACGCAGGTCACCTTTCGACGGAACCTAC
The DNA here is from genome assembly GCA_024542945.1 of allo-octoploid hybrid of Carassius auratus x Cyprinus carpio. Lineage (NCBI taxonomy): Eukaryota > Metazoa > Chordata > Actinopteri > Cypriniformes > allo-octoploid hybrid of Carassius auratus x Cyprinus carpio. The sequence continues at coordinate 5,730,815 of CM045026.1, read as the reverse complement.
GCTCACTCTCTCCATCTCGCCTATCCTCTGTGGTTTCATCCTCACTTCCTTCACTCTCGCAGTTTTCAGCTCTGGACTTGAACAGTGCTACTGACACTCTTTGCTCCACTCTAACCTCTTGCTTGGACAACTTTTGCCCACTGTTGTCTAGACCAGTACGCACCACCCCATCTGCCCCCTGGCTGTCTGAAATTCTCTGTGAACATCGCTCTAAACTCAGGGCTGCAGAGAGGAAATGGCATAAATCAAGAAACTCTCAGTGTGTATCAGTCTCTACTCTTTTTCTTCTCTGCAGATGTCTTCACTGCTAAAACATCATACTACCACAACAAAATTAACAACTGTTGTGATGCTCGCACACTCTTCAAAACTTTCTCTTCTCTTCTTAATCCGGCTTCACCTCCTCCTCCATCGATTCTTACAGCTGACGACTTTGCAGTTTTCTTCACAAATAAGACAAGAACCATCAGTGACCAATTCTCCACACCGCAGACTGAGGATAACTTCACAACGACTAATGCACACTCTCTCTCCTCCTTCTCTCCTCTCTTCAAGTCTGGAACATTTCCCTCAGCATTTAAGCAAGCTCGGGTAAGCCCACTGCTGAAGAAACCATCTCTAAATCCAGCACTTCTAGAAAACTACAGACCGGTATCCCTTCTTCCATTCATTGCAAAGACACTTGAGCGAGCTGTGTTCAACCAGCTTTCTATGTTCCTTGAACAGAACAACCTCCTGGACAGCAACCAATCTGGCTTCAAAAGCAGCCACTCAACTGAGACTGCCCTGCTCTCGGTTACTGAAGCCCTGCGACTGGCAAGAGCAGCTTCCAAATCCTCAGTACTCATCTTGCTGGACCTGTCTGCTGCTTTTGACACCATTAATCACCAGATTCTCCTGTCCACCCTCAGAAAGATGGGCATCTCTGGAACCGCACTCCTGTGGTTTAAGTCCTACCTTTCTGATAGATCCTTCAGGGTGTCTTGGAGGGGTGAAGTTTCTAAGTCACAACAACTTGCTACTGGGGTTCCTCAAGGCTCAGTACTTGGACCACTTCTCTTCTCCATCTACATGACGTCATTAGGATCTGTCATTCAGGAGCATGGCTTTTCTTATCACTGCTACGCTGATGACACTCAACTCTACTTCTCATTGCAATGAGATGACCCGACGGTAGTTGCTTGCATTTCAGCCTGTCTGAGTGAAATTTCAAGCTGGATGAATGACCATCACCTTGAGCTCAACCTTACTAAGACAGAACTGCTGGTGGTTCCAGCTAACCCATCGTTTCATCACAACTTCTCTAAACAGCTGGGTTCGTCAACCATAACTCCTTCCAGGACAGCCAGAAACCTAGGAGTTCTGATGGATCATCAGTTAAGCTTCACAGACAACATTGCTACAATGACCCGGTCCTGCAGATTTGCCTTATACAACATTAGGAAGATTAGACCCTTCCTGTCAGAGCAAGCCACCCAACTTCTTGTCCAATCTCTTGTTCTCTCCAGACTGGACTATTGTAATGCTCTCCTGGCGGGCCTTCCTGCATGTACTATCAAGCCTCTGCAACTGATCCAGAATGCAGCAGCGAGGGTTGTCTTCAATGAGCCAAAAACAGCTCACGTTACTCCTCTCCTCATCGGGTTACACTGGCTAACAGTAGCCGCTCGCATCAAATTCAAGGTACTGATGCTTGCCTACAAGATGACCACTGGCACAGCACCAACATACCTAAGCTCACTAGTTCAATCGTATGTGCCCTCCAGAAGTTTGCGCTCTGCAAGTGAACGATGCCTTGTGGTGCCATCCCAAAGAGGTTCAAAATCACTCTCACGGACCTTTTCCTGGACTGTGCCCAGCTGGTGGAATGAACTCCCGATCTCAATTCGAACAGCTGAGTCTTTACTCATTTTCAAAAAACATCTAAAGACTCATCTTTTTCGCCAGCACTTAACCAACTAATACTAGCACTTACCTTTTCTTTTATTTTCTTGTCTAGCTTATTCTTAAAAAAAAAACAAAAAAATACCTGGCTACGTGTTCTGTACTAGACTAACTGAGACTTGTCATGGCACTTGTATACTGTTGTTGTTCTCTTGTTGGTCTGATTGCTTCTATTGTTCTCATTTGTAAGTCGCTTTGGATAAAAGCGTCTACTAAGTGATTGAATGTAAATGTAAATTATTATATAGAAAGTGAAAGTGATGTGACATACAGCCAAGTATGGTGACCCATACTCAGAATTCGTGCTCTGCATTTAAACTATCCAAAGTTCACACACACAGCAGTGAACACACACCCGGAGCAGGGCGCCCGGGGAGCAGTTGGGGGTTTTGCCGGCCCGAGACTCGTACCCAAAACCTTAGGATTAAGAGTCAAACTCTCTAACCACTAGGCCACAACTTCCCCCAGAGAATATATAACTAGCAGTGAAATGTAAGTCAGGTCTGCTACATGGATAGTGCAACTATTAAAGAATACAACACAGAGGAAAATACACATAACAATAAGTAAACAATAAAAATGTAAGAAAAAAATATTTCTTAAAAATGTATACTGTAGAATTAAATATAGAATACAAAATAAAATGTGCATGAAAGTATACTGTAGTCTTAAATATTAAGATACACAGGAATGTACAAGAGGTAAATGTGTAAACAGGTTGTGACACTGTCGATATGTCAATATGAGGTAGAAAATGATGAATATTTTACTGATTAAGTGATTATTAAGTGGAGACATGTAGATGTTAAGAGGCTGGTTTTGAGTTTAGGAGCCTGATGCCTGGGGGAAGAAACTCCTCCTAAGTCTCTCAGTTTTAGCCATTAGGCTACGGAAGCGCTGACCAGATGGCAGCAAAGTGAAAAAAACAGTTACTAGGGTGGTTGGAGTCCTTGATGATTTTAACAGCTCTGCTTTTGCAGCGTTTGAGGCAGCGAGGGAAGAGCAGACCCTGAGATGCACTCAGCTAAGCGCACAACTCTCTGCAGGGCTTTGCAGTCTTGACTGGAGCTGTTCCCATACCACACTGATATACAATGAGTCAATATACTTTCTATGGTCCCTGAATAGAATGTTTTCTGGATTGCTGGTGAGACCCTGAATTTCCTCAGCTGTTGCAGATGGTACAGTCTTTCCCTGGCTTTATTAACCTGTGTTTGAATGTGGGTAGTCCAAGTCAGGTCCTCGGAGATGTTTACAGCAAGGTACTTGAAGCTGCTCACCCTCTCCACAGGGGTCCCGTTGATCATAAGAAGAGTATAGGGCTGCTGCTGTCTCTTCTTGAAGTCAACAATCAGCTCTTTAGTTTTGCTCACATTCAGAGAGAGACAATTGTCCTGGCACCATGATTTAAGTTTCTCTACCTCATCCAGGTATGCGACCTCATTATTGTTGGAAATAAGGCCCAGAACCACAGTATCATCAGCAAATTTGATAATAGATGTGGAGCTGTGGGAAGACACGCATGTGTGTAGAGAGAGTAGAGCATGGGACCTAGGACACAGCCCTGTGGGGCTCCTACGTTCAGGGTGATGGAGCTGGAGATGATCTGGCCTACTTTCACCACTTGAGGTCTGCCAGTGAGGAAGTCTTGAATCCTGTTGCAGAGTGAAGAGTTTAGACCGAGGTCTATGAGTTTAGAATCTAGCTTGATGGGGACTATAGTATTGAAAGCTGAGCTAAAGTCGATAAATAGCAGCCTTACATAGTTCCCATTGTTGCCCTTAATGTGCATGAGGGAAGAGTGCAGGACGTGAGAGATGGCATCTTCAGTGGATCTACTGGGGCGATAGGCAAACTGAAGAAGGTCTAAAGAATCCAGGATGGAGGAGCAAATGTAGTTCTTTACCAGTCCCTCAAAGACCTTTATGACTATTGATGTTGGGGTAACTGGGTGATAGTCATTCAGACAAGAGGGTTTATTGTTCTTAGGCACAGGGATGATGACAGATTTTTTAAAGGAGGTGGGAACCACCAAGGTAGCAAGGGAATCATTAAAGATGGATGTAAACAAACCACCAAGTTGATCAGCGCAGGACCTCAGAACACGGACAGAAATCCTATCAGGTCTGGCTGCTTTCCTGATGTTCACTTGCTTTAGGGCTCTCCGAACCTCGTCCTCCGACACGGTGATTACATGATTATCGCTGCTCTGACTGCTGCTTCCTGACGCGCTGTTCAGCTCTCACCTCTGCAGAGGATTTATTTCCAAAGGCACAGATGGTCCTTAGTCCCTGCCACATGCATCGGGAGACATTGAACTGAAAATGAGACACTATTCGTTCCCTGTATTGGAGTTTGGCGGCTCTTACTGTGCGTCAGGGAGCATAGCACGAAGCTTTGTACTCGTTTATGTTTTCCAGCAAAAGACCAGCTTTGTATGTGGCAGTGTGTTTGTTTACTGCAGCACGGATTGTTCTGTCTACCTACGGTTTCTGATTTGAGAAGGTCCTTATAGTTATTGTTTCAGTTGCTTGCTCGGCTAGCATGTTTACAAAGCTTAATGCCACATCTGTGAACTCGCTGACATCAGATGAACTTGCCCGAAACAGTCTACGTCATGAAGAGCCACCTGTAGCATAGCTTCTGAGTGGGAGGACCAGAGCATTACTACTCTCTGCACTGGGGTTTCTTGAACGAGCATTTGTTTATATTCCGGTGTAAGGAAAATGGCGGCATGGTCTGATTTGCCAAAAGCCGGTAGTGAGTGGGCTTTGTAGGCATTCTTAAACTGAGAGTAGCAATGATCCAGTGTTTTCGGTCCTCTGGTTGGACAGGATACTTATAAAAGTTCGGCATGACCTGCCTGAGGTTGGCTTTGTTAAAGTCCCCAACGATGATAAGAGCAGCATCAGGATGTTTGTTGATGTAGCTGCTGAGCGCATTTTGAAGTTAGACAAAGCCAAGCCAGTGTCTGCTTGTGGTGGGATGTAAACAGCAGTAACGGTGATTGATGAAAACTCCCAGGGTAGATAGAATGGGCAGCAAATAATGGATAGGTGTTCCAGATGAGGCGAGCAGGAGTGTGACAGAGTGGAGATATTCCTGGAGTCACACCATTTCTTGTTAATCATGAAACACACTCCTCCACCTTTGGATTTACCAGCCTCAGCTGTTCTGTCCATCCGTAAAACAGAGAAGTTATCAGACAGTGTTACAACAGTGTCCGGCACCGAGGTCATGAGCCATGTTTCAGACAAATAAAGGATGTTATAGTCCCTTATGTCCCGTTAAAATCTTAAACCTGGCTCTAAGATTGTCCATCTTATTCTCCAGAGATTGGAAATTGGCAAGCAGAATGTTCGGTAGATGAGGACTGTGAGCTCTTTTCCTCAGTCTGTTGCGAATCCCAGCTCGTTTCCCACAGTATTTCTTGATCTGTCGCCTCGGGTGGTTATTCAAGTGGCCATTATTCATTTCTGCACTCCTGAGAATCTCAGATGGCCACTATGGGTTGGAGGATAAAGTGTCCTGAAACAGGTCAGTGAAGCAGTGTCCAATGTCCAAAAGTGTTCCTTTGTCGTAAATGATCAGTGCAGATGTTATGTGTATTAAAGAGGGAGTATTAGTAAGTAAAAAAGTAAATAAAAGCTCAATCTAAGCGGAGCGACCTGGACAGCGTCAAAACTCGGTGGCGCCATCCTAGTATTAAGATTACACTGCTAGTCTAAAATCACTGATGTCCATCAGCTACACTGAAAAAAAGAAAAAGAATTTGAACTTAATTAAATACAGCTTCACAAGAAGGGACCACAACACAACCAAATATGTAAAATAATAGTTCATTGTCCAGAATGTTAGGGATGAGTTGGAAGAGGATGAAAAGGTAAAGGGGTCGATGGTTGATCTGGAATTGATGGCCCAGAGAGACTCGGGATGGGGGTATCACCTCGTTTGTATAGTTAGGACAGACAATTAGGACCCCCTAAGTTGGGAAGAGCTGAGGTAAGCTTGGGCTTGACGGAGAACTTGATATTGTTGAGGATTTAGGCGTGGTATGCTCGAGATTGCCAGTGGCCAAGGGCCTGATAGTCTCATCGGAGATTCCACATCTGGTTGCTGATGTTGCTGAATCTTGTGGCCGGTTTCCGGTTTCTGTAAGGAAGAGCAGATCTTTAGGAAGTAATTGGCCTGCATGTCAAGAGTGGACACATTCAGAAATAGATTCAAAAGAACTAAGGAGGAGTATGGACAGAGGATGTAGAAGGGTGAAGGGTGAAGATGAGAGTATCTGAGGAGTGGATAGTAATCCCCAAAATACAGGAGTGCATACTTGCTGATGAACAACATAAAATATCCTCAAATATAAAGCTTTGATCACGGTTCAAGGAATAAGAAAAGATATGAACAGATCAACAATCCTCAAAGAAAAATTAATTATTCAATAACACCCTCCATAGCATGTCTTTTCTTTGTGGAGTATCAAAATATCTGCTAATAATTACAAAAGCAAAATTGCCACTCAAGCAGGAAAACTAGCAGAGACAGATGCTTATTACAGTTTTAGTCATTGTTATTTTGTGTGGGTAAAGTAAAGGGTAACACACAGCCACATAATGATCAATGGCAAAAATAAAACTAAATTGCAGAGAGACACAGAAAGAAGCAGGCCTAGAATGACTATACCCAAACCCAACATGTCTCAATCAGATTTATGGCATCCACAGGCATTACAATAAGTCCAACAAGCATGTCGGCCTATGGAAGCAAAATAATGCCAAATGTTTTTGAATTTAAAAAGCTTGTTGAATTACAATAATTGAAAAAATATGCATTGCATTAACCGTACTTGCATATTAATGCATTGAATTTTAAGTCTTGCATTATTATGGGCTGATATCCAACATGGTTGTAAATTTAAGCCATGAATATTTCAATTAAAAACATTTCAAACAGATTTTTATAATCAAAAATTCAAGAATCCATATTCACCTTTCAGATTTCACTTCCAAAATATTCGATCTGTTTAAAAATACAACCTATAATATTCAACAAACAAGTTTCAGTCCATTTTATTTCGCTTTACAAATTCGCTTCCACAAATTCAGTGGTTCAAATTCGACAGTAAATTCAACGTTTCACATCCGGGAACAGCAGGAAAATCAGTAGATTACCGAGCATAATCTCATCTGCTGTAAATCGTCTTCACCAGCAGGAGGTGTAAGCGCGTCTTGACAAGCATCAAAGTAATAGAGACGAGAGGCCTTCATAAAACGTCATTTGTCGAAATGGACCGAGCGGTGAGTACAAGTTATGATTTTATTGATCAGTATACTGTATTTATATGCGGAATATTAAGATTAAGACCCAAATCATTGTTTACGCAAGTGTCTAAGTGATTCATCTTTACCCCGAGTACACAAGCTGTGTTTTTTTTTACTGCAAAGGTGATGTGATCAATATAAATCCAGAAATCTCTTGCCTTTGGTTAAATTTTTTTTTATTTTATTTTTTTTAGTAAAACCACTATAATACGCTGAAATAGAGAGTGTATTGTTTGATTATGCCACTAATGACAAGATACTAAATAGCACCATTTTTATATAGCACCATTAAATACAACCCAATCGCAATTCTAAAGTAAATCTGTCACTTGTAAATTAAAAAAGTTACATTTCTACCACTATATCAGTTAATCTCCGTCTTTAAATTAAATAGGACTTGTCTCTGCTATGTCCAGGTAAGGGCTTAAGCAAAATTCTTAATCATTTGTAATAAATAATTATTCATGGTATTTTGAAGTGCCCAGATAACAATATCGTGCATACTTATTATCGTGATATATCGCATTACAGAATACCGGCACATGTCTAACTCATTTATTATGGAAACACATATTTTTATTTTGGAAGCAATTAATCATGATTATACCAAGGTTTGTCTGAATAACTGACTAAACACAGCTTAATTTTTTTGTAGAGAGAGATGCACAGACACAGGTGACTCACACAAGCCTTTGCGGGGCCCTGGGCTAAGGCTAAGGCTAATCCTCATCTGTCATATAAAAAATGTCACTATGGAATTGTACACATAGGTGTAATAATTTAGGAGGTGGGTATTGTGAAATGACATACATACAATATGGCATAACATTTGAAAGCACAATTGAATGTCTATGAAACATCAGTCAATAAAGAATTTTTACACAATGGCACTTAACTAAAATTTTATTGCAACCATGTAGCCTATGAATGCATGAAAATTAAAAAAAGTCAATGAAAGAAAACATACTGTATAGAGTGTAGGCTGCTTTTGGTGCTTGAATATGTTTTTCAATAATGAGGTCCAAGTTTTATAATAATATGCTAGATGTTAAAATTTAAAAATGCATAAATTTGTTTCTGTATTTAACAACATTACCTTACAATAGTGAAAGGCGCCTTCCCTCAGGTAGATTGTATGTTTTCAAGCTGGATGTTGTGCTTATGATCAATAATCGCGTCTCTGCATTTGCCCAAACTGATTTGCAGAAATCAAAACATGAGCGACTAGGCGGCAGAGGATTCCACTTGATCTTAAAGCCTTCCTGAAGTGGCTACTTTCGCAATTCAAACAATGATTTATAAAAATAATAATTCATTTATTATTTTTAATGGTCTAGGAGGTCATTCGACGTATGCCTGCAAATACAGGACAAACTGCGTTCCGTATAGCTTTCATATGGAATGCTTCTCTGATGCCTTAAATACAGGACTATTCTGTATTATACGGAACGGTTGGCAACCCTATTTAATACGTAAAAGAGAATTGTCTCAGAGGCCCCCTAGTGTCTTGCCCATTAGGATAACATGGCCCTGGCCATAACTGACAAAAATACCCATAATTTTAACGCTTCTGGTCAAATATTGAGCTGCAAACATCGTTATGATGACTTAATATAATTGACAAATAGATCAGGTAAACAAGATTACACTAGTAGCAGGCTCCAGAAAAAATATATAAATAAATAAATAAATAATACTAAAATAAATTAAGGAGCCACTGTCTCCTATAAGAAACAAAAATAGGCACCTAATTAATTTTTTAGGTGCCACAGAATAAACATGCTTTATAGCTATTTTTTTTTTTTTTTTACAACAAAAGATCTGTTTATTACACTGAATCTGTGCGAATATCATATCCATAACTATGTCAGCATTAATTGGCCATTAAATGTAGTTTGGTCTCCTCCTTAGTTCATCCTACAAATATTGTCATGTGTCTTAAACACATCTGTCTTTCTTCATAAGTAACATGCAATTTTATAGGATGTTAATTTTTATCTTTAGCTCCTTGCATGGTTTCTACAATAGGTTAAGTAAACATATAAATATGCAATATAGTTAATGAATTTAATAAAAATGCTCCTCTTTATAGATATTTTTCTAGCTGACTGATGAGCTTTTGGATGCCGGATGGTTATTCTGAGGTAAATGTATTGCTACATTGCATTGTTTACAAACTTTACACGAGTTTGAAACACTGAAAGAACAATTACAGGCTATCTTATAAAACAGCCTACCTCTTGATGTCCATTCATGTTTATTTTGTATTATAGAGGTGGTACAGAGCAGGGTCGGACCTAAAAATATATTTTTAGGGTGACAAAGGCATGACATGGGGTCTATGAGGGGTGGCAACACCAAAGCAAGCACCCATGCATAGTTTTTGAGGATTTATGGCCTGACATAAAATTGTGTTCACAATTATTGCATCACCATGAAATAATCATCAATGCTGTTTAAAATGAAAAATTCAAAAACAACAATATCCATATCCATCATTGCACCAAGTCAATAAACAATATAAAAAACTTCATTAGGTTATACATTTTTGGATTTTCATTTTATTACTGTAAGAAATCTTGCAGTAGATGAAAAGCACTTGAAAAGTTCAAATAAAAACTGTATATGAACTTGGTATGTGTAACAGTGAAGTGTGACAATAAAGCTGAGGATCTAAATGCAGGCTTTATTATAAAGAGTGTAGTCAAACAGGCAGAGTCAAAATGCCAGCAAACAGCAACATCCAAGGCAAAGGCAAAAGAGTAATCCAATGACAAGCAATGGTCAGGGCAGGCAGCAAACAATCACAAAACCAGGAAAACAAGTGAATAGTCCAGGGTCAAAACACAGGCAAGGCAAAAACTAGAAAACAAGAAAAACACAGGAAACAACTCGGAAAATAAGAATGATATTTGAATTGCAGTTACAGGCAAATAATCCTCAGCAATGTGTGGGTGAAAAAAGTGCAGCTTAAATAGTCCTTCTGACTGGAAACGGGTGGAGTCTGTAATTGATTCCTAGGCTGGGGAAATGTAGTCTGGGGTTGAGTTAAGTGGCTATCCTCTCAATAAATTAAAATTTGGCTAAATTTCATTACAGTATTCAGTATAGTAGTTTCTCGGTCTCCCGACACAACACGAGCCAGTCATTTCTCAGTTCTGTAAAAATGCAGTATATAAAAATGGTTACAAATAAAACGTACACATTTGAGGGTGTACAAAATGTGCAACAGTTTACTGTACACATAGAATAATGAAATTTCTGTCATCTGATGTACTGGTACTGTAATTATATTGTAAAAACCCCTGCAGATGATTAATCCAGCTCTCTCTCTCTCCATTGTTAGGATGCAGAGATTCTGATTGGTGTGTTGATGAATCTCAGACATATATGGACAGAATTAGATATCTCAGAGGATATCTCAGTTAGCTGAGAAGCAGTAATTTTCAGATTTTTGAACAAATGTAAAAACAATTTGTTAGTTAACTGTGTTTAGCTGTGTGAGCTTTGTGTTTGTGAGTCACAAAGAACTGGCATAACTCACTTGTTAATGAAGCCAACTACACTAGGCATGCTGCATGCGCATGCAACCATCATGTACAGTTCACTGAAAGATGGGTTTTCTTGCAATTATTTTGTGTTACACTGTCATGGCCGCTGCTGAAAAGTAGCACATGAACATGGGCAGTGCTAGGGAGGGGCTAGCAGGTGATTCAGCACCCCCAAGAAAAACAAAAGCACCCCCATAGCACCCCCACAGATTTTTTTTTTTTACTGTATTTAATAATTAAGATGATAATAAACAAGAAAAAAAAATGGCTCTTTATATGCATAGCTCGTGCAATGCAGTAACGACAAGATTTGGAACTGTCGCATTTTCGTAATGTCATTATTGCATTTCATTTAAAAAATGGAGCGCTTCCTTGTGCTAAGTAGGCCTGCCCCCGAATAAAGATTTTTCTAGTCAACTTGTCTAAAGATCTTGACAAGGAGCCATAGTATTGATTATAAAGAAAAATTGTTAACAATATTGCCAATATCCACAAAGCTGACAGCTTTACCTGTTGTAGTTTGTTCAAGTTGTGCATGAAATAGACACTGCTTTTCTGCACTTTTAGTTGTCACGTTGCCACCATTTTCGATCTCTCTCATGCAGCACAACTGGTGCTGCTTTTAGCAGGTGTGCCATCAATGCTGGTGTTCAGCAGAGATGAGGATTCTTTTTCCTCTAAATCTTTAATGCACATCGTCTCTTTTTATTAAGTCAACATAACAAAAGATGTAATCACAAAACAATCAGGAAAAATGGCATTACACGCAAATTTTTAAATCATAACAAAACTATATAATCGCCAGTGGCAATCTCAGCAAAAACTTCACTCGCAAATTAATATGTTTGGTTCCAAATATGACAGTTTTATTCGCAGTCTGGAGCCCTGAGAAGCCAAGAATCACTGACATTAATCAGCTAAGATAAAGCTGAGGCCGGAGGCGGGAGTTTAAATGCAGCTAGAGTTAGCAAAAAAGTGGCAGAATGATAAATAAATGAAAGTGAATTTAAAAGATCACTGTAGCAATGGTACTTGTCAAGTCATTGGTGTACTGACGTGGCTTGCCTAAACTAATGCAGTGCTTGATATAAATTGGGTCTTCTTTGCTCTATGCATGAGTAGCACTGTTTGTGTGACAGGCAGAGCTACACTGTTCCACATCACTTAAGAAGTTGCATGATGGTTGGAAGGCAGCTGTTTAGCTAGGCTGTTAAACACACAGTAAACAGTGTATGCATAATTAAGGCAAGTTGATATTCTAATTATATATTTTTTCCAACATTTTACCAATTCCAGATGACACCAGTCTTAATACCTACACTAAATTTTGTCATTTTTTTAAGTGATATATAAATTATAAATGAGAATGTGTAGAATGTGTTACACTTAAATACTTTTTCCTGTTGAGCAGGGAAGAAGAGACGTGTGTGTAAGCAGTGCTATTAACAAAAACACACATGCAACTGTGATGTTGTAACGGGGCTGACGAGATGAGAGACGTGCGGATCCATTTGCAAGCTTTTATTTCAACAGAGATGTGGTCATAAGAGGCATGGGTCAAACTGTGGAAACAGGTACATAACAGGCAAGACATAGAGTATTCCTAGGGCAAGCGTGGGTCAACGATCGGCAAACAGTCCGAAACAGAAAGGCAAAAGGGTTAATCCAAGATAAACAGGCAATAATCAGAAAACACGGAATGGCACGGTAAAGCAGCTAACACTAGGAGAGTGAAACATGCAGAACAATACTCAGTGCAATGGATGATGGGAAATGTAGTCCAGGGTATAGTGGAACAGTCTGTGTAGTGTAGTGTAGCTCGCTGATTGTAACTGGACAGGAAGACAGTTCAAAATTTGACTCATTGACTGGAACTGGACAAGTAAACAGTTCATGAACAGACTCGCTAGCTAGGAATGGCATTACAGACAGTACATTAATGGTTTTTATGGCAGTGACAGTTAACGGGATAAACATGTAGTGCATTTACAGTTTCTGGGCTCACAACTGGACTAATGGAGCAGATAACAGGTTTCTTCTTGGGAACTGAACAGACGGTTCAACAATAGCCTTATTAGGGGAAATGGGACAGACAGATGGAATTCATATCCTGATTCATAGGTTGATCCTGGACAGACTGACAGTTCATGATCAGACTCCAACGTTGATTCAGAACAGGATGAGAGTTTGGAGATGGCCTCATCGGCCGGTTCAGAGCAAAGCAAGGTTCACTGACAGCCTCCATAGCCGTGACAGGACAGGCAAAGAACTCACAGATGGCCTCCATATCTGTGACAGGACAGGCAGAGAGTTCACAGATGGCCTCCATAGCCATGACAGGGAAGTAAGAGGATTCACAGACGGCCTCCATAGCCGTGACAGGACAGGCAGGAAGTTCACAGGTGGATACTACGGACACCTCTGGAGGTTTTGCAGTGGATGCCGCCACCTCTGGAGGTTCTACAGCAGTACCCTCAGGAAATAGGGAAAATTCATTAACATTCTCTTTAACCTGAGAATGGTTCCTTTGACCATGACATGCTGAGAGTGCATTGCTGGGCGCTACCACCGCACCGTACAAGGAGCTGAAGCGAGCGCCGGCACCTCGGGAGCTTCTGCAGCACACACCTCCACCTCTGGAGAAGCTGCAGCGGTTGCCATCACCTCTGGGGAAACAGCAGCAAACTCCACTACCTTGGGAGGATCTGCAGCATCAGCCGCCACCACTGGAAACATCATAGTAGGCACCGCTGCATCAGGCAGTTCTGTGGTGGTGTACGCAGCCCAAATGCAACATAAAGCAATCCCCATCATGGGAAGCGCTTCAAACAAGGGAATTAGTTCAGGAACAGAAGGGTTATAGTGAGTGGGTTTGGGGATACCAGCTGTGATGTGACGTGATTCTGGATGATCAGTTGTGATGTGACGTGACTCTGGACAAACTGTTGAGACGTGAGTTGACTCAGGAAGAGTAACTGTGATTTGATAGACTCTGGGAGATCAACGGTGACTTGACAGACTCTGGGAGATCAACTGTGATTTGACTTGACTCTGGAAGATCAACTGTGACTTGATTTGATTCATGACGATCAACTGTGACTTGACTCATGAAGAACAGCTGAGACTTGACTCGATTCATGACGATCAACTGTGACTTGACTCATGAAGAACAGCTGTGACTTGACTTGACTCATGATTGGCAGCTGTGACATACCGGAGCACTGTTGTGTCCGACATTTTGTGAATGTGCTCTAGTGTGGCCGCCATTACACAAGTGAGTGCGGGGTCGCGTTCCTCCACGACACCCACGGTAAATAAACAGCCAACAGTCAACAAAGCTAAGTCCAAAAAACAACTCAGTGACGAACGCAGGCCCTCGCGTCTAAGCTCAGATCTTAGAGGTTGATTCAGGCCATCACAAAAAAAACTCTATCAAAAGACAGTCCGGTAAATCAGAACAGTGTGCTATGGACAGACACACTATGGCAAACACAGTCCGAAACAGAAATGCAAAGGGTTAATCCAAGATAAACAGGCAATAATCAGAAAACACGGAATGGCTCAGTAAAGCAGCTAACACTAGGAGAGCGAAACATGCAGAACAATACTCGGCGACTTCAGCAGAATCTGGGTGGGTGTTATATAGTGTGTGTAATAGTTTTCAGGTGAGCACGTGATTGGTTACAGTTGTGTTCAAACAGTGCAGTAGATGATGGGAAATGTAGTCCAGGGTATAGTGGAACAGTCTGTGTAGTGTGAGAGTCCATGTAGTGAGTGGGTGACCTCTGGTGGTGAGTGAACAGAAGTTAGTAGGATTTGTGACAGACATGTTACTAATTATTATAAATAATTTATTTGATGCTTACAAGAATAAATTTAATTCTGATTTACTATATTATATTTTAAAAAGGAATAAATCTTAGACTGTTTATCCATCATATCAAAAGTTGGGTAAAAGAATAATATTATCTAATTATTCAGCATCAGAGTGGGCGGTAGATGGGTTGGTCAATCTGATCCAGACACTGCATAAATGAAAGCACAGTAAAGGAGAGCAGAACAAACTCCTAACAGGAGGAGACTCACTCATGGCTAATGAGACAGAGAATCATGAGTCTCAATACTGCTTTCCTGCCATCAACTCATCATGCATCAAGGGAAAACGCTCAAGTTTTGAACGTAATATCACCTATATGTTTGTATTATTGCTGTCAGCCTGGACTGTGTTTCTGAACCTGCTGGTGATCATCTCTATCTCTCACTTCAAGAAGCTTCACACTCCAACCAACCTAATCATTCTCTCTTTGGCTGTGGACGACATGCTTGTTGGAATTTTTTTGATACCCATAGAGGGAATCAAGCAAATTGAGACATGTTGGTACTTCGGAGACACTTACTGCGGACTGTTTGTGATCATCGTTAGGTTGCTCCATATTACATCCCTTAGTAATTTGGTATTAATTGCTGTGGATCGTTATATGGCTGTTTGTCATCCTTTACTGTACCCACAGAAAATGACTACAACTAAAACTTTAATAAGCATCTGTCTCTGCTGGTTTTGCTGTTCAGTGTACATTATTTGGTTTGTAATAAGTAACAGATATTTTAATATGTCAGACAAAATACTGTGTTATGGCCAGTGTATTGTTTTGATGACACCTGCTTGGAGATTCGTTGATTTAATAGTGTCTTTTTTATTTCCTTGTACTGTGATCATCACTGCATATTTGAGGATATTTTATGTTGTGCAAAGGCAAGTCAGAGTTATTAACTCTCAAATGAATGGTGTAAAATGTGTAATGGACATTTCAATGAGGAGGAAAACTGAGAGCAAAGCTGCTCTGACATTAGGAATCATTGTGACAGCTTATCTGCTTTGCTGGATTCCATTCTTCATCTGTTCTCAAACAAAAACATTCTCCTCCACTACACTGACATTTCTAACATGGACCATCTATATAAACTCAGGTCTGAATCCTATTGTCTATGCTTTATTTTACCACTGGTTCAAAATATCAGTTAAAAATATTCTTACTCTTAGAATTTTTCAGCCAGCATCCTCTCTGATGGACATTTTTACTGATCGTCTTTAATGATTTTCAGTGGGGATTTATTTGTTTTATTTTATGTTTTTACCTAGACACACTCTGAGATCAATCTCCAAAAATTACAGCATGGGAAATGTATTCACATACTCAGATATAAGAATTTCATATAAAATAATCAACAATAACTAAATATTGAGGCGAAGTTCAGCCAAACTTTTGAAAATGGACATCATTTACTTACCCTTGTGTTGTTCCAAACCTGTATGTAATTTTTAAGTCACAGTCTCTGTCACCTTACACTTACATTGTATTGGGGAAAAAATTAAATGATCATGAAATAAACCTTTTGGGGTTTTTTTTCTCAAACTCTCAAAATCATGTGCACTCAAACTTCTACAACTAATACAGAACACAGCAGCATGACTAGTCTTCATTGAGCCCACGTCACACCTCTGTAATGGCTACCAGTTACAGCTCACATCAAGTTCAAGACAATAATGCTTGAATACAGAATGGCCATCATCTCCGCACCTTCCTACTTCACCTCAATCTTATCCATCTACTTTCCATCCAGAAAGATCAGAGAGATCAGATTTAAAACATTTTCGTTCACTGTCCAGTGCTGGTGGCATGATCTTCCCCACCCCATCCCCAAAAGCCAAATCCCTGACTATACTCAAAAAAAGCTTAAAACTAATCTTTCCCATGAGGACTTAACTGCATCCTGCTGAAAGTTGTCAAACTTTGTATTACTAGCACTTCTTACATTTATGTAGTACCCCTGGAAAGAAGTTAAAGAAGCATGCTGCTGCGATGGCTTCTATCAGTTTGTACAGTGTATATATACAGTGACACTCAAATCTCACGCTCTTTACAAACAGAAAAAGATTTCCAGAATGTAGACATAAATTCCAGAAATAAAATATAACATTCTCATCAATATACACTCACCTAAAGAATTATTAGGAACACCTGTTCAATGTCTCATTAATGCAATTATCTAATCAACCAATCACATGGCAGTTGCTTCAGTGCATTTAGGGGTGTGGTCCTGGTCAAGAAAATCACCTGAACTCCAAACTGAATGTCAGAATGGGAAAGAAAGGTGATTTAAGCAATTTTGGTGGCATGGTTGTTGGTGCCAGACAGGCCGGTCAACCATTTCTAGGCTTTACAAAGAATGGTGTGAAAAGGGAAAAACATCCAGTATGCGGCAGTCCTGTGGGCGAAAATGCCTTGTTGATGCTAGAGGTCAGAGGAGAATGGGCCGACTGATTCAAGCTGATAGAAGAACAACTTTGACTGAAATAACCACTCGTTACAACCGAGGTATGCAGCAAAGCATTTGTTAAGCCACAACACGCACAACCTTGAAGTGGATGGGCTACAAGGGACTCTGTTGAGACATTTAGATGGTAGAGTCAGAATTTGGCGTAAACAGAATGAGAACATGGATCCATCATGCCTTGTTACCATTGTGCAGGCTGCTGGTGGTGGTGTAATGGTGTGGGGGATGTTTTCTTGGCACACTTTAGGCCCCTTAGTGCCAATTGGGCATCGTTTAAATGCCACGGCCTACCTGAGCATTGTTTCTGACCATGTCCATCCCTTTATTACCACCATGTACCCATCCTCTGATGGCTACTTCCAGCAGGATAATGCACCATGTCACAAAGCTCGAATCATTTCAAATTGGTTTCTTGAACATGACAATGAGTTCACTGTACTAAAATGGCCCCCACAGTCACCAGATCTCAACCCAATAGAGCATCTTTGGGATGTGGTGGAACGGGAGCTTTATGCCCTTGATGTGCATCCCACAAATCTCCATCAACTGCAAGATGCTATCCTATCAATATGGGCCAACATTTCTAAAGAATGCTTTCAGCACCTTGTTGAATCAATGCCACGTAGATCTAAGGCAGTTCTGAAGGCGAAAGGGGGTCAAACACAGTATTAGTATGGTGTTCCTAATAATCCTTTAGGTGAGTGTATACCCTTAACAACCAAATGACAATATGAAATTGATGATGACAATGCAGTTAAAATATTAAACATAAATACTGTTTGATCCATCGTATCTGATGTATTCCATACAATAAAGACACATACAAGATTGATTAAAACAAATGTAAAGCATAACAGGTACGACAGTATACAGATTTGTTAGTTGCATACAATTGTAATATTGATCAATAGAACTGGTAAACAAGATTCAAGATTTTTATTCATCACATGCATGATTATATAGAAAGTGAAAGTGACATGACATACAGCCAAGTATGGTGACCCATACTCAGAATTCCACAACCTTAGGGTTAGGAGTCAAACTAACCATTAACACAGAGGAAAATATGCATAAATACAGGTATGAAAGAATTAAATAAATGTAAACAATAAAAATGTAAGAAAAAAAATATTTGTAAAAAATATATACTGCAGAATTAAATATAGAATAGAAAATAAAATGTGCAAGTATTCTTAACCTGTTAACTGTCACCCCGTTCTGTATTCGGGACGCCTACATTTACTTCACTAAATCCTTATCTAATCATGACAAACTATATATCGTTGGAAAGGTCTAAGACTCCTAAATAGATATTTTACCAGTGTTTTTTGTTAAAAAATTATGTAGGAAAAAAATCTTCTTCGTTGCCTTTTTCTCTGTCACACTTTAGAAATGATATATCGAATGAAAACTTAAAATCTCAAAATTCATCCTTTAAAACCCATTTTAAAATCAGACATTGCATTACCACGAAAATGGTACATCAATATCATGTTATAAAATGTTTTTGTTCATGAATTATAAAAATTTTAGTTTGGAAAGTGCACTTTCAAGTCTATATTCAAAAATGTGAGTGAGTTAAGGGATTAAAATGCATTCAAAATTCGGAATAATTTGTAATAAATAATTATTCATGGTATTTTGAAGTGCCCAGATAACAATATCGTGCATATTCATTATTGTAATATATATCGCATTAAAGAATACCGGCACATGTCTAACTCATTTATAATGGAAACACATACTTTTATTTTGGAAGCAATTAATCATGATTATACCAAGGTCTGTCTGAATAACTGACTAAACACAGCTTAATTTTTTGTAGAGAGAGATGCACAGACAGGTAACTCACACAGCTGTCATCTCTCTCTCTCTCTCTCTCTCTCTCTCTCTCTCAATCTTGATAATAAATTCAAATAAATGTTAAAATTCATTCTGTGTCTGGTTGGAAGCGGACAGACTGCTAGGGCTAACATGCCATAACCAGTGCGGCGTTAAGCCTTTGCGGGGCCCTGGGCTAAGACTAAGGCTAATCCTCATCTCTCATATAAAAAATGTCACTATGGAATTGTACACATAGGTGTAATAATTTAGAAGGTGGGTATTGTGAAATTACATACATACAATATGGCATAACATTTGAAAGCACAATTGAATGTCTATGAAACATCAGTTAATAAAGAATTTTTAAACAATGGCATTTAAATAACAAAAATTTTATTGCAACCATGTAGCCTATGAATGCATGAAAATGAAAAAAAAAAAATTCAATGAAAGAAAACATACTGTATAGAGTGTAGGCTGCTTTTGGTGCTTGAATTTGTTTTTCAATAATGAGGTCCAAGTTTTATAATAATTCGGTAGAAGTTAAAATTTAAAAATGTATAATTTTGTTTCTGTATTTAACAACATTATCTTACAATAGTGAAAGACGCCTTCCCTCAGGTAGATTGTATGTTTTCATACTGGATGTTGTGCTTACGATCAATAATCACGTCTCTGCATTCAACCAAACTGATTTGCAGAAATCAAAACACGAGTCCCAATCACTGTGAAGCGGGAGCGACTAGGCGGCAGAGGATTCCGCTTGGTCTTAAAGCCTTCCTGGAGTGGCTACTTTCGCAATTCAAACAATGATTTATAAAAATAACAATTTATTTATTATTTTTAATGGTCTAGGAGGTCATTCGACATATGCCTGCAAATACAGGACAAACTGAGTTCCGTATAGCTTTCATATGGAAACGCTTCTCTGATGCCTTAAATACAGGACTATTCTGTATTATACAGAACGGTTGGCAACCCTATTTAATATGCAAAAGAGAATTGTCTCAGATGCCCCCTAGTGTTTGGGGCCCTGGGCTGCAGCCCATCTTGCCCTTTAGGATAACGCGCCCCTGGCCGTAACTGACAAAAATACCCATAATTTTTATGCTTCTTAATATAATTGACAAATAGCTCAGGTAAACAAGATTACACTAGTAGCAGGGCTCCAGAAAAAAATAAAATAAATAATACTAAAATAACTTAAGGAGCCACTGGCTCCTATAAGAAACAAAAATAGGCACCGAATTCATTTTTTAGGTGCCACAGATTAAACATGCTTTATTCCTCTTTTTTTTTTTCTTTTTTTTTTTTTACACTTTAACATTTCAGTCATACTGTCATTTGTTTATGTCTCATTTTTTTCTTGTCTTTATCAGCATTTTATTCCATCTTGTAGATGTCCTTGGAATTAAGCAGAGGTGGAAAGAGTACAAAAATATTCTACTCAAGGAAAAGTCCCATTACATGAATGAAATTTTACTTAAGTACAAGTAAAAGTACCAGTCTAAAAATCTACTCAAGTAAATGTAAAAAGTAGCTGATTTAAAATTTACTCAGAGTAAAAATTACTTAGTTACATTTTAACAGTGGGAGGGAGGTAAAAATGGGACCAAGGGTGTCGAACTCAGTTCCTGGAGGGCCACAGTCCTGCACAGTTTAGATATAACCCTAATTAAACACACCTGATCCAGCTAGTTTAATCATTTAGGCTTACTTGAAAACTACATGATATGTGTGCTGGAGCAGGGTTAGAACTAAACTCTGCAGGGCTACGGCCCTCTAGGAACTGAGTTTGACAGCCCTGGGATAGGCCTATTAATCTCAAACTTGTTGTTTTTAATTAAAGGAATAAGTTATTAAGAATAATAAGACATTTGGGCTGTTACCAGGCAAATCAGTATCAACAAACTCATCTTTTCAATGCAGAGGAAATGCAGAAGCTTCATCAGAAGTGCAATTTAGATGTATTTACACACTGTTTAGTGCAGGACAAGAATGCATTTAACCTGCAGTTACAAATGCATGAATAATGTTTTGATATACAAGACATAAAATGTTGAATACTCATTTGAAATTATAAGAAATTAATTATTTAAAAAAATCAAAAGATACTTTAAATGTGAAATTAAAATGGCCAGTATGTGTCAGCAAGTCACTGTTAATAAGTGAGTCATTGCGATTGAACCGAATCATTTAAACGGTTGATTCATTCAGGAACAAAACACTGTCATGTTGCTCAGAGATGCAAAACTGTGCTTTGGTGGCTGTTTGGAATTATTTTTTGTTGAAGAAATAGAGCAAAAACAGGCAACGTGGTGTCTAAAGCGCAAGTCTCTTAATTAACTTGTTTACTGACCTGTTGTAAAAAAAAAAAAAAAAAAAAATGTATGTAATCATGATGATTTTTGGAGGAAAAGGCGGCATTCTTTGTGTGATTTTGATTTACTATATGAAATGATATATATGTAAATTTTCTGCCCCTATATCTTCAATTTTGTGATCATTCTAAATGCATTTTACAAGACACACAGTGAAAGATCACACAGTGAAAGAACGCACTATGCTCGCCCACATCATTAAAACAATTATGATATTATCGCAGACGATATATATCGCACACTCCGCACCACTGTCTTTTTGGCTAATTTGTGCAAAACCTCTTGCTAAAATGTCAAAGCTTCATTTTAACCACCAATGCAACGATGCAATTATTTAGCTTACCTCTACATGCTTGCGAAGGGTTGATGTCTTGTCGAGATTTTAGAAGCTGCTAGTTTGGTCTCCCTAGGAAAGCACAGCTTACACTGCATAATAAAGCATAAATATGGCCAGGGGTTCACTTCATTTCCTTCGAGTTCAACTTCAGAATATGATGGGGTTTCGTTTTCAGCGGTGTCTGCACCATTAACGCCTGTTTTGTCTGTCTGCATCCTTGTGATTTTAGCACCAGTTTGCTTTCCTGCCCATTATATACTGACGTAGTTTCCAGGGAGCGAATTTATTTATTTTTTACTCAGTAATTAATGTGTTTTAAAATGTAGCGAAGTACAATACTTCAAACAAAATATACTTAAGTAAAAGTAAAATTACAGATTTTAAAAATTACTTTAAAAAGTAAAAGTACACAAAAAAGCTACTCAATTAAAGTAACGCGAGTAAATGTAATTCGTTACTTTCCACCACTGGAATTAAGGTTCACTTAAAGTGCGAATTTTTCCAACTTGAGAACTACATACAGAACTATATGCTATATACTGTACCATCACAAAGATCTGTTTATTACACTTAATCTGTGTGAATATCATATCCATAACAATGTCAGCTTCACTTGGCCACTAATGTAGTTTGGTCTCCTCTTTACTTCACCCTATAAATATTGTCATGTGTCGTAAACACGTCTGTTTTTCTTCATAAGTAACATGCAATTTTATAGTATGTGTTAATTTATATCTTTAGCTCCTTGCATGGTTTCTACAATAGGTTAAGTAAACATATAAATATGCAATATAGTTAATGAATTTAGTAAAAATGCTTTATAGATATTTTTCTAGCTGACTGATGAGCTTTTGGATGCCGGATGGTTATTCTGAGGTAAATGTATTGCTACGTTGCATTGTTTACAAACTTTACACGTTTTCCAAAGTTTGAAACACTGAAAGAACAATTACAGGCTATCTTATAAAATAGCCTACCTCTTGATGTCCATTCATGTTTGTTTTGTATTATAGAGGTGGTACAGAGCAGGGTCGGATCTAAAAATATATTTTTAGGGTGGCAAAGGCATGGCATGGGGTCTATGAGGGGTGGCAACACCAAAGCAAGCACCCATGCATAGTTTTTGAGGATTTATGGCCTGACATAAAATTGTGTTCACAATTATTGCATCACCATGAAATAATCATCAATGCTGTTTAAAATGAAAAATTAAAAAACAACAATATCCATATCCATCATCGCACCAAGTCAATAAACGATATAAAAAACTTCATCAGGTTATACATTTTCGGATTTTCATTTTATTACTGTAAGAAATCTTGCAGTAGATGAAAAGCACTTGAAAAGTTCAAATAAAAATTGTATATGAACTTATATGTGTAACAGTGAAGCGTGACAATAAAGCTGAGGATCTAAATGCAGGCTTTATTATAAAGAGTGTAGTCAAACAGGCAGAGTCAAAATGCCAGCAGACAGCAACATCCAAGGCAAAGGCAAAAGAGTAATCCAATGACAAGCAATGGTCAGGGCAGGCAGCAAACAATTACAAAACCAGGAAAACAATGGAAGAGTCCAGGGTCAAAACACAGGCATGGCAAAAACTAGAAAACAAGGACAACACAGAAAACAACTCGGAAACTATGAATGATATTTGAATTGCAGTTACAGGCAAATAATCCTCAGCAATGTGTGGGTGAAAAAGTGCAGCTTAAATAGTCCTCCTGACTGGAAATGGGTGGAGTCTGTATTGATTCCTAGACTGGGGAAATGTAGTCCGTAGTTGAGTAAAGGGGCTATCCTTTCAATAAATTCAAATTTGGCTAAATTTCATTACAGTATACAGTATTGTAGTTTCTCGGTCTCCCGACACAAGACAAGGCAGTCATTTCTCAGTTCTGCAAAAATGCAGTATATAAAAATGGTTACAAATAAAACTTACACATTTGAGGGTGTACAAAATGTGCAACAGTTTACTGTACACATAGAATAATGAAAATTCTGTCATCTAATGTACTGGTACTGTGTACTGTAATTATACTGTAAAACCATGCAGATGATTAATCTAGCTCTCTCTCTCTCCATTGTTAGGATGCAGAGATTCTGATTGGTGTTGATGAATCTCAGACATATACGGACAGGATTAGATATCTCAGAGGATATCTCAGTTAGCTGAGAAGCAGTAATTTTCAGATTTTTGAACAAATGTAAAAACAATTTGTTAGTTCACTGTGTTTAGCTATGTAAGCTTTGTGTTTGTGAGTCACAAAGAACTGGCATTCTTTGTGTCACTTGTTTTATGAAGCCAACTACACTAGGCATGCTGCATGCGCATGCAACCATCATGTACGGTTCACTGAAAGATGGGTTTTCTTGCAATTATTTTGTGTTACACTGTCATCGCCGCTGCTGAAAAGTAGTACATGAACATGGGCGGTGCTAGGGAGGGGCTAGCAGGTGCTTTAGCGCCCCCAAGAAAAACAAAAGCACCCCCATAGCACCCCCACAGATTTTTTTCCTGGAACCAATTATATACATGCAGTAGCCTATTGTATTTAATAATTAAGATGATAATAATATAATAATGGCTGTTTATACGTAAGATTTGCAACTGTCGCATTTTTGTAATGTCATTATTGCATTTTATTTAAAAATGGAGCGCTTCCCTGTGTTAAGTAGGCCTGCCCCCGAATAAAGATTTTTCTAGTCAACTTGTCGCATGTTATATTAAATTGATTAATATATTAACCATCCTTTAATATAGGCCTATAGGCCGACGTATTTTAGGCTATAGCCTACTCCGCGCTCCAGCTCGCGCATAAAGCAATCAAAGCATCGGCAAAGTGATTATGAATGTTTCGGGGGGAAAGAAGAGATTTTAATTATTTATTAATAAACTATTGCCTTCTGAGTCAGTGTCGGGTGCAAAGATGCAGTTGCCGAATGCCGACTCGCCATCTCCACATAGACATACCTTTAATAAAAATAAATGCACCTTTTCATATACGGACTAAAAAAATAAGAATAAATTACAAAACTAAGTGGATGAGTTTTATTTATATTTAGTTTATTATTGATATAAAAAATAATAATAGCCTGTTTGGGTTATATTTAATTGCAGGACTCCAGACTGCGACCATTTCTCCTGCCTATGTGACTAAATTTTGTGAGCAGTCGCACTGGCGCAACCACAGCGTTGATCAACTTATAAGCGCTGCTATTTCTGTTGAATATGAGAAATATCAAACGGCAACTCGCTTGAACTGTGCAGCACTTGGAGCGTAGAGCATGGTTTATACTCGCCGTGTCAGCACGAGCGCGAAGCTGCGGGCAGCAAAAATGACGCAAATATTGAGGAAACGATGGATGGTTTTTATGCTAAAGTAAAGTAAAAGACATCTTCTTAAACCAGAGAAGGTGAACATGTTGGTATTCTTGTGTGGGGGAAAAACATGCAAGCACTGTCACCGAAAGTTTAGTTTTACTTTGCTTTTTGTTTTCATTTTGAAAACTTATCTTTACTGTTTACCTCACATGCTATGGAGGCTCTCTTTTATTTTTTTATTTGATTCCTCATTCCTCATTTGCTAAATGTTCTGTAATTTATTAGACATTATATAATACAGCATGTGGTGAAGGCTATGCCATGCCTCACCTTATTCGTTTTTGTTAATAAACATTTTAAGCTAGTTTGTCATTGTATCTTGTTTTAATGTTGTTGTGCTTTTTAATGAAAAATAACAAGGAATCCATCGTTTAGTTTTAGTCTTAAAAAGTGAAAGGTGAATAGCAAAATAGACAATTATCTTTTATTGCAAAAAGCGACAAGATCGCGAAATCGAAAGTGAAAGCATCCGAAGCCGGGCTTATAACAGAGCAAAAGAGGGACTCCCGGACACAAAATTCAAATCACAAATAATACTAATGATGAAAAAGAACGGGTTGAATGTTAACCACTTTTGTTTCCATATAGGCCTAACTATAAACTATGATAAAAGTTCATCAGCATGCATTGATTAATCCCATGTTATAGCAGAAAAAAAAAGGGAAAAAAAAGTGCTCCTGCAACCAACTGAGAAAGTCGCAAAAGAGCGACCAGTGGGAAGAATGTGTCTGGAGCGCTGAATTGCCCAGCTCCCCCTGTCAATGATCTAGCACCCCCTCAGCACCTGAGTTCAAAATTCTCTGGCACTCCCCTGCACATGAAACACTGCTTACATTTTTATTTTATTCTGTGATAATTCTGGGGTAATTCCCGGTGGAGAGAAGATATGATGGGTTCACGTGCCACTTGAACTGAGGTGCTAAAGCGATTGTTCATGCTACATTAAAGAGCATCAAAACAGTTTATTGTTTGAACATTGTAATGAATTCAGCAACATTTTAAAGTTGATACTTTGTTTATTAAAAGGTAACAGAGCACAAAGCTTATTGTGATTACTGGACGGAAAGTGTGCTACAAATAATATGAAGCTCACACATTAACAACATATAGACTAAAGATCTTGACAAAGAGCCATACACACTAAAAAAAGTTGGGTTAAAAATAACCCAACAAGTAACCCAACTATGGGTTGGTATAGCACCTTCCCAACTGTGGGTTATTTTTAACCCAATGATTAAAAATAACCCAACAGTTGGGTTAACTATTTACTTTTATTCATGAGATTATTTTAATGAATAAAATACACAGTTTTCAAATACAGATTAAGTAGAAAAACAATAAATCTGTTTTAAAAACAGGTTTTAAGTTTTAAATGACAAATTTACTCAATATTGATGAGCCTAGTATTTAATATAAATGTGCACAATTATATTGAATTCAAAATACACGAGTGAACATGCAGAACACATGGCAAATAAATGTTGAAGTACAAATATTCAAAATACACATTAAATTCAAAACAAATATACACAAACAATATACATAAATTCAAATACATGTTAAATTCAAAACACAAATATCCAAATACAGTACAAATATTCAAAACAAATGTGCACATATGGTTTACCAATTCAAAACCTACACAGATGCACATAATACACATTTAAAACAGATGTGCACATACAGTACAGAAATATACAACCTAAACATTTGTGCACATACAGTGTACAAATTCATAACCTACACAGATGCACATATAGTAAGCTTTTAAAATACAGATGTGCACATACAGTACAGAAATATACAACCTAAACATCTGTGCACATATGGTATACAAATTCAAACCACAAATGTGCACATACCAGTATACCAAAAACTACACAAATGTGTACACCAAGGACATACCTTTATACTTCAAGAAATAAACATATCCTTAATAAAAAATGCTACAGTGGTCACCATATGCATTGTGTTATAAACACCTTAAAGGAATAGTTCACCCAAAAATGAAAATTCTGTTATTAATTACTCACCCTCATGTCGTTCCAAACCCGTAAGATATCCATTTATCTTTGGAACACAAGTTAAGATATTTTTGATGCATTCTGACAGCTCTCTGACCCTCCCATAGACAGCAAGGGTCCTTACACCATCAACGTCCAGAAACTTAGCAAGGAGATTGGTAAAATAATCCATGTGACATCAGGGGTTCAACCGTAATATTATACGAGAATACTTTTTGTGGGCAAAAGAAAAAAAATAATGAGTTTATTCAACAATTTTTCTCCTCCGTGTCACCCTAGTGCCATTTTGGACAGTATCCACTCAACGCAAACAGCGTATGCTGTTACTCCTTTTCAACTGCCTCTCCGATGAAAATGATGAAAACTTGGGAGGAATTTTCTTTGTCTCCAAGCACCAAGACATGTGGATCCTGGCTTGTCTCATTGTTGAGGTAGTGCACCATATTAGTACCAACCTTGAAAGAATAAATAAACTTTAGTTGGCATATATGATAAACATTTCAGGGATTCAATATATTTTAAAAAATGAATCAAAGAAAAAAAGGTAAAACTGAAGCAGTCTTGTAGTGAATTAAAATAAGTTAACTCTAAAAGTGATGAATGACCATTAGTCATGAGAACTGTGGATAAAAAGCAGAGTCACTGAAGGAAAGAGTTTATGTACAGAGCAGTGTAATTTAATGGGCCTTTAATTTAATTTTTATTTTATTCTGTGATAATTCTGGGGTAATTCCCGGTGGAGAGAAGATATGATGGGTTCACATGCCACTTGAACTGAGGTGCTAAAGCGATTGTTCATGCTACATTAAAGAGCACCAAAACAGTTTACTGTTTGAACATTGTAATGAATTCAGCAACATTTTAAAGTTGATACTTTGTTTATTAAAAGGTAAGAGAGCACAACGCTTATTGTAATTACTGGATGGAAAGTGTGCTACAAATAATATGAAGCTCACACATTAACAGAACATATAGACTAAAGATTTTGACAAAGAGCCATAATGATTATATACAAAAATTGTTAGCAATATTGCCAATATCCACAAAGCTGACAGCTTTACCTGTTGTAGTTTGTTCAAGCTGTGCATGAAATAGACTTTTCTGCACTTTTAGTTGTCACGTTGCCACAATTTTCAATCTCTCTCATGCAGCAACTGGTCCTGCTTTTAGCAGGTGTGCCATCAATGCTGGTGTTTAGCAGAGAGGAGGACTCTTTTTCCTCTAAATATTTAATGCACATCATCAACATAAAAGATGTAATCACAAAACAATCAGGAAAAATAGCATTACATGCAAATTTTTACATCATAAACTTATATAGTCGCCAGTGGCAATCTCAGCAAAAACTTTGCTCACAAATTAATATGCTTGGTTCCAAATGCGACAGTTTTATTCGCAGTCTTGAGCCCTGAGTAGCCAAGAATCTCTGACGTTAATCATCTAAGATAAAGCTGAGGCCAGAGTTTAAATGCAGCTAGAGTTAACAAAAAAAAAAGTGGCAGAATGATAAATAAATGAAAGTGAATTTAGAAGATCACCGTAGCAATGGTACTTGTCAAGTCATGGATGTACTGACGTGGCTTGCCTAAACTAACGCAGTGCTTGATATAAATTGGGTCTTCTTTGATCTACGCATGAGTAGCACTATTTGTGTGAATTCCAGACGACACCAGTCTTATTAACTACCTTAAATTGTGTCATCATTTTTTAAGTGATATATAACTTATAAATGAGAATGTGCTACACTTAACTACTTTTTCCTGTTGAGCAGGGAAGAGAAGAGGCGTGTGTAAGCAGTGCTATTAACAAAACACACATGCAACTGTGACGTTGTAACAGGGCTGACAAGACGACTGACGTGCGGATCCATTTGAAAGCTTTTATTTAAACAGACGTTGTCATAAGAGGCATGGGTCAAACAGGTACATAACAGGCAAGACAGTATTACTAGGGCAAGGGTGGGTCAATGATCGGCAAACAATATCCAAAGGGCTAGACACGAGGGGAAATCCAATAACAGAGCAATAGTCCAGGCGAGGTGCAAACAGTCCGAAACAGAAAGGCAAAAGGGTTAATCCAAGATAAACAGGCAATAATCAGAAAACACTGAATGGCTCGGTAAAGCAGCTAACACTAGGAGAGTGAAACATGCAGAACAATAGTCAGTGACTTGAGCAGAATCTGGGTGGGCGTTATAGTGTGTGTGTGTATAACAGTTTTCAGGCTAGCATGTGATTGGTTACAGTTTTGTGCAATCAGTGCAATGGATGATGGGAAATGTAGACCAGAGTATAGTAGAACAGTTGGTGTGGTGTAGCTAGCTGATTGGAACTGGACAGGTAAACAGTTCATGAACAGACTCGCTAGCTAGGAATGGCATTACGGACAGTTCAGACATTTGGAGAAATAGAGCAAGCAGACAGTTCATGAATGGTTTCTATGGTAGTGACCAAGTTAACAGGATAAACATGTAGTGCACTTACAGTTTCTGGGCTCACAACTGGACTAATGGAGCAGATAACAGGTTTCCTCTTGGGAACTGGACAGACGGTTCAACAATAGCCTTATTAGGGGAAATGGGACAGACAGAATTCAAAACCTGATTCATAAGTTGATCCTGGACAGACTGACAGTTCATGATCAGACTCCAACGTTGATTCAGAACAGGATGAGAGTTCAGAGATGTCCTCATCGGCTGGTTCAGAGCAAAGCAAGAGTTCACTAACGGGCTCCAAAGCCGTGACAGGACAGGCAGGAAGTTCACAGGTGGATACTACTGACAACTCTGGAGGTTCTACAGCAGTACCCTCAGGAAACAGGGAAAATTCATTAACATTCTCTTTAACCTGACAGGTACAGCGTTCACCAATGATTCCTTCGACCACAACATGACATGCTGAGAGTGCATTGCTGGGCGCTTCCACCATACAAGGAGCTGAAGCGAGCGCCGCCGCCTCGGGAGATTCTGCAGCACACAACTCCACCTCTGGAGAAGCTGCAGCAGGTGCCATCACCTCTGGGGAAACAGCAGCGAACTCTACTTCCTTGGGAGGTTCTGCAGCATCAGCCGCAACCACTGGAAACATCATAGTAGGCACCACTGCATCAGGCAGTTCTGTGGTGGTGTACGCAGCCCAAATGCAACATAAAGCGATTCCCCTCATGAGAAGCGTTTCAAACAAGGAAATGTAGATTAAATGTAGATGTAGATAGGAAACGATGTTCCTAAAGGGTCAGTTTGCTTCTTCAAAGGGTGAAGATGAGAGTATCTGAGGAGTGGATAGTAATCTCCAAAATACAGGAGTGTATAATATAGACCAGTTGGAAATAGAATTGAAGGTTGAAGGAGTCCAGACTGCACCTTGTGAGGTAGTGGCGCTGGACGAGGCTTCTGGACTGTAGAAGTAACTATTGAGAATTATTACGAAGCACTAGAGCTGTATTGCTGTAAAACGGCTGAAGGAGGGGTGGAAGAATGATGTTGGGTAAAACTTAATAATAACTTTAATTAATATATCATTAACAAACATTACATAATGTTTAACAAATCATTAGTTAATGTATATTCATATATGTAGAAATAAGAGATAATGTGCTCACTAATCAACTTATTAAACATTAACAAATGCAGATTATTATTTGTAATGAACTAGTTAATTACAGACCGATCTTGAATCTCCCTTTTCTGTCCAAGATACTAGAAAAGGTAGTGTCCTCACAATTATATTCCTTCTTAGAGAAAAATGGTATCTGTGAGGATTTCCAGTCAGGATTTAGATTGTATCATAGTACTGAGACTGCTCTAATTAGAGTTACAAATGACCTGCTCTTATCATCTGATTGTGGTTGTATCTCTCTATTAGTGCTACTGGATTTTAGCACTGCATTAGATACTATTGACCACAATATTCTTTTGCATAGACTAGAAAACTTTGTCGGCATTAGTGGAAGTGCATTAGCATGTATTTAAATCATACTTATATGACCGCCATCAATTCGTAGCAGTGAATGAAGAGGTATCATATCGATCACAAGTGCAGTATGGAGTACCTCAAGGCTCAGTACTAGGGCCGTTACTCTTCACGCTTTACATGTTACCCTTGGGAGATATCATCAGGAAACACGGTGTTAGCTTTCACTGTTATGCTGATGATATTCCGCTCTATATTTCTTTGCGGCCCAGCAAAACACACCAATTTGAAAAAAAGCGGAATGCATAGTCGATATAAAAAAAACTGGATGACAAGTCATTTCTTACTGCTAAATTCTGAAAAAACAGAGGTGTTAATTATAGGAACTAAAAACTCTGCAGACATGATGGCTGCTCTGTCAATTCTTCGTCATCAGTTAGGAACCTAGGTGTGCTATTTGATAGCAATCTTTCCTTAGAAATCCATGTTTCTAGCATTTGTAAAACTGAATTTTTCCATCTCAAAAATATATCTAAATTACGACCTATAGTCTCAGTGTCAAATGCAGAAATGTTAATCCATGCGTTTATGACCTTAAGGTTAGATCACTGTAATGCTTTATTGGGTGGTTGTTTTGCAGGCTTAATAAACAAACCCCAGCTGGTTCAAAATGCAGCAGTTAGAGTTCTTACTAGAAAAAGGGAGTATGACAATATTAGCCCGGTTCTGTCAACACTGCACTGGCTACCTATTAAACATCGTATAGATTTTAAAATCTTGCTTATTACTTATATAGCCCTGAATGGTTTAGCCCCTCAGTATTTGAACAAGCTCTTGTTACCTTATAGTCCTCAGCATCCGCTGTGTTCTCAAAACTCTGTTAATTTGATAATACCTAGAATATCAAAATCACTGCGGGCGGCAGATCCTTTTCCTATTTAGCACCTTAACTCTGGAATAGCCTACCTAACATGGTTCATGAGGCAGACACACTCTTGCAGTTTAAATCTAGATTAAAGACCCATCTTTTTAACCTGGTTTACATATAACACACTAATACGCTTCTAATATTCAAATACGTTAAAGGATTTTTAGGCTGCATTAAGTAAGTAAACCGGATCCGGGAACACTTCCCATAACACGCAATGTACTTGCTACATTCTGCCGTTAGAAGAATGGCATCTACGCTAATATTAGTCTGATTCTCTCTTATTCCAAGGTCACCGTAGCCACCAGATCCAGTCTGTATCCAGATCAGATGGTCACTACAGTCACCAGGATCCAGTATGTATCCAGACCAGATGGTGGATCAGCACCTAGACAGGACCTCTACAGCCCTGAAAGACAGCGGAGACCAGGACAACTAGATGAGCCCCAGATACAGATCCCCTGTAAAGACTTTGTCTCAGACGACCACCGGGACAAGACCACAGGAACCAGTTGAGTCCTCTGCACAATGTGACTTTGCTGCAGCCTGGAATTGAACTGCTGGTTTCGTCTGGCCAGAGGAGAACTGGCCCCCGACTGAGCCTGGTTTCTCCCAAGGTTTTTTCTCCATTCTGTCACCGATGGAGTTTTGGTTCCTTGCCGCTGTCGCCTCTGGCTTGCTTAGTTGGGGACACTTCATTTACAGTGATATCATTGACTTGATTGCAGATGATTGCAAAGATACTATTTAAATTGAACTGAGCTGGATGATGACATCACTGAATTCACTGATGAACTGCCTTTAACTGTATTTTGCCTTATTGACACACTGTTTTCCTAATTAATGTTGTTCAGTTGCTTTGACACAATCTGTTTTGTTTAAAGCGCTATATAAATAAAGGTGACTTGACAATGCTTAAATGATTTTAACAGAAATTATACAATGATTACAAGTTTGTTTGTTTAGTACTAATGGTATTGCTAATGATATCATTAAACTTCAGCTCACATATTTGCTAATGCTCATTTTACAAATGTTGTGAAAATATAGCTTAATAATTTTAGGCACTTCACACACTATTCATGTTAGCATATTATTCATTAACTCAATTACAGTATGTAAAAGTCCCATATTTGGTCTTTGTTTGTTGTGTAGACTTCTATTATTTGCATATCTTAAATAATTTATTAATGATTTGTTAATGTTTTTGCAGTAACCAATCTAGTTGTTTAAAAACATTTACTCTTTTTTTTTCTTTTTTTCTTTATGGGCATTGGACTTTTAGCTACTGTAACAACGTTTGTGTAAAGGATGGTTAAGTTAAGTTTAGCTAAATGCTTGGTAAAGACATAACACACATTGTAATTTGGGTGAAAAACTTGTTTTTATTTACTCAACACATATATATTAGTATACTATTGTGTATCATTAAACAGAATATTCCTTGAATCATACATCAACAGGAGGGGGAAAACACATTTTCAAGAAAATACTTCATTTATCAAAATGCAATATAAACGGATTGAATTGTGTTCCCTTATAGTAATCAAATTGACTCCTGTACAATGTTGACCCCTTACCCAACCCTTAAACCTACCCATACCACCAAACCTGTCTCTAACCTTTCTCTAACTTGGAATTTAGAAGTAACTATTGAGAATTATTAGAAAACATGTAATTGTATTGCTGATTGTTTGTCGTTTATTTACTTCTTAATGCCATTCCAGCATCTGTGGCTATATTCATGGTGAGGACCAGTTAATCCATACATAAATCAATCTGTACACAAGTCTGTTATACACAGGAGTCGAGGGGGAACAATTTAGAATGTTCAATTTAACCAACCTGCATGTCTTTGGGCTGTGGGCCGTATTGCTGTAATCAGCTGAAGGGAAGGGTATAGAAATGGAATTTGGGATGAAAGGATGTTTGGGAGATGGGTATTTATGAGCAGCTGTGAGCATAGAGAAGAAAATAATTTTGGGAGATATCAGATTGAGCGAGTGCAGGTGGAATTACGACTTGCCTGCCACTAGGAGGAGCTGCTGTCTGATGCTGTGGAGAAGAATTTCTTGTGACATCACGTGTGACGGAGAGTGACTCGCTAGGCGTGGCCGGAAGTGCTGAGGGCTCAAAGTTTATGACAGAAGTTTTATTGATACTGAATATAGAATTAATGATTGTTATCTGCATGACTGAACTGGATACCTTGGATTTAAGTGTGTTGAAGGTGATCCGTGGTTCAGTTACTGATGTTGTTCTCAGCTCTGGAAAACGTGTGATGGGAGCCCTGAGACAAGCTATTGGAAGTTGAGCACTGGAGAAGCGGCTTGCAAGGAGAGCAAGAACCACTGTGGCCCGCAGATCCTACTGACAGAGAGGGCAGAGCCAGAGAACAGCTCAGAGTCCTCCCGAGACTAGCCTGGGAGTAAAACACTTACAGGCCCAGAAATTTGCACGACCGAATGCGAGTGCTCAGAAAAACAACTGCGATCGGGATGATGAGAGCCACTCCTTGAGCAACAGATTCATTAATTTTACTAAAAACAAGTAAGTGCTTTTGATGTATTTTCTTTGCATTTTGAACAAACTTGTCAGATAATTATATTCAATTAGAAAAAATTTACAAGTTTTTCAAGTTGAGGTCCTTCCTGCCCATCTTGGCAGCAGTGATTTCCACTTCAGTGCTGAGAAGAACAACTCGCGGGAGTGGACATCTTACATTTCAGAAGATTTATTACTCCTTCATTTTAAATGGTAAGTTATGCGTGTTCTATGTAATGCCATGCATTACTGTAAATAGTGTGTTGAAAGAGCAGTGATGAAATATATGTGGAATAAACGTGTTTAACATAAAATTTACTTCTTGGGTTGTTGAGTTGTTTTTTCGATACTGTTGATGTTAGAAGCAAAACATGTTTTGGCATGTTAAGTGTTAGATTTAATTATCCTTGGTCGTATTCTGGTACCTTAAGATAAATGTCAAGGTTTAAATCAAAAAGATGTTTAGGGAGCATGGATGACTGCATCATGCAGGAAGGATGCATGCATTTGTTAGTTCGGCCTCTTCACAAATTGAGGTCATGTTTAGGTGTGCTTGCAGAGCGAGTGTATAAAGTTTTATAGAGCCTTTAAAAAACGTGCTATTACATTTTTTTTTTCTTCTGTTGGCTTAAAGCAGAAGTGTATGTAGTACAAACCAAAACTGTCATTCGCAATGTACAGGAAAAATCTTATAAAGATTAAGCAAGAGATGAGATCTGTTATCTTTTAAGGCACAGCAGACATACATGGAGCAGTTGTTTGGATTCTAAGCTTTTGTTACGAATTTTTAATGCTATACTGACTAATGTTTTTAGGTAAAAATCAGAAGGAATTTATTATTGTTTTCTCACATTTGTGATCTTAACATCAACAGTAGCCAATGGCGTTTCAAGGTTTAGTGGTGGTGGCATCAGTTTTATTCGTCTAGGATCAGTGATCTTTGGCTGTTATATTTTCTGCCATTTATTTTTTGAACTTGAGCTTAAAGGGATCCTTTGTCATTAATCACTTTACCCCTTGTCGTTTCAAACCCGTAAAAGATTCGTTCATCTTCGGAACACAATTTAAGATATTTTGGATGAAAACCGGGAGGCTTGTTACTGTCCCATAGACTGCAAAGTAAAATAAACTGTCAAGGTCCAGAAACGTATGAAAAGCATCATCAGAATAGTCTATCTGCCATCAGAGGTTCAACCGTAACGTTATGAAGCGACGAGAATACTTTTTGTATGCGAAAACAACAACAATGACTTTATTCAACAATTTGTCTCCTCTGTGTCTCTCCACATCACTTCAGAGTTATTTTAAAGAATATGAGCTGAATGCAGGCATCTTATGCTCTTCTGTGTCAGCCGCGCCAAAATGATGCGCTGTTTTCTTTCACATCAAAGTGTAAATACACTTAAGAAACATATCCTTTTGGTGCGGCCACATTCACATACAAAAAGTATTCTCGTCGCTTCATAACGTTACGGTTGAACCACTGATGACAGATGGACTATTTGGACGATGCTTTACATACTTTTCTGGACCTTTGAAAAATGTAGCTGCTGTTGACGCTACCGCGCTACTTGATCAAAAAAAGAGCTTCGCTACTGAAAAGATATTCGATTCAGAAAACAGCAACGCTGCCACCACACTACTGAGAAATGTAGTTAAACTACTAGCGTCACTACTTGTAATGACGCTACTGCCCATCACTGCACATAGATCATCACCTCAAAACAATGAGATGGTCACCTGTATGTTCAAAGACTATAAATGAAATGTACAGTGGGGAAAATATTTATTTGATCCCCTGCTTATTTTTGTAAGTTTGCCCACTTAATTTTTATGGTAGGTTTATTTTAATGTATAGAGACAGAATACCAAACCAAAAAATCCAGAAAAAAACATTATATAAAGGTTAGAAATTGATTTGTATTTCAGTGAATGAAATAAGCATTTGATCCCCAATCAAAACATGACTTAGTACTTGGTGCAGAAATCCTTGTTGGCAAGCACAGAGGTAAGGCTTTTTTTTGTAGCTGGTCACCAGTTGCACACATCTCAGGAGGGATTTTGATCCCCTCCTCTTTACAGATCCTCTCTATATCCATAAGGTTTCTTGAAGTTCAATAAAGAACTTCAACTTGAAGTTTCAGCTTCCTCCAAAGATTTTCTATAGGATTGAGGTCTGGAGACTGGCTAGGCCACTCAGTGACGTTAATGTGCTTTTTCTTGAGCCACTCCTTTGTTGCCTTGGCATGTTTCGGGTCATTGTCATGCTGGAAGACCCATCCATGACCCATCTTCAGTGTTCTGGCTGAGGGAAGGAAGTTCTTGTCCAAGATTTAATAGTACATGGCCCCATCCATTTGCCCCTCAATGCAGTGAAGTTGCCCTTTACCCTTAGCAGAAAAACAGCCCCAAAGCATAATGTTTCCACCTCTGTGCTTGACTGTAGGGATGGTGTTCTCAGGGTCATAGTCATAATTTCTCTCCCTCCAAACACAGTGAGTCAAGTTAATGCCTAAGAGCTCTATTTTGGTCTTATCTGACAACAGCACTTTCTCCCAAGCCTTCTCTAAATCATTTAGATGTTCTTTGGCAAACTTTAAACGGGCCTGTACATGTCCCTTCATGAGCAGGGGGACCTTTTGGGCACTGCAGGATTTCAGTCCATTGCGGCGTAGTGTGTTACCAATGTTTTGCTTGGTGACTGTGGATCCAACTGCCTATAGATCATTAACAAGCTCCTCCTGTGTATTTTGGGGCTGATCCCTCACCTTTCTCATGATCATCTCAAGATCTTGCATGGAGTGCCAGACCAAGGCTGATTGATGGTTATTTTGTATTTCTGCCATTTCCAAATAATAGCAC
The DNA here is from genome assembly GCA_024542945.1 of allo-octoploid hybrid of Carassius auratus x Cyprinus carpio. NCBI lineage: Eukaryota > Metazoa > Chordata > Actinopteri > Cypriniformes > allo-octoploid hybrid of Carassius auratus x Cyprinus carpio. The sequence goes on along the minus strand of CM045026.1, from coordinate 5,693,470 downwards.
CAACAGTTGTCACACCCGCCGGCAAAAAAGCGGAGTCTAGTCGACCTGGTTGAAGGTTTAATGCATGTTTGATCTTTTACCTGTGCTTCTGCAAAGTTCACTTGATTTATCGAGACTTAGTTTAAATTTTAATCTAGCTCCGTGTTCAATCTGACTTCAATTTCAAGTGATCATCAAATTTAGGCGGTTTCTCTAATCAAAAGCTGATCACAAATATCAGTTATGTATTAATTTAGGTATTTCATTATTCTAGACATTCCATATTTTTAATTATTCGTTCATTAATAACCTGGCATCTCTTAGAAATTCACTCGGCCGTTTAGTGAATTCACAGACATAAATTTGCCAGTTCTGTTCTTAGTCAAAAGATGCAGGGTGGTTACGATATCCTTAAAAAGATGCACCCTGCTAGCACATAACAAAAATAATATTCTTTTTATAACAACTTGTCAAATCAGTGACAGTCAGAAATCAGAAGGTCCCTAATGATGAGCCCCTGCTACATTCATTGGTACTTCGGTATGATCCGTCCTGGACACAGATTTGTGAAAATAAAGTAAACAGTAATTAAAAAGTAAATATTACAGTTAACGGATTACTGTAACTATATGGAAAATAGCAGTGTTCCACGTAGGGGGCTAACAAATTCAACAAATTCAACACATGTACAGTAGCTAGTCTATGTGCACATGTAATAGCACAAAAACAACTATAAAGTGTGTTATATGAGCACAATGTGTTTAACACAATTACACATTCGAATAATAAAACGAAATGCATACCTGACCGAAGAGAGAGACACAGCAGCATGTGAATTCTAGTGCAGAGCTCCAGATACATATACCCTGTGGGAGTCTTTTGGTCCGGCGGGTGGATCCTTACATCTATTGCCATCTTATGATAAATCGCTTGTTGTATTCCTCAACTGTAAGTTGGATAAAAGCATCTACCAAATGAATGAATATAAAATGTTAATTTAAATAAATGCATAATGCTTTTAGAAACATCTTTATGATGCTACACTAGGGCACATCATCAGTGATATTACCTGGGTTCACAGGGTATTTCGGATCTTTCGAATATCATACTCCCTCGCCCAGGTGACCCAACCAGGGTTGATCAGACCCCGGCCTGTGCCCTTGCAGCAACCCACGGATCTGCCCTCTTTAGCCAAATCGACCTACAGTAGATTTTTAACAGTAGTGCAAGTAATCCTGAGGGCTATTTAGCACCTATTCTGTATTTAAAATTCTTCTGAAATGACAATCTTCGAGAGATTTGTTCATTAAGGATGTGAAGGTAACACTTCAGTATATGGACCACTTCTCACTATTAACTAGTTGCTTATTAGCAGGCCTATTATTAACATATTGGCTGTTTATTAGTACTTATAAAGAACATAATATGCATGACAATATTCTACATCTCTAATCCTACATAATTGCTAAACTTAACTACTATACTTTACTAACTATTAAGCAGCAAATTAGGAGTTTATTGAAGCAAAAGTCATGGTTAATGGTTTGTTAATAGCGAGACTTGGACCTTAAAATAAAGTGTGAAAACTGTTAGCAGTTATGGTTTAGAAACATTTGCCAACAATTACTAGATCTACAGCTGCATATGCCCTTCGTTGCGAGTTGATCCACTCACGTTGAATAAAATAAAGTTTAAAAGAACGATGAGCTTTGACAGCTTTCAATCAAAATGACCATTAACAATGAGAGTTTTATCATTATTAGTGACACATGAACAAATGCCTGCCTAACTGCCTGTTTTAGCTCTCCGTTAAAGGGGTCATATGATGCGATTTCAATTTTTCCTTTCTCTTTGGAGTGTTACAAGATCTTGGTGCATAAAGAAGATCTGTGAAGTTGCAAAAAGTAAATACTCAAATCCAAAGAGATATTCTTTATAAAAGTTAAGTCAACCACACCTACCTAAAATGGCTCATTCTAACATGCCCCCATATGTCTACGTCAAGATGTGGGAAGATTTGCATAACACATCCCAAATGTTCACGCAAAGAAAAAAGGCGTAACTTTTATTCTCGCTGTTGCCGCCGGCGACATGGAGACCCTGTGTTTCATTGTGAAAGCGAAGCTACTTTGTTTGGCCTTCTAAAAGAGGACACAACTAGAAATAACTAGTTAAGTTATATTTACAACACTGTCTACGGAACAGTCCAACCCAAATATTCAGATGTGTGCAGCGCATTTTGCGGAGGACAAGGACTGTTTCCTGTGAGAGTAGCCTACAATGGTGGTGTCTGTTTCTATAAAGTGGGGCAGTTCCAACTTTGCAAGGACAGTCTAGTGCTTCTGACTCACAGTCTATAAGTAAGTTTTCATATGTAAAGGATTTGCCACTGATGATTCAAACACGAGTTTTGAGCAGTGTAGAGTAGCGCTTGTTGTTTGTCGTTTCTCCAATCACAAATGCAGACATGGTTTTATGTTTACGTGTCGCGATACACAACGTAACGTATAAAAAGATAGTATAAGTCATTATAATCAGTAATTATGTCCCCACTGGATGCAACAAAAGCCTCGTTTGTAATAGCGTTTATTGGTTTTGTCACGTCAAGCCGGGACACACGCCATGACAGTATGGTAAGGGGTGTAACATTTATGTCACATGCTTGAGGCATTCGGTCAATCACAATGCACTGGATAGCTGATCAATCAGCGTACACCTCGCTTTTCAGAACAATGAGCTTTGTAAAAATCAACGCATTTCAAAAAGGCAGGGCATAGAGGAGAAACAATAATGTACAGTATGTGGAAAATGTGTTTTTTCAACCTTAAACCACATAAACACATTGCATTAAACCAAATACACAAAATAATGTTCTTTTTAGCAACATCATACGACCCCTTTAAGGTTTATTGAAGTTCAAGAAAGAACTTCAGCTCCCTCCACAGATTTTCTATAGGATTGAGGTCTGGAGACTGACTCAGCCACTCCATGACCTTAATGTGCTTCTTCTTGAGCCACTCCTTTGTTGCCTTGGCAGTATGTTTCGGGTCATCCTCAGTGTTCTGGCTGAGGGAAGGAGGTTCTTGTCCAAAATTTTATAGTACATGGCCCCATCCATTTGCCTCTCAGTGAAGTCGTCCTGTACCCTTAGCAGAAAAACAGCCCCAAAGCTCACATCATATGACCCCTTTAAAACAGCAGTTAAACAGGCCTCTGTACATGATGCTGCATATTCAACTCTCATTCAGAAGTTCCAATATTGGAAGTGATTTTTTTTCTCATAAAATGTAAAATTTGAAAAGCTTGAAAGCTTTTACGTCATACTACATAAGTATAGTTATTAGCATAAAGTACATTTACTCATTTTATGTTGTTCCAGACCTGTATTAATTTATTTTTTGAGTGGAGCATGTGAATTATAATCTGTAAAAATGTCCACCAGAGAGGATGCTGTCTGAAATATTCTTAGAGTTAATATGTGTTTAATTGACACTTTAAACCAGCGGTAAAATAAGGCATAGATAAGAGGATTCACACTTGAGTTTATATAAAAGGTCCATGTTAAAAAAGTCATTGAATTAGATGGAATTGCTGTGGTTTCTGTAAGAGTACAGATATAGTATGGAATCCAGCAAAATAGATAAACAGTCACAATGATTCCTAATGTCAGAGCAGCTTTATTCTCTGACTTTCTCCTCACTGAAACCATTACACATTTTTCTCCCGTCATTGCGTTTATAACTTTCATTTGTTGTTGTGCAACATAAAATATCCTCAGATATACAGTGATTATGACAGTACAAGGATATAAGAAGGAAATGGTCAAATCAGTGAATCGCCAAGCAGGACTAAACATGACAATACATTGACCATAACAAAATGTGTGTGAGGTATTAAAATATCCGTTACTAACTGCATATGCAACACTGTAACTTGAAGACCAAAACCAGCAGAGACAGATGCTTATTAAAGTTTTAGTTGTGGTTATTTTCTGTGGGTACAGTAAAGGGTGACACACGGCCATGTATCGATCAATGGCAATTAAAACTAAATTACTGATTGATGCTGTTAAAAGTACTCCCATGATTAACATAAACAGTCCACAGAGAGTGTCTCCAAAGTACCAACAGGTCTCAATCAACCTGATAGCTTCTACAGGCATCACAATAAATCCAATAAACAGGTCCGCCACAGCCAGAGAGAGAATGAGCAGGTTTGTTGGAGTGTGAAGCTTCTTGAAGTGAGAGATGGAGATGATCACCAACAGGTTCAGAAACACAGTCCATGCTGACAGAAATAAAAAAAAACACATACATGATATTGTATTCATGGTTTGAGCGTTTTTCCTTGATACAGGATGAGTTGGTGGCAGGAAAGCAGTATTGAGTCTCATGATCCGCTGTCTCATAGGCCATGAGTAAGTCTCCTCTTGTTAGGAGTTTGCTCTGCTCTCCTTACTGCCCTTTCATTTATAAAGGGTCTGGATCAGACTGACCAACCCATCTACCGCCCACTCTGATGCAGTATAATGACATAATTATTCTCAATTCTAGTCTCAACTTTCAAGATGCATAGCCTAAACATAAATAAAACAAACCAAGGTCTACTTTTTTTCATATATAGTGACTTTTAAAAATTAAAAATATAAATCAGAACTACTGTGAAGCTTGTGTGCATGAAAAATATTTTGAAGAAACAGTTTACACAAATATGAAAATTTAATCATCATTTACTGACCCTTATCTCATTTAAAAAAAAAAAAAAAGTGTATAACTGACTTTCTTCTGCATAACATACAAAAAAATATATTGTAATGTCTGAAGAACGACTCCAGAAGAGGCTCCATTTCTTAACTTTTAATTGGAACAGAACAACTGTATCACAGGCGCACCGGCCTAACCAGTTTTCTCTTCTAGGCTTTTGAACTCCCTGCATTAACTCTGCAACTGCCTGTGCAAAGTAAAACATATAATCTGTTTATATTATAAAACATATAATATATAATCTGCAATTTCACAATGATTATAAAGAGTCTGTGCTCTACACTATATTTTGAAAGTCAGTTCCATGGTTTGGAACAGCATGAGGGTGAGTAATTTTTTTTTTAGGTGAACTATCCCTCTAAACAAATAAGCACATAGTAAGGAATGAGTATTATTTAGGATCCTCTCACTGTCCATGACTCTGATCATCTAGGTTGTAATGCAACAAATACATGCAGACAAATCATACTAGAACAGTTATCCCAGCTAGCAGAGTAATCATAGGTGTATTTCATGTTCCACAAACATATAATAACCATTTGATCATTTCAATATGAAACTTGACACCAATAAAGTTACATGAGCTAATGATTTGATCATAAAGCATGCATAAAACAGTATACAATACAAAAACAGTAAGAATACACACAATGGCCTGGGGATATGCGTGTTCATTCACAGAAAGGTTTTTCTATGAATTATTGGGAAGAAGTCTTTCTGTATGGGCAGTATGTGGCTATTTGTTTGGGGAATTAAATGACAGCTGACTCTCGCTAAATTTCTTTGAGTTGTAAACCAAACTTATTTTAATGTGTCCTTGCTGCTATGGCCTGTTCTGCCTCTGGTTGTTAGTTGTGGCTTGGGGGTGGTTCACAGACATCCTAGCACCCAGTCCAATTGTTGGGAGAGGGGTCTCTGTTGGATGATTTGTTAAATATAAAAAACAATAATGGATCTGATTTGACCAACCATTACATTCCCCACTTTCAGACATTGTTGTCAGACCTGTAGACAGCGGTTAGCAACAGAAATAAGCAGGTAGATCAAACACGCCTCTGGCACATAAGGCCGTGGTGGCTCTCTGGCTGTTGTTGCCTCCAGGAGTGGTGGTTGTGCCATGGTGGATGCTGTCAGTTGGTGTGTCATGGTGTTGTAAGATGTACTGTAGATACAGGTCTACGAGCTTGTGCAGCAGGTGTCAAGGCAGTGTGACCTGTCATCCTAAAGTCACTTGGTCTGGGTCAGGTGGTTGTTTCAGACTGATTTAGTAATGGTGGGATGTGGTCTGACGTTTGTGGTGTTGCTTTGCTCTTGCGGTGGCACCGACTTGAACTTGTATGAGTTGTGTCTGGGGAGCTTTCGCTGTTGGGCATGTGGACCTGTTGCTTCATTCAACATTGTCTGGCTGCTTCTGGGCCATCAGTTAGTTTACAGGATGCTCCTCCCTTGGAGGGGTCACTGTTTTGTGTTGGGCAGTTAGTCAGATGTTTGTCCTTTCCAGTACTCCTTATTTGAGTTCTGTTCAAGGAGCTTTTCTGCTAGCATCAGCAGCTCCTGTAATCCAGAAATAGGCACGTCCAGCTGTCCTTGTCCAGCCTCCATTTGTGACCTGTGTGAAGGGTGTGTAAGAGGATGTTGTTGTAGACTACTGTTGGACACCATGTAATGTTTGCAGGGTAAAGATGCCCTATTTCATGGCTTCTCCCAGTGGTTGGTCAGGTACCTGGGTCTGTCGCCATGGTGACGGTTCTGTACTGTGCTGGCTAGGCCCTTTTTGTAGAAGGGTCTTGCATTGTGGCAATACTAGGTGCCTTCTGGTGCCCACTTTGGATTCTGGGTTTTACAGTTCAGAATCAGTGGGGTCTTACAAACACCTTTTGTAAAGGCATTGTATTTGTTAAAGGCCTTCAGTGTCAGGCCACACAGTTTTTGAATAGGCATTGTGTGGGGGCAGGCCATAATGCCTAAACTTACAATAAGATGGAGGTTTTAGCAGAGGTTTCCTCGTCCATCCCAGGTTCACTGCAAACTCCGAAGTAAGCACGTCAAAGTCTGTAGTAATAAACTTGGGTATTTTCATGCCCATCCTGTTTGGTGGCTAGGGCAGTGATCAATCTGTTTTCAGACTCTGGGTCTGAAAATTCCACGACATGGCGCTGGGGGCAACAGCGAGAATAAAAGTTCCGCCTTCTTTCTTTGTGTGAACATTTGGGCGGCGTTATGCACATCTTCCCACATCATGATGTAGACATGTGGGGGCGTGTTTAAATGAGGCATTTAACTTTTATATAGAATATCTCTTTGGGTTTGAGAATTTAGTCTTTGCAACTTTACAGATATTCTTTATGCACCAAGAGCTTCTAACACTCCAAAGAGAAAGAAAAAACTGAAATCGCATCATATGACCCCTTTAACATGTACGATCACAGCAGTGTGATCACTGTAGGCTGGTCCCTGAAGCATACGATCACACCGGTGTGATTAGAATGTTCAGTGTGTCATGTGATCAACTGCTGAATTCAAATCTGTTTTTGCGCTTTGGCTGGAATGGAACCAGATAGGACACGCTGAGCACTCATCATATTATCACAGCTATTCAGTGTTTTCAACCATATTATGCTTATTTTAGGTTTCAAACATTCAAATACACAAAAGTACGAGCAAAAAAATACATATATAGTTTGTAAAATACACACCGATGTCTACACAAGTGGCAATAATGATACTTACAAATATAATCTGACAACATGTTTTATTTTTACGATTTTGGAAAATAACCTAATTGGGATTATTTTTTTTTTTTTTTTTTTTACCAATATTGTGATTGCGATTTAATATGGGATTATTTTTTAAAGCTCTTTATGTTCTGTATTATTCAACAAAGACAAGCTAAAAAAAATCATTGTATAGTATGACCAACAAAGTATTAGATTAAACAGAAATGTTCTTTTCTGTAGGCCAGGCCTAATTTACGATGAAATTAGGTGATGCATGAATTGATATGTATGACATTTTTATTAAACAACTACAATCACAGTAGTATATTGACTGATTTTATGAACTTCCAACCTTGAAAGCATAAAATAATGACAACAGAGCTCTAAAAAATAAGCCTGGTGTAAACATTAATATACAAATCTGTCACGGTGTCTGGTTTGTGTATCCCTGGGTGTCCACTAGAGGTCTCACTTCCCCTTATTGTCACCCCCTTCAGAACTTCATTTCCCACTAGCCTTAGCTGCTCATCACTGTTCATTGTATTCAGCTGTCACCACTTACATTGTTTGCACCTGTGTATAAATACCCTGGTTGTTCTGTCATTGTCACGGAGTCCTTGTTGTATGTCACCCTGCTTTCTCGTGTTCCCTAGTGTTTTTCGTGTTTCTTGTTTTTGGACTGCTCTCATGGATATTGACCTTTTGCCTGTTTGGATTACGAGTTTTGGATTCTCCCATTAAAGACACTGCTATTGGATCTCTCTGTCTGTGTGTGTGATTCGTGACAGAAGGACTCCGTCATGCCTAGATCCAGCGGTGTGGGATTTCGAATCTGTTCCCCAGCCACCATGGAGGAACGGAGGGGGAGATTCCGGAACTTAACCACCCTTCGTCAAAGGGGGAGTGAGGTGGGGGGCCTGGCGCAATTGTTTTGGACCATGGCAGTCGGGCTAGGTTATAATGATGCAGCACTGAAAGACTTATTTAACAATTGCCTAGATGATCCTTTGCCTCAATGGGAGATGATGGGGCTGGAGATCCTGGACTTTTGGGGTTTTACTAATTACCTGCACCATCGTGCTCGGTGGGATACATCGGCTGATCCAGCGCCACAGCACAAGATGGCCGCCAGCCCAGCGCCACAGCACAAGATGGCCGCCAGCCCAGCGCCACAGCACAAGATGGCCGCCAGCCCAGTGCCACAGCACAAGATGGCCGCCAGCCTAGCGCCACAGCACAAGATGGCCGCCAGCCCAGCGCCACAGCACAAGATGGCCGCCAGCCCAGCGTCACAGCCCAAGATGGCCGCGGAGACAGTATTAAGTTACTTTTCCAGGATGTGCCAGATCCCAGAGTTTCCCGGGAGTGTTCACATCACGGCCGCTGAGCCAGCGCCAATGGCCAAGATGGCCACCAGTGCAGCACCACAGCACAAGATGGCCGCCAGCCCAGCGCCACAGCACAAGATGGCCGCCAGCCCAGCACCACAGCACAAGATGGCCGCCAGCCCAGCACCACTGCACAGGATGGTCGAATCTACACCTGTGTTGGCAGACAAGATGGTTGACTCAACGCCTGAGTCTTCCGTCAAGGAGCCACCGGCACGCCATCATAGAGGCCGCAGGAGGAGGAGACAGGCGTCAGCCGTTCCTCAAAGCCCGGAGGACATTCCCGAGCAGGCCGCTGCCGTCCAGGAGGACGTTCCCGAGCGGGCCGCTGCCGTCCAGGAGGACGTTCCCGAGCGGGCCGCTGCCGTCCAGGAGGACGTTCCCGAGCGGGCCGCTGCCGTCCAGGAGGACGTTCCCGAGCAGGCCGCTGTCGTCCAGGTGGACGTGCCCGAGGTTCCCGAGGCGGGGCTCGAGGTGGTTCTGGAGGCCGAGGCGGTGCCCGAGGCGGTGCCCGATGCCGAGGCGGTGCCCGATGCCGAGGCGGTGCCCGATGCCGAGGCGGTGCCCGATGCCGAGGCGGTGCCCGATGCGGTGGCCGAGGTGGTTCCCGATGCAATGTCCGATGCCGAGGCGGTGCCCGTTGCCGAGGCGGTGCCCGATGCCGAGGCGGTGCCCGAGGCGGTGCCCGATGCCGAGGCGGTGCCTGATGCGGTGGCCGAGGTGGTTCCCGATGCAATGTCCGATGCCGAGGCGGTGCCCGATGCCGAGGCGGTGCCCGAGGCGGTGCCCGATGCGGTTCCCGAGGCGGTGCCCGATGCGGTTCCCGAGGCGGTCCCCGATGCAATGACCGAGGCGGTGCCCGATGCAATGACCGAGGCGGTGCCCGATGCGGTGGTCGAGGCGGTTCCCGATGCGGTGGTCGAGGCGGTTCCCGATGCGGTGCCCGATGCCGAGACAGTGCCCGATGCCGAGGCGGTGCCCGATGCGGTGCCAGAGACGGTGCCAGAGACGGTTCCCGATGTAATGCCCGAGACCGAGGCTGTTCCGGAGGTCGAGGCGGTGCCCGATGTTGTTTCTGATGCCGAGGCTGTGCCCGATGCCGAGGCGGTGACCGATGCCGTTCCGGAGGTCGAGGCAGTGACCGATGCTGTTCCGCAGGTCGAGGCGGTGCCCGAGGCTGGGCCCGATGCCGAGGGTGTGCCCGATGCCGAAGCGGTGCCCGATGCTGTTCCGGAGGCCGAGGCGGTGCCCGATGCTGTTCCGGAGGCCGATGCGGTGCCCGAGTTGGTTCCAGAGACCGAGGCGGTGTCCTTGTCCAAGGCCGTTCCTGAGGCCGTTCCTGAGACCGTTCCCGAGGCGGTGCCCGATGCCAAGGCCGTTCCCGAGGCGGTGTCCTTGTCCGAGGTAGAGCCCGAGGCCATTCCCGAGGCGGTGTCCTTGTCCAATGCCGTTCCTGAGGCCGTTCCTGAGGCCGTTCCTGAGACCGTTCCCGAGGCGGTGCCCGATGCCGAGGTCGTTCCCGAGGCGGTGTCCTTGTCCGATGCCGTTCCTGAGGCTATTCCCGAGGCGGTGCCCGATGCTGTTCCGGAGGCCGATGCGGGGCCCAAGATGGTTCCGGAGGTGATACCCGTGTCCAAGGCCGTTCCCGAGGCGGTGCCCTTGTCTGAGGCCGTTCCCGATGCCGTTCCCAATGCCGTGACCTGGCCATCGCCACAGCCTGCTCCTTACTGGCTCCCCGATTGGCAGGTTCCGTTCGGGCCACTCAAATGGCGAATTCCTCCCTGGCCGTCTGCACAACGAGAATGGACTGATCCACCATGGCCACCTGAACTGCCTGGTCCCTCGTGGTCCCCTGAACTTTCGGGTCCACCGTGGCCACCTGAACTGCCTGGTCCCTCGTGGTCCCCTGAACTTTCGGGTCCACCGTGGCCCCCTGATCTGACCAAGCCACCTGGGCTACCAGCGGAGCCATCGCTGCCGGTCCCAGTTCCCCTACACGGGCCTGGCCCGCCATCCCTCCCCCTGTTCTGCCTCCACCAGTCCACCTCCCTCCTGGTATCTTTGTTTTGTGTTTGGTTTGTTCTGAGGAGCATCTAGAAGCTGCTCCTTAGAGGGGGGGTAGTGTCACGGTGTCTGGTTTGTGTATCCCTGGGTGTCCACTAGAGGTCTCACTTCCCCTTATTGTCACCCCCTTCAGAACTTCATTTCCCACTAGCCTTAGCTGCTCATCACTGTTCATTGTATTCAGCTGTCACCACTTACATTGTTTGCACCTGTGTATAAATACCCTGGTTGTTCTGTCATTGTCACGGAGTCCTTGTTGTATGTCACCCTGCTTTCTCGTGTTCCCTAGTGTTTTTCGTGTTTCTTGTTTTTGGACTGCTCTCATGGATATTGACCTTTTGCCTGTTTGGATTACGAGTTTTGGATTCTCCCATTAAAGACACTGCTATTGGATCTCTCTGTCTGTGTGTGTGATTCGTGACAGAATCACACAAACTGAAGTAGTTTGCATAAAGATAAAAACAAATCTGTTGCTTTACCACACTACTTTAGGTGATTCAAAGTCAATGTTATAAACATATTCAAACATGTGGCTTGCACTTTTAACACTAGAAGTCCCAGAGAGCAGCCATTTGGCTTTTCTACCTATAAAACCCGCAGGACAGCCGATGGGCTGGAAGGCTTTAGGCTAATATCCTTAATCAGCTGTGAACAGTTGCTTTTGTTATGTAAACAATGTGGGGCCATGCTGAGCCACTTCAAGGAAACTTGTGTTTCACTTTGCCATCTTAGGGAGAAATCAACACACGTTTTTTTTTCCTTTGTTGCTGAGATTTATTGATAAAAATAGTACAAAATAAAATAAAGAAACCAACCATTTGTACACATATTTACAAATAATATTAAAAAGTGAGTGAGTACATTCCAGCAATCACTCACAATCCTGGCACTGCCATGGTATCACCCGTCTGCATTTACCACATGTGTACCTGTAGCAGTGAACACATCGCACAGTGGCATGATTGTTCTTGCATTGGTGTTTGACCTGACACATGGCTCTTTTTCCAGGGCTAGGTGTGGAGGGTTGTGTCCGAAGCAATTGTTCTTTTCTTGCCTTCTTCGCACACATATGAGAGTTAGCCAACTCTCTTGCAAGCTCCACCAGGAAGTCCAACCGTCTTTCCTGCCTTCCGGTGCATGCTTGATACAGCACATGAGTGGTGAATTCATTGCGATCTGTGTGTCTAGCGGATTGAGGGATTTCCCGGCGAATCTTGTTGACTGTGCCGAGGATGGTGGTTTTCCGGCTAAGAAGTTTATGCGCAAGTGACAGCGATGTGAAGAAATTGTCCGTGGTAACATTTCTGCCCTTGTCTAGGAATGGTTCCATCAGCCTCATCACTACATTTTCAGACAGTCTCTCTCCACTGGGACGACTAGGGTCCTTGCCAAGATATGGGAGGACATTACAAATGTACTTGGATTTTAGGTCGCAAGCCACCCAAAACTTGATCCCAAACTTGTCAGGTTTAGTTGCAATATACTCCAGGAAACAGCAGCAAGTCTTTGACGGGAAATGCTGTTCATCAACAGTGATATGTAGACCAGGGTTGTAGGACGTGATGCAATTGGTGACAAATGATCCCCACACACTGGAAATTGCAGCAAACTTATCAGTCTTTGCTCCATCACTCCGGGTGGACCTGTCATCAAAGCGTAGGTGTCGCATGATGTCTTGGAAGCGGTTTCGCGGCATTGTTCCAATGATATGTGGGTTTCCCAGGTTTGCTGACCAGCAGTCACGTAGTGATGGAACCTTGGTAAGCCCCCGCAAGATGACAATTGCAATAAATGCCATTAGTTCAGGGAGGGCCATGAACCAATGAACATGCTCCTTTTCCTGTGCATGTCGAATAGTCCATTCTTGAATGCTATGAAGCATGTCAAGAGTGATGAAACACAGGAAGCTCTGAAGGCGACTCGAGATACTTTTCCTGGACTTAGCCGTTGGCTCTCCATCTGCAGCGTACGCTTTGATTGGGGTGAAAGGGAGACGCGTCCCCACCTGTTCTTCACGCCACACTGTGCCATCTTTCGCTGTCTCTGTCAGGTCAGTCCCCAAACGGGCTCTCTTTTTTGGTTGAGGAGCAGTCTCCTCATCTGCAGTGTGAACAAATTCAAATTGTGAGCAATGGAAAAGTCAAATGATATCACAAATGCATGTATAGATACTAATAATAATTCCAATATCTCCTTCTCTGTATCGGAATAATGTCTGAAATATCTTCCTAAATAAAAAGATACAACTAAAGCAAAGAAACAACTAATAATGTTTTGCACTTCAGATGGCAGTGAATGTCTGCTAAGTAGTACAAACAAAAAAGTGGACAATACAAAAAAGGCAGAGTAAATATTTATGTCACTCCACTCTGCTTTTTTGGTGTTTTCCACTTACTGGTTTGAAATGAAATAGGAAATAATATGAAATGAAACTTAACCTGAAGACAGATCAGACAGCTCTGAGTCCGAATCCGGCTGAAGTTCTATGTCTTCTCCATCTGAGTCACAAGGGTTTACTTCACTCAGGATCATTTCCAAGGCCTGTCGAGTGGTGAGTCTTCTCTGCATTTTCTTTTCTTGGAGAGGAGGTTCGTACACCACAGAATTCTTGAGGGCACTGAAGTAGTAGGCTATGTGCAGTGAGATTTTATCCACCTCAGCACAAAAGGAATTACCTCTCATTTGAGAGCAAGCTGCATGCAATTAGATGTGCTAATTCATACCTGTTTACACCTGGGCAAGACCCTACATGCCAATGTGAGACATGGTCAATCAAGTACTCTGCTTTTAGCAGCCCTCCCTCCCCCACACATACAAACAAGCCACCAGCAACCATTCACACACACACCCCCAACCCCCCTGCAGACTGCTCAGGTAATGACCATATTTACACATGAATTGATGCTAATGATAGCCAAAAGACTAGCCAGTTAGCATCCACTTGGCTAAAGGAGGGTTACAAATCTCTGGGACTTCTAGTGTTAAAACACATTAAACACTTTAAAAAAAAAAAAAAAAAAAAACCTACAGGGAAAAAAAACACCTGCATCACTTGAAACATTGAAAAAATAGCATAGAGAGAATAACTGTTACTATTATTATTCTCTCTGTTATTTATTTATTTATTGTGGGTTTCGTGCTGTTAAACAAAAGGTTAAACATTTTCAATGAGGAGCAAGTTAATAGCCTAAACTTTAATTATCCTCACAACTCATCATGCGGTGATGTGCTATGAAATTATTGCGGGGCAATAACTTCATGTAATTTAATAATAAAAGTAACCTAATAATAATAATAATAATAATAATAGGCCTAATAATAATAAGAATGTAAAAGGTTTACATTAATTGGAAATGCTAAATCTTCTTATTGCCAATTTGTTATGCTTTTGACAATATCTCTGGCAATCATCGACACATGATACGACCCATCTCAGCACAGGGAGGTTATATTGCCTTTTTGAAGCTGCTGTATATAAAAAAAAAAAAAAATACATGGTGGCTGAATTTGCATGATATTTAGAGAGCTGAAGCTTACAGACGTTCATTACTTTCATGCAATTTAATTAGTTTTTTAGCACCCCCTCTGAACTGTTAAGCCCCTCCTTAGCACCCCCAACAAAAAAGTCCTGGAGCCGCCACTGCCAACAACATTAAACACCGTGTCTAATGCAGAGTGACGCATCTCAACAAAACCCGATATTAAACTGATGCCTTGTTCTATTTATGACGTACTGACACGCGACAACATTAGCATCTGATATAGGCACAGTGAGTGAAGCCAAGAGCAAGATATGGCGTGTCATATTTTCTGCATTTATTTTGAATGACCAGCATCTGCCTGGGTCTGTGTGACATCATCTATGGCTTTTCTCTTCCCTTTCACAAACCGATCCATATCCCATTCGAAGTTACGTCCTTTGGTTGTTTACTGTTTTATTTCTTTTCTTTTTCTGCTGATGGCCCGCGTGCCACCGCAATACTCGTGCGCCCCACACTTTGACAACCACTGCTTCAGAAAGACTTAAAATAAATAAATAAGAATATATAGATAGCCTATTACCTTATTATATAGATTATTTTAAGGTCAAAGTTTTGAAGTACATTCATATTATATATGCTTTCAAACATTTCCATGTATACGGGCCAGTTGCCAGGTTTTCACAACATAACCCGCCCAATTGCTACTCAAAACTAGCCCAATCACATTTCGAGGGGGTCCAATGGTATTCCAGGTGGTAAAATACACGTTTTTTGGAGGGGTTCCCCAAACCGCGGACTTGGCAACACTGTAGTGTGCCAACTTGATGCTTCCTCTGAAGACTGCTCAGATGTGATCGACTTGAAGCAGCGCTGATTAGACTGATTGGTGCGTGTCATCAAAGTACTGTGAGAGCTATAAGAGAGCGGACGTCTCCTTATGCTTTCTCTCGCCGTACTTTGATGCCATACACCAATCAATTGTCAAGTCCAGTCGAACACACCTCTTTACTCTCGCGTGTCACATGACCGAGCATAATTGCAGTCTCTGCAATTAAAAAATCTTTTTTCATATTGCGATATTATTGCAAATGCAATTAATCATTCAGCCCTATTTATTATTATCATACACATTGTGTAGGTAACTATAAAGTTTACTCTACTCTTCTCCCAGTTCACTGGAGACTTACTTTAATGTCTTTTGGGTGTAGAGGATGAATTTACCTATTGTAAATCCCACACCTCGGATTCAGCTCAAACTAACATGGCTGCGCACATTATAGATCAACTAACATGGTCATTATAAAAGTATTTAGGCTTTAGGTGTACAGGCTATATACAGAAAAAGGGCCAAAATTGTACCTTTTGGAGTACAACAGCTTGTCACTGTAGCAGTCATCTTAAAAGGAATTATTTGTTAATTTTTACCCCTAATAGGTAGACCTTCAAATTAGTACCTTAAGGTTATGGATTACTACTCTAAGTTAATAATATGTTCTTATTAGGGGTAAAAAAAAAAAAAAGGTACAAAGATATCCTTTTAAGAGTACTGCTACAGTGTCAAACTGTTGTACCCCAAAAGGTACAATTTTGGAAATTGCATCCCAGTCCTGCCCTGCCTTCACCTCCTAAAAATGGATTATCAAGTTTCTTCCCTTGTCTTTTCAAACAGTCCTCTGCTAAATCAATTGCCCTATTTAACCTTATCTAATAGTCAAATGGAACCTCCGTGAAGTTGGCTCCCCACCCAACGCAAAACGTTGGCAAAACAGTCTCAATCTTTTGTGCTGTGAAATTTTAGTTTGTGCTGCTTTGGTTTTTTAGATATTAAAATAATATTTATAGGTCAGTCTGAGGTCTCACTGCACCCCACATACTCCAAATTCACCCCAAATAGTCTCTTTTGTTTGTGCTGGTAAAAGTTTCATTTGTGTGGATTTGGTTTTTAAAATATTAGATACTGAATTATAGGCAATGATGTCATCAGCCCCCCCACATGCTCCAAATTCACCCATAACAGGCTCAATCGTTTGTGCTGTAAAAAATTCAATTTGTTTTGCTTTGGCTTTTAATTATAATTTTTTTGTTAAAATAATATTTATAGGTCATTCTGAGATAACTCAGCTCCCCACATACTCCAAATTCACCCCAAATAGTCTTGTTTGTTTGTGCTTCATTTGTACTGGTTTGTGATGGTAATATTTTCGTTTGTGCTCCTTCAGCTTTTAAATATTATACATCAGATTATAAGCGATGACATCACCAGCACCCAACATGCTCCAAATTCACCTAAAACAGGCTCAATCATTTGTGCTTCGTTTGTGCTGTAATTTTTTTTGTTTGTGCTGCTTTGGTTTTTTTAGATATTAAAATAATATTTATAGGTCATTCTGAGGTCACTCAGCCCCCCACATGCTCCAAATTCACGAAAATGGTCATGTTTGTTTGTGCAGTAAAAAATTTGTTTGTGCTGCTTCAGTTTTTAAGATATTAAAATAACCTTTAATGGTAATTTTCTGAGGTCACTCAGCCCCCAACATGCTCCAAATTTACAGCAAATAGCCTTGTTTGTTTGTGCTTCTTTTGTGCTGGTTTGTGCAGGTAAAAGTTTTGTTTGTGCTGCTTCGTTTTTTAGATATTAAAATAATATTTATCTTTCTGTGGTCACTCAGCCCCCTCACATGCTCCAAATTTACCACAAACAGTCTTGTTTGTTTGTGCTTCACTTGTGCTGGTAATATTTTTGTTTTTACTACTGTTTTTTTAAAAGATTTTTCCTAGTCAACTAGTTGCATGTTTATATTTAATTGATTAATATAATAACTTATTAAATAAACTTTTAATAGAGTATATATAAGCATTTATGTGTAAAAAAGCTTGCCGCAAAGATGAAGTTGCCAAATGCCGATGCTGATGGCCATCTCCACAGTAGGCTTATGGACGTGCCTAATAAAGAAATGCACCTTTTATACAGACCACATAATTAGAGAAGATTTGTTTTTTATTTGAATTGGTTTGTTTAAAGTTTTGAGATTTCTATAGATTACTTCTTGTCTGTGAGCCATTTCATTGTTGTGATGCGTTCCATTCACAGAGACTGCATGAGACGACAGAAAGCACATCCAAAAAGTTCTTTCCGCAGGGGAAAAAAAAATGTGAGGGATTGCGCCTCCATATCATACAGTAAGAGTGATGATATTCCCCCACTCCTAATAAACACTTGAAATGCGCCTATATAGCCATTTTATTATTCATATAAAGAATAATAATAATAATAATAATAATAATAATAATAATAATAATAATACCCTTTTTGGTCTTATTCACTATTAATAGCCCAGCTACCCATCAATGATCTAGCACAGAGACAAAGATATAGTTCTAAACTGAACGTGTGAGAGAAGCATTAGCCTACTTCTAATTTGGCCAAAGAAAACTTGCTCAAATCTAAAATTTTCTATATTAATTTGTGTATTTTTCAAATATTTATTAAAGGTGCAAAAAGTCAAACAAACAAACAAAAAGATCAATATTTTACTTTTTCGGACAGCATTTTGTGTGTACGGTTCTAATTTCAAATTTGGTTTTCAGGAAGGCATTTAAAAATACAACAACTGTTCTTTTCTTGTCAAGTAATTTGCCAAAGTTTTGACTGATACACCAAAACTATGTCACTACACTTAAATCAAAATGCAATATGGACTAGTGTCTGTGGATAATAATCTGCAAAAATAAAATTTAAATATGAATCCTGCATGTTCTGCATGTCTCTGTGTGCATGAATGGCACACATGCATGGTTTTCTTTACTACACACATACTTAAGCACGCGTGACACTCACTGTGATTTTAGCCTCTGCCACCTCAATATGAGTACATGAACACAAACAATCTCTAGAGCTGCTCTGAGTGTCACTTTATGAGGATTTTACTATTTATTTTAAGTAAAACTATCGTCACATCATATACAAACAGAAACCTAAAGGTTTTCACAGCAACCTGTCAAAATAACAGTTCAGTTTAACTTGAAGAATCTGTGACAGAAATATTACTTTATGTAGTTCAGCTACTACTAATAAAATTATTGTAAAGCATTCTTTTTAAAGGAATATTTACCAAAAAAACTATTTACCCGAATTTAGCAGAAAAAATAAAACATTTCATAGGGCCTTAAAAATGTAATTTTTGTTAAACTTTTAATAAATCCCTATTTAGTATTGTAAGTTTCATGATTTCAATTAATAAGACATGCTTTCTGATTAATTTTATTTTATTTAACCATTAAAACAGAGTCTAGAAAACTGAATCCATAGAAATTTAAACAGTAAAAACAGAATTTGGGAAAAAAAATAAAATAAAACTCAATTTGGGAAAAAAATAGGGCCCTACAATGACCTCAGTTTCCATGACCTGTGTACCTTAGGTCAGTTTAAAGAAAGTAAAATGTAAAGTAAATTGGCCAACTAGAGCAAGATTCAATGTTTACAGCACCACCTATTGAAAGAAAATCTGCTCAGCAATTCTTGTTAGACAAACTAGACTGGGCTCTTCTAATGAACAGACAAAAAACAAATCTGTTGTCCATAGCTGTATGTTAGATAAGTTAAATATCTAGAGGCACTACTGGGAAAACAGGGAACATGAAAAGCTTAATAACTGTCCAACATAATGATCATATATAACTCACACTAATCTTTAGTTATCTCATCCAGTTTATCTCTTTTGTTGTTATCGCATGTTTAAAAAATTGGAACCAACTGTCCCACTAGGGCAGCAGAAATAAATCCTCAGGGCTCAACGGTAAGAAGTCTGTTACATAAATTAAAGATTATCTCTGAAACACCATTTGAACATTACAAAAACTACTATATTTTTTCATCAAACACCGTGTCACTCTGTCACACCACATCACAGTTCTTCAGCCTTTGCACACTAAAGCAGACCAAAAAAAAATAAGTGAAAAGACCCTGAAAATGTCCATTAAGACACCATATTTTTTCACTGTGATTTGCACTAGTGCTATTCAGCAGCATTATTCTCAATGTCTAACCAAGATTTGTCCTTGCACCAGTTTTATTTTTATTTTTAATAAATTCTTAGAAGCTTCTTTAGATGATATTAATCATTTAAAATCTTCATATCTGTCACATTGATCTAGTCATTAGACACCCTGCCTAAACATTTCAAAACCATGTGTGCTACATAGAGATTATTTTTCACAATGAAGATAACAACAGAACCTAAACTATTCTGTTTGGAAACAGATGAGCTTTAAGCTGTAATTCACCCAAAAATAAACAATCAGATATGATTCACCCAACCTTATGTCATTTCAAACCTGTATGCATTTCTTTTATATATATGGCCATATCCACAGTAGGCATATTATATTTATATACAGGTATTAAGGAATGCAGAGATATTTTTCAAAATATGTTTTGTATTCCACAGGAAAAAAATAAGTCAACATTTTGGAACAGCGTAAGGGTGAATAAATTTTTGCATGAACCTTTTCCCTCTTATGTGTGCTTTACAGAGGCTTTACAGTCGTGCAACACCATAAGATAACCATAAATTCATTTATCTTGCAAGAACAGGTTGAAGTATTCTGATGAAGGTTCAAATATTTTCAGAGTCAAAATGTATTTTGCTGATATTCGAAACCATCTATAAAACATTGCATAAATAAGTGGATTCAAGCATGAATTTGTGCATAAAATCCAATACATTATGTTAATTACAAGAGAGTCACCTGTGTCCTGCCCAAGCGTAAGAGCAGCTATATAATATGGTATCCAACAAAGAAGATAAACCGTGACAACAACCCCCAAGGTTCTTGCAGCCTTTTTTTCTGATTTGGCTTTTTTGTCTAAGAGAGAATTTATATGCTCAGCTTGATGTTTTGCTACAAAGCAGATTTTCATATATAAAGAAATGATTAAACAACACGGTGTTACTAAAGTAACTATAACATCTGTTATGATATATCCCAACTTAATAAAAAGTATACATTCTCCAACACATGTATGATTTTTCTCTGGATAAATTATTGACTCGTACAAAAGGAAAAAAGAATATATGCAGGAAAATACCCAGTTTACAACAATAGAAAGAACTGCTCTGTTAATATTGACTCTTGCTGGATATCGCAAAGGGTCATTCACAGCAATGTAACGATCCACAGATATAATAATCAAATTACCAAGAGATGCCGTAACAACCACATAGAAAATAAAAGGAAATATTGAACAAAATATCTCTCCAAAGTACCAACATGGCTCAATCAATTTGATGCCCTGTACTGGCATAAGAATCAGTCCCACGATCAGATCAGCCACTGCCAGAGAGAAGATCAGCACATTGGTTGGAGTGTGGAGCTGTTTGAAGTGAGCGATGGAAATGATCACCAACAAGTTAAGAAACACAGTAAATACTGATATTGTAGAAATGAATATGTACACAAAAATGTACTCTGCTCCAGGTTTTACATTTCTGGTACAAGACAAATTGTTATTTGGAAAGCAGTAGTGGATTGATTCATTGTCCGTATGTGTCGCTCCCCAGATAGACATTTTGGTGATAGAACAATATAGAGTAGACTCTGTGCTTCATCAGAGAACTATTCCAAATCTGTTCGAGGATGCTTGTCAGTTTGGCCTCCTGCACTCATCACTGACATGACCCTGTTTTATACTTGCAGAAAGAGTAGCGACTACCCATTCAGAATGAGATTTGATTATTCACTTTTTGACCCACCCACTATTTAAATATTCATAGACTGGATTAATCTGATTTATACAGTTTTGAATTAGTAAAACTAATCCAATAATATTTTCAAAACATAGAATAGCTCAGAGCTTCTTTTACAGTTACAGTTTACAAATTAGTGTATCTGTACTGACCCACCTACAGTAGGTTTGACAAGTTACCGTTAGAACAACTGTCCTACATTCAAACATTTATGCACGTTAATACACAATAACATTAAAAGCTAGAGGCGTTAGACATTAAATAGTTTTGACGTGTCCTTGGAAAGTCATTGGACAAGTTAGATTTGCACAAAATTATAGTCACATCATTATTGTACATTTTCCATTACGATCACACTTTCATCAAACTAAAGCAAATATACAAACAAAACAGATACACAAATGCCATAAAATGCACATTTAAAGGGAAAGCAAGACGCATGAATGAGAAAAAGTACAGAATGTGCAAATTTAGAGTGAAAGAAAGATGCACGAATGAGAAATATCACAGGGCATCCTTGGTGTTAAAAAGAAGGTTAAAGCCACAAAAAAGTACTCAGTGCAGTAACTGCACACTGTCTGACGTGTGTTGCAGAACGCTGAATCAGTCTGGTGAATAAATCATTGGATTAACTCACCAAATCCATCAAAGCAGCTTCTAAATCAAAGGATGACTCACTGAATGAACTACAAGTTCCATGTCAGTCCAACAGTACTCTATAATAGAGCCACTAGGCAGTCTTGCTTGCCACCAATAAATCAAAATATATAATTGTTCTTGTTATGATGAAGTCCACAAACTGCACAAACAACAGCAAGGGGCTGATGCTTGCTGCAGCAATAGTGAAAGCAGCCCGCGGCAGTGAGTGCAGCCTCAGCGCAGCACACACAAATATAAAACTGTCAGTGATAGAGAGAGACAGCCTTCCACTCTGATCCGCTTAGAAGGACTGTGGCGCTCAGTATAATGAGGGGCGCTGATCGTCACGTGTAACATGTACTGGCAGATCAAGTTAAGCACGCGGGATGTGTGAGCGCTCTGCTCCGATCCGCCCAGGAGGATAGAGCCGCACGATGTAATGTAGCGGAGTGCCAGCATGAGATCGCTCAGACCTTAAGTATGAGCAGGTCAGCAACGTGATCCGAACCTGTCTCGAGCCATCACAGATACTATGATATCTTCAAACCTGTTTGATATTATCGCCACGTGATCTCGTAATGTGAGCGACACAATGACAAGGTGGAACTAATCCTGCCAGACTGCCCAGACAGGTGATGCGCTTACTGCCCTTCTGCATCGTGCATCCCTACACAAGCCACACTTGCAGCATGACATTTCCAACAACGTTGTTAGGAAATTGTGCTCTTTTAGAACTTAGAAATAAGATCTTTTAGGCTCAACCGGATGGCGGCATGGAATCAGCTGGGACCTCAGTTGCTGTGATGCTGAAAGCGGCGGAAAAAGGGGCAAATCAGCCGAGCAGAGAGGTCGCTGGTTCAGCTTGGTCCACTGTGAAGGCGTTTCAATAGCGAGCAGGCTTGGAGTCACATCTGTTTACATTTAAATTTTAAATTTCTAATTTAAATAATTTAATATTTCTATATTCAAAGTTGTATAATTAAAACATTAACCTCAACATGAATTTATTGATTTAATTGCACTCATGCAACCTCTGAACCTCATTAAACATCTGAAAATACACATACAAACCACTTTTGTGTTATTCTGTGCCACCTGTAGTACACGTTAATTTTTAATACTTATTTCATTTGATTGCTAACTTATTCTTATACTTCTTATTCTACTTGTTTTTATTTTGTTGTTTTAAATAGAAATTTTAAAATCTTATAAATATATATATATATATATATTTTAATTTGACATAAAAGATTACATACTTTTATAAAGTTAGAAAAATGCCATTACGTAAAAACAAGTTCCCTGAACATCACTTTAAGGAGTCAAATATCACCTCACAATGGAAAGGCAAATTTTTAATCAGAATTTTTTTGAGTACTGAAGTCAAGTCAAAGTAAGAAAAGTCTAGAGCCCTGGGACTAAGTGCATCATGTTATTATTTGGCCTAGACCAAAAGAACCAAACTTCAAGTGTAAACACACTCTCAACTGAAAACTAAGATTTCAGTAACATGTTGTGGCCATCTAGCAAACAGACCAATATTGGTACTATACAAATAAATAGAGAAAAACAAGCTTAAACTTTACATTTACTAGTTGACATCACTGACTCATGTGTTTATGTACACAGAAATAGTCTTTTTCTGCCAAGTACTCCAAAGTCATTTAAACTATATAATAAATTGTACAAGACAAAGTGTTTTGGTGTAATGATGAGTAACCCACTCCCAATGGGAAGGGATCTCAGCTACAATCTCTACAATAGCTCTGGTTGCATCAGCTCCAGTCAGTTTACATTACACCTCTGATTGTTAGGCTTCAACAGCAAGTTTAATGAGACTACAGATGACAATTCTCTGTGACAAGTGCTAACAGACTCTCAAGAGAGTTTCACATGTTAACAAAAACAGGGCATGGTAAAAGTGCTGATTGGTCACAAAAGAGTTCACAGAATTACTGCATCATAAGGGAAGCACATAGGACACTATAGAGACAAGGCTGAACTGTCACTCTCATTTTTTCTTTAGACACTTATTTTTACATTGAAGGAGAAGACATCATTATGGATGCCAAACATTTGTGATAAGTGCTAATAGCCTCTCTAGAGCATTACACGTTTTTGTCAGATAATTAACATGGTCCAAAAAAGGTAAAAGTGTTGATTGGTCACAAGAGAATCATTACATCATTAGTACAGAGAACACTGAAGGGCAGGTTGACCTTTGACTCTCTTTTCCTTTTAACACATTACCTTCATGATGGAGTTTGATAGGATTACTCAAATTTTCATTCTTTTCTTCTTAGAGATGATGAACCCGACGATTACCTATTCACCTACCTTCTTATCTAGGGATACACACACACACACACACACACACACACACACACAGCATTCACATTACAGGGTTCCCACACCTATTTGCCCATGAATATCAATTATTTTTTTACAACTTTTCCAGTTCTAGATTTTGAATGACATGGATGTACATAAATAATCACAGAATATCCAGTTCCAGATCTATATGATGAAATATTTTTCAGGAATGAATACCAAGGATTCCCCATATCTGTGTCCAATTCAGCATCCCTGGAATGTGCTGGACCAATAAATCCAATCCACTGGACCAATAAATCCAATCTTTGCATCTTGCAACTTAAAGGATCTGCTGCCAATGGCAATGTCATTAAAAATGGCAAACTATTTCCATGTTTTCCACCTTTTTTTATGTACGGATATGATCATGCTTTCCTTCTTCCGTTCTCTTGCATTCGTGCACACATGTGGAAAAGCGCACAGAAACTTGTCAGCACTGCCCTGTGAATTTATCAGTAAAATAGTTTCAGAGCTGAAAGCTACATGACATTTCTTGAAGCAGTTCAACTTAAAGATTCGCTATTAGTAGACGCTGCTGCTGAACACTGCTGAGAGATGCACAGACGCAGGTATTCACACACAC
Organism: allo-octoploid hybrid of Carassius auratus x Cyprinus carpio; assembly: GCA_024542945.1. Taxonomy (NCBI): domain Eukaryota; kingdom Metazoa; phylum Chordata; class Actinopteri; order Cypriniformes; species allo-octoploid hybrid of Carassius auratus x Cyprinus carpio. Next base: position 5,668,736 of record CM045026.1, on the reverse strand, counting down.
TTATTAATCTCTCTCTCTCTCTCTCTCTAATAACTGCATTAAAAACTGCATTAGCCTGCTTATCAATGGCTCAAACCTTCGTTATTAGCTCTGAAATTAAGTTTTGGAATTAACATTGGAGGGTTTGGAGTGAGGTGTAAATTCGTTCAACACAGAGTTTTCAGGACGACACTGACAAATGTCTTGAAATACATTTTTAACAAAGTCCTGAGATGTGGTTGTGACTCCAGGCTGTTAAAACTATTAGAGAAATAATGCACTAGTAAATAATACCGTGGGTAACGCGGTAATGTGGACAAGACACTGGAGCAAATTAATGGAACGGTCTTTATCCATTCTCAAACAAAGAACTACATTAGATCTTCAATGACTTAATGCAAGCCAAACTACTTTGCCCTTATTGCGATAGAAAACTCTATGGTTTCCACTGATTACGAAATATTTTTGTTTGCTATATATTATATATTAGTAGGGAAGGTGGCCCCAAAAATGTATATTGCCTACGTCACGATAAAATGTAAATCCGGCCCTGGAGGCACACATAGCTTCTTAAATGGAAGGCTGCATCCTACAAAGGCTGCATATCTCGGCTTCCACATTATCAAATGTTGCTGAATGCCATTTCAGTCAGAAGGATCCTTGGAAGGCAGCCTTCATTTCGCATCCTTCATTCAGCTGAATTTGAAGGATGCATGGGATGTATCCTTCGCAACCTTCAGTCGCCCACAATCCTTTGTACCCATTCCATTTCATGAAAATAAACTGACGAAAAACAAGCTTGTCTGAATTTATTATGAAATGTAAGACAAAAATAATGTTTTCGGACATGAAAGGATAGATGTTATCTTTTGTTTTGGTGTAAATTACTTACTAAACGCTAAACTGCCAATAATTTAAGCCACGGGGAGATTGTAGATGGCTGTGATTCATTGTACTGCATTAATAGAAAGCCAAATAATACAAAGATTTGTAAAACAAAGTATTTTTCCAAAACTATGTTTTAGTATTGTTTTTGTGCTGTAACGGTGAGATGTAGCCACATGCACTTACTGGACTGTCTCATTCTAGCGTTTAATGCTGAGGAGGTGTCTATTCTACAAGACTCTGAAGGACTGAACAAGGAAGGACGCAGCCTCGGTAGGATGCAGCCTTCCGTTTGAGAAGCACCCATAATAGAGACAAATATAAATTAATGGGTAAAACACTGAACTGCTTTCAGGCATGCCAATTTCTAGCTCAGAAAACTAGAAAATATAATTATTTTTGCAATAAAATTTTGGCCGCCAGTGGCACAGATATTAAACATTTCACCTCATAGTATTTGATGTGATAGCTCACCCAAAAATTTTAATTTTTTGATTAATTGATTCGTTGATTTTCCTGGAAATCAAAATAATATATTTGCAAGAATTCATTTTATTGGGGAAAAAAAAATACTTTAAGTCTTCTTTTTTATTCCCCGGTAGAAATAAAGTTATACAGATTTAGAACAATATGAGTGTGCATAAATGATAACTGAATTTCAGTTTTTGGTTGATCACACCATCCCTTTGATTTTAAATTGTCCTTACTTTATTTGTTGGCTTGCACAGTGGTCTATGGTGGTGTTCTTCAAGATCACTGAAGGATCTCATGAAGGCCTGTTGCTGGAGTCACAAAAAAGGGAAAATAATTACCAAATACATTAGAAACTCAAGCATGAGTTCAACAAAAATTCTTGCACATAAGAGAAATTCATAATGTGCAACACGTTTTCTGGAGTACAGTGTCATTTGTATAATTTGAATTTATGCGTAAATAAAACTTACACATTTTTATAGGCGCAAAATGTTTTGCCTATTAATATTGCACTTTAAAATTATAATACCATCCATGGAGCATGTGACAACTACAACAAGGATCGGTCGATCAGACAAAACAACAAATATACGCTGGGTGACATTCTTTAATGTTTACAAATACATAAACAGACTAGTTTTGACTAGTCAAAGACCTATTAAAAAATATGAGATTTAGAAACCAAATCCCCAAAATGTCTCCCTCAGGTATTGCTGCGTTCGCCCTTAAAGTTAATCAGTCGCGTGAACTCCCCGTATTGCTAGACAAAAGGCCCTTAAAATATGCACTAAATGATTCTTGTCCACTTAAGTTTTAAAATGAGCTAAATTAATAGTAGGCCTACCTTTGACAAAACCATCAAGTAACCCTCAGGTGTACTAGTTACGCCGCCCATGAGTTTGTGACACCTTTAACAAGGAATAGGTCCGTCAGTCAGTCAAATGTCCAATGTTCGCTACTTAACATTCCTGTGCGTTTATAAATATACATGAATTTTGACTGTATAAAGTTTTTTTAAAGAACTTTCAATCTGAAATGGGAGACTATAATAAACCAAACGCTGAGGCGATGCTCCCCTCATGCTGTCCTTGTGCTTGAGGGAGTAAACCTGTCGCGAGAGCTCCTCCTAAAGGCAGACTCGCAGACTGCATGGCCTGGTGCACTTATCTCATCTGCCTATCTCATATTGATTTGGACAACTTCAAAGGTTTTTTATTAAAAGAAACGAGTATTACTACATTTGGAAATAATTATGATAATAATAATAATAATAATAATAATAATAATAATAATAATAATAATAAATACAATTTAAACAGTGCTGTCGTCATATCACTGCCCTATAAAATTTTATTCAACATATGGCAGGCCAGCTTTCATTGGGTAAACTGAGGTCACATGACCAGTTAAATAACTAACAATGGAATAAATAAATCGAGTGGCGGTAACCGATGTTATGGAGTTAAAAGTCAATCTACAGAACATAATATAATCAAATAAACATGCAAAGTGCAGGCCTATCTGCACAACAAATTTTAGCATTTGTTTACAACTGAAGAATGCACTTTATTTCAATCCAGTTCAGCATCTATGGAAAGTGCTGGACCAACAACTCCAATCCATGGAACCCAGTCTCACAAGTTGTCGCAACTTGCAACTTAAAGGATCTGCTGCCACTGTCTTGGTGCCAGATACCACAGAGAACATTTGGAGGTTTTGTGGAGTCCATGTCTAGACACATCAGAGCTGTTTTGGCATCACAAGTGGGACCCACGTGATATTAAGCAGGTGGACTTAATGTGGCTGATCAGTGTATATTTACCATGAATCTTAACATTTTATTAATTTCCATGAGTTTCTCAATTATTTGGAAGACTAAATAATGAATTTAAAAATCATTTCAAAGAGATCACAAAGAGCATAATCTATACAATTGAGGACAAGATATATTAAACAGGGCCAATTGCAATCCCATAAAATCACTGATAGGAGTGAAAAGATGTTAATAAGCTGTTAGCAAATCTGGCCCTAAATATTTAATATCTGAGCATAGAAGCATGCACCACAATAACTATAAATGTCCTTTACTTTTCCAGGTCTTGAAACCAGTTTTCAGTGACTGTGGGAATCCTGACATTAAAATATTTCTCACAGTTCTTCACAGTTATAAATATTGAGACTATAGACTGTAAACAAAAAAAAAAAGAAAAAAAAAGGAGAAAGGTATTTTTAGTTTGACTAACGTGCCATTTGTTTGCAGTACAGTATATGGAGACGATGTTTATGACATATACTGCAACTAGCCACCAGTGGGCGATCAAAATGTTTTGGCTTTACTTTCATGATGTGTGAGCTGTTTTTATACAGTCTATGTGTGTGAGGCACACTTGATAGAGACAAATATAAATTAGAAATTAAAAACACTGTGGGTTCATGGTGCTGTCAACACACTGAAGTGCTTTTAGGCATGACATTTTCAAAAATTTCATTTTTCCCCCTGGAAATCAAAATAAGATATTTCTAAGAATTCATTTACATTTTATGGAAAAACAAAACATAACAATAAACTACATGCACACTTTACATAGCCTACAACTTTTTAATTAACTTTGTACCTGAAATGGAGTATTATAAATAAATCAAATGATTAAGTGATGTTCAATGCGATGCTGCTTTCTCTCACACACTCTCTCTCTTACTTTGTCTATACACATCTATACTCTTTTATTCAGAGGTGATTATGGTGATCCACCATTTTTAGTGTTCAAAAAAATCCTCACCGCATTTTCACTTTCAGTTACTGCAAACGCTTACCAGAAAAATTTTGTAAAAAATATGTGTCTGAAGTTTTGTGGGTTTTTTTTTTTTTTTTTTTTTTTTGGAAACTTAAATAAAGGTCAGGTTCTAATTTTTTTTAATTTTACATAGCTAAGGCTCAACAGTGAGAATCTCTGAAACATTTATAACTTTGAGCATGTTTCAGAGGCTTACTGGTGTTATCTAAAATAGAGCTGTGATTTAGAGTGTTTTAGGTCTGATTCCAAGGGAACACATATTTTAATGAAACTTGTCAGCACTGCCCTGTGAATTTATCAGTAAAATAGTTTCAGAGCTGAAAGCTACATGACATTTCTTGAAGCAGTTCAACTTAAAGATTCGCTATTAGTAGACGCTGCTGCTGAACACTGCTGAGAGATGCACAGACGCAGGTATTCACACACACTTATTAATCTCTCTCTCTCTCTCTCTCTAATAACTGCATTAAAAACTGCATTAGCCTGCTTATCAATGGCTCAAACCTTCGTTATTAGCTCTGAAATTAAGTTTTGGAATTAACATTGGAGGGTTTGGAGTGAGGTGTAAATTCGTTCAACACAGAGTTTTCAGGACGACACTGACAAATGTCTTGAAATACATTTTTAACAAAGTCCTGAGATGTGGTTGTGACTCCAGGCTGTTAAAACTATTAGAGAAATAATGCACTAGTAAATAATACCGTGGGTAACGCGGTAATGTGGACAAGACACTGGAGCAAATTAATGGAACGGTCTTTATCCATTCTCAAACAAAGAACTACATTAGATCTTCAATGACTTAATGCAAGCCAAACTACTTTGCCCTTATTGCGATAGAAAACTCTATGGTTTCCACTGATTACGAAATATTTTTGTTTGCTATATATTATATATTAGTAGGGAAGGTGGCCCCAAAAATGTATATTGCCTACGTCACGATAAAATGTAAATCCGGCCCTGGAGGCACACATAGCTTCTTAAATGGAAGGCTGCATCCTACAAAGGCTGCATATCTCGGCTTCCACATTATCAAATGTTGCTGAATGCCATTTCAGTCAGAAGGATCCTTGGAAGGCAGCCTTCATTTCGCATCCTTCATTCAGCTGAATTTGAAGGATGCATGGGATGTATCCTTCGCAACCTTCAGTCGCCCACAATCCTTTGTACCCATTCCATTTCATGAAAATAAACTGACGAAAAACAAGCTTGTCTGAATTTATTATGAAATGTAAGACAAAAATAATGTTTTCGGACATGAAAGGATAGATGTTATCTTTTGTTTTGGTGTAAATTACTTACTAAACGCTAAACTGCCAATAATTTAAGCCACGGGGAGATTGTAGATGGCTGTGATTCATTGTACTGCATTAATAGAAAGCCAAATAATACAAAGATTTGTAAAACAAAGTATTTTTCCAAAACTATGTTTTAGTATTGTTTTTGTGCTGTAACGGTGAGATGTAGCCACATGCACTTACTGGACTGTCTCATTCTAGCGTTTAATGCTGAGGAGGTGTCTATTCTACAAGACTCTGAAGGACTGAACAAGGAAGGACGCAGCCTCGGTAGGATGCAGCCTTCCGTTTGAGAAGCACCCATAATAGAGACAAATATAAATTAATGGGTAAAACACTGAACTGCTTTCAGGCATGCCAATTTCTAGCTCAGAAAACTAGAAAATATAATTATTTTTGCAATAAAATTTTGGCCGCCAGTGGCACAGATATTAAACATTTCACCTCATAGTATTTGATGTGATAGCTCACCCAAAAATTTTAATTTTTTGATTAATTGATTCGTTGATTTTCCTGGAAATCAAAATAATATATTTGCAAGAATTCATTTTATTGGGGAAAAAAAAATACTTTAAGTCTTCTTTTTTATTCCCCGGTAGAAATAAAGTTATACAGATTTAGAACAATATGAGTGTGCATAAATGATAACTGAATTTCAGTTTTTGGTTGATCACACCATCCCTTTGATTTTAAATTGTCCTTACTTTATTTGTTGGCTTGCACAGTGGTCTATGGTGGTGTTCTTCAAGATCACTGAAGGATCTCATGAAGGCCTGTTGCTGGAGTCACAAAAAAGGGAAAATAATTACCAAATACATTAGAAACTCAAGCATGAGTTCAACAAAAATTCTTGCACATAAGAGAAATTCATAATGTGCAACACGTTTTCTGGAGTACAGTGTCATTTGTATAATTTGAATTTATGCGTAAATAAAACTTACACATTTTTATAGGCGCAAAATGTTTTGCCTATTAATATTGCACTTTAAAATTATAATACCATCCATGGAGCATGTGACAACTACAACAAGGATCGGTCGATCAGACAAAACAACAAATATACGCTGGGTGACATTCTTTAATGTTTACAAATACATAAACAGACTAGTTTTGACTAGTCAAAGACCTATTAAAAAATATGAGATTTAGAAACCAAATCCCCAAAATGTCTCCCTCAGGTATTGCTGCGTTCGCCCTTAAAGTTAATCAGTCGCGTGAACTCCCCGTATTGCTAGACAAAAGGCCCTTAAAATATGCACTAAATGATTCTTGTCCACTTAAGTTTTAAAATGAGCTAAATTAATAGTAGGCCTACCTTTGACAAAACCATCAAGTAACCCTCAGGTGTACTAGTTACGCCGCCCATGAGTTTGTGACACCTTTAACAAGGAATAGGTCCGTCAGTCAGTCAAATGTCCAATGTTCGCTACTTAACATTCCTGTGCGTTTATAAATATACATGAATTTTGACTGTATAAAGTTTTTTTAAAGAACTTTCAATCTGAAATGGGAGACTATAATAAACCAAACGCTGAGGCGATGCTCCCCTCATGCTGTCCTTGTGCTTGAGGGAGTAAACCTGTCGCGAGAGCTCCTCCTAAAGGCAGACTCGCAGACTGCATGGCCTGGTGCACTTATCTCATCTGCCTATCTCATATTGATTTGGACAACTTCAAAGGTTTTTTATTAAAAGAAACGAGTATTACTACATTTGGAAATAATTATGATAATAATAATAATAATAATAATAATAATAATAATAATAATAATAATAATAATAATAATAAATACAATTTAAACAGTGCTGTCGTCATATCACTGCCCTATAAAATTTTATTCAACATATGGCAGGCCAGCTTTCATTGGGTAAACTGAGGTCACATGACCAGTTAAATAACTAACAATGGAATAAATAAATCGAGTGGCGGTAACCGATGTTATGGAGTTAAAAGTCAATCTACAGAACATAATATAATCAAATAAACATGCAAAGTGCAGGCCTATCTGCACAACAAATTTTAGCATTTGTTTACAACTGAAGAATGCACTTTATTTCAATCCAGTTCAGCATCTATGGAAAGTGCTGGACCAACAACTCCAATCCATGGAACCCAGTCTCACAAGTTGTCGCAACTTGCAACTTAAAGGATCTGCTGCCACTGTCTTGGTGCCAGATACCACAGAGAACATTTGGAGGTTTTGTGGAGTCCATGTCTAGACACATCAGAGCTGTTTTGGCATCACAAGTGGGACCCACGTGATATTAAGCAGGTGGACTTAATGTGGCTGATCAGTGTATATTTACCATGAATCTTAACATTTTATTAATTTCCATGAGTTTCTCAATTATTTGGAAGACTAAATAATGAATTTAAAAATCATTTCAAAGAGATCACAAAGAGCATAATCTATACAATTGAGGACAAGATATATTAAACAGGGCCAATTGCAATCCCATAAAATCACTGATAGGAGTGAAAAGATGTTAATAAGCTGTTAGCAAATCTGGCCCTAAATATTTAATATCTGAGCATAGAAGCATGCACCACAATAACTATAAATGTCCTTTACTTTTCCAGGTCTTGAAACCAGTTTTCAGTGACTGTGGGAATCCTGACATTAAAATATTTCTCACAGTTCTTCACAGTTATAAATATTGAGACTATAGACTGTAAACAAAAAAAAAAAGAAAAAAAAAGGAGAAAGGTATTTTTAGTTTGACTAACGTGCCATTTGTTTGCAGTACAGTATATGGAGACGATGTTTATGACATATACTGCAACTAGCCACCAGTGGGCGATCAAAATGTTTTGGCTTTACTTTCATGATGTGTGAGCTGTTTTTATACAGTCTATGTGTGTGAGGCACACTTGATAGAGACAAATATAAATTAGAAATTAAAAACACTGTGGGTTCATGGTGCTGTCAACACACTGAAGTGCTTTTAGGCATGACATTTTCAAAAATTTCATTTTTCCCCCTGGAAATCAAAATAAGATATTTCTAAGAATTCATTTACATTTTATGGAAAAACAAAACATAACAATAAACTACATGCACACTTTACATAGCCTACAACTTTTTAATTAACTTTGTACCTGAAATGGAGTATTATAAATAAATCAAATGATTAAGTGATGTTCAATGCGATGCTGCTTTCTCTCACACACTCTCTCTCTTACTTTGTCTATACACATCTATACTCTTTTATTCAGAGGTGATTATGGTGATCCACCATTTTTAGTGTTCAAAAAAATCCTCACCGCATTTTCACTTTCAGTTACTGCAAACGCTTACCAGAAAAATTTTGTAAAAAATATGTGTCTGAAGTTTTGTGGGTTTTTTTTTTTTTTTTTTTTTTTTGGAAACTTAAATAAAGGTCAGGTTCTAATTTTTTTTAATTTTACATAGCTAAGGCTCAACAGTGAGAATCTCTGAAACATTTATAACTTTGAGCATGTTTCAGAGGCTTACTGGTGTTATCTAAAATAGAGCTGTGATTTAGAGTGTTTTAGGTCTGATTCCAAGGGAACACATATTTTAATGTAAATTTATTTTGAACTAAAAATGTTGTTTATTAATTCATGTTAGCTAATGAGGTGTAATTAAATACCTAACTGTAATTAAGAGGTATATGGAGACATCATCCAGGAGTTCATGTATGATTTTATTTGTTCTGCAACGTGGCCATGTTTCTCAGAGGTATGTAGAAATATTTGCACATTTTCAGCCGATGTTCGGAAAGAAAATGGAGGAAAATGCTGTTGTAGTTCTGGTCAGTGGCGATGCTAAGACATCAACAAGGCCAAACAAAGTAACAAACGAAAAACCTGGAAAAGGTTCTCCATCAAAGTGGAAGGAAAGTGTAATGATTTAAAAAAAACTGAAGCTAAGCAACGTGTTGCATCAATACGTTTCTGGCTAAATGCCTTTGCCATGGTAATATTTAAATCAGTTCAATAGTTCACAAAAAATAAAAATAATTAAAAGTTCTTTGTATTTTGAACCAGTAAAGTAATTTTAGATATTGTATGTATGCCAACACATTCTCCATGAGGTGGAGATACAAAGACTTTAGACAGCAGATATTAACTGATGTGATAATGGTACCAAGATCTCAGATGAGGATAAAAAAAAGTACTGGATGAAAAACAATGGACCTATTTTACAAGTGTACAAACCAGGAAAATCTAGATCTAAAAGAGTCCACTTTTTATTAGAGCAGATATGATGCAGTTTAAACCAAAATTAAATTAAAATTTTTGTATTGTTCAATAAAATAATCAATTCAGGCAATTTCTTTTGACATGCAGCATTTTATTTTATTTTATATTTAAGGAGGTAACCAAGCTGCTATCAAGAAGAAAAACACCTTGACCATCGTGCTTCTGGGACAGACAGGAAGTGAAAAGAGTGCTACTGGAAACAGCATCCTAAGAAAGCATAATTTTGAATCATATGCCAGTTCTGTGCCAGTAACACAGGTGTGCCAGAGAGCAGAGGAAGCTGTTTGTGGAATCAAAATCAGAGTCATTGACACCCCAGATTTATTTGATGAAGATCTTAAAAACCAACAAGAACAGATAAAGAAGTGCAAAGAGCTCACTCAGCCAGATACTAGTGATGGAGCTTGGCTTTTACACAGATATGGAAAGAGAAATAGTTCAGAACACACAAAGAGTGTTTGGTGCAGAAGTGGTAAAAGAAACCATTGTTCTGTTCAAGGAGAAATTAAGAGGGAAATCTGTAGCAGAGTACATTAAAAACACTGAAACACATGCAAGAGCTGATCAGAACCTTTGGGTCAAGATGTCATGCATTTAACAACAATGACCACAATCCTTCAAAAGTTGGAAGGCTATTAGAGATGATTTTGGAAATGAAGAAGAAAAAGGGAAATACTGATATAGAATACTACTCATTTTGTAAGGAATCAGAGAAAACAGACTGTGGAGATCAGTAGACACTGGCAACTGATTCACTGTCTTTTGTTCTGTGCTAGTAGTTTGATTTAAAAACATAAATTAATTTTTGCTACAATCAAATAATACACAGTACATCGGTGCAATGTTGCATGTATTATCAAGTGTAAGTACAAATAAAGATATGTATTTTCTTCAAAAATGCTATTCGTGCACTACCGTTTCATATAGTGGACACTTATTCATTAACTATGACGTTTCCCTCAACAAATTCCTAATGTGCTGCTTATTAATAGTTAGTAAGTTAGTTGTTAAGTTTAGGTATGGGCAGGATTAGGGATGTAGAATAAGGTCATGCAGTATAAGGCACTGATATGCTTAATTAGTACTAATAAATGGCTGATATTCTAGTAATATTTATACTAATAAGCAACTAGTTAAGAGACTGCAAAATAAAGTGTTACCGAAACAACTATAGGTCAAACAAACAAAAAACTCTGAAACTCACTATGAATGGCATAGAAAAAAATGTCATCCTTTGCACATCAAAATACCATATTTTCATGTATTAGTCAGAGGTAAAATGTTTTAATTTGGTCCCATAAGTCTAAATACATGTTTGTGATGTTTCAAGATACAAAGTTTTTTTTTTTTTTTCTTTTAAGCTGATGGCAAGATTTTTTATTATAATTAAGATTCCTTTTGAGAAAAAAAACAAAAATATTTTTTTTCCTTGTAAAAAAACACTGAAGAATTTCTTCCTTCTGAGAAACATCCTGCCTGATCAGAAGACATACAGGTGTACTGTTTCCTTTTCTGATTGTTGTTATGCTCAGTGGGGTTTCTTGTTTGTGTTCTAGAACATAGTTTACATAATCATACCATAAGTTGTTCCAAACCTGTATGAGTTCCTTTCTTGTGCTGAACACAATAGAAGATATTTTGAAGAACGCGGAAAAAAGCTGACGGTCTCTATTTAATTCCATAGCATGGACAAAAATACTAGAAGTCAATGTCATCAACTGTTCTCTGGTAAAAAAAAAAAAACACTGTGACATTTATGGTAAAATAATGGTAGATGTAGCTGCCAGAAATTCACAGTAAAAAATATGGTAGCCACATTTTAGATTTTACAGACTTAACTAAAATTCACAATAAAACCCTGTATTCCACTGATGTAATGTTAATATACAAACATATTTAAGTACTAATATCTGTTTTTAACCATTGTAATACACTGACAACCACCAAAAACAAGTTATGATGAAAAAGTCGCATCAGTCACAAGCTGAGGAGGAAAATACTTATATATGGTGCATACAGTGTCATTCACACAAAACACTAAACACCATCATGATAACACACATGATACTGAAATAATACATTAAACATTAGATGTAAGATAAACCCCCATTATGTCACGATCTCTAGCTGGAGTGCCCGTGAGCTTCATTAGAGGGCACTCCATTCCAGACTCTTGCCACTTCACCGTGGACTCCATTTCCCATAATCCTTTGCCAGGACTCCTCATTAATTGCACTCACCTGTCTCTCATCACCTCATCAGTCTCGCACTATAAAGGTTGCACACATCCACACACACTTTGCTGATTATTGTTTAGCCTCTACCCTGTTCCCTGTATCCGTATTTCTTTGCTTTGCCTCGCCTCGCCTCTTTGTTTTTGACCTTGGACTGTTTATCTGGTTTTTGATTGTTTTGCTGCCTGCCCTGACCTTTGCCTGTTTCGGATTCCTCTTTATCTTTGCCTGGGACATTATTGTTTGCTGGTACTGGACTCTGCCTGTTTGACCACTCTCTATAATAAAGCCTGCATTTGGATCCTCAACTCTGTTGTCACAACGCCTCCTTCGTAACACATTATACATTAAATGTAATTACAGTTATTCCCCATATATTTTATGGAAACTTGCTGTAAACCACTTAATGTGTTTTTACTGTAGCATTTTTACAGTCTTTTACTGTTAAAATCACAATTATCATCTTTTTTGCTTTTCTTATAATTTTTCATTATGCTATATTATTACTAAATATTTAATTTATCCAAAATCATCCACTAATACTGTCACTCAAAATCTGATGTGAAGTGAATAAGTTCAGATCAATGAGGCTTAAAATCAACCAGTTCCAAAACAAAACCTGCAATAATTGAAAGAAAACAATTTGACAAAAAGACTGAATCCAAGATGTGGTCATAATATAGCATAATATGCGATTTACCAGCAATTTTAAAAAAGGATTTTCAGCACAGCACAAAGGTTAAAAACCTGTTTTCTAAGAACTAACAGAAATTCCCGGGGAAACTCACAATGTTAAATGCATTCATGTTGCTCACATAGTAAACCAAAAGAATAAAATAATAAAAATAATAATAATAAAAAAAAAAAAAATACTGAATTAAAACATCTTGAATGCAAATTAAACGGTTCTGGACAAAAAGGTCTAGCAAATGCATAAATGTACAAATGCACATTTTCTAGCAAGTCAAAAGCCAAAAAAAAAAAAAAAAAATTCCTTAGATATTATTGCTTTAAAAATCATGTTTTTTGTTTGTTTCTTTTTTAAATCTGTGATTTATTTTTAATGGTCAAAAAGGGATGTGCAAACACATTACATTTAAAAACATCCACAGTTCTTGCTTTCACAGTATAAACATTTTACATTTATATACAGAGGATGACTGCTTCTTAGCATACCTTAAAATACAATGGAAAAACTATTGTTATACAGAGTACTCTGAAGAAATGTAATCTTCAACAAGAAAGAATGGTAAAGACAGTGATTCATTTATGTCTACAGTAGTAAAGACTATTTTTTTTTATAAAATCTAAAAATATTATAATTACAGTATATCAGGCATTTAATTAACGGGTAATCTTATGTATCACTATACACTTTCTAGTAGATTCCCTGCCTGAATTGGATTGACTGTTAATATCTGTTGTATCTGGTTAAACCAAAATCTTAGTATTTATGCATAAATCAAAGGTCTTCAGATGCAATCAGTCCCAACATCACATTTAGTAGTTTAAACATATCATGACTGAATGCGTTAGTTCAGTTAAAGTCTCTGAAAACAATTCAGAAACTAAAAAAAAGAGCTACAGAATACAGTGCCTTCATATTAGAGAAACAAGATTCCATGTATAATTATTCATGCTGCTATGTGCTGCACAGTCAAATTAAAATAACATCATATTCCACCACTGTGTAACATCACATAAATGAGTTGTGTTTATGTTCAGAAGTAGTTTTCATATTACACATCTTCCTAAGATGTCTTGTTTTAGTTTATTTTATAACCATAAGTGTCGCTATCAAGAGCGGCCTGTTCATGAAGGCCCTCCATCAGTACTTGTTGGAACAAAGCAACTCTGTTGTCAAGACTCCCAAGAAAGCTAAACTGATATTCTAGAAGCTCTGCTACCGCTCTCTCCACTTTCTGTTGCTGAATCTTTTGTTCTGCTTCTATAAACATTTCCTGAGTGAAGCATTCTCCCCCATTTGCTGCCACCATTTCATCAATCTTCTTAATTAATCTCCTCACTTGGACTCGATTCTTGATGTCAGAGTTATCAAAAACAACATATCTACTACCACAACTCTGGATCACTCTACGGAGTTCTGCATGGCCAGTTTTCACATAGTCTTCAACTGTTTGACCTCTGAGTGCATCTCCATGAGTGAAGACCACTATCATGTATTTTGAAGCTTCTTCTCCAAAGAGCTCTTGCAGGGCCTGGACTGATCTTTGCTCCTCAATAGTGAAACGGCCAATTTGTATAACCAGCAGGAACGCGTGAGGACCTGGTGCTGAGACCTGTATACATCTCACTATTTCTCTTTTGATGAGGTCTTTTGATTTGCTGGTATCTAAGATTCCAGGTGTGTCAATCACATAAATCTCTCTTTGGTCACAGACCATTGCTTTTTTGCATCGCTCAGTGACAGAGTTTGCACAAGGGCTTGATTCAAAAACCTTTCTGCAAAGGATAGTGTTTCCCACAGCACTTTTTCCCACTCCAGTCTTCCCAATCAATACTATGCGAAGCCGTGGGCCTATGAAAACAGCAAAGGATGAAAAATAAAATGGATAATGAAACATGTACAGACAAATTCAACTGCCCTGGTGGATACAAAGACAGAGCAGGGGATGCCTGAGACATTGTATAAAACTGAGTTTTGCATTTTAAGCCTGGCCCATTATATCGTATCACATTAATGCACATATAAGCTTTATGATGCATATGATGCTTTATGATGATATATATATATATATATATATATATATATATATATATATATATATATTTGATGTACATAAAAACTATATGAGTTATATACTCATCACATATTAATACTCATCCATCCAACTGTATTAATAATCATATCACACTTATCTGACTTTCAGCTTTAGTTGAAGTTAACTTACTTTTGTATTTTATGCATATTTTGATGGTCCCTTTAACACATTCTGTTTACTGTAAGTAACATTGCATCTACACACCTACTAACTCTCATTAGAGTGTTAGTAGAGTATTAGTTACCTGGTGGGGCTAGGGTTAGAATAAGCTCACATGTACTTGCAAAGTTACTTATAATCAGTAGAATGTCTGTTAGGACACCATCACAATAAAGAGTTAGCAGATATAAATCAGACAGTCTATTAATTCTCTAATGAGAGTTAGTTGACATGTAGGTGCAGAGTTACTTGTTGTCAACAGAATGCTTTAAAGGGACCATCAAAATAAAGAGTTATCAACAAACCAAGTCAAAAAATTTTGCACACGACCTACCTCGCGGAATAGAAGAGCGGAGACAACATAGGCACTTTGAACAGTTCATTTCCTTCAGCAACAGTTTCTCTTCACAGCGACTGAAACTTTTTTTTTGTGTGACCCTATTAGTACCAGATTTTTTTGACGCCACTCTTTTTTTTTTCTTTTTTTTTTTTGCATTTGTACATAGCTAGCTTTTACTTTCATTTGATCACTTTACTTTCATTTGATCCTGCTTCGCCTCATGACAGATAACCAGAGGTTTTTTTGCAACCTGGTGAACAGACTGGAAATTCAACATGCCAAAAGGTAAAATACAGTTGTTAGTTTGAGATTTTGTTCAGCTTTTTAAAGATTTTGTTCTTTTTTTCTTAATGTCTAAACATTCTTTATATTCTCTGCCAGTTTCTATATTTTACTTCAAAATTATCTATTACATTTAATTGGGAGAAAACCATTTTAATTCTTCATAGGAGAAAGTTTTAGACGGTGACAGCATTGTCACTGTAGTGCTGCTGGGACAAAACAGTATGGATAAATGCCTGATAGGAAACACCATGCTTAGATATAGCTGCTTCCAGCCAGGAAAGTCCATGTATCAAAAGTCTCTAGGAAGAACGAGGGATGAGCTACTCTACATCATAATGAATGAATAAATGATGCATTTATATAGCGCTTTATTGTGTATTGCTGTACACCCAAAGCGCTTTACAATCATGGGGGTCTCTCCTCAACCAGCACCAGTGTGCAGCATCCACTTGGATGATGCAACGGCAGCCACAGTACAACAGCGCCAGTGCGCTCACCACACACCAGCTACAGGTGGAGAGGAGAGAGAGTCATAGAGCCAATCAAGTGGATGGGGATTATTAGGAGGCTATGATAGACAAGGGCCAATGGAGGGAATTTGGCCAGGACACCGGGGTTACACCCCTATACTTTATTTTTAATTACCACAGAGAGTCAGAACCTCGGTTTAACGTCTCATCCGAAGAACGGTACTTTTTGACAGTATAGTGTCCCCATCACTATACTGGGGCGTTTGGACCCACACAGACAACAGGGTGAGCACCCCCTGCTGGTCTCACTAACACCTCTTCCAAAAGCAACCTAGTTTTCCCAGGTACTGACCAGGCTCACCCTGCTTAGCTTCAGTGGGCAACCTGTCTTGGGCTGCAGAGTGATATGGCTGTGGCACCATATAAACACCCCAGATCTTTTCTGGAGACTATGCCAAAAACCAGAAGCTAACACTATAGAGGAGATGAAGCCATCATGCAGGTCCACGCATGTTCCTCTTGGTACTCCATGATAAACAGCTCTCCCGAGAAGAGGTGGAGATGATTAAAGGAGAGATTTGGAGAGAAAAAGACAAAAAATATTACTGTAGTGTTGATCGACAACAAAGAGACGTCAAGACAGTCCAGCAACATAGAGGATATGAACCTCAAAAAGATTTTACATGAATGTGATGAGAGAATCCAGCAAAGATACCACAGACTCAGACCTGGTCAGACAGCTATTGATACATATTACAAAAACATCAGAGAAACTAGAAGTTGATCCTGGCAGGTAGACTTCTACAAATGGAAAACATTCGGTATTGTCTTGTGCATTGTTCACAAAGCTGATTTCTGTCTTTTTCCCTAAATTTCATCATTATCCTATAGATTACATGAAGACATGAACAAGCATGTTCATCAGAAGGAAAAAGATGAGACAGAACGACTAACAATGCCAGGTAATGCTTACCTATGTTTAATTATCTGAAATTATTCATATTCTAGAATCTAGGCCAACTCCCAAATGCTGCACTGAAAATGTTTTTTAGAAAAGTAAACTTACGTTCAAATGTTTAAGATCAGTATTTGGAAAGAAACTGCTTGATTGTGCTCATAGGTAGCATTGAAAATAACTTAAGAGAGACTTTGAAGCTGATAAGACCCTCAAAAAGATTCTAGATGAGTGCAAGGAAACAATTTATGTTTACAGGAGTAATGTGAAAGGCACTGAGCTGGTCAAACAGCAACATGCAGGATAAGCAGGAATCATAGAAAAACTGAATATATCAGTTACAAATCAGCTCAGTGTTTGACTGATATTGTGCCATAAAACAGATTTTGTTGAATACATATAAAAGAGTTATAATCAGTGTACTGTCTAGTGTAACCAAAAGATGGTGCAATAAACATATGTAACAAAACCGCCTATATCCTTCATGCAATCTTACTACTTTCATGAATCTGAAATAAATCACTGTTCAAATATATTCTTTGCTAGAGTTTCTAGTAAAAGGCTGTAATAGAAATAATAGATGGAAACTGGAGTTCAGTAAACTTGTGCACAAATTTCTTTCAGTCAATTTTACTCATTATCCACAGATATTCAAATTATACAGATTATTTTAGATTACTGCATTAAGACAAACATTTTACAAAGCATGCAATGAAGAAACAAAAAGCCAAGAACAGCTGTTATCCAGCATACTAGTGACTCCATGTGTTATACCAGATTTCGGACAACCCCTTTGCTCTCTTAAATAATACAAGTGTATTTTTCATTTGAAGGTCTATATTGTCATTTACATTACGTTTTATTATAATCCAAACTGCTTACTTGCAGCTCACTCATACATTACCTGATCATTACAAATCGGACAATATTCAAAAAAGCGCGAGTTGACTCCAGAAACGCGCGGAATGCATCATAAACAAACGTTTCAGGGTTCCGTTTTAAGATTGGACTCAAACCAATTTCTTGAGCTTCATTCAAATGCAAAGAACCTTGTCTTATAAATGGAAATGTTCCTCTTGAATGCTATTTCTGAGACTTCCTCAAGAGAAAGAACTAACTTTCCTTTTTATAAAACAAGTCAAAAATTATATATATATAAAAAAAGGTTGTGCAAACATTACACTGCAGTAGTCTGCTACTCTGGCTCCCTCTAGTGGCCAAACTAAGTTCACGTTGTTCCAAATAGAATACTCAACACTTTTAGAACATTGCATTTTACAACTAGATTTTAAGTTTTGTATTTAAAATAATTTAATAAGATTTAAACAACCTTCTTTCTTTTAAATATCAAGTGCATTATGACCTAAGAAACACACAGAAGAGAACCATCATTACAAAAACTTTTATTAATGGTCGACTGGATGAACTGTGTCCAATAAGCATATTTACATAATTATCTACACACTGGAATGAGCAGTTGGACAAAAACCTTAAGTGGAGTCAAGAAGAAAGACGAGCAAAGACCAAGAAAAGTAGACTGAACCAAAGTTGAGTCTGTGCAAGCTGTCTTTAACAACTCTAGAATCAGCGCCTGGTAAAGCCAAATACCAAACTACTATTGTTTAAGTGTGCCCGTATATCTGCCAATCACAAGGCTTAGATGGCTTCAGAATTGTGAATCCATTGAACTGGAAACCACCACAGACACAAAGTAGAAAAATGCATTTTTCCAAAACATCTATTGAAATAATTTCTGATATGCAGACCAAAACTCTGCCGATGACAGATTTCAGTCTTGTACTTTGGATTTAGGATGTTTCTTCATCAATCTTGGGTGCCAGGTAGTATTTGACGTGTCCCATGTCTGCAATCTTGTACTCAACCACTGCAAAGGAACAAATGACAGTCATTTAAATTGTTTCAACTCAAAAACTGATTTAATATGGGCATGAGAGCATTTATCATACCTAGCGGAATGTCTGCAGACATGCTGAGCGTGACCGTCTTGGACAGAGGAGTGGCCTTGGTGAAAAAGTTCAGGTAGTTCAATGCAAAGATAAGCTGCACTGGCTCATTCATCTCAATTGTCACCTGTAGGGAACAAATAATACTTCATGACATACAAACTCACACAACTGCCATTTGTTGGTAATTTTGCCGATGTTAAAAGAATGTTACCGCTTCATCCTCTTTGTCGACATTGCTGGTCTGTGAGAGCTTGACGTTGCCTGTGCCCAGCTCTCCACTAGCAGAAAACTTCACACCATCCTTGGCGCAAGAGATCATGACAGCATCCCCGATCTGTGACAGATCCCTGCAGATTCGGGCAAATTCACCAGAGGGCATCTTCACCACACAGCTGTATTCCTGCTCCTGGAGTGAAAAAGAGAAAGAAACAATTAAAAAAATAAATAAAAACATGCACATTCATATCAGTATTTGTAAAATAAGTCTTACTGGAATGCCAAGCTGCTCCACATCCAGATCCATCAGTTTCATCTCATAGTCGGACACTTTCTCCTGATCTGAAAACACATTCAAAGTTCAGAAAGCGCTCTATTATAACTCACAGCACACTATCAATAACATATAGATAGAAAAAAAATAGATAAGGCATAGGTACATTGCAACTCTTTTTCCTAGTTTTAGATTAAATATGTAACTAAGTGTAATAAAGTCTTGTGAACTCACTGAGTGTTTCAAAGACGAGCGCCAAAGAGTCCGCATTGTCTTCTGCCCTAAGTGTGATGATATCTTCATTTCCAGCGCACTTCAGAATCTTTGACATGCTAGAAAACAAGAAAATAAAATAAAACACTCAGTTTTGGCACTTTTATTGAAACAGAATTGCATTCTGAAAAAAAAAGAAAAAAAAAAAAAAATCCCCTTTTAAAACTATTATTATACACTCGAATAGTTGACTGTCAGTTAACAATTATTCACGTCTTTTTTTTGACGAAGTTTTTATTGTCTTATTATGAAGTCATATTGTCATTCAGCAACCCGGCTCTTTTTCGCGCCAACCAGCTTGAGCGCGGGTAAATGACGTCACGCTCAGCAGTGAGGGGAGAATGCAGGAAACACTCTACGCGCCAAATAATACTAAACCTTTTTGAACTGCAATTATTTGGGATAAATGAAAACAGCATTTCAACAATACCAGTAATCGTTAAAGGAATAAAACCCATTTATACATCTTACAAATGGCGGGCTCCTCCCGCAGCCGGGCATGAACGGACATGTTCAGCTTTCACGATCTAAGCGGTCACATGGCAAATAACACTAAACTCGCATCATTTCCATCAGTAACGTTACCTGCTCAGATTGACACCCATGGCCAGGTTTCTGTCGCAGCGGTAGGAGTCGAACCCATCACTCCGGAGCGTGAGCTGCACCAGAGAAACATGAGATGAATCCATGCTCTGCAGCGAGATCCCCGAGGAGCTGACATCCCAGCAGGCTTCGGTGATGAGGTCTTTCAGAGCCTCCAGAACCTTCTTAAGGATTGATCCTTGAACGAGACGTGCCTCAAACATTGCGCTTCTTTTTTATGGGAGGAAGAAAAAAGTTATCTAATTCCTGTTATGACACAAGCGCGGCCGGGCTTTCTGCTTGTCTTCGAGTGCAGGAACGCAGTAATTTAAGACTATCGGAGTGTTTTAGCAGTAGCACGTACAAATCCAAAGACTGTAAAAGAAACACAGGAGTATCTGTCCCGTCTTCTCTTCTCTCGAGGCTCTGAATGTAACTGCGCGCGCTTTTGCTGGGACTTTCATAAACGGGTCCACTCTTGCCTTCGTCATTTCCTGTGACGCTGGACTCCTCCTGGAACACGGACGGAAGTGCAGCCACTGACCACAAGAGGGCGTCATTTTATACGCGTTTAGTTGAGTTCCACGTGAGCTTGTTTTGTCAAAGCGGTAATTAACAATTAGTACTAGTTATTATTGTTAGTAGTAGTAGTAGTATTTTTTTTAAATGTTTAAAACGGAAATGATATTACTAAAAAACTGAGGACAGCATTTGAGAGAAACAAAGGCTGAAATCAAAATGAAATCCCACAAATGGAATCTATCTATCTATCTATCTATCTACCTATCTATCTATCTATCTATCTATCTATCTATCTATCTATCTATCAGATAGTATCTGTCTATCAGTCAAATCAAAGAGTATATACTCTTTGGTCAAATGTAATGCTTCTGCAATGTGACATGAATATTGAAAACTTTGAATTTTGAACTGCAATAATTGGCCACAAGAGGGCACCATTTCCAACGCCAATTATTTATTTGAGCATTTTTGTGTGTGTCTGTGTGTTATTGCAGTAAACCGCAACGAAAACAGCATAAATAAAATTCCATCAACTACATAATTAATATTATGTCATAAAAGTGTATAATAATTAAACAGCTTTAGATTAAATATATCAGTTTAGAATAGAATATAATAGTTTTTTATTGTCATTGTACAGCTGTACAAAGAAATGTTTTGCTCTCACATTGAAAGTACACACATACATACAAAAATTTTCATTTAACAAAATGTAAACAATGATACAGAAAAAGTAAACGGTGCAAATGTAAACAGATGTACAGTAGACAGCATACCACACCAGAATGCCATGGGAAAGTAAGCTTCCTACTGAAAAGTGGTAAAAAGACACAAGCAGCTGCTGAGACAGGTTAGTTTTCCTCATCCTCAGAAAGTACAGCCTTCTTGATGCCTTCCAGGGATGTTGTGTTAACAGTCCATGGGAGGACCTGGGAGATGTGTGTGCTAAGAAATTTAAAGGTGGTCCCTCTTTCCACCATTTCTCCTCCAGTGTAAAGAGGGGCTGGGTCCTCTTTCTGTTTCCGGAAATTGATGATGACCTCCTTTGTTTTGGAGGTGTTGAGTGCCAGGATGTTATTGATGCACCATTCTTAGAGTTCAGCCACCTCCTCCCTGCTGGCAGACTCGTCACCATTTGTTATTAACCCCACCACAGTGATGTCATCTGCACATTTAATGATTGTGTTTGTACTGTGGGTTGGTGTGCAGTCATGGGTGTATAGTGAGTATAACAGAGGACTCAGCACACAGCCTTGTGGAGCACCAGTGCTGAGAGTCAGAGTGGTTGAGTGATGTCCCCCCAGCCTGACAGTCTGTGTGCGGTTTGTTAGAAAATCCTTTACCCAGAATCATATGTAATCACTGACACCCAGGTTAAGCAGCTTGGTGATCATTCTGCTGGGAATGATAGTGTTAAATGTGGAACTAAAGTCCACAAACAACATCTTTACAAATGATCCCGGGGGCTCTGAATGATTCAGCGCGGTGTAGAGAGCTATGTCGATGGCATCATCAGTTGAACTGTTAGCTCTGTATGCATACTGATGTTGACCCAGGGTGGAAGGAAGTGATGATTTAATCTGTCTGAGTACCAGCTTCTACAAACACTTCATCACAGTGCAAGTGAAAGCCACAGGTCTGTAATCATTAAGACTGCTGATAGCTGTTTTCTTGGGGATGGGCACAATGGTGGCAGACTTGAAGCAGTTGGGGACAGTGTATGTTGACAAGGAGAGGTTGAAGATGTTACAGAAAACCTCTGCCAACTGATCAGCGCAATCTCTGAGTGCCCTTCCAGGAATGCCGTCTGGACCAGTGCCTTTCTGGGATTGACACTACGGAGCACTTTTCTGACCTCTGCTGTACTCACAGAAGGTGCCAGGCTGTCACTGGATGGTAACAGCACATACTCAGTCTCATCCATGCTGACATCAAAGCGGGCAAAGAAGTGATTTAGTTCCTCTGCCACGAGTCGCTTGTGCTGCTTTTATAATTAGCGAGATGTTGGATACCCTGCCAAACTCTCAGAGGGTCTCCATTACTGAAGTGGCCTTCAATTTTCTGCCTGTAAGCTGCTTAATATATCATAATTTATACAAAGTTATAAAAGTGCATGTACAATAATTATATTAAAATAGGTTGAACTATATAATAGATGAACTATGTGTATGTGTGTGTTATGAAAGTGCATGTATAATAATTATAATATTACAGAAGAACTTTCACAGTGCAGAACACTATATAAGAGGTATGTTGTAACCATAAGTTATCTGTTTCTATGAAAAAATTAAGTAAAAAAAAAACAAAAATCAACTAGGCCAACATAATATGTGGCTAATTATAAACGTGTATAATAATTATACATAAATTTAGATTAACTATATTATGTCAGTTCAGAACACTGAGAAAACTGATAAATATGATGCATTGGACAATTAGTTTTTTAACATTTTATACAAAGTTATAGAAGTGCATGTACTAATTATATAAAAATAGGTTGAACTGTATTATAGATGAACTATGTCACAGTGGAGAACACTGCTGACACTTTGAGACATGTCACAACAGCTATTGTTCTGCATTCTTCTGCATTAGATGCTGAAAGCAATCTACAGAATGACATCAAATTGTGTGTATATAAGCATTCCTCCATAACATGTTCTAACACACACAGAGAGTAGGGAATATTAGATCATCTGTTCAAGTGTGCATGATAAAGCTATTGGAATGGGATCAAATGGTGATTCAAGAAATGCTGTTGACTCACACGAATCAGAGAACAGTTCAATCACTGTCCCATCTTGCAGGCAGAATCCTCAACCACAGGGCTTACCAGCTGGTTCCTAGTGTGGGTTTCTTGCTTTCCCACTTTAGCCCCAAAACTCCTGAACCCACCCAACTAAAGTGGGGTGGAATTTCCCAATGCTAGTAAACAACTGTAAAAGAGTCTGATTTAAAAGCCCCTATCGTGACTGCCAAGTTTCCTGTGAAGATTGCGATACCACTGCTGCAGAGTTGACCTAAAACCCGATTCTGAGTCACTCTGAGCCCTCAAGGCTTTGACTTTGTGTTTCCCAAGAGACACTACACATCCATCTGTGTTTATTCAAAAATCCGCTAGGCTGTTCTTCTCTGTTTTAAATTATAGCTGTAGCGCCATCTTTGTTTTTTTTCTGGGAACTTGGAAGAGGGGCAGGATATATGGAAATGAACCTTAACAATATGAACAGGAAGGAAGCGTAGGCCGATCAGTCCTGGGGAACATTGGCAGGGAGTTCAAGTCCAATGCTTTCTTTTCGGCTTGCAGTCCATTGAGATTACAGAAGCCACTGCTGCAGGCATGTGCAGACCACAATGGCACTTTCAGCTAGATAAACAACTGTCTTAGCAGTAGTCCAAAATGAGCTATTTTACACTGAAATAATACTAAATGACAATTTGGTTATTGTAATAAAGGATCAAGAGTCACTTTATTGTCAATCAGGAGAGAAAACAAGTTATTGCTTTACTGAGGCATGCAATGCAGGAAAACACAACAGCCCTTACAAAAGAAGAGAATACTAGCATTCAGGTTGAAATAATTAAAAGAAAATAAATAAATAAAATATAAAAAAAAAAGTTGTGGAAAGAGACCAGATTTTGATAAATAAAATAAGGCATTAGAATATATAATATATATAATATATCCGTGGGTGCAAGAGCAGTAGGTTGTCTGTGTATCAACAATCAAATACAATAATTAAAATGTAACTGGGTGGAATTTGGGAGACAAAACACTGATAAATATATCAACTGAATTAGCCTTTTAAAATAAAATTTTAAAAAGTAACTGGGTAGAAAAATATATTTGATGCCTCAAAAATGATCTTTTCAAATATTTAATAAACTTATATTCCTAATGAAAGTTAAAAACAAAAGCAGGGATGCAAAGTAGGGCACATCTGGTTTTACTCACAAAGCTTTTTGTGCTGACATACGCACAGGCATATGGAGGGGATTAAAAGGTTTTGGATTAATACCAGGTTACTGTGTTTGTGCAATAAAGTTTCTTATAATGGAATTCATGGGGACCAATGCATAGATGAGGCTTTCTCTAAAAATAAACAGTGCGTGTCTAGTTTCTCAGTTTCCAGACTGTAGGTCTGACGTCATGTTGAAGCAAAGCAGAGGGGACGTGCAACTCCAGCCAAGTTTCGGCAGGATCAAGCCTGAGACAAGAGCCGCCCCCTCAGCTCCCCCTATCCTTTCTCACAGTCATCAGGAAAGACAGGGCCAGAACTCTGAGAGAGCAGGGAGAGAAGAGACGAAGAGAAGAACAGTACAGAAGATCACACTAGATGTCCAACAATCGTCTCCCATAAGACAAAATGGACAAGCAAAAACTGAGGGCTGAAATCAGTCCTCGAGTGTCCAAGAACTCTGCACAGCGCCTAAGCAGGGATCTCACCTGCTCCATCTGCCTGGACCTGTTCAAGCACCCGGTTTCCTTGCCCTGTGACCACACTTTCTGCGAGGCCTGCATTACGAGTTATTGGAGCGGCCCTCGTGGAAAAGGCCAGGGTGGATCTGGTTCCTGTCCTCAATGCCGGAAAGTCTTTCCAGGCCAGAGCTACAGACCCAACCGCATTGTGGCCAACATCGTGGAGAGCTACTGCCAGGGAATCGAGGAGAGTGGGGGTCGTCTGACCGGGTTGTCAGCAGACACGGTTCCTCCGAACCCACTTTGCAGCCGACACAGAGAAGAGCTGAAGCTGTATTGTGAGGAAGACCAAGAGCTGGTGTGTCTGGTGTGTGGGATCTCTCAGGATCACCGGGCTCACACGCTGGTGTGCGTGCAAGATGCACAGCAGAGATATCGGGTAAGAATCAAAGACACATTTTCTAACTTCCTCAGCTAAGCTGAGAGCTCATTGTGTTTGTGATGAACAGGCTTCCCTAACCACTTCAGCAAATGCTCTTCAAAAGGAGCTCAACACTGCTCTAGAGTGTGAGAGAGAGACTGAAAAGGAGGTGAAGAAACTGAAGGTAAGAAGAAACTAAACCTCATGCACACTCTCCAATACTAATCATATAATCAAGGTTCCAAAAGAATGTTTTTGCAGTGATGCCATAAGAAGAACCACTCTGAGGCAAGACATCACCTCATATTCTCTTGTTTTTGTACCCAGGACCACACTGCGGATCTGAAGCAGAGAATCGAGGCACAGTTCAGTGAGCTTCACCAGTTCCTGTACCAGGAAGAGAAACTCCTGCAGGTTAAGCTGAAGACGGAGGAACGGCGAGAGCTGATAAGGCTGGATGAGCACAAGGCCCTGCTCAGTGTGGAGATATCACGCCTGCGCAGAGCTATGAATGACATCGAGGACAAACTCAGTGAACAGGATCCTTACACTCTACTCAGGGTGAGAGCAAAGCCACACGTCACACTGACAGATATCTGCAGAACAAAAGAGACCAAAAGACTTTTTATTTTCAGTAGGAGGTGGTGATTTGGGGCGATACTAGAGCGTCAGATTGTTGGCAACGGGTGTGCTTGAAGAGACCTGATACAGTTAGATACTGCAGTAGAGGAGGAATACCTTACAATCAGTTACACAGAGACTTTCAGACCTCCAGTGATTTTTATGTGAACGACAGAATGTTAATTGCATTATAAAAATAGATTCTTGAGATGCAATGAAAATGTTATATATAATATAATCATACAAATGGTAGTAATGTATTAATGATGTAAAAACTATACATTTAAAATATGAAAAGAAAATATATATTACATATATCTTAAATAATCACTTCAGTAGTTAACTGCTCTGTGGGATATCACTTGGGTCAACACAGGATACAGTGTAATGATCTCACCCTTGCAATAGGAAGATAATGCCATTAGTGCAGCAGAAGGGGATTTTCCAGAGTCGCGGATGAAAAAATGAGGTGTAGCTTAGTTTCAAACACTGATCTCATGTGGAAAACTTCTGTCCCTGCCTCTCGAACTGAGCCAGTTTCATCATTCTCCTTTTTCCTGTCTTTCTTGCAGAGTATAAAGGGCCTGCTTCAGAGGTGAGTGACCTCTATGGATCTGTTACAATTAATATTTTCATGAGGAAGTGCTTGAATTATTTTTGTGTCTGGGCTTGTGTTGTTTTAAGCAGGCAGCCACCGAAGTTTGAGAAGCCGGTGCTGACGCCACCCAGACTGTGTGAGGGCCGCTTTGCTGGGCCCCTGCAGTACAGAGTGTGGAAGTCACTGAAGGGAAGCATCTATCCAGGTTTGAGAATGATCGTAAATGAAAAAATGAAGTTAAATATGAATTTTCACATGTTGAATCAAGCTGTGTAAATAAACATTAAAGGACTAACTCCAATAAAGGAATGCTGAAAATGTTCTTACCTTCAGGCCATTAAAAATGTAATTTGTTTCTTCATCTAAATACAATCGGAGACATTTAGCATTACATCCTTCGCTCACCAGTGGATCCTCAGCAGTGAATGGGTGCCAACAGAATAAGAGTCCAAACAGCTGATCAAAACATCACAATAATCCACACCACTCCAGTCCATGTCTTGTAAAGTGAAAATCTGCATATTTGTAAGAAACAAATCTACCATTAAGACATTTTTTACTTTCAACCGTCACTTCCAGGCAAAATACCAGTCCAAAATCCAAAATAATGAAAGCAAAATGATTGAATTATTATGGATTATATTATAGTTTCATAATTTTGCCAGGAGTTGGTTTGAAGTTAGAAATGTATTAATGTTTTTTTTTTCTTACAAACGTGCAACTTTTCACTTCACAAGACAGGAATCGATGGACTGAAGTCAGGTGATTACTTGTGGATTATTGTGATGTTTTTATCAACAGTTTGAACTGACGGCACCCATCCACTACAGAGGATCCATTTGTGAACAAGTGATCTAATGCTAAATTTCTCAAAATCTGTTCAGTTGAAGAAGCAAACTTATCTGCATCTCGTATGACCAGAGGGTAAATAAATTTCAGCAAATTTTAATTCCTGGAATGCATGAACTAACTCTTCTCTGTTGCACTATTCCCTTTCTAGTTCCCTCAGCTATCACATTTAACTCCAAAACAGCCAACCCCTGGCTCAGTCTTACATCTTCGCTTACCTGTGTGCGCTACCAGACCTTTAACAACACAGTGCAGGACAATCCACAGCGATTCAACGCCGCGCTATCTCTCTTGGGCAGTCAAGGGTTCACTAAAGGCCGCCACTACTGGGAGGTGGAGGTGTACAGCAGCACCGTGTGGACCGTGGGAGTTGCTCGTGAATCCGTCTCGAGAAAAGGCGTCATCAATACCATGCCTGCCAATGGCTTCTGGACACTCTCACTATCGTATGGAGTTCAGTATATGGCCGGGACGTCTCCACCAACATTGTTGTCTTTAGAAGAGCCACTGGCGAGGATCGGCGTGTATCTGGACTACAAAAGAGGCCTGGTGTCCTTCTACAATGCCGAAAGCATGACGCACCTCTACACCTTCAAGGACATCTTCACCGAGACCCTCTACCCTTATTTTAACTTGGGCTTCCTGGATAAAGTGCATGAAAATGAGCCTCTTAAAGTGTTCCTACCTAAAATCTGATTTTTTTTTCATGGTTTCTTTAATAATGTTAATATTTCTTTTTCATATAAACACTAGGCTGGACCTGGGCATTTTAAGTTAATACTGTTTTTTTCTGAGACTTGCCATTTCCAAAAAAAGAAAAAAAACTTTTAAAATGACATGCAAAATTGCATTTGGCTATACTGTCTTAACATTACAGTGGGTTAGTGGAGGCACATGAAGATGAAACAAAATCTTCAAAAATGGTGGAAACCATGGCTTATGACCCTTTCCCACATTAAAGGATTTTAATTTAGACTACCAGGCATGTTACCCCATTACCTGGCAGATATCATATATTCTACATGTTTCTGTGATATTTGATTTTATAAACAAAGGGGTGAGGATTTGGCTGGTCAGCATGGTCAAGCCAGCCCCTGCTGGTAGATGTCGTAACTACACTGTTGTGAAAGCATAAACCTTTTTTTCCCCATTGACAGTCATTCAAAATTGGCTGTGTATTTTAATATTTTTGGCAAGCAACATATAATCATAAAATATACATAAATATTTCAGTATAGTGGATGTTTAACCAGTAACTGATATTTTTTAGATGATCCTAAAAGTGGACTTATATTTTACTCTATGTAATTCATTTGATGTCACATCTCAGGACTATCACTAGTGAGGGGTTTATGCATGTTCTTGTGCCATCAGCCAATTAAAAGATTTATTAGGACACAAGCATACTTCCACTTTCACCGAGATAAATGGGAATGCTAACACATGTGTTATGGACCTTACTGTCTACATGGTCCTCATTCAAATCCTGCAGAGAAAGAGAAAATATACACTAAGTCATAGGATGATAGGCAGTCTACAGTCTAAAATCTACAAGACTAATGATTTCATATTATTTTGATACAAACATGTACAATCCATAAAAAAACTGATTAAAAACCACCAACAAAATGTTCTGCTTCATGTTTACTGTCTGTGAAATATTTAACAATCTTTACCGTCTCATGCAGTTACCATCACTAACCAAAAGATGGTGCAATTGTACTGACGGAAAGACTGAGAGCGCTACCCACGCTAACTGACTGAATCAGCATCTAGTTATCTCATTTTCGCCAAATCTCTTGTTTTCCAACTTTTTTATAATTATTCGACACATTGACTTAACCAACAAGTAGCGTGAGTCATTAAGTCTTTCAGAAAACTTACACCGCACAATAAATAACTCTGATCTGTGTCCCAAGTCTTGGCTATATTGAAGGTTATGACTGTAGTAATAAAAACCCTGCAATTGCAATGCGCATTAACTACACGATTTGTTTAAAAAGGATATAAAATATACG
The DNA here is from genome assembly GCA_024542945.1 of allo-octoploid hybrid of Carassius auratus x Cyprinus carpio. Classification (NCBI taxonomy): domain Eukaryota; kingdom Metazoa; phylum Chordata; class Actinopteri; order Cypriniformes; species allo-octoploid hybrid of Carassius auratus x Cyprinus carpio. The sequence goes on along the minus strand of CM045026.1, from coordinate 5,639,095 downwards.
ACGTTTAAACATGTATTGTGAGGTATAACTATGCAGGTCGAACTGAAAAACGTTAGATTGTTGTTATATATATATATATATATATATATATATATATATATATATATATATATATATATATATACACACACACACACAGGTGCATACAAAGTTTTTGTAACATTTCAAAATGTGAAACTTTCATATATTCTAAATTCATTACATGTTTTTTTTTTTTTTAATCTTACAGCTCATGAACGTCAAAAATCCAAGTAGGCTATCTCAAAATATTAGAATATTTACATTTGAGTTTCATTAAAAGACCATCACTACAGTATAAATTCCGGGTATCTCTTGTTCTTTGAAACCACAATAATAGGGAAGACTGCTAACTTGGCAATGGTCCAGAAGACAATCATTAATTGACACCCTCCTCACAGAAAGTCATTACTGAAAGAGGTCGCTGTTCACAGAGTGCTGTATCAAAGCATATTAAATGCAGAGTTGGCTGGAAGGAAGAAATTGGGTAAGAAAAGGTGCACAAGCAACAGGGATGACTGCAAGCTTGAGAATTCTGTCAAGCAAAGCCGATTCAAACACTTGGGAGAGCTTCACATAGAGTGGACTGAAGCTGGAGTCATTGCATCAAGAGTCACCACGTCTTCAGGAAAAGGGCTACCAAGCCACTTCTGAAACAGAAACAATGTCAGAAGCATCTTACCTGGGCTAAGGAGAAAAAGAACTGGACTGTTGCTTGGTGGTCTAAAGTCCTCTTTTCAGATAAAAGTAAATTTTGCTTTTTATTTGGAAATCAAGGTCTGGAGTCTGGAGGAAGACTGGAGAGGCACAGAATCCAAGCTGCTTGAAGTCCAGTGTGAAGTTTCTGAAGTCAGTGATGATTTAAGGTGCCGTGACATCTGCTGGTGTTGGTCCTTTGTGTTTTATCAAGTCCAAAGTCAATGCAACCATCTACCAGGAGATTTTGGAGCACTTTATGCTTCCATCTGCTGACAAGCTTAATGGAGATGCTGATTTCCTTTTCCAGCAGGACTTTAGCACCTGCCCAAAGTTCCAATACCACTTCCAAATGGTTTGCTGACTATGGTATTACTGTCCTTGAGTGGCCAGCCAACATGCCATACCTGAACCCCATATGGAATCTATGGGATATTTTCAAGAGAAAGGTGAGAAACAGTCGATCCAACAATACAGACGAGTTGAAGGCTCAATAGTGCCTCAGCGGAGCCACAGGCTGATCGCTTCCATGCCACACCTCACTGATGCTGGAGTTTGTGCTAAAAGAGTAATGAGTGCATAAATGAACATACTTCAAAAAACTTGAACTTTTCTGTTTTGCAAATCCTTTTTTTTTTTCAATTGATCTTAGGAAATATTTAGTTTTATTAATACTTTTACTTTACATGTAATCAATCTAGAATATAGGAAAGTTTCACTTTTTGAAATGTTACAAAAAATGAATTTTTCATGATATTATAATTTTTTTAGATGCACCTGTATATATAAAAGAAAACTTCAAAAAAGTGAGTTTTAAGAGAGGATTTAAAGACATTTTAAAATTATACATGTCTAATATGGTTATGTTGATAAGCTTAAATGTGTCCAAAATCTCTTTAAAACTAGTCAACAGACCAGCCTGACCAAGCTAGGAAACAAAAACATTAACAAATCATAAAGATAAACAAACAAATTTGTTGTTAGCCAGGTTGGCATACTACTACACATTGGACTATAATAGGTTAAAGTTTCAGGACTACCATAAACTAATCATCACAAACATGTCGTTTCAAAAGACAAAGATTTCTGATAAAGTTTGTTCTGTGTACTCATATGCCACTCAATCCTAGCTCATTTTATACACAGTCAAAAGAACGATAAAATAAATGTCATCTCATATGTTTATTAGTCGCATTAACATTTTTGTCTTACAACTCATTGCTTCAGGTGGACAATTCAATGTCATATAATTTAAGTCTAGTAGTCTGAATAATCATGTACAACTCTCATGTAAAAAATAATGCTAGAATTGCTTTTTACAAAAGGTATAATCCTTGTTGTAATTATCAATGAATGATATTTTATATATTTCCAAACTCAATTACCGCCAACTAGATGTGTGGCAATAAAGAATTATGATTGTGCATGTCATTATTTCATTTTATATTAAAAGAATCATCTAAAAGTCTTTTAGATTCTAGCCTTTGAGTAAGTGAAGAGATCTCTAGGAGGCAGAAGTGCATCAGGGACATGTAGAATCTAATTTATCTTTCCTCCTTGACTTGCAGTCAACAAAGCTCTTCATACTGATAATATCTGCCATTCAGATGTTCCATTTCTTATAGAGTTTTCAATTGATCCTTTGAAGTACAACAGGACAAATTATGTTGCCATATCCCTACATCAAGCTTGTCCTCCCAGCTTTTCGAAGGGATTTGGTACCACTATGTCGTCTTCTTTGCAGTCTGGAGGGGAGGGAACATGGGGCCTCGGGTGGCATCACTAACACAGGTGTGCAGGAGTATTAGAGGCCCCTGGCTGCTATGTTCTCCAGAGCGCTTATGTCATGATGAACTCACTTACTAGTGTGCAAGGTGTCCTGGAACTTGGTGCTTGTGTACCGAACATGGAAGCCTTTCTTGTTGATGGTGTCATCTGAGTGGAACTGGATGACAATTGCATCACCAGCTGAGTAGATCTCCTCTGGCGGCTATAAATGATAAAATTTTTGAGACATATAAATTGTTGTACTGTAAAATGTGTAGGCATTTTAAGCATAATGATTGCTTATGTTTTTGCTTTACCCCAGACCCACAGTAACGTCCCAGCCTGGGCGCTTTGACATCAGCGCCATCAAACAGCTCCACGTAATCATAGCCGCAGTCAGCTTCCTCCTCAGTCTCAAAGGTGTGGAAGATGAGCTCCACCCCATAGCCCTTCTCTGCTGAGATCACCCACTGGCAGTCTGAAGCTCCGGGATAGTTGTTGTCACCAAACTGTGCATGGGAATACAGATCCTTGGTCTTTGTCTCTGCCTTCAGACTTCCGCCACACTCTGAGAACAAGAGTTATTATCATTAACTGAAATCAGCTGTTCGTTATGGAGAACCTCAGGACCACACAAAAAAATACCTGCTGAGTGAGAGGCCTTAAAACCCCTCTTCTGTACCGAGTTATCCGAGAAGAACTGCAGGAACATGCTATTGCCACTGGAAATGACAGGTGATGTCTTTTTACTCCCACAAAAGCGACCAAAACTGGTTGCTCTTCCATTTGGCCCATCATATATCTCCAAATAGTCATAAGCACACTCTTCATTAGCCTCCATGTCAATCTCCTCAAAAGCCTATGAATAGAGAGAATGCAATTTGAGCTCTTGGAATGGTTTTAACCATTCCTTTGATTACCAGTGTATACTCTATCTTTAACCACTCATTTTGTCTGGCTAAATGATGCAATTACCAGTTTAATGCGGTGGCCTGGGGTGGTGGATAGGGTCCATGTGCAGGCCTTCTTGCTGGGGTATTTATCTGGCCAGTTTGGACTTGTGATGATACCGGAAACACTGGTAATGACCTGATCACAGCCCACTAAAAGCACAAATCCAAGATATTAATGATTGTTGGGAATCCAGAATTAGGATTGCTCTAAAGGCATATTAAAAAGATATTTTCTATTAGCTTATGCCTTTTTTTCATAATTCTAAATCTAAATAAAACATATAAAATGTCTAAATTATTTCACGAGATTCATTTGGATTCATTTTACAATGCCTTTATGAAATATTTGGATCTTTTAGCCTTTTCTTTATCTGGACAGTAGAGGGTCAACAGAGGGACAGACACCTCTCAAATTTCATTACAAATATCTTAATTTGTGTTTTGAAGATTAACCTATGTTTTTATGGGTTTGGAACAGCATGAGGGTGAGCAAACGGTGACATTTACTTACTTCTGGGTAAAAATATCCTTTTCAAATTCAGGTTTAAAGAGTTTACAAAAAGCAAAAAGAAGTGTTTTTGTGCACTCAGGGCAGCCTTGGAGCAATAACGAAATTGCACTTTGCAAAAAAAAAAAAATAATAAAAAAACCTTTTCTGTATCAGTATCTGTATCTATATGACTTCAAAAAGAATACAGAGCTTTCAAGTATTTAATTTAGACATTTTGTGTTAAAATGCAAATGAATGCTTTCACAAAACATCAATGTGTTTTAGATTTACCAAATAAATGTTTTCTTACCATTCTAATCCGTTTATTTCACACATGACAAATATTTTCCAATTTATGAATAATTGGTTATGTGATGTGAAGCCAAACCTTCTTTGCAATCATGATTATTGCTATGCAACACAAAGCCGCTGCGACACTGACAGCTGTAGCTCCCAAACGTGTTCACACACTCATGCTGGCAACCTCCATTCTCCCTAGAACACTCATCCATGTCTGCCAGAGAAAAAGAGAAAGTACATTTTTGTTGGACAGAAGGACAGAATGACATTACTTTCTGAACTTACTTGTATCGATTCCAGGATTCTGTCAGAAAAAAAAGTCAAGTCTGTCTGAAACGTATGAAAATTGTTCATTAGCTGATTATCGGCAAGTTGCAAAGGACAATCACAGATCATTCTCACCAGCAAAGAACTGAGCTTTGAAGCCTCTCTTGGACACGGTGTTGTCTGATTTGAACTCAACGCGCATACTGTTGAGTTGGGACGTGATCGCCTCTGGTTTCTCTGTGCCACAGAATTTCCCATGAAGCTTTGCATCTGTGGACAGGCTGCTGTGTACTTCAACATAATCATATTTACAAACCTGCGAACAGAGGAGCTCATTACTTTGTCATTGTGGTCAAAAGATTATTTGGTCTTGGCAACCTTGTTACAAATCACACAGTGTCCAGCATAGTCAGCTTACATCGTTCCCTTCGATCTCAAAAGTATCAAAAAGCAGAGTGATGCGGTACTGCACTGGGGCAATGAGCTGCCACACACAGTTCTTGTTAGGTGGGTATTCCTGCGGCCATCCTGGACTAGTGAAGGAGCCATTGAGTTTGGAGATGAATCCACCACAGGCAGCTGCTGGGATCAGATGGAGGAGCCATTATTATGCTGCTGTCTTGACTGCCAAGCCAGCAACCAAAGAGACACATATAACAGAAATCTTTCAGTTTTCAGCAACACAATTTTAAATCTTTTAAGATCTAAACAAAACTCAATACAAGCATCGTTAACACTTTATGGCTTTGAATGGTAAATTCCATGCAATGCAAAAATGCTGTCCATTCATAAACAAAGAAAGAGCTAAAAGCTTGTTCGGTTTAATGAATGCATGAGCAGCGCCGAACCAAGATGCCTTTTAGAACTCCATACTCCTAGAAGGAGTCAAGTGTCTTTGTTGTTACCTTTGGCAAGAAAATCAATCTCAACAGAGAGCTCCTAACATTGAGAGGAGAGGTCTCTTTCTCTAATTTCTGTGTACCAGTTTTCTTGTGAGGTATATTCAAGCACTGTTTACAGAATCAATAGTCCTTTTTTGATTATAACACATGCACCAGAAAAAATGAGACATGGACTGACCAAAATTCAGTCCAAAAAATGCAACATTTTTCGTTAGTTAAAAAAACCCCAGTTTAACGGCGTTAAAAATTGCATTTATTTAGAAGCAGAACGTCTTTACGACCACATCAAATGGGAGATTTTCAGACACACACCTCACAACTGCACCTCAGGCGCTAGTCAAACAAGTATGGAAAAGATACAGGTGATGAACCAGCTTCAATATAACGACAGTGAACTGCAGTCAGATGAGATGTTATAAGGCCATATGTCAGTAAAACCAAATTTTCCTGTCCTGTCAGCTGTTACCGTGCTACCAGCATGTGCTCTTTAATTGCATGCACAAATAGGGTGGCG